>CM053326.1:29309430-30509430 GCA_028583605.1 Dastarcus helophoroides
AAATAAGATATGAGTGAGTAATCATCATATATGTATTGCTTCTATATGGCGCGTTTTGGCCCTTTGTTTGTGTCAAAAAGGCGCGATGGATATATATGTTTGTTTTTTCAAGGACAGAATATAGTAACCAATCCCAAGGTTTATTTCAAATATCCCTCTTCTCGTCAGTTGTCATTCATTTATTAGTGTTTCTGCCCATCTTGTCATCTGTTCCCGCTATAAATGAATGAATGCTTGTCCTTGAAAGAGTACGATATATACTTTCATCTCACCTTTTTGACAAAGCATTTTGCAGTGGCGATTATACACAACTCGCCAAATATATAACTATTGCATATATGGTAATAATTCAGTATTCATATTTTATATTCCAAAATATAGTGACATTTGTTATTTGACACCTGCAGAAATAACATATCATTTATTTCGACGTGATTGTTTATAATCCTAAATAGTGTTAAGTGACAACTCATTGCTACCAAGCAAAATCCAAAACGGTTATATTTAGGCGAAAGGCGAGCAATTCATATATTTATTGACATACTTAGAGGTGCCAGTTTGATTAGTGTTCGATAAAACGACAGAAATTTAAGCGTAAAAAAATAGATCATCGTTTTAAACAAAAATTGGAATATATAATATAATACGTTTTTTAAATTGACTTTTTGAACTTTTCAAAATTTCAATTTTTATTACAAAATTCGTTTTTAGCGATGGTTTGTTAGGGTGGGGCACTTGCCTTAGTTCATGCTCTCAAGTGAAGTCTAGGAGGATATTTCGCGTTTTTTTTCCATTTTGATACTTTGCTCGAAATTGCTACATTTCCTCAAAAATCGTTATTTCGATTCGACTTAATTTTTAAAATGCAGCTCAAACTATGAATTTGTTTGTGAAACTTCGATTCTTTCCTTGAAATTTATACTGTTACGGGCTTATCGGTTCGATTGATTACACGTGTGAATTACACCACTTTATTACCAAATTAACTCGGCACACTTCAACTGAACAGTTACTCACTACTTATTTACTAATTGCTAACCCATTAACTACACTGACTTCTAACTGACTGACTCGAGGGAAAGCTGACCGCCTTTTTATAGTTTTGGCCCCCGGCTTCTAGAACTTTTGGGCAGATAAGGCTTATCGTTTGCCGAAACTTCTGGAACGCTTATCTGCCATTTGTTTCGTTATCGCGGCCGCTTTCCCCTTATCAGATCCTTCTAGAAACTTTTTTTATTTACTAAACTATACAATTATATTCTAAATTCTATTACATTTATTTACATTGCGTTACAATACATTTACTTTGAAATTTTTCAAAATTCGGTTTTTTTTTAAATTTCGTCTATATATTTAAAATTCGACATTTCTTTTCTACCAAAATTTGAAGGCTTTTGTAAGCTTCAGTTTGTTTTTCCCAATAGGTCTTTTTGTCCTAAAGTTCACAATAGATATTTCTCAAAAATTCTATTTGTTCTAAAAATGTCGGCTTTTTAATAATTTGACTTTTTGGAAATTTCGACATAACTTGATTCATAATTTCTAGCATAAAATTTAATCATTCAACCATTAGTATTCTTCTTTTCGAAATTTCGACTTCAAAATTCGTATTTTGTTGAAATTTCGGTTCAATATTCGGCTTTATTTTCTCAAAATGTGATTTTCTTTTGGAACGTAGGACACTTTTTTTACAAATTACGCTTTTATCGTTTTGTTAAAATTTTTTTTTTGAAATTTTTTTTTTTTTCAAAATCTTGATTTCTATAAAAGTTTTTATTTTTTTAAAGACGACCTTCTGAAAAGTTCGACTTGTTTTGCAGTATATTTACATAGTTTTAATTTCGACCTATTTTTGCTTAAAATTTGTGTTTTTCTAACAAATTAAGTTCTTTTCTAAACTGCAATATCTTTCTCGAAATTTCAACTGTTGTTTATTTTTGAAAAATTAGTACGTCTTTTTTTAATTTCGCATAGTTTTTAAAGATTATGTTTTTTTTTGATAATATCGACTTTTTCAAACCAGATTTTGTGGAAATTTCGACCTGTTCCTTAAAATCCATATTTTATTTAAATTTCGACAACTTTATTTTGGAAATTAAGCTCTTTTCCCAAAATTTAACTTTGTCCAGGAAATTTAAGACTTTTTTTATAGAAATTTATAACTTTTTTCCGGATTTGGATATTTTTCATTCAAAATCCGTTTTTTTCTTACTTTTCTCCAAATTCAGCATTTTCTAAACATTTCCCTTATGTTAAATTCGACTTTCTCGAAATTTCAATTTTTTAAATAACTACATTTTTCTTAAAATGAGCTTGAAATTAAAGTTAGGAAAATACGCACTGGCTATAGAATATAGTTTTTTGGAAATATCGAGAAAAATATTTGTTTGCAATTTCAGTTTGTTCCCTAAATTTTGAGATTATGTCACATTTTAATTGAAAAAGTAAACAACAAGAAACTATTAAATTAAATTCAAGCTGTATCGACTATTTTCTGAAAGTTACACTCAAAATATCAAGATGTTTAGATACTCGCAATTTCAGATATTTAGAGATTTAAATTTTTCCTAATTTCGCCTCCTTTCTCACTTTTTATACATATTTTATTTTGACTTCAAAATTAAAAATTAATATTCGAAATTTTATTGGAAAGTCGAAAATTTATGTCCATACTCTGATAAAAACTGGAATCTTCAGAAAAAAAGAAAATTTTAGGAAATACCTCTAAAACTTTAATGTCAGGATTACTCCAAAAATTTTGACCAGAGTTTCAAAATTTGAACTATTGAATGTTATTGTCACATTGAAACGTCAAATTTTTGCAGATTTCATCTGAAGTTTTGAGAAAATAGTGGAAATTTTGATGTTAACGTCGAAATTTTGACATCAAAATGTCAGGAAAAAATGTTAATGCAAACGAAAAAGTTTGATGAAAGGATTTGAAATTCTGAAAGAAATGTAAAAAAATTTGAACTTAAAAGATCCAGGAATATTTCAAAAATTTTAAAATTAATATCTTCAGGAAAAATCATCTAAATTTTAAGAAAAACCAAATTAGAAAATTTTAGAAAACAACGAAATTTTGACTATTTTAAATTTTTTTAAAAATTAAATATTTCCGAGTAAGGTGTAATATTTTGAAAACAGAATCGTAAATTTATGTAAGAAATAAACATTTTCAGAATATTTTAAGAAAAACCAAATTAAAAAATTGTAGAAAACAACCAAATATTGACTATTTAAAATTTTTTGAAAAATTATAATTTTCCGATTAAGGTGCGATATTTTGTAAGCAGAATCGTAAATTTATGTAAGAAATAAACATTTTCAGTTGAAACCAAGCAATTTGAGAAATTCTGAGAAAAATAAAAAAAGAACAAATTTCTTAGACAGAAAAGTAAACATTTTTTAGAAAAAAATGCCTACTGGCGAGCTTTTTGTTAATCAAACGGCATTTTTAAGGAAAGCTGTGCTTCCCCAGTTTCTTTTGAAAACACTTCACTGTTGGAGAACTATTGTGCATTGGATGTGCTGATATGCAGTAGGAACTTATAATTTTTTTTTGCGTATTATTTTATAAATCCCTACCTAAAATTTGTACTACCGTGTGGTAGCATTTTAAAAGTGTTCTGGCTAAAATATCCATTTAATTCTTCCTGCATTTTAACAAATTACCTTGTTCTGATGTAGCATGGATTCATAAAGCGCATGTGTTACTGCTCAGACGCAACGTTCCTCCCCATGAATTTATGTCGCTCGGGGCCCTCTTGTCCTCTCCCCACGTTACGCCGCTGAACTCGCAAACAAAAGATATCCCAATTATGCTCTTGGAGCACTGCGAGTATATAAGTATCGAGGAAAGGTATACAAATGTCAAGAAAAAATTCCAAAAAAGATAAGATTTCGACAAACAAAAAAGTCAAGAGTTCAAGAGTCGAAAATGAGAAAGAATTTGGAGAAAAAGTCAAATAGAGGAAAGACTTAAAAATGTCGAAAAAAAAGTTACCATTTGGAAAAAAATTAAAAGTTTTGTTGTCAAAAACTGAAAAAAAGTATTTTGAGATCAAATTAAAATTTCGAGAAAAAAGACAAAATTTGCAGAAAGCAGAAATTTTGATAAAAGAAATCTAAATATTGAAAAAAACGTCAAAAGTTCGCGAAAATTGTAAGATTCTAAGAGAAAAAACAAAGTCTCAAGAAAAAAGTTGAACGGGAGAAAGGAAAAAGTTGAAATTTTAGGAAAAATTGAAATTTCCAGAATAGCGCCAAAATATGATAACGAAGGCTCCCACGGCCAGAGTCAATACAGGATATACTTCTTCCCGGATTGGACCGTGTCAAAGAACTACTAAAAGTGTTCGACGTTTCGCCCACAATCGTAAGGGGCTTCTTCAGGAACAAAGAAAAGAAAAGTAACAATAAAAAAGAGAAATATTAAGGGAATATGCAAAAATGAAAGAATGAAAAGACCAATTTCAAAACATCAGAGCACGGTAACTCAGTATGTCCACCATACCAGAGGCAAAACTCTTCTGGTCTTCTGGTCTGCGTCAAAAGTTTAATAATATGGTGTTCGCTCCTGAAAAAACGACAAAGTTTCGCAAAAGATACAACGCTTCGAGAAAATATTAAAATTTCAAAAAATGCCGGAAGAAGTTGTTAGTTCACATTCTGTAATCCTTCAACATCTTAATCCAACTCTAAGAAAAAAATGTAAAAAATTATGCCCCCAGATATTAAAAATGTAATAATTTTTCCTAAATTTTGCGCAGTGGAATTTTCAATCTTTGCGAATGTCACAGCCAACCAAAGTTAGTTCTAAAGCAAATTGAATCCGATATCGTTCAGTTGTTAATAACAGAAATCTTCCAAGCCACACCTGTACAAGTTATCTTGGCAGTCTCTCCGCCGCCGTGCCGAGGGTATTTACCGAGACTCGGAAATAATTGAGTCGAAGAGTTTTCCGGAGCTTTCCTCCGCTGCGCTCATTCGGATTTATCATTTTCTTGATATACAAATTTAAATTCCAAATTGTTTTCTCGAATCGCCAATTACGCCCCATCCTTCGGTTTATCGAAGTAATTAAACGGCACATCAGGGCGGAAACACCTCCCCCTCGCCCTAGCGCGCCCACCTTCCGAATAATTAGTTCGACAATATGCACTATACAATGCGAAAGCTGCAAGGTGAAAAAAAATCTCGAGGGCACGAGTTGTCTCTTTGCGGGATCTCGCTTCGGTGATTTTCTTTTGGAGCGGTTAGGAATTAGTTTTAGAGGCGGCGTTCTCGCCTCAGAGACCAAAGCGGATTTTTGCATATTTTTAATCGTTTCAGTTCATGTTCAAGTTGTTTTCTATATGTGGAGGGAAGAGCTCGTGGTCGCTTTGGCGGATTAGTGCGCATCAGTCCAGCGATGCATCCAAAATCCTCATATGCCGCCGCCGCCGTTCAGGTTGAACATTCGCAAACGAAATTGAGCGTATTTTTGCAAGTGAAATTGTGGCGAGGATATCAGGGTGATCAATCAACGGATATCGCTAGGAGTTTGTTGCGAATGGGGAGGATTACTTTCAACAAGTCTGCCGAGAGAAGGGGTAAATGCCCTGGGTACCCGGGCAGAGAACTCATAATTAGCGCTAGTAATTTCATTTTTTTGTACAAATTTTGATTTTTTGATTTTTAATTTTTTATTGAGTTGAGACCCTAAAATTTTGGGTAATTTTTTGAAATGTGGGCTTTTCTCTTTGTTCTTTTTTGTCGACAATTCAAATTTGTATTTTCAATTTTTCTTCTAAGCACCATCCACTCGCCAAGGGTAACCATATTATGCTTTACTTTCAAAAATTTAGACTTTCTCGATTTTCAAAGGTTCTAAGTAGATACTTATTTCTCTTTAAATCCACGTGTTAACCAGAAAATTGTCTACGGTTTCACATTTTATCGTTAAAATTATCATATTTTTCCAAAAATTAAAATTTTAACCTTGCAATTGCAATATGTTTCCAAAATATCGAATTTATACTAAATATTTTGTATTTTTCAAGCTTTTTATTTTATTTTCGAATTGTTGACTTTTTTCTCAAAATTCTGATTTAAAACTTTCAATTTTTGCTTTTAAAATTAAATTATCAATCTAAACAAAATATTTTCAGTTTTATACATACATTTTTCTCGAAATTGAAGAGCTGGGTGCAACAAGGGCTCTTCTATAGAAGTGCCCTTTTTCGGTAAATTATTTTAAATCGTTAAAGGAACATTTCTTGCCGGCAAACAATTTGAGTGTTTTAATACTTTGGATACACACGGCACTACAGTCCAAAATGTCAGTCGCTACAAGTGGCCTTCTTCCACAGAAGGTCAGAATTCACTTGTGCCTAACCTGGCTTTGATGCTTATCATTCTATGTTTTAAAAAATTGCTTTAACAGTCAAAAGGGCAAGATGATTTTTGAAAGTGACTCAGATAACAGCGATGGAAGTAGGAATCTGAAAATATTAAAAGAAAATGTTTGGGGCCAAAAAGAAAGATAAATAATGAGCAGAAAAAAATAGACAAGAAAAACGAGCAAGGAATAGTGGGAAAAGGTACATTAATGCCAAAGGTACAATATTTCAATGCAGTTCGCGTGTGTTGTAGAAGTAAATGTTACGAAGTTATTCCAAGCAGGCAGTAGCATGAATTGTTTTAAAAATTTTGGATCTTGGGAGATAAAAATAAACAAGATAATTTTCTTCTTGGTTGCATATCTCCATTGGAACAAAAAACAAAAGTTGTTGATCCCAAATGTAACCCAAGGACTAAGTGGAAATATGTCCTTAAAATAGATAGTTCCATAAAAGTGGTACGCAATCGCTATTTTTTGAGCATTTTTCAAGTTTCGTAAAAACCGTTACGCATAATTCATGCAAAAACTATAAAAGGAGAAAATGTTTCAATCGCAAACAAAAGAGGCAAACATGCAAGCAGACCTCACAAAATAATTTCAGAAACTTGGGATTTGGTGAAAGATTTTTTGGCGCAGATTCCGCATAAAGAATCTCATTATAATCGGTCTAAATCCAGAAGGAAGTATTTCGAGAATCCTGCTCTAAACCTAAAAATGCTTTTCACACAATTTTAGCAATATTTTTATGAAAAAATTGGACTCACACTAGCTATGAAATATTCTACTTTCCATCGATGGTTTCGAGAAAACTCCGAATATACTTTCCGGAGTCCACGATCAGATATTTGTGATTTTTGCCAAGAAAACAAAATAAAACTTAAGCTAAATCACAACGACCCGTGCAAAATAAGCCAATCGTTACATGAACGAAAAGTCCAGGCATACAAAGACCTTAAAAAAATAGAGAACTCTAAAAATGATAAATCCACTTTAGTTATTGAGTTTGATTACGCGCAAAACTTGCCTTTACCAAAGCTGATTGTCTCTCAACAATTTTACAAACTTTTGTGGCTATACGTTTTGAATATACTCTGTCACAATGATGATACCAGCTTGTATTAGTTTACCGAAAACGAAGTGAAAAAAATTCATATTCTACGATTTCATTTGTTAATAAATAACTTTTTGCAGAATATGATTACAAAAAATCCAAATATAAAAAATGTAATACTTTTTTCAGTCGCGGCAGGGGGACAAAATAAAAATGGTAATATGGTACATTATTGTTTGTGGCTTGCAAAAACAAAAAATATTAACATTTCACATATTTTTCCAATTTGTCGTCACTCCTATTGTGTTTGCGACAGAAATTTTGGTCTTTATGGGGAGCTCTTGAAACGAGTGGAAACGATAAAATCTCTAGACGTTTATTTGCAAATTATGCGTCAGTGTAGAGAAAACCCGACTGTAATCAAAGTTGTTCAAGGCGCAACACTAATTAAAGACAGGCAAAACTGTCTAAAAGGTTTTTTTTTTTAAATTAAAAAAAGTAGAGCTGACAACTTCACTTTGAAAAAATATTGTCAGTTAAAATATGCTCCTTGTAATACTTTATCTGCAGCACATTCATACACCGGTTTTTCTATTCCATTTAATTTTTGGATTACAAAAAGAAGTGAAAATTTTGAAATAAATTTGGAGTCGGTCTCCTCAGTTTGTATTAATCCTCAGAAAATGGAAAATATAAGAATTTGATAAAGTATATAGAACGAGATGAGGCAGAGTGTTATCAAAAGAATATTTTCAAAGATCAAACAAATATTCTTTCTAGCAATTTAGATGATCACGAAAATAGCGACAGTGATTTAGAATATTAGATATTTTGTTTCTTAATACATTACGAAAAATAAACACTTTTTATGTATTTTTCCTAAATTTATGAAAAAAGGGCACTTTTTCGTTTTTTATTATTAACATTTTTCCAGTCTATTAAACAAACAATCATAATTTTAATAACTTTGTAAATAAAAGAAATGCATACTGAATATATAAAACCAAAATCAATGTTGCTTATCTTATAATAACAAATTTGTGGTGCCTAAAATATTTTAAACAATTATAACTCAAAATGTCAATATTTCAAAAATGCCCTTTTCCCACCCAACTCCTCAATTTGGATTTTTTGAATTAGAAATGTTTACTTTAGGGTTGTTAGGGATATGATATTTTAGATCGGGATACGGATATACAGGGTGTCCACAGGGTAAACATTTCTCATTATCAAAATCATTATTTTTCCCTCGTGGTTCATTATAACGCCAAAACGTTTCTGATTTGTTTCTGAAAAGTTTCTCTCGTTCTGAAATATGTCCTTGCTAAATATTTTGATTTCTGTTGGGGGAAAAGTATTATTCTCAGGATCCTTCCTTATTCACCAGAAGACTAGAAATATGTTCGGTTTTCTACCGAAGAAAAAGTCATCTTTCATTATTAGAATAATTACTTTTTTACCCCAAGTGCCATAACTCTTATGATTTTGTTTGGAGAAATCATCACCCTCAGAATACTTCATTGTTCATTACAAAGCTAAAACAGTTCTGATTTGTGCTTAGGAAAGGATCTTTTTTAGTTCTCAGAGTAACTCCTCGTTGACCAAAGCATTTAAACTATTTTGATTATGCTATTGGAGAAAGAGCACCATGCTCAAAATCCTTCCTTATTCACCAAAAATTGTTCTATTTCCTACCAAAATGAAGCATCTTTTCCTATTGTTATATTATTTTTGTCGAAGTATTAAAACTATTTGATTTTGATTGGGAAAATTCATCATTCTCAGAATACTTAATTGTTCGTCAGAAAGCTAAAACTGCTCCGATTTGTGCATGAGAAAGAAGCTTGTTTAACTCTCAAAGCACCTACTGTTATCCAAAGCATTTAAACTATTTTGATTATTGCTGTTGGGAAAAGAGCACCATGCTCAGGATCCTTCCTTATTCACCAGAAGGCTAAACATTGTTCTATTTTCTATCAAAAAGAAGCATCTTTCCTTATTACTAAATTATTTTTATCAAAGTATCAAAACTATTTTGTTTTTGGTTGGGAAAATTCATCATTCTCAGAATACTTAATTGTTCATCAGAAAGCTAAAACTGCTCTGATTTGTGCATAATAAGGAGCTTGTTTAGCTCTCAAAATACCTCCTTGTTAACCAAAGCATTTAAACTATTTCGATTATTGCTGTTGGGAAAAGAGTACCATGCTCAGAATCCTTTCTTATTCTCCAGAAGGCTAAAAATTGTTCTATTTTCTACCAAAAAAAGTATCTTTTTTTATTATTTTACCATTTTTCGCGAAGTATCAAAACTATTTTGATTTTGGTTGGGGAAAATCATCACTCATCAAATTGTTCATCAAATTGTTCATCAAAAAGCTAAAACTGCTCTGATTTGTGCATGAGAAAGGAATTTCTCTCGTTCTCAAAATAATTATTTGCTAACCAAAGCATTTAAACTATTTTGATTTCTGTTAGGGAAAAACATCTTTCTCGGAATCATTTCGTTTTCACCAGAAAGCTAAAAATCGTTCTGATTTCTAGCAAAGAAAAAATCATTTCTTCTCTTTCTCAAAATAAAAATTTCTTTTTCAGCAAAGGACCAAAACTGATTTGATTCTTGTTAGGAAAAATCATCGCTCTCAGAATCCTTCACTGTTCATCAGAAAGCTAAAATTGTTTCGATTTGTGCCAGAGAAAGAAGATTCTCTCCTAAAATAAATTCTTGTTAATCTAAACATTTAAATTATTTTGATTATTTCAGTTAGAGAAAAAGCGTTATGCTCAGAATCCTTCCCTATTTATCAGAATTCTAGGAAGTTGTTCTGTCTTCTGCCGCAAAAAAAGTATATTTTTTATCAGAATGATTACTTCTTTTACCGAAGCACCAAAACTATTTTTATTTTTGGTTAGGGAAAATCATTGCTCTCAGAATACTTCATCCTTCATCAGAAAACTAAAACTGTTTTCAGTTGTGCCTGAGAAGCTTCTCTCGTTCTCAAAATATTCCCTGGCTAACCAAAGTATTCAAACTTTTTGCATGATTTCTATTGGGGGAAAAACGTCATAATCAGAATCCTTTCTCATCTACCAGAAGGCCAGAAAATCGTTTTTTCTTCTACCGAGTAAAAAAGAATCTTTCTCTTTGAAAATAATTAATTTTTTACAGAAGCACGAAAACCATTTTAATTTTGGTTGGGAAAAAATCATCGTCCTCAGAATAGTTCATTGTTCATTAGAAAGCTAAAACTGCTTTGATTTGTGCCTGAGAAGCTTATCTCAAAATATTTCTTTGCTAACCAAAGTGTTTAAACTATTTTGATTTCTGTTGCGGCAAAACCATTATTCTCAGAGTCTTTGCTCATCAAAAGGTTAAAAATTGTTCTGTTTCCTGTCGAAGAGAATCTTTTTATATAAAATAACATTTTTTTATAGAAACGCTGTTTTTAAAACTGTTTTGATTTTAGTAAAAGAAAATCATCGTTCTCAGACTATTTCATCGTTCATCTGAAAAAGGTGCTTCTCTCGAAGAAAATTGTTCTCTTTTCCGCCGAAGAAGAAAAGCATTATTCTTTGTCAGAATGAATACTTTTTTTACTCAGATACTCAGGTATTTTGATTTTGGATGGGGAAAATCATTATTCTCCGGATACTTTATTGTTTATCAGAAAGTTAAAACTGTTCTGATTTGTGAGTGACAAAGGAGCTTTTTTCGTTCTCAAAGTAACTGGCGAAGAAAAAGCCAATAGAACATGAATCAAAAGTAATTTTTTGTTAACCCAAATATTTAAACTATTTTGATTGTTGCTATTAGGGGAAAGCATCATGCTCAGAATCCTTCCTTATTCATCAGAAAGTTAGAAAATTGTTCTGTTTTCAGCTAAAGAAAACTTTATTTACCAGAACAATTACTTTTTTTACCGAAGAACCAAATTTGGTTTTGCAAAATACTTCTTTGTCCATAAGAAAGTTAAAACTGTTATGATTTGTTGTCATTTGTGCCTACTCTCGTTCTTAAAATGATTCCTTGCTAACCAAACTATTTAATCTATTTTGAGTTCGGTTGGGGAAAACCATCTTTTTCTTTGCAAAAAACATCTTTCTAAGAATACTTCAGTGTTCACAAAGCTAAAGTTGTTCTGATTTCTGCAGGAAAGAGGAGCTTCTTTCTTTCTTAGAAACAGTTCTTGGTCGTAGTATTAGTATTAGTGATTTCTGTTGGGAGGGAGGGGCATCATTCTCAAAACCTTTCTTAGAACTTCAGAACACTAAACAATTGTTGTGATTTATCAAGATCAAAATAGCATCTTTATCAGAATAATTTTTCACCGAAGCACTAGTATTCTGGTTGCTGTTGGGGAAAATTAACCTTTTTTAGAATCCTTATTCATCTCTAGAGAGCTCAAACTTTTTGATTTGGTCGGAGAAATCAGAAAAGAGCTGTTTTCTATCCCAAGATAATCGCTCGCTAACCAAAGTGTCAAAACTACTTTGATTTATGTTGAGGGGGGGGGGGATCTCGTTCTCAGAATCCTTCTCTATGGACCAGAAGGTACAAATTTATTTCTGGCGGAGAAAACAGCGTCCCTATATGTACATTATTTGGCTCATCAAATCAATTTCGTACTTTTACTACGAAAATGATTTTTCCTAGAAATGGAGCGTCAATCTTCCGTTTCTTCCCAATCTATAAAAGGATCAAACTGCTCAAATTTCTTCATTAAAATAGATTTACAAAATTTTATGAACCAAAACCTTTTCTTCTTCTATTTCAAGCGAATGGTGCATTCTAATATTAGACTGTTTTTTTTAAACTTGTCACTGTGAACGTTAATTTTTTTCAGTAGAAAGTTAAATTTTATTAGTTTTGGGAAAAGAGCTAACTTTGTTTTCTGTAGAAGACTCAACTTTGTGGGTTTCTCGGGCGGAATGATAACATACATTTCAAAATCCCTTTTTTTTCTTTTAGACGAAAATTTGTGCTATCTTATTGTTAGTCCCTTTTCTTTTCAATACTTTGCAGCTTCTATTTTTTTAAGGAAAAAAATATCATTTTCCAAATTCTTCCACTTCGTTTAACCAAGGAAACTTTTCTGATTCAAGACTTCTTGTTTCACCAAAAGAACATAATTTTTCTTCTGTTGTGAAGATTAACAGTTCTGTTTAGCTAAAAAACTTAAAGTTCATTCGAAACAACAGATATTTTCTTTTTTTTATGGAACGGACTGGTCCTTGGTGTGCCCTGAAACCAAGAAACATTTTTTAATCTTTCTTGGTTTCAGGGGATATTAAAAAATCTTTCTTGGTTTTAGAGGACATTAAAAAATTTTTGATGGTTTCAGGGGAAAAGATTTGTATTTCAATCGGATATTTTAGTTAGCGCTGTCAACAGATCATGACAAATGACTCCATCCGCACTCACTAATTTACCAAAGGATCTAATTCGTTGCGATTTCTGCAGAACCAAGAGCTTAGAGCTTTTTTTAACCAAGACTTAAATTATAATTCCTTCCGTCTTGATTTGTGCATAACAATTTACTGTTTTTATTTATGGAAACGCGCAAACGACTAAAAAGTGCTAAACAAACAAGTTTCGCACGATTAAACTTTTCGTTTCTTTTTCTATAGAAAAAAAGTTTCCTTTTCAATATACCTCTCCAGGCGGAATGGTAAGATATCTCAGTAGTGACTGAAATTACGGAAAATTCTAGGAAACAATTCCTTCTTCTTTTCAAAGCTCTACAAAATTAAAATATGGCGGAGTATACAGGGTGTTTAATTTTTCCTGTACGGGCCCTAAATTCATTTTTTTAAATTACAACCTGCATTTTTTAATTCATTTTCTGATTCTTTACGAAAAATAAACGGCAGCTGTAAAATATATGTATATATTCCAAATATTGCATCGGTTTCGGTTACGGATATGAAATTATTTCACATATCCGATTGTTTGAGATATTTCGGTTACAAGTATCTTTAAATTACTTTTGTATATTTTGTATACAGTGTGGAATAGCCAAATGGAATAAATTCAATATCTCAGTTATTGTACATATTTATGAAAAATCCCGAGACGGGTTTATGTTAGATTATAAGATAACATCCAAAAATTTTATCGCTGGTTGCAACTCCCTTCGAGTTACCGTTTCAACCCCTAAATTTTTTAATTGGAAGTAGGGGCTTGGTATACCTCATTTAAATGGTCTTTTCATCCTTTATTCAAAAATGTCATGGTTGCTACATGTATTTAAAAAATAAACAAAACACAAAATAATTTATCAACTAGATGAAATTTTCTACAATAATAATACTAATAGTTGCTGGTCCGGTTCGTCCTCGATAATCATAAAGGGACCAAAAACAACTTCGATATCCTTTTTTGATTTTGTAAAAAAAGGAAACGTAAAAACTTATCAGTCTTATCATAGTCAATTGCATTTTTTGTCGAAAACATCCCAGTAAGTTTCTAAAACTGTGAGAGAATTAAACAGTGGTCACTATCGTGCTTCAGTTATCTTTTTGAATATTTTAAAATCTTAATGTGGGTCATTTATCAGAAATGCATAAAATAATAATTTTACCAATCATTGGTAATATAGACCAGGGTAGAAGCCTTCAAAAACGATAAAAAGTGAAAAAAAATTATAATAGGATGAAACCTATTAGAAAAGGAAGATAATGCAACAAAAATAAAAGAAAAAATAAATTACGGGCGATCTGAAGTCGGGAAGGGGTAGGGGGTGATTTTTAAAGGGTAAAAAACGGTTTATCTAGATTTCTGGCAAAACTACAAATCCTATGGAAAAAAGTTAAATGGCAAAGTTGTAGCTAATAAGAAGATCTACAACTTTTGTATTTATACTTTTTTAACATAACCTCAAAATTCGCGTAAAAATTTCAAAAAACCAGGTTTATGGTTTTTTATTTTTATCTTTTACAAAAAAAATTTTTTTTACGAAATTGGTGAAAACTTACCTTTTTATATGCCAAAGAGACTGTAATTTTTTTGATTTAAAATATTTATTTTTTCACCTTATGTTGACTCAATATCGAAAAAGCACCCCAATTTTCAGTCAAAAAATCTCACGTTAAAATTTTAGCTTTTTCAAAAAACTCGGTGGGTTTTTGTTTGTTGAAATGTCTATTTTCTGATGGTGTAAAAAATATACATTACTATGGTAAATCTTCTAAGAACATTCAAAAAAACGAAAAGTATTCCAATTCGAAAAAAAATTGTTTATCTTTATGTACAATTTTGAGTTATTTGTTAAAATGTTTACATTGATAAACAAAAAAATTACAAATTCAAAAAACATAAAAATTGCAAAAAACAGTTGTTTTAGATATTAAAGATTGGATTTTAAGGGGATTCAATATAAAACATATGACTGTAGCTATTGTTTTCAGTAAAAAAAGTTTATTTCTTAAATTCTCATTACATTTACGTCATAAAAAATTAATCTTTTTATTTATCAAAACATTGTCTTCAATTTTAATCACTTATCCATCAGTTTTTGTCTCTTTGATGGTATTTCTTCATCGTTAGATTCAGCACATCTTTCCGATTCTACTAGATCTTCGAAGTCTTCAAGATCATCATCGTCTTCGTCTACAACATCATTTCTAGTTTGCACTGGTTCTTCATCCACAATTTCATCTAGATCATTAACTTCTTCGTAGGTTTCTTCTACCACATTGGCGCATTTTTCAGAACCATGACAATTTGAACATAAATTTGTGCATTTTAAACCATGTTTTCGGCAGCCACATTTTAAATTATTGCATCCAATTTCACAGCTGCAGCAAATAGTTTTCAGCAATATGTCTGGAATTAATTCTTTTTCTGTAAATTTGGCCATAATGCCCCGTAGATGTTGCTTCCAGCCCTAATCTGTTGCTGTCAGTTCGTTACCCAGCTAGGTTTGAAGCTGATAATATGCCCTGTAACAATGTTGTTCTGCTGCACCTTCTGTGGGTGGGAGATTTGCCAATATAAAAGACGATTTAATTTTTGCTAATTGATATTTTTGAAATCTTAATTGATTTAGTGTAATATTATCATTTTTACATTTATAAATAGATTTCATTAATTGTAATCCTTTTTTTATATCTTCTTTGTTTGCATCTTTTAAAAAAAAAATATTAGCCAAATTTGATAAATTTTTATCGCTTACTAATTAATTCATGATACTTTTCTTTCCTTTTCCTGCAAATCCAGATGTTGTATGGCAACCAGAAAAACAATGCAGAAATGCAATGATGTTTTTGACGGATTCATATTTGAAACTATTAGACGTGAAAAAAAGATCTTTTATATTTCCCAGAACCTGGCTTCAGAAAATAAATGTCATGATTATTAGAATTTAATTGATTCAAAAGGACCAAAAGATCAATATCTTGACCCACAACAATGACAGTTTTATTGGTATCTCTGGCAATTTCTATCGAGGTCTTAATTATGTCAGCATCAGCATCTTCTTTTGCTTGCTTACATGAAAATCCTTGTGCTGTAATATTTTCATTAGCGATTTTATTATTAATGTTTTCTTTGCAACTACAGAACAACACATTGATTCCAGGGAATTTCGAATTAAAAGAGATGTAGCTGATTTACAAATATTATTAAACTGATAACATTATGTCAATATTTTCTGGAATTATTAGTAGTAATTCTATAAATTGCTACGAAGCGTACGAAGAAGGAACAAAATCTTTGCAAACTATTGTTGGAATGAATTTTGGCAGTGTCAAATTTAAAAGAAAAAACAAAGTGTTGTCTCTAAAAACGGTTCAATCTTCCGCAAAAGTTAACGAAGATATTATAGCCATCGATCCATTATTGCTGTTTCAAAGGATATCGTTAACGATCGACAGTAAAAAAGAGATGGAAACTTATTTACAATATGAGCTTTCACCTTTTCCATTGTCACTTTTTACAGAAAATGGACTGAGGAAAAATGTTAAATCCCAACTTTAGTGAGTGCGAATGGATCGACGCACTCTGACGGTAGATTTTTACTCCACAAAGTAATTTGGCAGAAAAATGAAACGGTGGGAAGAGATCATGAATAAATATTTGCACTATGTAGAAAAACATTACGCAGCAAGCAGCTATATCGTTTTTGATGGGTACCCCGAAATTGAAAATTCAGTTGCTGTGTCAACAGTACCATCAGTTGTTTCAACTAAAAGATGAGAACTCAGTCGTAGAAAGACCTCAGACAATATTCCAGAGTTCAATTAACAAAACCATACAAGAATAACATTTTTGCAAGAAAAATTTTTATCTAACGAGAAAAACAAAGACAAAATAATAAAATCGCTAATGAAAATATTACAGTCACAAGAATTTTCCTGTAACCAAGCAAAGGAAGATGCTGATGCTGACATAATTAAGACATCGATAGAAATTGCCAGAGATACTAATAAAACTGATATTGTTGTGGGTCAAGATATTGATATTTTGATCCTTTTGAATCAATTAAATTCTAATAATCATGACATTTATTTTCTGAAGCCAGGTTCTGGAAATATAAAAGATCTTTTTTTCACGTCTAATAGTTTCAAATATGAATCCGTCAAAAACATCGTTGCATTTCTGCATTGTTTTTCTGGTTGCGATACAACATCTGGATTTGCGGGAAAAGGAAAAAAAAGTATCATGAATTAATTAGTAAGCGATAAAAATTTATCAAATTTGGCTAATATTTTTTTTTAAAAAGATGCAAACAAAGAAGATATAAAAAAAGGATTACAATTAATGAAATCTATTTATAAATGTAAAAATGATAATATTACACTAAATCAATTAAGATGTCAAAAATATCAATTAGCAAAAATTAAATCGTCTTTTATATTGGCAAATCTCCCACTCACAGAAGGTGCAGCCGAACAACATTGTTACAGGACATATTATCAGCTTCAAACTTGGCTGGGTAACGAACTGACAGCAACAGATTGGGACTGGAAGCAACATCTACGGGGCATTATGCCCAAATTTACAGAAAAAGAATTAATTCCAGACATATTTCTGAAAACTATTTGTTGCAGCTGTGAAATTGGATGCAATAGTTTAAAATGTGGCTGCCCAAAACATGGTTTAAAATGCACAAATTTATGTTCAAATTGTCATGGTTCTGAAAAAATGCGCCAATGTGGTAGAAGAAACCTACGAGGAAGTTAATGATCTGGATGAAATTGTGGATGAAGAACCAGTGCAAACTAGAAATGATGTTGGAGGCGAAGACGATGATGGTCTTGAAGACTTCGAAGATCTAGTAGAATCGGAAAGGTGTGCTCAATCTAACGATGAAGAAATACCATTAAAGAGACAAAAACTGATGGATAAGTGATTAAAATTGAAGACAATGTTTTGATAAATAAAAGGATTAATTTTCTATGACGTAAATGTAATGAGAATTTAAGAAATAAACCTTTTTTACTAAAAACAATAGCTACAGTCATATGTTTTAGATTAAATCCCCTTAAAATCCAATCTTTAATATTTAAAACAACTATGTTTTTTGCAATCTTTTTGTTTTTTGGATTTGTAATTTTTTTGTTTATCAATGTAAAATAGAATCTTACGTTTTTCGAGTAATTAAAGTATACATTTTAACAAATAGCTCAAAATTGTACATAAAGATAAAAAAAAATTTCGAATTGGAGTACTTTTCGTTTTTTTGAATTTTTTTAAAAGATTTACCATAGTAATGTATATTTTTTTACACCATCTGAAAGTAGACATTTTAACGGACAAAAAGCTATCCGAGTTTTTTGAAAAAGCTAAAATGTTAACGTGAGATTTTTTGATCGAAAATTAGGGTGCTTTTTCGATATTGAGTCAAAATAAGATGAAAAAATAAATATTTTAAATCAAAAAAATTACAGTGTCTTTGAAATATAAAAAGGTAAGTTTTTACCAAATTTCGTGAAAAAAATTTTTTTTTGTAAAAGATAAAAATAAAAAACCATAAACCTGGTTTTTTGAATTTTTCACGTGAGTTTTGAGGTTATGTTAAAAAAGCGTAAATACAAAAGATGTAGATCTTCTTATTACCTACAACTTTGCTATTTAACTTTTTTCCATAGGATTTGTAGTTTTGCCAGAAATCGAGATAAACCGTTTTCTACCCTTAAAATCTCACCCCCTACTCTTTCTCGACCTCAGATCGCCCGTAATTTATTTTTTCTTTCATTTTTGTTGCATTATATTTCTTTTCTAATAGGTTTCATTTGACTATAATTCTTTTTGGTTTCAAAAATTATCTACCCTGGACTAATAGAGATAGAGCAAGATTACAGGCCGAAGTCGCTCGTTTATTTCAACAAAAATTTTCTGATTTACCACCTATATCCCAAGTTACATTTAGTACAATCAAGATGCATTTTCACGAACATGGACATGTACGAAAGCTAAAAAAAGAACCCTCCAATGCATTTACTAATGATACCAAATTGGAAACAATGAATGAGTTTCAAGAAAATTTACATTGTTCAAGTCGACAAGTAGCTGCAATACTGAACGTCAGTCATTCCTTGATTATTCGTGTACTGAAAGAAAATAAAATGCATCCTTATAAACTGACACCAAGTCAAGAGCTCAATGAAAACGATTTTGATAAAAGAACTCATTTTTGTGACCAAATGATGCAAAGATTAGATAATAATGTCATCCAAATAGAAAACATATTGTTTTTTGATGAGACCACTTTTACTCTTCAGGATCATGTAAATTTTCAAAACTGTCGCTATTGGGCTAGTAAAAATTCCCACTGCATGAGAGAATTGCATACACAGAAACCTGAAAAAGTTAATGTTTGGGCAGGGATTATTGGGAGATCATGTCATTGGTCAATTTTTCATCGATAGAAATTTAAATGGAGATAATTATTTAGCATTACTCCAAAACAACATTGTACCAGCTTTGGTAAACTTATATCCAGCTTAAGAAAATTCACATGTTTTAGCTAATTTAATTTGGTTCCAGCAAAATGGAGCACTACCAAGTCAATGTCCGGCAATATCTCGATTTTACATTTACAAATCGGTGGATAGGGAGACGAGGTACGGTAGAATGGCCACCACGATCACCAGACCTAATGCCTCCGGATTCTTTTTATGGGGTTATGTGAAAAGTACAGTGTATAAAACCAAACCCAGCGACGCTTAACGCATAACGCTTGGGATTGCGTCGGTGACACCAGAGATGTTGAATAATGTCAGGAGACATTTTTATTCACGATTAGGATGCTGGCAAGATATTGGAGGTGCCCATTTTGGACATCTTCTACATTAAGTTTGATTTGTTTTTTATTTTATTAAATGAAAATTTTAGATCTATATTTTGTTGTTGAAAATTGAAATTAATTTTTTTTTACTGTTAATTTTTGAAATAAATGTAAGAACTATGACATTTTTGAATAGAGAATAAAAAGAGCTTTCAAATGTGGTATAACAAGCCCCTCCTTTTGGTTTAAAAATTTAGGGTTCGCAACTGTCACTCAAAGAGGGCGGCATCTAGGGATGACATTTTTACGGTGGAGGATGTCATTTTATAATCTAAAATTAACGTGTCTCGAGATTTTTCATAAATTTGTAGAGAAACTGAGCTACGAAATTTATTCCATTTGGCTGTTCCACACTGTATGTAAACTAAAGCGTGTGTTTTGATGAAAGAAAACTCGTATATTAAAGGGGCTGCATCTTAGAAAAATGTTACAATGCGCTTTACCATTTATGAATTTCAATTTCGATAAAATCAATTACAAATCCCCTACCCCATCCGCACAATAGCATCAAAGTTGCCTCGAGCGCATTTAAAAATAATTGCATAAGCCGGAACCGTTCGACAATAGGAATTCGGCCGGGGGCAGATTCGAGGTTTTCTTCCTTCCATCGCCGATCTTAAATGTTTCTTGTGGAACAATACCACTCAATAAAATCGGGGTGGAGAACTCACTAAAAGCCATCGACAAGTCCGTTTCCATTCTCATCAGCGGGTATTCGTAAATGATTGCGGCCTCGGTTACAGTAATTGCAAGTTAGTTCTCACGGGCACACCCTGTGCATTTTGTGGGGCAGTTTTCAGGGCGCGGAAGCATTCACCTTGCTCCGCAAGCAGCACGCCCTTGGGCGATTGTCACCTTTGTTGAATTATTCGACGTTTTCTGTTATTGACGGCATGTCGACTTGAACGATTCAAAGGAATATGCAAATCGGAGCTAGTTAACTCTAATCGAGAGGGTTCCCCTAATCGCGATAGTTTTGGGTTGAAAATCCGAAGAAGACTTTAATTCTTTTTTCACCACATTTAGGTTTCCCATTTTCGTAGATTTTTCAACGTTTTTAAAGCAAAATTTGCGTGAAGGAATTCGATAGTGAAAATTCTGGTTTGACAATTTTTCGCCGTTTGTTTTCTTCCAAATTTTTCATTCTTTTTTCTCGTGTGTATAACAATTTCTGAACATTTGAGACAAACCTTATTAGCAATAGGATGCCCAGAAGCCTGAAAAATCACGAGTTAATCTTTTGTTATTCAGAAATATTGAAGTGTTAAGGAGTATTGGAGAAAATTCGATTTTAAAATCAAACTCTGACTTTTTCAGGAAATATCGATTTTAAAGCTAAAAACTTGAAATAATTTTTATAATTTTTTTTTCTAAAAATACGTATACTGCAATGGAGTGTGAGATTAAAAGTGTATAAATATTCAAAATCAAAATTCAAATTTCAAAGTCGAAATTCAAAATTCGAAATTCGAAATTCAAAATTTAAGATTTAAAATTAGAAATCTGAAATTCGAAATTCAAATTTTAAATTTAACTACTCGCAGTGCTTTGAAAGCATAATGGGGTTACCTTTTGCGAGTGGATTAAACTTTAAAAAAAAGATACAAAAAGGTAAAATTGTTTTAATATATTTGAATTTTTAAAATAATTTTACATATTTTGCATATCGACTGATCCAACAAAGTCTGGAGTAAATCCTTATTGGCAGTATGGAGATAATTTACATTAGAGTGTTTACATAATCACGAAAAATCAGTACATTGAAAACATATTTTTTTGAAATAACTTGAAATTTGCTATACAAATATAAAACTTGAATAATAAGACAGGTTTTTTAATATGCACCAACTTAAAATAGACAAGATCAAAAACTAGATCGAGTACAAATATAAAAGATATGAAAACTAGAAATAATATTTTAATTTATTAATTATGAAAGGTTTATATGTGATAGTATGATTTGAAAATGAAAAAAAAAACACTTTAATATCATATTAAGTTTTCACTTCTGTCGGCAGTCCCCATAACTGTCCATTTTTTAATTTCGTTTCAGCTAGGAAGTGCTTACAGATTAAAGTTTTCTCTTAAGAGCGAGCAGCCCCAAATGTAATCTTAATACGTCCCTGCCCGCCGGTGTATCTTATTAGTTTCCAGGGCCTATTTCCAGTTGTAATTATCTTTCCCACTTCGTTTCTCTCATTATCACGCCCTGAATTAAATAATCAAGGAGCGGAAAAACAAACGAACTGAAATAACATTCCAAATAGGTGTGTTGTCTTGCTTTAACGTAAACTTTCAGCTTCTGCCCGGCGCCTTGCACAAACAGACGAATAATTAGCCTTTTCCTCGAGCTCGCATCGCGCCAGTATTACGAGATTTCCCTGGCCGGATACCTTGTACATTTTTGGACAGAAAATTTTCAAGATGAGTGTAACGAGTTGGCCTAAATTATACGGAATATGTCGTATTTGCTCAGATGATTCGTGCTGTTTTGCTAACAATGCCGCGGTAGCGTACTCGATTTCAAGGTGGAACATTTTTAAAAATTCTTTTTGGGCGATTTTAGATAGATTTAAACTGATGGTTTCGCGTTACCATCACGGGTGACCATCACGTGCTACCAACCTGCTCTAATATTGACAGTATTTTATACTGGTAACACGATGATGGTGACGCGAAACCATAAGTTTATCTCCTATCAAAAATCGTGTGTTAATGAATTATTTCAAAACCTTCGTCAAAAAGATTGACATTGTGATAGTAAAAAGCTGCAATCTAAGAAAAAAACCTAATTTAAAGTGCAAGCTAAGAATTTTAGGAAAAATCGAAGTTTAGAAATAAAAATTAAAATCAAAAGAACGAAACATAAGCGAAAAAATTTTGGTGGAAACGGACTGGTCCTTGGTTATCTTCAAAAATTGAAATGCAAATCTTGTTCCCTGAAACCAAGAAAGATTAAGAAACACAACAAAGGTTGCTCTAACGCGTTTCGACAGCCAAGCTATCATCTTCAGAGAGATGCTCACTCAGATATCTCTGAAGATGATAGCTTGGCTGTCAAAACGCGTTAGAGCAACCTTTGTGTTTTTTAATCTTTATTGGTTTCAGGGGACAAGATTTGTATTTCAAGCGAAAAAATGTTTAACTTTTAGCTGTATACACTTTGAGAATTTGTACTAGAAATGTACTAGAAATTTCGAGGAGCAAGTCGCAATATGGAGAACAAATGAAGAGAATTTAACATCAAATTAAAAATTACGAAAATTAATTTTGGTGGAACGGACTGGTCCTTGGTTATCTTCAAAATTTGAAATACAAATCTTTCTTGGTTTCAGGGGATAAGATTTGTATTTCAATTTTTTATTAAAATTAAGTTAAAAATCACGCATTTAAAGTAAAAAATACAAAAAGGAAATTAAAATTTTTAGAAAAAAATAAAATTTTAGATCATCGAAATTTTGGGAAAAAACTATTTGAACAAAATCCGATTTTAAACTTATAGAAACACGGGTGCTAACGCTGAAACGCCCTGTGTTACCGACGCGCTCCATCAAAGAAAACTGGGCAAATTGGCGTGAAATGCCTGAATGTATATATCTGGCAGTTTATAAGGTGTGCCAGGCCTCATACAAAGTAACACACACATGTATTATATGCGTCGGGTCGTCATAAATGCGGAAGTAATACGGTTGTGACAACTACACCATGAAACCGTTTGGTGTCGATAAATCAGGCGAAAACTTTCGCCTTTTCCCGATGCGCATAAACAATTCCTTGGACATTTAAATAGCTGAAAGCGAACACCGTCAGATTTGCAAGGATTTCAAAAACGACAAGGCACATTTAAAAAACCACGAGGCGCGAAATTTAAAAATGACGATTGCAGCGCCACAAACGGGGAAATGTATCAATCGCTTTCAAACCAATTTTAAGGGGTTGTGAAATTAAAAGTTGATTAGTTTTAGATGTTATTAAGAAACAATTAGGGGGATCAAAATTTCCAAATAAAAACAAAAATATAATTCTCAAAATTTTGACCCGAATTTCCAAATTACCAATTTTTTAGAAGTTGTCAATTTTAAACTTTTAATACGTATTCCATGTTTTACTTGAAAATTGCCTATTTTTGTCAGACAACGCACAATCTGGCAGATTCTCCTCGAGCTCGACACCTCGACAGCTTCTGGCCTTGATGGTACCCCTGCAAGGGTGCAGTCTGTCCCTAAAAGGGGAAAAAAGAACCTGACTAACAACTATCGCCCTATATTTTCGTTACCAGTTATACCTAAAGTGATGGAAAAGGTTATCAACATCGAGATTCTCAAATATCTGGAGGAGAATAAAATCATCTCGGACAGGCAATACGGTTTCAGACAACAACGCTCAAGTGGCGATCTACTGGCATATGTTACTCATATCTGCAACTCAGCTATGAATAAACTTGGTGAGGCTAGGATTGTGGCACTGGATATCTCAAAGGCCTTCGACAGAGGCTGGTACCGATCTCTTCTCGCCAAATTAACATCTTATGGTCTTCCTCCTGGACTCTGTTATTTGATATTCAATTTTCTCGCTGACGGATCTCTTCAAAAAAGTCTTAACTTCGAGATAAATTTGGTGAAACGGACTGGTCCTTGGTTATCTTCAAAAATTGAAATACAATTCTTGTCCCTTGAAACCAAGAAAAATTAAAAAGCACAACAAAGGTTGCTCTAACGCAACCTTTGTTGTATTTTTTAATCTTTTTTGGTTTCAGGAGACAAGATTTTTATTTCATTCTTAGAGAAAAAGTCAAAATTAAAAATAAATTGAAGTTTCATAGAAGAAAGGGTTGGATTTTTGAGAAAAATCGAAATTATCTTCAGAGTGTTAAGTATGTGAAGTCACTAGAAGAATTTCGAATTTTAATACCTCAAAAGTACGTTTATAAACTCATTTTTATTTTATTTTGACTTTGAACTAAAAGCACCCAAAATGTTGACAATGGAGTTCAAAGTTGATCCTTAACTTTAGGTTCGAAATTTTAAGTTATACTGCTTTATAGTCGACATTTCTAGGAAAATTTGGAATTTCTAGATTCAAAAAACAAAAATTAATATTTGAAAATGTATCCCAAAATTTCAACTTTACTCGGATATTTAAGTTGAAACTTGACTTTAAAGTGTATAAATTTCACCTTTCTTTTTTAAATTTAGTTATCAACCTTGGATTTTAGACCTTTCTCTAGAAATCTCGAGTCGAATTGGTAAAATTTATCTTTAAACTCCAATTTTGATATATTTTTTTTTTGCTGAAGTCGTAGGAATGGACAACTTTTACTTAAAATTTGAAAATTAAGATCTGATTTTAATGTTAACATTTGGTCTTGTTTCTCGATTTCTTTCAGTAGAATTCAGTGAAATCAAATCAAATTTCCTATTCTTCCTAAGGTTGACACTTCGATGCCAGAAGTTGTTTTTAGACAAAGTACAGTCAGGATGATTTTTCTCGAGCTCGACACCTCGAAAGTTTCTGGCCTTGATGGTATCCTCGCTATTGTTGTTAAGAAGTGCGCTCCAGAGTTGACTTCTGTTCCAAACAAATTGTTCACACTCTTTTGCAACAAAGGTGTGTTTCCTACATCTGGAAATCTGCTAGGGTGCAGCCTGCCATTAAAAAGGAAAAAAGGAATCGTAAAAGTATCGCCCTATATCTTTGCTGCCCGTTATATCTAAAGTGATGGAAAAGGTAATCAACATCCAGATTCTTAAATATCTGGAGAAGAATAGAATCCTCTCGGACCGGCAATACGATTTCAGACAACAACGCTCAACTGGCGATCTACTGGTAGATGTTAGTCATATCTGTAATTCAGCTATGGAAAAACATGGTGAGGCTAGGATTGTAGCATTGGATATCTTAAAGGCCTTTGACAGAGTCTGGCACCGATCTCTTTTCGCCAAATTAACATCTTATGGTTTCCTCCTAGATTCTGATGTCCATTTGATATCCAATTTTCTCGTTGTTAGATCTCTGCAAATTGGCATCTCATCTAAGACATTTGCGATTAATGTAGAGGTGCCTCAGGGGTCTGTCCTGTCTCCCAGTCTGTTTCTGTTACACATAAATGATCTCTTTGCTTGAACTTCCAACCCCCCGATATATAGCTAGGCAAATGATAGCAGGGGCCGTTCATAAATTATGTAAGATATTTAAGGGAGGAGGGGGGGGGGGTGTTGATTAAATATTATAGTTTCTTACTATAGGGAGGGTGGGTAGAGAATTTGACATTACGTAAAAATTTGAATTAGAAATTTTACCACTTTCGCGCTAAGAAATGGCATTATCGGATAGCGCCATCTGTGCTTTATCTCTCTTACTCAGTATTGAATCTTACAAGAATCATATGTTGTCAGTACTTCTAGACTTTCTACTATTTCGTTGTTGTTCTCGTTAATCGGGGATTTCCCTGTTACTTGAAATCTCAAAAATATACCTCATTTCCTTTTAGAATATTTATTTTATCTAATATGTCTGGATACTTACATCCACTGTTATTTAAAGCGTGAGTAGAAGGTTTCCCAGATAAAACACCAAAGGTTTGTCAACAAGAGTCTAATTTATTCTGTACATCCAATAAAGAAGTTTTCAAAAATGATGACAATGCTTTCGGAAAATTTGTATCTCAAAAAATAAATGATTTAAAACAGCTTGCTGCTAAGAAAAGAAACCAACATGCTCGGTTTTTTTTTAAACAGGTTAGTTGGCCCTTTATTTTTAAATTTTTTTGTTCAAAATATTATTATCAATATTTTAATATTATTTTTAAGTAATTGTTATATGTAAAATTCTATTTAAATAAACTTATAAGTTACGCGTATTTTGCTGTGTATGCTAAGCTATAATCAAAATCACTTCTTACAGCAAAATGTGTCTGGTGGACCGCTTGCTTTGATGGACAAAAACTCAACAGATTCTTCTGTCGCAGTATGCACTAGAGAAGTCGATATGGCGCACAGACTGATTCCAAAAGAGGAGATTCCTGATAAATCACAATTCACATGTCATCCTACTCCAGCACAGGATGCAATTGAAAAAAAATTTCATTGGTGGAGAGTGAATTAAATACAAGTATTTTACGTCGGGATTCTGATCTTGGAGGACTCAAGATCAATCAAGAAATCACTAAATTGCAAAAAAACCTCGGTGAAGCTAAAAAACAACTTGCTAATAAAAAACGAAACACTGAATATCAAAAAAGTTTCAAAAGAAAAGACAGGCATTGATAAAAGATATTATTAAGAATCCCGTTGTAAAACAACAATTAAATGTGCACGAGACAGTGGGTCGCCCTCGTTTGGAGGAAGCTCAACCTGAGCTGTTGAAAGGTTTAGCAGAAATTGCGAGCTTTGGAGGTAGTGCAGATGAGAAACGCCGAACTGAAATGGTAAGAAGCTGTAGAACTCTAGATGACTTGGTCAAAGAACTAGAGACGTTAGGTTCCAACTATCACGAAGTGCTACGTATCTTCGTCTTTTACCTAGATGTTCTACTACAATTCAAGGAAAAAACACGTAGTAACAGTTCCGGTAAAACTGGCGAGAGCAACAAATGATGAACACAAAAGCCATCCCGATGGTAAATTTTGCACTGCTTCTATCCGGGCTATCGAGTCTCTCGCCTCCATGCTTGGGCCTGCTCGGGTTTTCTGCTTGTCACGGGACGACAAAGCGCGCATTCCAATTGGTAAAACTGCTGCAGAAAAGCAAGCACCCTTTCTGATGCACATGGAATATCGAGTACGACTACCAGATCACGACTGGGTGGTGACAGAAAAACATAAATTAATACCTTCAGTATATGCTGGCATTGAAATTAATACTGATGGAATGGACAAACCTGAAGCAGTGACATACAGTGGACCTACGTATGTTGCAATCAAATCAGGAAAACATCATCATCTGCACGCACCCATAGCATCGATCTAGAACATCTTATGGAGTTAGCAGAATTTCAATCCCTGGCCAAAATAGGTTATAATAATATAAAACCAGTTATAATTATGACTGTTGACGGAGGACCTGATGAAAATCCACGCTCTCCTGAAGTCATCTCTCATGCTGTTTCCCACTTTCGTAAATTTGATCTTGATGCTATATTTATTATCACTAACGCTCCCAGAAGAAGTTGCTTCAATCGAGTAGAGCGTAGAATGGCTCCATTGGGTCATCAATTATCTGGACTTGTCTTACCGTATGATTCTTTTGGTAATCATCTTGATGATCAGCGACGTACAATTGATAATGAACTTGAACTCAAAAATTTCAAAATGGCTGGTGATATTTTAGCGCAAATATGGAGTAAGTTAATTATTGATGATAAGCCACTTGTTGCTGAATATGTAGATCCTGGTAGTGATAATATTGATAGAAGTTTAGTGGAATGGACTCCTGGTTGGTACTGTAGACATGTAAGAGAATCTCAGTATTTGCTGCAAATTAGCAAATGCACAGAATTTAGATGCTGTGGAAAATTACGATGTGATTTGCGAATGATATTACCAGATGAATTTATTCCACCACCTTATCCTCTTCGACAAGCGCAAACTTTAGATATACCACTTCCTAAAGACCAAGCAAATGCTAATTTTTGTCCCTTATTTGTGCAATAATCTCTAAACATTGAAATTCCTAGCCGCCCAGATTTTATTTTAACACCATACGACTTTTATTGTCCTACGGTTCAAACGCAATTGATTGCACATACATGTCCAACATGTGGATTGTACTTTGCATCAAATAAAAATGTGAAAATCCATCGTCAATCAGTTCACAAGTACCAGTGTGCTCGTACTGAGAATTTTCATCCTATTAAATTATTGCGTCGTCGTGCTGGACAGAGCCTGTGTCTTACATCATACAATAATAATACCCATGATATAGAATGGTACGACAATGAAGATATTGATATTGAAAAAATTGAAGAGCCTCAAGACAAACAAAACGAATCAGTCATTCCGGTAATTGAATCAATATCTGAATGGTTAGTCAGTCCGTGGATAAATAATAATTAGAGTTTTGATTTATTATCTAGTTTTTTCAACACCTTAGGTTTTACTAAACTAATTCTGGTCAAAACTGGTTGATAAGATTAATGTTATTCAAGTGAGTTAATGATATTTATAATAATAAGATGATAATAAAAGGTATTTTTAAAACTAACGGAGTTGTATTTTATTGATGCATACATTTCTTACGAAAATTTCTTATTAAGGGGTAGGGGGGAGTAGCTGAAATCTCATGATGTCTTACAATAGGGGAGAGGGGCCCCGTAGCCTCCGACAAACCATTATCCGTCGCTACTTCATATCGACTAAGAGAACAGCAGGTACAGATAATTTATCGGGATCTCGAAATCATTCTGGAATGGGGTAAGAAAAATCTAGTTGATTTCAACGCTTCAAAAACTCAGGTCGCGGTTTTCTCTACGAAAACATCAAGGGATAATACAACAAACTTACTAATAAACGGTAAAATCCTCGAATGGGATCTAATCTATCTATCCTAGGAGTGAATGCGAGCACTAACTTCTCTTGCGGCGATCATGCTCGCGCCATTGCCAAGTCCGCATCTCAGAAGCTAAGCTTAAAAGTATTTCACATCTCATCAGCTACTCACACTATACAAAGCTCAAATTAGGCCAACACTAGAATACTCTTCTCAAGTTTGGAGTTCAGCCCCAAAGCACACTTTAGCTCTTTTGGATTCAATTCAAAGAAGAGTGATTCGCCTAATTGATGACAAGAGTTTGACCGATTCTCTAAACATTAGAACACTGGCGAATGGTTGGTAAATTGTCTCTTTTCTAGAAGATGGAGAAGCTCGCAGGAACTAGTGGGATTGATCCTCCCCCCCCCCCCCAAGGGCAAGATTGTTGTGGTATACAAGATAGTCGGAGACAGCAAATTCCTGTGCGATTCAACTTGACAGAGTGAGGACTTCTGTCTACGAGACTCGTTTTTTCTATAGAATTTCCAAGCTATGGAACTCGTTACCGAAAGGAACTGTCCCCAAAAATTACAACCTAACCTTGTTTAAGAAGGCGCTTCATCGCCATCCATTCTTGTTTCCGCATCCTACTCGCAGTGCTTTGAAGGCATAATGGGGTTACCCCTTGCGAGTGGATTAAACCTAAAAAAAAATTTCAAATTTTTCTCAAAATCTCAAATATTTTCCTAGAATTTTTTACCAAACCAAATTTACATATTTTATTTTTATAAATTAAAAGTTTGTCTCGAAAGTTAAAATTTTTGGTTGAGTGTAGTCTTGAATTTTTGAAACTCGAAAATTTGAGAATTTTTTTTAAATGTTGGGTTAGGTTTTGTTAGGTTAGGTATGTGTAGGACAGTAATCCCGAAATATTGACTTTTTTGACAATTTTAAACTCCAAATGAAATTTCCAGACAAAAAAAATCTAGTTTTTGTCAAAATTTCTAGTCCAAACATAAAATTTTCAGTTTATTTGAATAATTTGTTTTACGTAAATTTTGACTCTATTTATTTTTTATTTTATTCTAGAAAAAAATTGAAATTTTCAGAGAAAATATCAGTATTCAAAAAAAAGTATAATTTTTGAGTGAAAAGTAAAAGTTTCCAAATAAAAACCAAAACAGAATTCTCAAAATTTCGAAGCTAATTTCCAAATTTGGAATATTTGAGAATTTGTCAACTTTGAGTAAATATCTACTACTAAAAGCTAGAAATTTTTAGCAAAATTCCATGCTTTGCAAATTGAATATTTTTCAATTCAAAATTTTTTTAGAATTCTTTAACCTTTTCTAAAATTTTCTATTTAACCAAATTTTATTTTTAAGAATTTTAGGTCTCCCAAAATTTAAACTTTTTTCTCCAAGGAGTTTAGCCTTGAATTGATTGAGACGAAAATAGAAATTTTTAAAATTTCGCGTTTAACTTTTAAATGTTAAAGATCGTCTCCAATGTATGGCTGTAACCTCGCTACAACTCCTTTTTGAAAATTTTAATCTTTAAACTTAATTTTCGGTTTCAAAAACATAGATTTTAAGTTTTAAGTCAAAATTTAGAAAAAATAAACAAATATGAATTTAAATTCGAAAGGAAAAATAATTATCATTTCATAATAAATAATAAGAAAACATTAGGCTTAAAAAGGCCACCAATTAAAAAAAATGGTTAAGAAACTTCGAGTTTAAAGACAAACTTTCGATTTTTTTCTCCATACCTAAACTATTTTCTCGAAATTTAAACATCAAAGTCAAAATTTTCACTTTAATCTTAAAGTGTCGACTTTAATTTCGAGACTTCGACTTTTTTTTTCGAAATTTCCACTTTAATTCTGAGATTTCGACTTTTTTTGCTGGAAATTTCGACTGTAATTTCGAATTTCGACTAGAAATTGCTAAAAAGAGTTGAAATTTTGGTTATTAAAAATTGAAATTACCGAATGAACTCTACTGCCAACTGTCAATATTGTATGATAAAGGGTGTGGTGGGGAGCAACATTCAACTGCTCAACCTACCTTAGAGCAGAGGTCGGCAACCTTTTTAGAGCAGAGGTCGGTAACCTTTTTAAGACAATGGGACACTTTCAGAAGGAAGATTTTTAAGCGGGCCGCTAAAATAAAGAAATAATATCCTCTCTGTCAAATAAAATAGAAAACTAAAAAAAGATCCTGGTAATATTATCACCATTATCATATTGTAGGGGAAGGGGGGCAGATTCAACCTTGGGGCATATTCAACCAAGCCCTTTTAAAGGACACCCTGATTTAAATTTAGCTTCGTAAGACTCTTATGTAGCTTTTCATACGTCAGAGCACTCACCTGGGAAGTTACATTACTCTACATGTTCTTTTTTTAGTGTTTAAACTAAATTGAGCAAAAATCAGATTTTAAGTTAATTTTTTGATTTTCAATTTTTTCGCACGAATTTTCTAAATTTGATATGTAACGGGCTGCATTAGATATATGTTAAATGGTAGATTGATAACATTTATAGTACCCCAAGCGTAAAATTATAGTCAGTGGAAAAAACATATTTTTTTTCAAAAATTTAACATGGGGAGATTCAACCACCGTTGGATAGAACAATTTCAATCACTGGCTTAGTGGGTTCTGACAATCTTATCGTGGTTTCTGTACCATCATATAACTTTTTCTTTTACCGGAGTATTGTATTATTTACGATGATTATAAATTATGGAAAAAAATGATTTTGAAGTTTGATGAGTGTACGTTTAAAAATCAGATTAAAAATGTGTGTGTAAAAATGTGACATTTTTGCTAAAAACATATAAAATGTTGTATAGGAAAAGAATTAAACAAAATTAATTTTTGTGCTAAAAAACACAAAGTTACATATATCCGTTGGCCAGTGATATATCAGCAGCTGCTCAAGGTTACATAGTTTAAAAAGTTCTCAAGTCCAAATTCTGCAGAAAATGTCCTTTTTTACAATATTTACTAACACCAGATTTTTCTAATGCAACTTTAAAAATGACACATTGAATAAAAAATGGTTGATTATGTCCCCCTTTCCCTAAGTGGAAAATTTTACGTTATTTACAATTTTAAACTATTTTCGGAAAATTTTAATTTTAATAGTTAAAATTTCAGATTTTAACTTAAAATTTTTAGATTAAAATGAATTTTTTGAAAAGCATTTATGAGAAACATGTTTTTTTTTCTTAAATCGAAATTGTCCAAATTTTTTCTTGAAGTTTTGACTTAAGCATTACAATAATTTCGATTTGAATTTCAAATTTTGAGTTTTAGAACTAGAAATTTGCACAACATATTTTTTTATTCTGCATTCTTTTCGACTTTGAACGTGAAATTTCAACTTTAACCCCAAAATTTTGGAAAACTTTTTTCTCTAGAAATTTTTAGTTTATTACAGTAATTTCTAGTTCTTTCTGTACATTTTAATTTTGTTAATTTTGAAAAAAGATATATAAAAAAGTCTTCATAAATTGGGTTTAATGCAGGAAGAAATTTTGAATAATTGGATACGAAGATAAAATTTTGAGGGAAAAAAGTTTAAATGCTAGTTACATTTTAAAAACAATTCAAAAATTGTGAAAAACTGAAAATTTACCAAAAGAAAATAAACAACAAAATGATAAAAAAAAATTTCAGATTGATACTCGAATTTCCGACTTGAAAAAAATTTAAATTTCCAGACAAAGCTTCGAAATTTAAAATTTAAGCTTAATCTTTTTTGCTATTAACGTTTATCTCTGGTAAACGAACGAAGCTGATTTTAAGGAAAAGGGCGAAAATAGATTTTTTCTTACTTCTATTTTTTCTTTATTTTTTTTATTTTATTTTTTAAGTTTAATCCACTCGCAAAGGGTAACCCCATTATGCTTTCAAAGCACTGCGAGTAGGATGAGGAAACAAGGATAGATGGCGATGAACCGCCTTCTTAAACAAGGATAGGTTGTAATTTTTGGGGAAAATTTCTTTCGGTAACAAGTTCCATAACTTGGAAGTTCTATAGAAAAAAGAGTCTCCGTAGACAGAGGTCCTCACTGTGTCAAGCTGGACCGCACAGGAATTTGCTGTCTTCGACTGTCTAGTACGCCTCAAGAATCATGCCCTTGGGGGGATCAATCCTATTAGTTCCTGCGAGCATCTTCCATGGTAGAACTTGTAAAAAAGAGACAAGTCACCAACCATACGCCTGTCCTCTAGTGTTTCGACTCTCGTTATCAATTAGGCGAATCGCTCTTCTTTGAATTGAATTCAAGAGAGCTAAAGTGTATTTTGGGCATGAACTCCAAACATGAGAACAGTATTCTAGTGTTGGCCTACCTTGAGCTTTGTATAGTGTTAATAGCTGATGAGATGTGAAGTACTTTTTAGCTCCAAAAAGAAAGCCTAGCTTCTGAGAGGCGGATTTGGCAATTGCGCGCACATGATCGTCCCAAGAAAAGTTAGTGCTCGCATTCATTCCTAGGATAGATAGATTAGATCCCATCGGAAGGATTTTATTTATTGATACTCAAATTTCCGACTTAAAAAAAATTTTCAGACAAAGCATCAAAATTTAAAATTTAAGCTTAATCTTTTTTGCTATTAACGGTTATTTCTGGTAAACGAACGAAGCTGATTTTAATTAAAAGGGCGTAAATAGATTTTTTGTAACTTCTATTTTTTCTTTATTAATATAATCCGCGGGGAATATGTCTTTATAAGCTTTTTTGTTATTAAATATTATTTTTGTCCAGAGCAACTAAATAACAAATAATTCGCTCGGGTCCTGTTAGGTTTGGGATCCGCAGATTACCGTCGATTTGGTGACTAAAAAAAATTGAGACTGACGTCGAAATTTCGACTTTTTTTCTCGAAATTTCGACTTTTTTCTCGAAATTTCGACAAAAAGTCGAAATTTCATGTTTATAGTCAAAATTTCGAGATTAAAGTCGAAATTTTTACTTTCACCTCGAAATTTCGTCAAAAAGTCCAAATTTCGAAATTAAAGACGAAATTTCGAGAAAAAAGTCGTATTTTCAAATGTAAGGCGGAAATTTCTAGAAAAACAGTCGTAATTTTGAGATCAAAGTCGAAATTTCAACGTCAGTCTCAAAATTTATTTGTTTTTTAGTCAACAAGGAATTTCGAGAGTAAAGTGAACTTTGAACTCGACATTTCTAAAAAGAATTTCTTTTTAAATTATGTCCTTTCTACGCCTTCGTATTTTTATTTATTAAACTAACAATTATTTATAAAACATCGACGTATCGTTACCTCATACCGATTTTTGAGACATCGATGTTATATAAAAAAATATTGTTCAATAATAATAATGTTCAATGTTTTTTTGAAATATGTTGCATCCCTGAACAAAAATAATAATAATAAGTAAAATAAAGTCAAAGATAAAGAGATTTGAAGTTAGTAAATAATCCAACAATGTGTTCCAAACTTAAAATATGACAGCGACTTAATCTCTCTTCTCACAGCTTTAAGATTGCATTTTTTAAATAGTTGTTGCTAAACCTCCTTTTCGAAACTCATTCATTCCACCCCATTCTCGGCAAAACCTGTCTATTGTGCGAAAAATCGACCATTTCAGGTAAAGAAAAGGCGACCAAATTTACAAGCCATTCAAGTAGTTTGTTGATGTTGAGTAAAAACATAATTTGGCATAATTGATGACAGAGGGGAACAAGAGGGTGAGAAAGCACAATAACACACTACAGCTGCCCTTTGAACCGCATCACCATTGTCGACACTTTTCTCTTGGTTGTCGCATGTTGTGTGCGTTGCAGATTTTGTAATACATGGGATCGGGATTGTAAGTCATTACTTTTACAACCGTCTCATGACTGTCGGAATGAAAAGGTAAAAGATAGGAAGATAAATAGCCGGCTTTGTAAAGTTCAACAGCTACCGGCGTTCGTCTTCGAGTGGGTTTGACGTCTGAGCGAAAAATCATCGATCTTTTGTTGAATCAGAATAGAGTTCATCGCTTTATCATTTTTTAACGCAGGACGCTGGCTCTGTTTTACGTACTGTTACTGGGAATAAAAAATATCATAGCTGTTCGCTCTGAAAACATAGATAATTCATTGTTGATTTAAAGAAGTTTGCGAGTTATTAAGTTACATTATACTATTGTTTTTAAACGAGCAATGATGCTAATTATAATTAAATTTTCGTTTTCCTTCTATATGGTAAATCTAAGGGTGCGTTTGGATTAAACACTGTATTCCGCGCATTTCTCTCTGACATAAGTGTCAACTACCCTAAGAGAAGCTATCCGAGCCTTATCTACACAGCTGGGAGAAGTTAGCTTCTCTCAGAATCGTTGACACTTATGTCAGAGAGAAAATATATTTTATACCAGAAAGAAATATACGGAATAAAGTGTCTAGTGTAAACGTACTGCAACAAATCTAATGAGGAGTCTCACTTATCTCGTCTAGTAAAATTAAGAACTATATTTGAAGTGATAAAGCTGGATAAAAGACATTTCTTGGTTAATAATTTTACTTTAGAAATTTATAAAATTTATTTTAGAAACCATGGACGTCCATGATTTATACAAACACGTTTCCTCTTCGAAGAGCTCCTAATATACATGAAGAAGTTCGATTGTACAAATTTCGAAAAGGTTTATTGAAATAAGTATATAGAGGGAAAACAAAAAGCCACTTAAAATTAGATTCATTGCTCATTTTAAATGCAAAACTTATTGGTCAGTCGTAAGTGTACTGATTGATCAAGAAGTCTAGCTTTTATTCAGCTCCTTATCGATAAATTCGAAAATGCAACGATAGTGGAGAGAATGGGGGTGAAATTCGATAGTATATAAAAGGGTCCAGAAATCTGTCGACTTCTTGCTTGGTGTCGTGCGGAATGGCATTCGATAAAAAGTTATCTATTTTCTATTCATAGGTGAAAAACAGGGTTATACCGCAAGCAAGCGGCGACTCGATGTAATTCGATCTCGAGTCATACGATATGCGCTCGTTTGCGAAGGCATGCATACAGATGCATAGATAACTAGATACTTTATAAAAACCACCTGTTAATTTACCGGACGAAAGGTGATATGAAAGCTCGACCACCTTGGAGTTAATAAATAAAAAATGAGCCAAAGTCGTGTCGAATTTGTCTCACACGAGTCAAATTAGCCGTACGGGCGTTCTCCTAGCGAAAAGATCGAGTTTCCGCCGATGCCGATGAGATGTCAGAAAAAAAGATGGTACAGATAATCATTAAATCGTCAAAAGTAGTTTTGCTTCAATTCACCGTATTTCACGGATTGTGAAATTAAAACTTATTTTCTAGATGTTTACTGCAAGCTATTAGGGAGACATGCAGCCGCAGAAATTGCTCATAAAAGAAGCACCTAATTATGGTGATGAAGGAGATACGTAATTGTGCAGTCAAGACCTCCGAGATAATGGATATTCTAGTATGCGTGGAATACCAGCAGGTGCGCCAGCAATGGCACCTTAAATTAGTTGCAAATTAAATAAGATTATACAAATATAATGCTCAGTTGTTTGGTTAAAAGGCAATTAAAATCCACACACGCGTAATCAAAGTTACCACCTTTTGTATCAAAAAAATCGGGGCAGTTTAGCATACACTATTTTTTTTTTCAAAAAAATTGTCATATTCACAATATTTTTAACAACTACAAAAAAAGGCTCCATAGCCAACAATTCGTTTGAAACATCATACTTGTTTCATCCGCAAAAGACGACCAAATTGTGCCCATAAGATCTCGCAAAATCTTCCATAAAGGTGTCTCCAATATTTTTGAAAAACAAAATTTCCGTAGTCAGTAATTCATTCGAAATTTTCCTTTTGTTGTACAAACAAAAAAAAACCATAATCAGTACATTTTCTATAATATATTTTTAGTACAAGGTACATTAATAAAGTTTAAAACAAAAAGGCCCGCCGGGAGAGGGTGTGGGGGGGGTAAGAAAGGCAAATGTCTCAAGGCCAAAGCTTCACAGGTACCTCATGAGCTACAATGTTAGTTATTTGTGAATTAAAAAATTGTTGAAAACCTCTTTTGCTCGATTTTTTGTTTATTTGTTTGTTTAGTTTTCTTGTCCTCAAAATACTTGTTTAAACTGGAAAAATTTTCTAAATTCTGACGTTTTTGAAACCTTTCAGTTTAAACTTGAAAAATAATCCTTTTTAAAATGTCACTTTCATAATCGAAATTTAATTTAGTTTCAGATTCATCTTATACAATCCCTACAAAATTTTATAAAGTTGCAATTTAAAAAATATGAAAATTGAAATCTTCAAAAAAGTGGAAATTCTGAAAAATACTAATTCTTCAACAAAATCGAAATTTTCCAAATAAAAGTCGAAACTCCAAAAAAGTCGAATTTCTGAAAATAAGTCGAAATTTTCAAAATAAACCTCAAAATTTCGAAAAAGTCAAAAGTTTGAAAAGCATCGAAAATAATTTTAGATTCTGAAAAATTCGAAGTTTTTATCATAATAATCGAATTTTCAAAAAAAAATCAAAAATTCGAAAAAAAGGCGCAATTTTTGAAAAAAAATAAGTTCTAAAAAAAATTTTGAAAACTTCCAGAAAAAGTGGAAATTTTGATATAAAAGTCGAAATCTTCGAAAAAGGGGAAATTCTAAAAAATACTAATTTTTCAACAAAATTGACATTTTCCAAAAAAAGATCATTTTTCAAATAAAAGTCAAAACTCTAAAAAAAGTCGAATTTATGAAAATAAATCGAAATCTTCACAAGAAACCCAAAACTTCGACAAGGAGTCAAAAATTTGAACAAGGATCGACATTTTTAAAAAAAAGTTTAGATTTTTAAAAAGTCGAAGTTTTAAAAAAAAAGTCGAAATAATCGAATTTTCAAAAAAGGTAAAATTTCGGAAAAAAGTCGAAACTTTTAAAAAAGCCCAAGTTCTAAAAAAATGCTAAAACATCCAGAAAAATTCGAAATTTTATTATAAAAAGTCGAAATCTTCGAAAAAGTGGAAATTCTGAAAAATTTTCATTCTTCAACAAACTCAAAATGTTCCAAAAAAGAGTTAAATTTTTCAAATAAAAGGCGAAATCTTCACAAAAAATTCAAAACTTCGACAGAGTCAAAAATTTGAACAAGGATAGAAATTTTTAAAAAAAGGTTTAGATTTTGAAAAAGTCTGGGTTTTCAAAAAACGTCATAATAATCGAATTTTCAAAAAAGTAAAAATTTTGGAAAAAAATCGCAATTTTTAAAAAGTTTAAGTTCTAAAAAATGTTAAAACTTCCAGAAAAAGTCGAAATTTTGATTTAAACATTTGAAGTCTTCGAAAAAGTGCAAATTCTGAAAAATACTAATTTTATAACAAAATCGAAATTTTCCAAAAAAAAAGAGTAACGTTTTTCAAATAAAAGTTGAAACCAAAAAAAGTTGAATTTATAAAAATAAGTTGACCTTTTCAAAAAAACTCAAAACTTCAACAGTCAAAAATTTGAAAAAGGATCGAAATTTTCAAAAAAAATCATAGATTTTGAAAAAGTCGAAGTTTTCAACAACAAAAATCATAATTAATCGAATTTTCAAACAAGATCAAAATTTCGGAAAAATAGCTCAAGTTCAATAAAATGTTACAACTTTCAAAAATAGTCGAAATTTTAATATGAAAGGTTGACATTTTCGAAAAAGTGGAAATTCTGAAAATTAATCGAGCATTCCAAAAAAGTCAAAATTTTGAAAAAAGTACAATTTTTCAAAATAGTCAAAATTTCCAAAAAGGTCGAATGTTTGAAATAAAAATCAAATTTACGTAATTTTACAAAATTTACAAAAATGTTGATAAAAGGACAAAATTTTTAAAAAAGGAATTGAAATTTTCTACAAAAGTCAAGAAAATCAAAGTTTGAACTAGGACCGAAATTTTCAAACAAAAAAAGGAGGAAATTCAAAAAAAGGTCGAGATTTTCAAAAAACAAAATTCAACATTTAATTTACAAAAAAGACAATAGATCTACATTTGGTGCCAACATTTTCAAAAAAATCGTAATTTTTAAAAAGTCAAAATTTTCAATAAATAAAAAATTAAAATAAAAAATAATTTTTTTTAAAGAAAAGTCTTAATTAACACAAAAAAATTACAGAGGTCAAAATTTTGAAGAAAGCAATTTTAAAAAAAATTGAAATTCAAAAAAAGTTCGAATTTTCAAAAAATAACGCCAAAATATTGATGATAAAAGACTGACATTTTCAAAAAGAATAAACATTATGGAAAATTTCAAAAAAGTAAAATTATTAAAAAAGTTGAAATTCAAAATTTAAAAAGAGGTTAAATTTTTAAATATAAGTCAAAAAGTTCAAACTAGTTTAGAACTTTAAACAAATATCGAAATTTACAAAAATGGAAATCCTGAAAAAAATCGGTGTTAAAAAAATGATAAAATAAAAATGATAAAAGTTTACAAAAAGTCACAATTTTAAGAAAGCACAAATTTTTGTGTCAAAGGGTCAAAGTTTTCAATAAAGGAAAAATTTTGAAAAAAATTTAACATATACAAGTCAAAATCTTTAAAAAAAAGCAAAGTTGTTGAAGATTAAACTTTGAAAATAAGTAAAAATTTTTGAAAAGTAAAAAACTGAAAAAAATTTGAAAATATTAACTTGAAAATTTTCATTTTCCGTATATTAAAAAAGTTAAAATGTTCAAAAATAACCAAAATTTTCAATAAAAATGGACTGGCCAGACTTTTTAAAAAAGGCCTAATTTAAATAAAAATGTAAGATCTCTAAATAAAAGAAATTATGCAACAAATCTTAAAATGTTCAAAAATAAGTCGAAAATTAGAAAAAGTCTAAATTTTCCAAAAAATTCAAAACTTTGAGATAAAGTCAAAATATTTTTAAATAATCGAAAATTTGAAAAAAGTTTACAAAGAAGTGACATTTCTTAAAATAAATAATGTTTAATAAAGGCAAATTTTCAAGTACGTAGCACAAAAAAATTAAAAATTTACAAAATATTAGAAATTTTCAAATCCGCAGAATTTCGAAAAAAGATAGACATTTTAAAATTAAGGAATAAACAAAATTTCGACAAAAACTCGAATTTGGAGAAATAAATTTCGAGAAAAAGTCGAAGTTCTAAACAAGTGGATATTTTAAGATGTTTAAAAGAAATCAAAATATCTAAAATAGGTCCAAACTTTTACAAAAGTCGAAATTTCGTCGAATTAAATTGAATTGAAGTATACCGTTCGAAGTTTTTAACAGATCTCAATATTTTTTTAAAAACACAAAATTGTCCAAAAACACTTAAAGAGGCCGAAGTTTTTCAAAAGAAAAGTCGAAATATTTAAAAGGGGTGCCGATATTTTCATAAAAAATTTCAGGAAGTTGAAATTTAAAAGTGTCGTAATTTTACTCAAAATTTTCAAAAAAGTCAAATTTTAAAAAATAGAAATTTGATAAAAATAGAAAAATTGATCGATTTTTGTAATTTTTTTGTTAGTCATTACAAAAACATTGCTTTTTTATATTTTTTTTGTTGTCAAAAGTAGAATTGTAGACTTTTTCCATTTCTGTAATCAAATTGGCCTCCTCAATAGAATGTAAGCTTGGTTGTTGCTGAGATTTTTTTCCAGTGGTAGCAAACTGGAGCAACTTGGAAAGCAACTTGGAGGGCGCTTGGGAGGGCAAGAGACTCTGTAAGGTGGGATCTAATGCATTACAAGTATAAATAATGTATTTGTCGATTTTTCGAGAGTAGGCAATGATCTGTCTAGGGTGGGCACGAGACGTAGAAATTTTGCTCAGGACGTGGGACTTGGGTGGTTAAAACTGGAATGCCCCGACAAAATAGGGATTATTAAAAAAAACCGCTGTATCTTTTGAAATCGCTGAAATTGGTCAAAAGCCTCCCTAATTTCGAAACACTTAGAACAATCAAAAAATCGTTGACGCAAATACAATTTCAAATCGAGATTGTCGACAAGGAGCCCTCTCTTTTTCTTTTATATTTGGGTAACGGTCGGTAAAAAAGCGTGTATCGTACCGAGGTACTCGAACACGTGTGTTGTACTGTACACAATGGTAAATAGCGCCGCGGTGTCCGCAAATTTGGCGAGAACGTTAAGGTCGACGTAAATGCGTGTTGCATCGTTAAATTATTCCAGAATGTGCACCCGATATCGGGCGGCAGGCGACGGGCTCTCTCCAAACCACTGGGCCGCTCAATCGCCATTCTTACGCACCTTCGCACAAACGCTCCAATTATAACATAACTCGTTCATTAGCAACTTTCAATCGGCAATTTGCTGGTCCAAAGGGGCAAACATTTAAACAGGCTGTAACGTTAAAAAAAATTTGCTTTCACTTAGAAACTATGTTGAATGCAATACAATCAAACAACAACAAATTAACTTCCTCATTTTATGATGCAGGTACGATGACAGTTTCAGAAGATTGAAAAAGATTTCATTAGTGGTCTTTTTAATGTTATAAAACCGCTTGGAATGCAAAGTGTGGAATTTGAACTAGAAATTTAGAGATAAAAATGGAAATATTAAACTTAAAATCGAATTTTGCAGAAAAAATTCGAAGTTTTTCAATTACAACTAAAATTTCGAAAAAAATTCTGTATGGTATGGTCAGATACGCAGTTTTCAATATAAATTTCACAAAAAAGGAGCGTAAATTTTCTGGAAAGAATGAAAAAAATTAGAGTCAATATTTATAAAAAAGAAGAGAACAAAAGAGAAGAGGAGAGAAGGGAAGAGAACAGAATAGAGGAAAAGAGACGATAAGAGGAGAGAAAAGAAGAGAAGAGAAAAGAAGAGAAGAGAGGAGAAGAGAAGAGAAGGGAAGAGAACAGAATAGAGGAAAAGAGAAGATAAGAGGAGAGAAAAGAAGAGAAGAGAAGAGGAAAGGAGAGGAAAGGAGAGGAGAGAAGAGGAGAGGAAAGGAGAGGAGAGAAGAGGAGAGAAGAGAAGAGAAGAGAAGAGAAGAGAAGAGAAGAGAAGAGGAGAGGAGAGGAGAGGAGAGGAGAGGAGAGGAGAGGAGAGGAGAGGAGAGGAGTGGAGAGGGGATGGGAGGGGAGGGGAGAGGAGAGGAGAGAAGAGGAGAGGAGGGGAGAGGAGGGGAGAGGAGAGGAGAGGAGAGGAGAGGAGAGAAGAGAAGAGAAGAGAAGAGAAGAGAAGAGAAGAGAAGAGAAGAGAAGAGAAGAGAAGAGAAGAGAAGAGAAGAGAAGAGAAGAGAAGAGAAGAGAAGAGATGAGAGGAGAGGAGAGGAGATGAGATGAGATGAGATGAGATGAGATGAGATGAGATGAGATGAGATGAGATGAGATGAGATGAGATGAGATGAGATGAGATGAGATGAGATGAGATGAGATGAGATGAGATGAGATGAGATGAGATGAGATGAGATGAGAAGAGAAGAGAAGAGAAGAGAAGAGAAGAGAAGAGATGAGAGGAGAGGAGAGGAGATGAGATGAGATGAGATGAGATGAGATGAGATGAGATGAGATGAGATGAGATGAGATGAGATGAGATGAGATGAGATGAGATGAGATGAGATGAGATGAGATGAGATGAGATGAGATGAGATGAGATGAGATGAGATGAGATGAGATGAGATGAGATGAGATGAGATGAGATGAGATGAGATGAGATGAGATGAGATGAGATGAGATGAGATGAGATGAGATGAGATGAGATGAGATGAGATGAGATGAGATGAGATGAGATGAGATGAGATGAGATGAGATGAGATGAGATGAGATGAGATGAGATGAGATGAGATGAGATGAGATGAGATGAGATGAGATGAGATGAGATGAGATGAGATGAGATGAGATGAGATGAGATGAGATGAGATGAGATGATAGAGAGATGAGAGAAGGGAGGAGAAGAGAAGAGAAGAGAAGAGAAGAGAAGAGAAGAGAAGAGAAGAGAAAAGAAGAGAAGAGAAGATAAGAGAAGAGAAGAGAAGAGAAGAGAAGAGAAGAGAAGAGAAGAGAAGAGAAGAGAAGAGAAGAGAAGAGAAGAGAAGAGAAGAGAAGAGAAGAGAAGAGAAGAGAAGAGAAGAGAAGAGAAGAGAAGAGAAGAGAAGAGAAAAGAAGAGAAGAGAAGAGAAAAGAAGAGAGAGAGAGATAAGATGAGATGAGATGAGTATTTGTTTAGCGAAATTGCAACTTTTTTCCTGAACTTTCAATCTCTTGCAGTGTTCACGTCTTTTTCGAAAATTCTGCTTTTCTCTAAAAAAAAATATTTAAAGAAATTTAACGGTGTTAATTTCGACCATAAACTGACTTTAAAAAGCAACTGTTGACAACATTCCAACTTGTACTTCTAAAGATCTTTGTTAAGAATACCGAAAGAAAAAAAAAAGTAATAAATGTTTTTTTAGTGTGCCTTTGTAAATGATTTATACACACGAATTGAATTGCAGAGGTAGTCGGTAGCTGAAGAGGTGCGATTCAGTCGAAAGCTAGTGAAATTTGTTGCCATTATCCGAGCTAATAATAGGGTATTAGTGTTATTGGCCATATTTCTGAAGCTCACAATGAATTTAAAGTTTTGTCCAAAGTGGCACTTCAGACTAGAAAAAGGTTCTCTATTCTGCAAAAATTATTAATAGGAAGCAGGTAAGAATCCCATTCGGACCAATGTCATTTTCATTCATCGACTACCTACCAAATAGTACGATGATTTTTTTCCTTTTCTTTCATTATACAGTTGGCAGGAGATTTATTATTAATAAATAAATTTAATAGACATTGACAATCTTTATTTTAAGCTCGTGTGCAGATTTTTAAGACGTGTCGCATTACTTTCGTCGAGACACATTTGTAAGATTACAATTCGTCGCTTTGGTGGTAAACAGTCGTAACCTACAAAAAGTGTAAAATTGAGTTAAAATTGTTAACAAATCTAAGAAGCATAGTTTGATTTCTAAAAGTGTCCTAGCACAAAACCTTTTACAAGTCCTTAAAGCACAAAATTTATTAGAGGACGTCACCCAAATGTTATTTATTGTAGTACATGGGGCTAAGCCACGTACCACATAAAATAATGTTTATAATTTCAAAATAAACACATCTAATTAAAAAGCATAATACTTAAATAAAAATACGAAAAAATTGTTATGTTTTGTATTTTGGTTACCGTTTTAGAAAAGAAAATTTGATGACAAACTTTTTTAAAAGCGCACTAGCTCTAGATTTCCTTTATGTGTGTTAAAACAGTTCACCATCAAAGCGAGAAATTATGAGATGCGATCTACTAAAAATTCATATTTGACAATATTTTTTATAAACAACATAACCTACCTTTTAGTCCACTTGTAGAGTATGATTTCATCATAAATTTAAAGAGAATACCTAGACTTCAATAATGCAATCATTTAAACGTGCCTAATGGATCTTAGGCAGCTGAACTACTTGACTCACCGACTTCTCGCAGAAACGGTCATTTTGAAAGCCAACAAACTTTATACTAATATTTAGACTACCAATGATTTAAATCTTTATCAGATTTAAAGTTTGAGTATGCCAAATTGACGAGAACTAACACGATCAAAACCGATCTTTGGTTCCCAACCTATTGCTCTGAATTTAGAATCGCCAGAAATGAAAAAAAAAAATTGAAAACTCATCATAGTGAAGGCAGTAAAATGGTTAGAATAACACGCTTATGTATTCGTGGAGTTTCTTTTTTTTTTCAATTTCCTCGACGTACCAGCTCCCTCAGGTGTGAAATCGTTCAGTATTCAGTTAATAAAGTGTCGCCGAGCTAAGAAGACGCGGTTATTTATGGCAACGGTATCGGAAATTATTACCTCCCTTCATCTTAAGCCCCGCGGAGGAGAATTAGTTCCATATAAATCTTATCTTCGTCTTGCAAGAGTGAGCCGGGGGCTCTCGATTGATCCCGTTACGGGGTGGATGGGATGTACATGCGGCCTTATATCTGTCTATAAACAGACTTGCTACTAAATTAACCGGCCTTCCATTCGACGAAGGAAATTCATTTTCCAGTTGTTTGCGTCGTTAGCGGAGCGGATATTCCGAGGAAGAGAGAGCAGAGTCGGGTTCCAATAAACACACATTTCTCTCAAATTTGTCGATCGGGATATCACGCCACTAATTTTATTAGAAGCATAAACGGATGATTCCTTTAAAAACGGCAACGTATACGGGAAAAAAAATAATTACTAGAATTCCATATTTAAAGGGTTTAAGTTTCGAGAAAAAAAAATTAGGCAGCCTTGGAGACTGCCGACGGAAGTAAAAATATGTAGTCTAGTTCGAACCTACACTAATAAACAAGTCAGAATATTGGAAATATTTGAAAATAAATTCTGTCAAACTGACTTACCTTTTTATATTTGTGGTTTGGATGCTTGTATCCTGTGGAAACGAATCTAATATTTATTTACAATGAAATACACTTTAATATGCTCTAGTGTTAGCGGTAGAGTACACCTTTAATATTAGGGCATTTTGCTAACGCTTGATGGTGACGCGTGATGTTCACGTCGTATACCCCATATACAAAATCGTTCAACGCGCCTAAAGAAATTTTGACTTAGAAAAACTCAAAGTTTCAATTTTTAAAAACAATAAAATTATGCAAACTTGGAACCTTCCAGAAATAAGTTGATTAGGAAAGCCTGAAACTAAACATTTTTTAAGGAAAAATTCGGTATTTTTAGAAAGTTTGCATCTTTGGCTTTATGATGGAAAGCTCAACAATAACAATTTGTCGGCAATGATGCTCCTCGACGCGATAAGTAGGGGTTTCGGATTGAGTTGTTATGGTTAGATGGGTCGTAGTGGAAGAATAGTGTTACACATAACTTAATTAGTCTCGCTTTTTGCAATTGTAAGAGCCGAATGGGCCGAACAAAACAAGAGGGATATCCATTTGGAAATAGACCGAACCGATCCCCGGCACGCATTATATCCGACATCATAATCATACATCATCTGTTTAATTATTCGCTATGGCCCCCCTTTCAGATAGAACGCCAAAACGAAGACAACATTAAAAGCAGCATTACACAAACGTAATAAACTTCTAATTTCTCAGTTTTTATTGTGACCTCTACTAGAAAAATTTTGATTTAGGTTCTAAATTTTGATATTTTCTAAATATTTTTTTGAAAGTGAAAACATTTTCTAGATCGTCATAGTCAAACGATTTGTCAGACCATCTGATAGTCAGACTTGAAGATGAAACGTTCATTTCAGCTAACGATCTTTCGCATAAACTGGGAAAAGCAGCTGCTGTTGTATTCTTCAGTGCTTAGTTTTGTCACTGTATTTTATGAGCTACACGAATCGAGGCTGGATTTAATCTTTGGCGGATATTAAACGAAATCAGGTTTAAATCGGGTCTCATTTATAGTTACTTTATTTTGATATAAAATAAATGGGAAAAGCGGGGAGAGGGAATGAAAGAAGAAAGGAAGCAAAGAAAGTAGGAAAGAAAAAACTAAGGAAGAGGAATGAAGGAAAGAAAGAATAGGAAGGAAGGAAAGAAGACGAAGCAAGAAACAAAAGGAAGGATGAGAAAGGAAGGAAAAGGAAGAAAGAAAAGAAGAGGAAGGAAGGGGAAGGAAAGGGAAGGAAGGACAAAAGAAAGTAAGAAAGGAAGTAAGGAAAGAAGCAAACAAGAAAGATAGAAAGGAAGGAAGAAGGGAAATAAGGGAGCAAGGGAATAAGAAAGGAAGGAAGGAGGGAAGGAAGAAAAGAAGGAAGGGAAGGAATAAGGTAGGAAGGAAGGAAGAGCGGAAGGAAGAAAGAAAAGAACCAGAAAGGAAGCAAGGAAGTAAGGAAAGAAAGGATTAATGAAGAAAAGAGGTAGGGAAGGAAAGGAAGGAAGCAAGAAAAGAAGACAGGAAGGAAGGAAGCAAGAAAGAAATAAAGTGAGGACGAAAAGATGGAAGGAAGGAAAAGGAAGAAGGAAGGAAGGGGGGAAGAAAGGAAGGATAGGGGAAAGGAAGGAAGGGAGGAAGGAAGGAAGGAAGGAAGGAAAGGGAAGAAGGATAGAAGGAAAGAAGGAAGGAAGGAAGGAAAAGAGGAAGGAAGGAAGGGCAGTCTTTCTGTCAAGGTGTTTTTGTGCAGGCGAAGTCGCGGGTAATAACTTGTTTAAAATCAAAACTGAAGCTCTCGGAAAACTTCGAAGTCACCCAATGGAGGTTTACTCGCTTGGATACTTATACGACTGACTAACGGCTTTAAGTTGGAAGTGTATACAACCACCGTACCATGCTGATGAGGCCAAGGAAGGCCGAAACTAGTCTATAGTTGCGGTTGTACATATTTTCAATTTTAAGCACGTTTAACTGTTTAATTACAGAACATTTAATTGGTCATATGTAATTTCGAAAAAAAGTCATACACTTTCCAAAAGTGGAATATTCTGAAAAAAACTCGTAATTTCCAGAAGAAATCGTATTTAGAGAAAAAAACAACAATTTCCAAAAATATTTCTTATTGCCTTTTTGAATTGATTAAAATTCTGCAAAACTTTTGAAGTTACAAGAAAACTTTTTGTCGATTTTTTTAAATACTATGATTCCCAGAAATTTTAGATTTTTATTAAACATTCTATCCAATTTTGGGAAAATAAACTAGTTTTGAGAAAATTTGTAAATTTCTATAAAAAGTCAAATTTTAAGTGGACTAGAAACATAAAACATTGTATTTTGCAGTGGGAATTTTAAAAACAAGATGAATTTTGAAAAACAAGCTGAAATTTCTGGTAAATCAAATTTTTAAGAAAGGAGTAATTATTAGGAAGGAAGAAAGGAAGGATGGGGGAAAGGGAGGAAGGAAGGAAGGAAGGGAGGGAGGGAGGAAGGACGAAATGAAGAAAGGGCGGAAGAAACGAAGGAGGGAAGGAAGAAAGGAAGGAAGGAAAGAAGGAAGGAAAGGAGGAAGGAAAGTATAACGAAGAAAGAAGGAAAGGAAGGAAGCAAAGAAAGAAGACAAGAAGAAAGCAAGGAAAGAAGACAGGAAGGAAGCAAGGAAGAAATAAAGTGAGGAAGAAAAGATAGGAGGAAGGGAAGAAGAAAAAAGGAAAGGAAATAAGGAAGGAAAGAAAAGGAAGAAGGAAGGAAGGCAAGGGAAGAAACAAGGAAGGAAAGAAAGAAGAAAGGAAGGAAAAAAGGGAGGAAGGAAGAAAGGAAGGAAGGAAGGAAAAAAGGATAGAAGAAACGAAGGAAGGAAGAAACGAAGAAAAGAAGCAAGGAAGGAAGGAAAGTAAGACATAACGAAGAAAGGAGGAAATAAGGAGGAAGGAAGGAAAAAAGAGAGGAAGGAAGGAAGAAGGAAAGAAAAGAACGAAGAAAGAAAGCAAGGAAGGAAGGAAAGTAAGGAATAACGAAGAGAAATGAGGAAAGGAAGGAAGCAAGGAAAGAAGATAAAAAGGAAGCAAGCAAGAAATAAAGTGAGGAAGAAAAGATGGGAAGAAGGGAAGGGAAGGGAGGAAGGGAAGGAAGGAAGGGAAGGAAGGGAAGGGAGGGAAGGAAGGAAGGGAGGAAGGAAGGAAAGAAGAAAGGAAGGAAGGAAGGAAGGAAAGGAAGGAAGGAAGGAAGGGAAGGGAGGGAAGGAAGGAAGGGAAGGGAGGGAAGGAAGGAAGGAAGGAAAGAAGGAAGGAAGGAAGGAAGGAAGGAAGGAAGGAAGGAAGGAAGGAAAAGAATTACGTTGTTGTAAATCGTAGAATACTGAAATTTTTACGATTGGCTGATTCATTGGATACCTTTGCACGATTAATCAGTCAAGTATTTGTCGTTAAAGCCTAAAATCTGATCAGAGTTAGTTAAATCGACGTGTCGCACCGTGGCCTTCTTGTACAGAGGTAATGCGGCGTGTAAATTGCGTTTTTTCTGTAAGAGTAAACACACTGAAGGTAAACACTGGTTTACGCTCACCAATAATCCTAGTTGGCCAAATGAAGCGCAAAGGACTAAACAAGTGAACATCTATAATACGCTTATAATGTTAAATAGAGTGAAAGTGTTCCTTTATATTTACTCTTGGCTTCTCTGGTGACACGTTTGCTGCTTTATACTTGATATGTCAAATTGACATTTGAATAAACAGAAAATAGAGCTAGTTAACTGAAAGCACTTATCTTTGTGCTAGAAATTTGTTAGTAAATCTACAATAAAGTAGCCAATCGTCGATCTGGAGGAAGCAATTCTGGCGGTACCTAAAAAGCTCTTAAGTAGTCCAAATTGAGAAGTGATATGTGAACATTATTTTGATGTTTTCTGTCGTGTTATTCAGCGTTCCAACTGTCAAACTGGGAAGATAACTGCTGCTGGAAAGCAGCCCTCTATAAATGCTATATGCTCTAACTGTATAGTTAACTAACACTAAGAGCACCAAAGAAACAATCAGATTGTTCTTTTGGTCCTTAATTTGTCAAGTAACTTTGCCACCGATTGTCATCCTACTGCGATTGAACAAAAATGTGTTAATCAACTTCTGCAAAGGATTACATTTGGTATCTATTTGGTTTGTCAAATCGAGTACCAAATTAGAGCTCTGTTATTTAAATAGTCTACAACAAGATTTGATTAATTTGATAATTTGAGGGCTCGATGTTTGTTTTTGTCAACTTACACTGTCAACTGACATGTCATGAAACTCGACTGAAAACTGCGGAACACCATTATGACCTACCCAACGGAACATACTAATCGGAATGAGGCGAAATTGTCTTTGTACGGAACCAATGAACTTCAAGCCAAAAAAAAGTCGTCAGCGATTTAAAAATCTCCAAGCTACGATATTATTGTACGAGAGTTGTGGGGAAATGATTTTAAATAAGCCGAGAGGTGGAGCAACTCGGATGAGATGCTGTATGTATAACTGTAGCGAATGTGTGGGCGCTAGCTAGGACAAGACGCGTTATCTCCCCCAGCGTATCATGTCACTCAAGTCGACCGAAATTGGCGTCAGAGATAATCCAGTTGACAATGTCGTATAAATTCAAATACATGATACGTTAAGCATTGGTTTTCTGCCTAAATAGAGCAAACGGGTGCGGCAAAGTAGACGTCATGGGACAATCTTCCCTCATACGATGACAGCTGTATAGTATACTGGAAAGTTTATAACCGGTCTGGTTATCCTGTAAATAACAAAGTAGTTATTAGACGTAAAGTCAGGCAAAGACGATAGTAATGAACATTTTCAATATTTCATAGCTCGACAAAGGTGCTTATATTGATCTCGCTTGCTCACAGGTGCAGATGTGGTAGTTTCTTTTCGGGGCACCTGACGAGAATATAGAGTATTAATGGAAATTTTTATAGAATTATTTAACTGTACACCTATCTCCACGCGTTTGAAGTAAGTGTGAAAATAATTGCATCTACTTTACATTTCCGGAAAAAAGTTTCGGGGAAAACAAAACAGCAATTCTAAAAACGTGTACGAAAATTATGAATCAGTCTGAGAACAACTAGAACTACCACAAAATTAATGTTGAACAGTGGAACAGATGGTTTCGGTGTATAGTTATTAAATCGGTTTTTTTTTAAGTTTAATCCACTCGCTAAGGGTAACCCCATTACGCCTTCAAAGCACTGCGAGTAGGATGCGGAAACAAGGATAGATGGCGATGAGCCGCCTTCTTAAACAAGGTTAGATTGTAATTTTTGGGAAAAATTCCTTTCGGTAACAAGTTCCATAACTTGGAAATTCTATAGAAAAAAGGGTCTCCGCAGACAGAAGTCCTCACTGTGTCAAGCTGGACCGCACAGGAATTTGCTGTCTTCGACTGTCTAGTCTGCCTCAAGAATCTTGCCCTTGGGGGATCAATCCTATTAGTTCCTGCGAGTATCTTTCATGATAGTACTTGTGGAAAAGAGACAAGTCACCAACCATACGCCTGTGCTCCAGTGTTTCAAGAGAATCGGCCAGACTCTCGTCATCAATAGGCAAATGGCTCTTCTTTGAATTGAATCGAAGAGAGCTAAAGTGTGTTTTGGGGTTGGGTTGTTGGGTTTCCGTTTATAACATGCCCAATGGCCATAGCCCATAGCCCAATGGCGAAATCTCCTAAGGTGTCTGCGTTAAATCGTTGAGTGATAAATAGTTACATACAGGAATACTCAAAAGCATGGACATTGGGCAGGATTTCGTTCAGAAAAAAGTAGCAATAATTTTTAAAAAATGATGGACTAAAAACGAAAACCAGAAAACTTTTAGGTTGAGTATATAAATGATCTGACTTTGCAGGTAGAATTCTTTTAATGTAATGGTCTAACAACGCCATCTAACGCGATAAGGTGCAACTTTGCTACCTAATCTGCTGGAGAAGCCCTATGAGATCCTAAAATATCCACGTGATCGTTCAACGAATTAAAAAAAGACATCATTCTGCAATTTGCACGAACTCTTTAAAATTGTGTTACGTTTACCCGAAAGATGTAAGTTTACAAATAAGAAAGTATGTTTAATTGACAGCACCATCCATCACTATTTTACAGCAATGTACTCTGCGGTTCAAAACACAGCTCCACAAAAAAGTGGTGTGTGCTGAAAGCCGGACTGACATTTTTTGGGGTACTTTTTTCCGCTCAGCACGAATCTAAAGTCAAAATTGGGGGTCAATGAGTAAATAATCGGGTCAATGAGTAAAAAACCGATGAAAGTCACATTTTTATTTATTATTATTATTTATTTTTTGGGTTTTCCTCGAATATTTGCTGATTGACCTCCACTTTTGACTCCAGATTCGTGTTCAGCGGGAAAAATACCCCAGAGAATCATAGTCCGGCCCCCAGCGTACACCTTTTTTTTTGTGAATCTCTGTAATAAAACGAAAAACAAATTAAAACATTAAAACAAAACTTGATCCGCAAATTTAACAAATTTAAAAACTCCCTTTAATTTTGGGCAGTCTTTCCTTCAAGATGTTTTTGTGCAGACGAAGTCGTGGGTAAAAACTTGTTTAAAATACAAACTGAAGCTTTCGGAAAACTTCCAAATATGAAATTTCGAAAAAAAAGTCGTACATTTTCCAAAAGTCGAATATACTGAAAAAAAAATCGCAATTTCCAGAAGAAATCGTATTTAGAAAAAAAAAAGTAACCATTTCCAAAAATATTTCTTATTGCCTTTTTGAATTGATGGAAATTCTGCAAAATCTTTAAAGTTACAAGAAAACCTTTTGTCGAATTTTTTTAAATAGTATGATTCCCAGAAATTTTAGATTCTTTTTAAACATTCTATCCAAGTTTGGGAAAAAAAACGAATTTTGAGACAATTTATAAATGTCTATAAAAAGTCAAATTTTAAGTGGACTAGAAACATAAAAGATCGTATTTTGCAGTAAAAATTTTGAAAACAAGATGAATTTTGAAAAACAAGTAGAAATTTCTGGGAAATCAAATTTTTAAAAAAGCAGTACTTATTAGAAAAAGCCAAATATTGATATATAAGTATTATCTCCTGAACAGGCGCGTAGTAATGGGGGTGGTGGGTGGAGGGTTGGGGACAAAACCTTCCCCGAAATATTTTGTGTTCGAAAAAAAACATGATGAAATACATGATACTTGTTTCATTTGCTCTATGACGGAGCTCTGAGAGCAACCTTTGTTGTGTTTTTTATTTTTTCTTGGTTTCAGCGGACATATATTTCAATTATTAAATTAATAATTATAAACTTTTGAAATATGATTGATTCTAATGTTTTCACTACATCTAGAGTCCAAATTTAACCAATATATATTTGACCCCCCCACCCCGAAAATTTTTCTTACTACGTTATTGCCGCTAAATCCAAGAAAGATTAAAAAATACAACAAAAGTTGTTCTAAGGCATTTCAATAGGCAAGTCATCATCTCCAGAGAAATACTGTCAAATATTTAAAAAAATAATATCCAAAAAAACGATTTTTGAAAAATGCCGTCGAAGTTTCGAAAACAAGATCGACATTTCCAGAAAATATTCAAGATTTACAAAAGAAATTTCGATTCCAAGGGGCAAAAGTGGAATTTTAAGAATAAAATTGCAATTTCCAAAAAGATAAATTGCGGGAAATCATCCAAATTTGAGAGAAGGAGCTAAATTTTAAGAAAATCAAATTTAAAATATAAAAACCTAACCTTTCAGAAAAATTCGACAATTCGAAAAAAAAAATCAAAATTTCTATGTATAGGTCAAATTTTAGAAAAAGGCTGATTTTAGAAGAAAAAATAAAAATTTTAGGGAAAAAAAAGTCCAAATTTCCAAAAATATTAAATATCGCATTTTGAAAGATTGAGATAGAATTCAAAATTTTCGCCAACAAGCCTTTCATTTCAAAGGCATTGCAGAAAGTCGAAAAATCTAGCCCCAAAATTTCAACTCTAAACATTTCGACTATTTTTCAAAATTTCAATTTTTTTTTGAAAATTTGTCATTTTTTGCCAATTTTCGGGCTTTTAATTTTTTGAATAATTTTGCTTTTTAAAATTTCAAAATCGTTTTAGGCAAACTTTTAATTTTTGGGGGAAAATGTCGATTTTCTTTGAAATTTTTGCTTTTTTAAACTTTTTGAATATTTGGCAGAATTTTTCAGTTTTATGGACATATTGCAATGTTTGGCCAAATTTCAACTAATTTTTCAAAATTTCAAATTTTTTTGAAAATCTGTAATGCTTAGCTCATTCTCAAATTTTTAATTTTTTTAAAAAATTTGGCTATTTTTTTCAAAATTTCAACATTTAGGTAAACTTTTAATTTTTGGGAGAACATTTAGATTTTCTTTGAAATTTTGCCTTTTTTTGAACTTTTTTTTAAATTTTTTGAAAATTTAGCAGAATTTTTAATTTTTTTAAGAATGTTGTAATTTTTGGTCATATGTAGACTTTTATCAAAATATCGACATTTTTTTTCAAAATTTCGATTTTTTTGAAAATTTAGAATTTTTTCAAAAAATTAATTTTTTATGAAAATTTTGGTTCCAAAATTTTGCCTTCTTAAAAAAATGTTCGATTTAGAAAAAGACTTTCCAAATAATTTTGCCTTTTCTTTAGTATTAAAAATTTTCGAAAATTTGACTGAAAATTTTACAATTTTTTTAAATCATGACATTTTTTCGAAATTTCGACCTCCTTTTAAAAGTCTCTTACACTTCTAGGATTAATTTTAAGGGAAAAACTAAAAATTTCGAGAAAAGAAGAATTTTGGAGAAGAAAATCGAAATTTCCAACAATATTAAAAATCGAATTTTGAGATAAAAATCAAAATTTGGAGAAACAAGGCAAACTTTAAAAATCAACTCAAAATTTTTGGACAGTTAGATTGTAGAAAGTTGAAATTTTCAGAAAAGGCCCAATGTTAAGAAAAATTAACAGAACTTTGAAGAAAAATAAAGGCGAAATTCCGAAAGAAATTAAAAATTGGGAAACATTTGAAATTCTCCACAGAAAGTCAAATTTTAAGAAGGAAAGTCGATTTTTGCTAATAAAGTCGAAAAATAAAGGGGAAAAAAATAATAGAGATTCCAATAAAAAGATGAATTTGAGGAAAAAGATAGATTTCCAGTAAAAAGACGAAGTTTCCAAAAAAAAAAATGGAAACTTTGTACAGAAAATCGAATTTTAAGAAAACAGTCACATTTTGAGAATTATTTACGAAAACGACGAATTTTGAAAATAAAAAATTGAAATTTTAAGAACACGACGAATTTCGAACAAAAAGTCGAAATTTCCAGGAATATACATGATTGAAACTTGTTGAAACTTTGAAAAAAGAGACGAATTTGAGAAATTAAAAAAATTCCCAAAAAAAGACAATTTTCGAAATTTCCAAAAACAAATACGAATTAAAAAAAACGAAACTTCATGAAAAAGATGGAAATGTTCAAAATTGTTTAGAGTCAATTTTGTAGAAATTTCGAAAAAAGTTATCTCTGAATCAGGAAAAATTATTCACGAAGATTCCTAAACCGAGTTCGAAGCAATGAGCTTACAAAAGGGTTGAAAGTGGTGAAAATAAACTGTCAAGTGTACCATTTATAAGAAAACCCAATCTGGCAAGGCCACATCTAAAATTAAATTTTTCACGAGCCCAAACGGCCGTATGTTCGCGGTAGATAACGTGACACGTGTACGTGGTAGGCGGTGGCGACCTAAAGACCGCCCTTACCGGCAATTTCAACCCCGCCTATGCATTTGCTCTACGCGTTAAATTGTAGAGTCAACACTTATTATGTCTAATTTATGCTCCGACAAACAGTTTAACTTTTATTATTCGTTTAAGGTCGCATCCATTATCATTTCTAGCTTGTGCATTCGAAGAGAGGGGGTCAGATAATTTAAATTAATGCCGCTGGTTGGGGCGGTCGAGTTTTAGTTTATTAAACAATTTTCGGGCTTCATCCCCCAAAGTTAATGTAGCAGGTCGTAAGCTGTGGAAAAGTTTATTTCTTAGTAGTTAGTTTGACTATCGCCTTTTCAACTTGGAAAGTCACGTTGTAAGTGTGCTCTCTCCTTTAGAGTTTTGCCTCAAAGGATCATCCTAATAAACAAATTAAAGAATTTCAGTTGAAAGTAGGAATTCTAAGATAAATTCGAATTTGTAAAAAAAAAACAGATAATGTTCGTTCAGAAGAAATTTGTGATTGAAAGTCGAAATTTTGAAAAAAATTCAAATTTATGAAAAAACTAACTGATATGTCACCCGGCCCTACTGTCACACGTCCAATGCCGGATTTAGACTTGATTAGGCCCTAAGCTATTTAACATATGGGGCCATGGACTTATAAAGGGGCAAATATGATTTTTTTTTGGTGGCCCCAAGATAATGGAGCGTACATCTAAATCCAGCATTGGTCACTGGCAATTACATTGTTTATCGTGTTAAATGAATTTGTTTTTTGTTTAAATTTCGAGATACTTCCAAAATTTCGATTTTTTTTTGAAACGTTTTCTTTTTAAATTTTCTTTTTCCCAAAAATTGCGACTTTTTTCAAAATTTCTACGCTACGCGACTACAAAACCTTGGACTTTTAGAAAATTCTACTTTGAAACTTTCAATTTTCATTTAAAATTTCAAATTTTTAAAATTCTGAATTTTTTGAAAACGTCCAGTTTTTTGAATGGTTGAATTTTTCCCAAAATTTTGATTGTATTTCAAAATTTGGACATTTTTTATCAATATCGAAATACTATTTAACCGAAATTTTGAAAAAGGTCAGGACTTTTCAAAATTCTATTTTATTAAAAGTTCGATATTTTTACAAAATTTCAACTTTATCAAAAATTTCGACATCTTTCAAAACTATAACTTTTTTCAAAATTTTGACTGTATTGAAAACGACCTTTCTGATAATTTCGACTTTTTTCAAAATGTTGCTGTTTCGAATATTTTAGGTTTCTTTAAAAACTTTACAATAAAAAATTTTGAACAGATTGAAATTTTTAAAAGGCTGGATTTTTTCAAGATTTTAAATTTATTTTAAATTTTGAACTTTTACAAAGTTTCTACTACTTTGTACAAAATTTGGACTTTTTTCAAAATTTCGATGTCCTCTCAAAAATTGGACTTTTTTGACACTTTTGACTTCTCAAAATTTTAACATCTTTTAAAACTTCTACTTTTTTGAATACTTTGATTTTTAATTATCCATTTTTCCGACATCTTTTATTGTTTTGAAAATGTCGATTTTTTTTGGAAATTTCGACTTTTTGATCATTTTGGCATTTCCTCAATAATTTATATACTTTCAAAATTTTTAAATAATTGGGTTGAAAATACTTCAATTTTTTTAAATCTCGATATCCTTTTAAAATGTTGACTATTTTTAAAATTTTAGACTACATTATAAATGTTAACTTTTTCTTTTAATTTCAAATTGTTTTGCGAATTTCGCCACTTTTTTCAAATTCTCCCAAATTTCGGCTTTTTTGACATTAGAAGATTAAAAAAATTGAAATACAGAACTTTTCCTCTAAAACCAAGAAAGATTAAAAAACACAACAAACGTTGCTCTAACGCCTTTCGACAGCCAAGCTGTCATCTTCAGAGAGATACTCTTGGCTGTCGAAACGCGTTAGAGGAACGTTTATTGTGTTTTTTAATCAGTAACTCTCTGAAGATGACAGCTTGGCTATCGAAGCGCTTTAGAGCAACGTTTGTTGTGTTTTTTAATTTTTCTTGGTTTCAGGGGACAAGTTCTGTATTTCAATTTTTGAAGATAACCATGGACCAAGTCCGTTCCACCAAATTTGAAGATTATTTAATTTGTTTTTAATTTAAATATTTTTCAAAATGTTAACTATTTTCGAAACTATAGACTATTTTTCAAAATTTTAATTTTTTTAATATGTCAAATTTATTTGCAAATTTCAAATTCTCTTGAAAATATCGACTTTCTTAAAAATCTATTTGGAATTCTTAACGTTCTATGAAAATTTCTCCCATTTCCAAATTTACGATTTTTTTTGGAATTTTTGACTTTAAAGTTTTCGACTTTTTAGGTTTCAATTTTCTTGAAAAATATCTACTTTTATAACCTATTCAATTTTTTCAAAGTTTAAATTTTTGTTGCTAATTCCGTCTCCAAAATTTCGACTCTTTGAAAATTTCGACTCTTTAAAAATTTCGACCATGAAAATTTCGACCATTTTCAAAAATTTAAAATATTTTTGTGTGAAATTTTTTTAGGTGAGGGAATATTGACAATAAACAAAATTTAAATTGTAGGTGAAGGGGGGGGGGATTGGTCAAGTGGGGTATCATATGAAAATGCTTTATTTGTACTTTCTAAAATCGATTTTTTTTTTAATTTTAGCCTTCATTTAATAGGCATTTTAAGAGTCGACAGTTTAAACCCTAAAATTTCAACTCCGAAAATTTCGACTATTTTTCAAACAAATTTCTGTTTTTTAAAATTTGTAACTTTTTTTCCCATTTTCAGATTTTTAATTTTTCGAATAATTTCGTTTTTCCAAAATTTCATCATTTTGGCAAGCTTTTGATTTTTGAGGGAAAATTTCGATTTTCTTTGAAATGTTGACAGAACTTTTTCAATATTTTGCAGATTTTTTAATTTTTATGGAAATTTTGCAATGTTTGGCCAAATTACGACTATTTTTCAAAATTTCAATTTTTTTTGAAAATTTGTTATTTTTTTGCTCATTCTCCAATTCTTAATTTTTTGAGAAATTTGTTTTTTTCTGAAAATTTCATCATTCTGTCAAACTTTTGATTTTTGGGGGAACATTTCGATTTTCTTTGAAATTTTGACTTTTTTTAAAATTCTTTTAGATCTTTTGAATGTTTAGTAGAATTTTTAAATTTTTTTAAATATTTGCAAATTTTGGCCAAATTTCGACTAGTTTTTAAAATTTCAATTTTTTTTAAATTTGTTATTTTTTGCTCATTCTCCAATACTTATATTTTTTTTAATTTGTTTTTTTTTCCTCAAAATTTGATTTTAGCGAACTTTTGATTTTTGGGGAGAACATTTCGATTTTCTTCAAAATTGACTTTTTTGAAAATGTTTTTGAATATTTAGCAGAATTTTTAATTTGTCTTAAAATTTTGCAATTGTTGGCCAAATTTCGACTATTTTCCAAAATTTCAATATTTTTTTGAAATTTTTTTATTTTTTGCTTATTCTCCAATTCTTAATTTTTTGAAAAATGTGGTTTTTTTCTCAACATTTCATCATTTTGGCAAACTTTTGATTTTTGAGTGAAAATTACGATTTTCTTTGAAATTTTGACTTTTTTTGAACTTTCTGAATATTTTGCAGAATTTTTAATTTTTATGAAAATTTTGCAATGTTTGGCCAAATTTAGACTATTTTTTAAAATTTCAATTTTTTTTTAAAATCTGTAATTTTTTGCTTCATTCTCAAATTTTTAATTTTTTGAGGATTTTGGCTTTTTCTCAAAATTTCACCATTTTGGCAAACTTTTGATTTTTGGGGAACGTTTAGTTTTTCTTTGAAATGTTGACCTTTTTTGAACTTTTTTTAGAACATTTTTGAATATTTAGCAGAAATTTTAATTTTTCTGAAAATTTTGCAATGTTTGGCCAAATTACGATTATTTTTCAAAATTTCAATTTCTTTTTGAAAATTTGTAATTTGTTGCTCATTCTCCAATTCTTACTTTTTTGAGAGATTTGGTTTTTTCTCAAAATTTCATCATTTCGGCAAACTTTTGATTTTTGGGGAAACATTTCGATTTTATTTCAAATTTTGACTTTATTTTAAATTCTTTTAGATCTTTTGAATATTTAGCAGAAATTTTAGTTTTTCTAAAGTTTTTGCAAATTTTGACCAAATTTCAACTAGTTTTTAAAATTTCAATTTTTTTTTGAAAATTTGCTATTTTTTGCTCTTTCTTCAATACTTAATTTTTTTATATTGTTTTATTTTCTCAAAATTTCATTTTAGCAAACTTTTGATTTTTGGGGGAACATTTCGATTTGTTTTGAAATTTTGATTTTTTTAAAGATTTTTTTGAATATTTTGAATATTTAGCAGAATTAATTTGTCTTGAGATTTTGCAATTTTTGGCCAAATTTCGACTATTTTTCAAAATTTCAATCTTTTTTTAAAGTTTTTTTTTTATTTTTTGCTTATTCTCCAATTCTTAATTTTTTGAAAAATTTGGTTTTTTCTCAAAATTTCATCATTTTGGCAAACTTTAATTTTTGGGAGAACATTTCGATTTTGTTTAAAATGTTGACTTTTTTTGAACTTTTATTGAACCTTTTGAATATTTAATGGGACTTTTAATTTTTCTGAAAATTTTGCAATTTTTGGCCAAACGACTATTTTTCAAAATTTCAATTTTTTTGAGAATTTGTTATTTTTTGCTTATTTTTCAATTGTTAATTTTTTGAAATATTTGGTTTTTTTCTCAAAATTTCACCATTTTGGCAAGCTTTTGATTTTTGGGGGAACATTTCGATTTTCTTTGAAATTTTTACTTTTTTTAAAATTTTTTTAGATCTTTTGAATATTTAGCAAAATTTTTAATTGTTCTAAAAATTTTGTAATTTATGGCCAAATTTCGTCTATTTTTCAAAATGTTGACATTTTTTCAAAATTTCATTTTTTTTTGAAAATTTTGACGTTTTTTAAAAATTTTAATTTGTCATGAAAAATTTCATTCAAAAATTTCGGCTTTTTTAAAAAACATTCGACTTAAAAAAAATGAATTTCCAAATAATTTTGGCTTTTCTTTAGCATTATTATACTTTCCGAAAAAATTAAGAAATGTTCAATAATTTCTTATTTTATTTTTAAATCACATTTTTTCAAAATTTCGACCCCTTTCTGAAAGTCTGAAAATTTAAAAATTTTGGAAAAGAAGAGTTTTGAAGAAAAAAGTAAAAATATTAAATATCGAATTTTGAGACAAAAATCAAAATTTTAAGAAAAAAGGTAAACTTTAAAAATATCCCAAAATGTTTGGAAAATCTGATTCTAAAACCTAAATTTTTTTCGAAAACGCCCAATGTTAAAAAATAATAAAATTTTGAAAAAAGCGAAATTTCCAGAAATTTGTGAAATTTTGAGACAAACTCGAAATTGAGAATAAAATTTAAATTTTTTCAGAGAAAGTCCAATTTTAAGAAAAAAATTGAATTTTGTGTAGTAAATTATAAAATTTTATGAATAAAATTCTAGTTAAAAAAAAAATTGAAAATAACAGTAGTAATTCAAAGAAAAATAAGAATTTCAAGGAAAAGGCGAATTTCAACCAGAGATGAAATTTATAGAAAAAAAAATGAAAATTTTACATAGGAAGTCAAATTTTCATAATTTTGGAAATTGTAGTTTGTGAGGAAAGCGATTTTTGAAAAAACTTTTAATTTTGAGAAAAGACGAAATTACGAGGAAATATTTTCAAGAACATACAAAAAATCTGGAGAGTAGAAAATTCGAAAAAAAGCGACTTTTTAGAAAAATCTCGAAATTTCGTAAAATAGATGAATTCTGAGTAAAAAATCGAAATAGAGAGCTAGAGAGCTAGAGAGCTAGAGAGCTAGAGAGCTAGAGAGCTAGAGAGTTAGAGAGCTAGAGAGCTAGAGAGCTAGAGAGCTAGAGAGCTAGAGAGCTAGAGAGCTAGAGAGCTAGAGAGCTAGAGAGCTAGAGAGGTAGAGAGCTAGAGAGCTAAAGAGCTAGAGAGCTAGAGAGCTAGAGAGCTAGAGAGCTAGAGAGCTAGAGAGCTAGAGAGCTAGAGAGCTAGAGAGGTAGAGAGCTAGAGAGCTAGAGAGCTAGAGAGCTAGAGAGCTAGAGAGCAAGAGATCTAGAGACCAAGGGAGTTAGAGAGTTAGAGAGAGCTAGAGAGCAAGAGAGCTAGAGAGCAAGAGAGCAAGAGAGCTAGAGAACTAGAGAGCTAGAGAGCTAGAGAGCTAGAGAGCTAGAGAGCTAGAGAGCTAGAGAGCTCGAGAGCTAGAGAGCTAGAGAGCTAGAGAGCTAGAAAGCTAGAGAGCTAGAGAGCTAGAGAGCTAGAAAGCTAGAGAGCTAGAGAGTTAGAGAGAGCTAGAGAGAAAGAGAGAGAGAGATGATTTTTTTAATCGTAATTAATATAGCAGAAGTGAAAACTCGTTTGTGTTACCTAACGCATTAGTCATTGTAAGAGTCCTAATGACCTTTTAAATAGTGGAACTGAAGGAATAATAATGATAAAAACTAAATTATATTAGGCGAGGCGCAAGCAACAAACGAAATGATGCCACAGACAGAATACTAAGCAGCCCTCCCTTATAAAAGGCGCTATCGACATTTGGCTGACGGAAAGTCGGAAAGAAAGTATCGGGTGTGGGGTTGAAGATAGTCATCCAGGTCTAATCATATCAGAAACGAAGTTAAGACATGCGGAATGATTGCGCTCCATGACACTATCACGTACCACCCACCGCCGCACAATCGAATCATTTTGTCTACTATTTTATTGTTTATGGCAGTCAATTTTGTAAACTTGATTTTTTTTCTGACCTGAAATATTGTCGAGAACTATTCTGACGGGTGGGTCCGGTGACCAGTGCCCCCTCGTGCGCCCCCAATTTAGATTTTATTTCCCTTGACTTCGAACACTGGCGATGAAAAAAAATATTTGTAACATTTTCTTGACTAGAATAAATGAAAGGGTGATGAGAGGAGAAAGGGGGGCGGCATAATTATGCATATTTTTTATCGGAACTCTGGGTATGTTGAAATAAAAAAATACACTTAGTTTTCCTGTAATATGTCTATCTATTAACGTGGTAATTTACATTTTTTCGGTCCGCATATTTTTAAAATTGAAGGGGGACATACTTTTCTACATTTTTAATCATAACTTCAAAAACTAGGAGGGTTAAACATTTTTAAAATTAATTTTGGAAGGTGCAAACAAAGCGCTTTGATATGATACCCCACTTGACCAGTACCCCCTCCTGCCCCCTCAATTTAAATTTTATTCCACTTAACTTTGAACCACTGTGTTGATGAAAAGATTCATATTTTTAACATTCTCTCACCTAGAATAAATCAAGGGGAATGAGAGAAGATGGGAAAATGGAATATCTTGCATATTTTTTATCGTAACTCTTTACATGCTGAAAAAAAAATAGTTTTCCTGTAATATTTACATGTTTATTTATTGAAGTGGTAATTTCAAATTTTTCGGTCTGCATATTTTAAAAATAGAAGGGGGGCAGATACGTTTACACATTTTTAATCATAACTCAAAAGTTATGGCGATTAAAAATCTTTAAAAATCGATTTTAGAATGTGTAAACAAAGCGCTTTCATATGATACCCACTTGACCTGTCCCCCCTCCTTGACCCCTCAATTTAAATTTTATTCCTCTTAACTTTGAACACTGTGTTGATGAAAAAATTCATATTTTCAACATTCTCTCACCCAGAATAAATGGAGCGGGATGAGGGGAGATGGGAGAACGGTACGTCATTGTATATTTTTTATCGTAACTCCCTACGTGCTGAAAAAAAAGTTTAGGTTTTCTGTAATATTTGCATGTTTATCTATTAACGTGGTAATTTTAATTTTTTTGGTCTACTTATTTTAAAAATAGAAGGGTAGATACTTTTATACATATTTAATCGTAACTCAAAAACTATTGGAGTTAAAAATCTTTAAAACTCGATTTTAGAATGTGTAAACATGGCGCTTTTATATGATACCCCACTTGACCTGTCCCCCCTTCTACCTCTTTAATTTAAATTTTGTCCCCCTTCACTTTGAATACTGCGACGATGAAAAAATACATATTTTTAACATTCTCTCACCTAGAATAAATGAAGGGGAATGAGAAAAGATGGGAGAATGGTATATCTTGCATATTTTTTATCGTAACTCTTTACATGCTTATACATTTTTAATCATAACTCAAAAACTATGGGGGTTAAAAATGTTTAAAAATTAATTTTAAGATGCGCAAACAAAGCGCTTTCATATGATACCCCACTTGACCAGTACCCCCTCCTGCCCCCTAAATTTAAATTTTATTCCCCTTCACTTTGAATACTGTGACTATGAAAATATACATATTTTTAACATTCTTTCACCTAGAATAAATTAAGAAGGATGAGGGGAGATGGGAGAACGGTACATCATTGTATATTTTTTATCGTAACTCCGTACGTGCTGAAAAAAAAGTTTAGGTTTCCTGTAATATTTGCATGTTTATCTATTAAAGTGGTAATTTCAATTTTTTCGGTCCACTTATTTTAAAAATAGAAGAAGGGCAGATACTTTTATACATATTTAATCGTAACTTAAAAATTATGGGGGTTAAAAATCTTAAAAAATTGATTTTAGAATGTGCAAACAAAGCGCTTTCATATGATACCCCACTTAACCTGTCCCCCTTCCCCCCCCTAATTTAAATTTTGTCCCCCTTTACTTTGAATACTGTGACAAGGAAAAGATACATATGTTCAACATTCTCTCACGTAGAATAAATAAACGGGGTTGGGGGGAGATTAGAGAACGGGATATCTTTAAATATTTCTTATCCTAACGTCGCACGTGCTGAAAAAAGTTTAGGTTTTCTGTAATATTTACATGTTTATCTATTACCGTGGTAATTTCAATTTTTTGCGTCTGCATGTTTTTTAAAAAAAGGGGGGCAGACACTTTTATACATTTTTAAACATAACTTACAAATTATGTAGGTTTAAAATTTAAAATAAAATTCCTATGATACCTCGCTTGACCAGTCCCCCCCCTCCTGCCCCCATAATTTAAATTTTGTTCCCCTTTACTTTGAATACTGTGACGATTAAAAAATACATATTTTGAATATTTTTTCACCTAGAATAAATTAAGGGGAATGAGAGAAGATGGGAGAATGGTATATCTTGCATATTTTTTATTATATCTCTTTACATGCTGAAAAAAAATTAGTTTTTCTGTAATATTTACATGTTTATTTATTGAAGTAGGAATTTCAATTTTTTCGGTCTGCATATTTTAAAAGTAGAAGGAGAGCAGATACTTTTATACATTTTTAATCATAACTCAAAAACTATGGGTGTTAAAAATTTTAAAAAATGGATCTTAGAATCTGTAAACAAAGCGCTTTTATATGATACCCCACTTGACTAGTACCCCTTCCTGCCCCCTTAATTTAAATTTTGTTCCCCTTTACTTTGAATACTGTGACAATGAAAAGATACCTACATATGTTCAACATTCTCTCACTTAGAATAAATGAAGGGGGATGGGGGGAGATAAGAAACTGTATATCTTTGAATATTTTTTATCCTAACGTCGCACGTGCTAAGAAAAGTTTACGTTTCTTGTAATATTTACATGTTTGTCTATTAACGTAGTAATTCCAATTTTTTGCGTCTGCATTTTTTAAAAATAAAAGGGGGGCAGACACTTTTATACATTTTAAAACATAACTCACAAACTATGTGGGTTTAAACTTTTTAAAAATTGATTTTAGAATGTGCAAACAATGCGCTTTCATATGATACCCCACTTGACCAGTGCCCCCTCCTGCCCCCTCAATTTAAATTTTATTCCCCTTCACTTCAAACACACTGGTCATAAAAATGTACATATTTTTAAATGTTTTGTACCTAAAATAAATAAGGGGGATGAAAGGAGATGAAGTACCACTCTCGTAAATTTTTTGATCATATCTCAAAAACTATGCGGACTAAAAATTTTGAAAAATCATTTTTAAAATCTGCAAACAAAGTACTTTTATACAATACCACACTTGACTATGATACCTTGTTTAATATTTGACTTCAATAGTGACCACCTCAAATTACAAATATTTTTTTTTTGTAAATTAGACATTGTTTCGTCCAAAACGGCGGTCACCCTGTATAAGGGAATAGATTCGGAGACGTTTTAAATTCCAATCACCTATGAATTATCTATCCGAGGAAAGTCGACAAAGCAGAGACGCGGTCTGCGGGCGGGTAACTTTCACGGTTGCACACGTTAGATTGATGTGAAAAACGCGACCGCAAGCAGAGATATTCGAGAAACGTGCGACCGCCACACTGGAAGAAATCGAATCCTCTGGCCATGTTTAATTGAGTTAGGAGTTGAAAATGTTTGAAGAACAGAAGTTGCGTTAGCGAACGCGTCAGCGACGTTCATCTGTTATCAATTACATCTTCCATTGCCTTCTTTATTTAAGAGGTAGGATGCATTTTAAGCGCTTAATGGCCCGAATAGGCATCGCCGCGCCGCCGCGCCGTTCGTTTCGACATTCGTTCTTGTTTACATTCTTTGTACCTTTGTAGGCTTTTTTATTTTCGATTGGATGTTGAAACTGTTAATCAAATAAAAAAAGAACATTAAGGAATTTTTTACGTTTGGGACACCCACCAAGTAAGAGAATGTAAATCTATGTAATATTAATACGTGAACGTCGAAAATGATCATACATTATTTTAGTACCTGGTATTTATTAGATAGGAAGGAGAATGAAATGTATTCGAATGGTTACTGTTATTTAAAATTTCGCTTGGCAACGTCCTCGATTATTACAAATCGCCTAATAATCTCGTTACATTAATAGCTATAATTTTGGGACTTGGCCACCAATTAGAATAGGAGTAGGTCGTGGATGAATGAAAAGAAGAAGTCTCTTACGTCAGCTGTACATAAGCTTGCCTGACGCGACGATTCAAATTTGTTATCAGTGAAGCGTAATAAGCCTTAAGATGCACCCTGAAGACTTCCTGTCGAGGCTACTTCCAACATTCGCCTTATTACACAGTTACAAGGTACTCCACTTTTGGTGGAACGGACTGGTCCTCGGATTATCCTCAAAAATTGAAATACAAATCTTATCCCCTGAACCTGAACCAACCACTTTATCATCTATGTCGCTCGAAGTAGAATATTTTCGCGAAAGAAGCCCCATTAAATTAAAGTTTTCGCATTAACGTGCCCAGATCGTCCGATAAGCTGAACTAAATACATATTTTACCCTGATCGCATCTCTCGACCGAGTGTAAGGGAAGTGCGCGAATGATTTTAATGAAAAGTCCGGCCGCCGCTGCAAGGGTAGATATGTATTCGAGCTTTTCGGCGAAAGGAACGAACGACGGGCGAATGACATCAGCTGTTACGTCCAGTCCAGTGGTTCGCTCCCTAACGCAGCGCGACGCTCGCACACGTCGCGGCGTCGATGCCTCTCGCTCGGGGATGAATCATTCCGCGTTATGCTCAAATCACCGTAACGCCTAATCCCAATTTGTTTCCAGTTTAAATCTAGGTCATAAACCCCTCGTTTCAATCTCGCACGATCGTTCGAAGCGCATTAAAAAGTGTAGTAGGCTGAGGCTTTCAGATAAGCCGTTTTGTTATCGAGTTTCGCCAACGTAAAAACGCGTACGGTGTAATGGTATCACAAAATATGGTTAGGTACACTTATCGTTTGAATTTCGGGGGTTATACTACAAGTTATTCATTTGGGAACTGCCCTAATAAAAAAAAAATAATTACTCAACTACATAAGTACATATTTATATTCATTAAAAAACATGAACACAATAGTACCAAATGGCATTCATAGTATATCGCAGAATGTGTAATCATAGAATCATAAAATTAGCAACAACCAACTTCTGGTTGTTACTTATTTTGTGTTTAGAATCGTGACAATAAAATATTGTTGAACTTTTTTGAAAATTTCTACCTTTTTCAAAACTTCGACTTATTTTGAAAATGTAGATCTTTTCCAAATTTCATCTTTTTCTCAAAACTATAACATTCTTGTATTTTGGACAATTCAATTTTCTTTTAAAATTTCTACTTTTCTCTGGATAATTTCGATTTTTTTTCCTAAATTTTGACTTTTTTTGAATCTGTATTTTTAATTGCTATTGTTTTATTACTTTTTTGAAAATCTCAACATTCTGTCTTTTAAGAATTGATTTTTTTTGAAAATTTCGATCTTTTTCCAAATTTTGTCTTTTTTCGAAATTTTTACCTTTCGTAAATTTAGATTTTTTTTAAAAATTCCCCTTTTCAATTAGATTTCGACTTTTTTCAAAATTTTGTTGTCTCTTGATAATTTTGACCTTTTATTAAAATTTCGACTGTTGAAAATTTAGACTTTTCTCCAAAATTTTAACTTTCGCCAAATTTCAAACTTTTTGTAAAATTAAATTTTTTGAAAAATTTCACTCTTTTGAAAATGTATTTTCAAAATTTTAACTTGCTTAAAAGTGTTGACCTTTCTCAAAATACCAATTTTTTTTTTGGAAATTATGAGTTTCCAAAAATTTCAACCTTTCGAAATTTCGATTTTTTCCCGAAATTCATTATTTTTTTTAAATTCAGACCCCTTTTGAATATTTCGACTATAATATTTGAAAATTTTGATATTGTTTTAATATTTCGACTTTTTTCAAAATTTCGAAATTTTTTAAAATTTGGGGTAATGTTTTTAAAAATTTTGACTTTGGTTTGAGAATTCCTTGACATTTTTGCGTTTTTTTCGAATCTTATTTATTTTCTGAAAATTTTGATTTTTATTTAAATTTTTGTCTTTTTTTCAAAATTTTGCCTTTTTTTAAATGTGGCTGAAAAGTTTGACTATTATTCAAAAATTTGGCTTTTTGGAAATTTTGACCATATTGAGAATTTGACTTTGGAACATTCCTTTTTTGAAACCTATCTTCAAAATATTCACTTTTAGTAAAAATTTCGATCCTTTTCAAAACATTTTTTTTTGGAAATTTTGACTTTTCAAAAATTTTATTCATTTTTCGAAATTTTTTATTTTTTGAAAATTCAGTCCCCTTTTGAATATTTTTTAAAATTTGGAGTAATATTTTTAAAAATTTTGACTTTTTTTGAGATTTTTTTTAAAATTTTGACTTTCATTCAGTTATTTTCTGAAAATTTCGATCTTTTTTCAAATGTAAGCTTTTTTTTCAAAATTTTGTCTTTTTTTAAATATTGGCTGAAAACTTCGACATTTCTTCAAAATTTTGACTTTTTCTAAATGTCGACCTTATTGAGAATTCGACTTTTGAAAAATTTCACTTTTTTGAAAACATTTTCGAAAATTTGACTTTTATTAAAAATTTCGATCCTTTTCAAAACATCAAATTTTTTGGAAATTTTTACTTTTCAAAAATTTTGTCCTGAATATTTTTTAAAATTCGGGGTAATAATTTTAAAAATTGTGACATTTTTTGATAAATTTTTGAAAATTTTGACTTTTTTTCGAATTTTATTTATTTTCTGAAAATGTTGGTTTTTTTTTTAAATCTCGCCTTTTTTATCAAAATTTTTCCTTTTTTTTTTTGAAATTTTGGTTGAAAAGTTCGATTTTTCTTCGAAAGTTTGACCTCATTAAGAATTTGACTTTTTAAAAAAATTCCACTTTTTTTAAAACGTATTTTCAAAATTTTGACTTGTCTTAAAATTTTTCGACCTTTTTCAGAATATCAATTATTTTGAATGATTGAATGAAATTTTTGACAAAAGGTCAAAATTTTCATTCAATTTTCGAAATTTTTTGTTTTTTGAAAATGCAGACACCTTTTGAATATTTTTTCAAATTTGGGGTAATATTTTTAAAAATGTTCGCTCTTTTTGAGAATTTTTTGATAATTTTGACTTTTTTTCGAAGTGAATTTTTTTTCTGAAGTTCGCCATTTTTTCAAAATTTTGACTTTTTCGAAATTTCGACCTTATTGGGAATCCGACTTTTGACAAATTCCATTTTTTTGAAAACATATTTTCAAAATTTAGTCTTTTATTAGAAATTTCGAACTTTTCCAAAACATGGATTTTTTTTGGAAATTTTGACTTTTTCAAAAATTTCATTCATTTTTGGAAATATCTACATTTTTCAAATTTTTTTTTTGATAATTTAGACTCTTTATAAATATTTTTTAAAATTCAGGGTTAAACTTTTACTTTTTTTTCGAACTTTATTTGTTTTCTAAAAGTTTCTATCTTTATCCAAAATTTCGCTCTTTTTCAAAATTTTGCCTTTTTTTTCAAAATTTTCCCTTTTTTTTGAAATCTTGGCTGAAAAGTTCTATTTTTCTTCAAAATTTTGACCCTTTCGAAATTTTGACCTTATTAAGAATACGATTTTTGAAAAATTCCACCTTTTTGAAAATGTATTTTCAAAAATTTGGCTTGTTTTAAAAATTTCCACATTTTTCAGAATATCAATTTTGACTTTTTTCAAAATTTTCAACTGTTTTTCGAATTTTTGATTTTCTGGAAATTTTTATTTCTTAAAAATTCAGACCCTTTATGGATATTTCAACTCGCAATATTTGAAAATTTTGTTTTTCTTTTAATATTTCGCCTCTTTTCAAAATTACAAGAAATTCGGGGTAATAATTCTAAAAATTATGACATTTTTTGATAAATTTTTGAAAATTTTAATTTTTTTTTTCGAATTTTATTTATTTTCCGAAAATGGTCTTTTTTCAAAATACCGCCTTTTTTAAATTTTCCCCCTTTTTTAAAATTTGGTTGATAAGTTCAATTTTTTTTCGAAATTTTGACCTCATTAAGAATTTGACTTTTTTAAAATTTCCACTTTTTTTGAAAACGTATTTTCAAAATTTTGATCTGTATTAAAAATTTCGACGTTTTTCAGAATATCAATTTTTTTGGAAATTTTTACCATTTTTCAAAATTTTTATTTCTTAAAAATTCAGACCCTTTATGGATATTTCAACTCGTAATATTTGAAAATTTTGCTTTTCTTTTAATATTTCGCCTCTTTTCAAAATTACAAGTTTTTTAAAGTTTGGGGCAATTTTAAAAATTTTCACTTTTTTTTGAGAATTATTTTAAAAATATTGAGTTTTCCTCGAAACTTATTTTTTTTCTAAAATTTTCGATTTTTTTTTTTAAATTTCGCCCTTTCTCAAAATGTTGCCCTTTTTGAAATGTTGTCTGAAAATTTAGAGTTTTTTAAAGAATATTTTGAAATTTTTGGGACTTTTTCGAATCTTATTTATTTTCTAACAATTTCGATTTTTTTAAAAATTTTCGCCTTTTTTTCAAAATGTTGCCTTTTTTTAAAAAAATGTTGGCTAAAAACTTGGAATTTTTTTCAAAATTTTCACTCTTCAAATTTCGACCTCATTAGGAATTTGACTTTTTTAAAAAATTGCACTTTTTTGAAAATAATTTTGTCTTATTAAAAATTTCGACCTTTTACAAAATATCAATTTTTTTTAAATTTTGACTTTTTTCAAAAATTTGATCCTTTTTCTTGACATTTCCAATTTATTTTAAATTTTTTTAATTTTTGAAAGTTAAGAAACCTTTTGAATATTTTTTAAAATTCGGGGTAATATTTTTAAAAATATTGACTTTTTTTGGGAAATTTTTGAAAATTTTGACTTGTTTTCGAAACTTATTTATTTTCTAAAAATTTCATTTTTTTTCAGAAAGTCGCCTTTTATTCAATATTTCGCCTTTTTTTTCAAAATTTTTCCTTTCATTTGAAATGTTTCCTGAGAAGTTCGACCTTACTTTAAAATTTTGACCCTTTCAAAATTTCGACTTTGACTCTTGAAAAATTCCACTTTTTTGAAAATGTATTTTCAACATTTTGACTTGTATTAAAAATTTCGACCTTTTTCAGAATGTCAATTTTTTTTGGAAACTTTTATAATTCTTCAAAATGTCATTCATTTTTGGAAATTTTTTGTTTTTTGAAAATGCAGACCGCTTTTGAATATTTTTTTAAATTCGGGGTAATATTTTTAAAAATTTTGGCTCTTTTTGAGAATTTTTTGATAATTTTGACTTTTTCGAAGTTTATTTATTTTCTGAAAAGTTCGACATTTTTTCAAAATTTTGACTTTTTCGAAATTTAGACTTTTTTCAAAACATCAATTTTTTGGAAATTTTGACTCAAAAATTGCATTCATTTTTCAAAAATTTCAACGAATTTTTGACTTTTTCTCGAAATTTTTATTTTCTGAAAATTCAGAACCTTTTTGCATATTTCGACTGATAATATTTGAAAATTTTGATTTTGTTTTAATATTTCGACATTTTAAAAAATGTTCAACTTTTTTTCAGAATTGTTTAAAAATTTTGACTTTTTCTTGAAATGTTGTTTTTTGGAATGTTGGCTGAAAATTTCGACTTATTTTAAAAAAATTTTGTTTTTTTTTTGTAAATTTCGATCTTTCCTTACGGGTTATTCAATCTTTTTCCAAATTTCGTTTTTTCTTCAAAATTTTGATCCATTTTGAATATTTCCTTACAGATTATTCATGTTTTTTTTTAAATTTAATTTTTTTCCAATTTTCGCGTTTTCTTCGAAATTTTGACCCATTTTGAATATTTCGAATTTTGCAAATTTTTGAAATACTTTTTAATCTTTACTTTTTTTTTCAAATTTAGACTTTTTTGCTTCCTTTTTTTCAAAATTTCGACTTTTATAAATTTAGATCTTTCTTCCAAATGTCAAGTCGAACTTGTAATTGATTTTGAAAATTTTCTTTTAAAATTTCGCCTTTTTGAAAATATTGACTTTTTAAAATTTGACCTTTTTTAAATTTTAGCTTTTTTCAAGGTAGTCAATTTTTCGGTTTCGGAAAATTTCGACTCTTTTTGATAAATTTGCTTTTTTTTGGAAATGACTAATTTTTCCTAAATTTCGTTTACATCCCATTTTATTAAATTGTTGCGTATTATTTTGCCGAACATTTTAATTTCAAAATAATTGCATCTATTTTCAGTTTTCGGTGTCTTTATTCAACTTCATCTTGCCTTCATCTTTCTTCAGCTTTCATAGTTATCAATTATCAACATTGTGTTCTAAAAATAATATTTTATTTCTCTCGATTGCAATGAAAACAGTTGTGTCTCAGCTGTCGCATTATCTAGCAGTGTCTTAGGTCTTGCATGTTGGCGATTTAATTACATAATAAATTACCGAATGAAAAATAACTTTCTTTTCCTACCTTAACGGCAATAAACAAACATGATTTTTTTGTGTATATCAATAGCCAGTACCTTTTAAATGGTATAACCTAATAATGAAAAAAAAATCTCCCCGTGCACTTTCAATTTTCTCACCGCAAAATGCAACAGCAGTTGCGAGCAAATCGTAAATAGCGCGAGTTTCAGATTGGCGAAGGCTCCGGGCGGCAAATGGCGTTCCGAGCGGGCGCCCCCTCGCGGCTAAAGCGCCGACCGACGCGCACCTAACCCTGTGGCTCCCTCTTAGCGGCGAGAACGCCTTCCGCCTCGATGAGCAATTAAATTCCGGGATCGATTCGTCGCTCCACCTAGTCGACGCTCTATTGGGCGACGCCGACGGTACGTCGTCCGAATCGCCACCAGATTGGTCGTTTTCCCCGTATAGTCACGCTGGTGCACACCTAGAGAGGTGTAATGCATACGATAGTCAGTTGATCGCTTGTCGTTTGTCCGTTCGAGGCATAGGTGATTTGACCGCGTCGAAATCGCTCCTTAACAACTCATTGACCCTTAAAGAGTTCCAATCAAGTAGCGAAATTGTTTAATTGCCTTTGAGTAATTTCATTTTTTTTTATTCGAGGCGATTGGTCCTTTAGGTTGTGCGAATTTCGTTTGTTGTGATTTTTTCCGGATTAGTGACTCTCGATTATGGTGAAGTTGGAACTTTTTCGGTAATTAAACTTAAAAAAAAATCGTAAGTATTTTTTTTACTTAAGCCAAATCAAGTATACTTAAATAATTGTAATATTAAATAATTTACTACACATGTACCTACGCATAAAATACCAAAGTTAACCATTCATATTACTTAATCAAATTGAACTTGTTACTACCAAATAAAATTATGAAAATACGACTTCAAAGTCAAAAATTAATTTCTCTGTTTTCTGCAATTATATTATTTATAAATTTTGAATATCACATTTACAAGTTTATCTACCTGCAACTTTCAGCTTGGTTTTATTTAGAAGTGATTGCAAAAATAAAAAATTGAATGTTTACAAATTTTTCGGACTTTTTTTTCTTATGATTCTACTTAAATTTGGTGGAACATGGAAAAATAATTATGTATTTTGTAAAATGTGCCATTTTTGTCCTTGTAATTTGCATTTCTATAAATAATCTTAAATATACACTATCGACTGTCCACCTAACAATGGTATTTTCGTAACTGTGTTCTATAAGTAAAAAAAATTTCAAAGACCCTTAATATCACAAATACGACGTTGTAAAGATTAATTTTGATTTATAAGACCAAATGTTGACTAAACATGACCGATACACTGATTTTCTTTGCAGTGAGATCACTTTGTGTGATCACGATGTTTTACTAAATACAAAATCAACTTTGAAATCGTTTTACCCATCAGACATGAATCTCAGTGGTCATTTCTACAACTAAAACTTGTTTAAAAATCATGTGTGACATGTTGATTCGTTTTCTGTAACTTGTAACTTGCGATCACGATGTTTTACCAAAAAAAAAGTTTAAAGTCGTCTAAGATACCTGGTATGCATCTTACAAAATTTTCGTGGTTATTTTCGGTTTTCACCAGTAAAAGTTAATCGGAAACCACATGTGACATGTTAATTCGCTACCTGAAACTTGCGATCACGAGGTTTTACAAAAAAAATTAACTTTAAAATAGTGCTGTAGTCAATGTCGATTTCTATAAGTAAAAGTTAATAGACAATCGTGTGTGACATATTGATATGCTTTGCAACGCTTGTGATCACGATGTTTTACCAATAAAATCAATTTCGAACTGTCTAACCTGACCTCTTATAGATTTTCAGTAGCCATTTTTGGTATTCACAAGAAATATTTGATCAAAAATCATGTGTGACATATTAATTTGTTTTACGACATTTGCGATCACGATGTTTTACAAAAAAAAAACAACTTCAAAGCCGCATAATCTACCAAATATAAATCTCATGCATTTTCAGTAGTCACTTTCACTTTCTACGACTAAAATTTGATTGGAAACCATGTGTGGCATGTTGATTTGCTTCCAACGCTTGCGATCACGATGTTTTACCAAAAACATTAATTTTGAAGTCGTTTAATGTATCCCAGACATGATTCTTACGAGTTTGTTGAAACAAATTTGTTGCAATCAGCATTTTCAGAGTATACTTATAAAATTTGGTAGAAAATCGTGTGTGACATGTTAATTTACTTTCCCATGCTTGTGATCACGATGTTTTACCCATAAAATCAGCTTTGAAGTTTTCTAACTTATCAGATCACCTTACTAATTTCCAGTAGTCGTTTGTAGTTTTTACCAGTAAAAATTGATCGTTGATCGACATGTTGATTTGTTTTCCGACGTTCGCGATCACGATACCAAAAACAAATGAACTTCAAAGCCATCTAACCGAACAGATATGATTCTCACGAATTTGCAGCAGCCATTTTTTGTTTTTACTAGTAAAATTCGATCAAAAACTATGTCTAACATATTGATTTATTTTTCGATATTTGCGATCACGATATTTTACCAAAAACATTAATTTTAAAATGGTCTGATGTATACTAGACATGAATCTTACGAGTTTGTTGAAACGAATTTGTTGTAGTCAGCATTTTCAGTTTATACTTTTAAAATTTGATAGAAAATCGTGTGTGACATGTTGATTTACTTTTCCATGTTTGTGATCACGATGTTTTACCCATGAAATCAGCTTTAAAGTTTTCCGACTTATCAGATGATCTAATTTGCAGTAGTCGTTTGTAGTTTTTACCAGTAAAAATTGATCGTTGATCGACATGTTGATTTGCTTTCCGACGTTTGCGATCACGATACCAAAAACAAATAAACTTCGAAGCCATCTAACCGAACAGACATGAATTTCACGAATTTGCAGCAACCCTTTTCGGTTTCTACTAGTAATATTCGATCTAAAACTATGTCTAACATGCTGATTTACTTTTCGATATTTGCGATCACGCTATTTTACCAAAAATTTGATAGAAAATTGTGGGTGACATGTTGATATCCTTTCCCATGCTTGTGATCACGATGTTTTACCCATAAAATCAGCTTTGAAGTTTTTTAACTTATCAGATCATCTTACTAATTTGAAGTAGTCGTTTTTGGTTTTTACCAATAAAAATTGCTCGATGATCGACTTGGCAATTTTACAGCGGTTGTGATCACGATATCAAAAACAAATGAACTTTGAAGCCATCTAACCGAACAGATATGATTCTCACGAATTTATAGCAACCATTTTCGGTTTCTACTAGTAAAATTCGATCGAAAACCACATCTAACATATTGATTTACTTTTCGATATTTGCGATCACGATATTTTGCCAAACATTTGATAGATGCGATATGTTGATATACTTTACCATACTTGTGATCACGATGTTTTACCCATAAAATCAGCTTTGAAGTTTTCTAACTTATCAGATCATCTTACTAATTTGCAGTAGTCGTTGGTGGTTTTTACTAGTAAAACTTGATCGTTGATCAACATGTTAATTAGGGTTTCGACGTTTGCGATCACGATACCAAAAATAAATGAACTTCGAAGCTAACCCAACAGATATGAATTTTACGAATTTTCATCAGCCATTTTCGGTTTCTACTAGTAAAATTCGATCGGAAACTATGTCTAACATATTGATTTACTTTTCGATTTTTGCGATCACGATATTTTACCAAAAAATTAAGGTGTCCTAGATCTGAATCTTACGAGTTTGGTTCCGTTTCTATGAGTAAAAGTTGATAGAAAATCATAACTGTCATGTTGATCTGCTTTCTGACACTTTTGGTCACGATGTTCTATCAATAAAATCAAATTCGAAGTTGTCTAATTTATCAGATATAAATTGTGCGAATTTGCAGTAGTCATTTTCGGTTTTTACAAGTAAAGTTGATCGAAAAATATATATGACATGTTAATCTGCTTTCCGAGGCTTGCGATCACGATGTTTTACCAAAAACAAATCAACTTCGAAGTCATTTAGCCGTGAGATATGAATCTCACGAATTTTCAGCAGTCATTTTTAGTTTCTACCAGTAAATTCCAACGATAACCATGTGTGATATGTTGATTTGCTTTTCGATATTTGCGACCATGATATTTTACCAAAAAATTAACTGAAATTAAGGTACCAGAGATGAATTTTGCAAGTTTGGTGGCATTTTCGATTTCTATGAGTAAAAGTTGATAGGAAAGCGTAACTGTCATGTTTATGTGCTTTCCGACGCTTGATCACGATGTTCTACCAAAAAAAATCAACTTTAAAGTTGTCGAACTTATCAGATATGATTCGTGCAAATTTATAGTAGTCATTTTCGGTTTTAACGAGTAGAGTTGATTCAAAAACATATGTGACATGTTTAACTACTTTTCGACGCTTGCGATCACGATCACAAATCAACTTCGAAGTCGTCTAACCAAACAGATGTGATTCTCACAAATTTCAAGCGGTCATTTTCGGTTTCTACCCGTAAAATTCGATCGGAAACCATGTGTAACATATTGATTCGCTTTTCGATATATACGATCACGATATTTTACCAAAAAATTAACTTAGAAGTCGCTTAGGGTGTCAGTTATGAATCAAGTTTGTTGTAATTTTCGGTTTCCTAGAGTAAAAGTTGATAGAAAATAGTATCGAACATGTTGATGTGCCTTCCAACGCTTGTGATCACGATATGTTACCAATAAAATCAACTTTGAAATTGTCTAACCTATCAGTTGTGAATCTTAGGAATTCGCACTGGTAATTTTTGGTTTTTACTAATAAAAGTTGATCAAAAATCATAAGTGGTCTGGTTTCTGACGTTTGCGATCACGATATTTTACCAAAAACATCAACTTCGAATCTGAAGTATAACCATTTTTCGTTCCTACGAGTAAAGTTGATTTAACATCACATCCGATATGCTAATCTGCTTTCCCATATATGCGATGACTATTTTTCACCAAAAAGGTCAATTTCGAAACCGTCTAACCTAACAAATGTGAGTTCTAAGTAACATAACAGCTGATCGGAAATCATCATGTAAAAATCAGGTGAAATCCAGTGGCGGCTGATGACTTTTTGACAGGGGGTGGCCAGATGCAAAAATATTAGTAGTTAAGAGTTTAGGTGACTCCAGTGCCATAGCAAGGTATTAAATTTAAGAGAAACAAAAGTGATACAAAAGGTGTGATATTTAATAGTATTTTTACGAATTAAATTTAATTAACATCTTATAACCTCCAAAATATTTTTGGGTTATCATTTCTAAATTATTTTCATCAAGTACAAAATAAAAACATTATCGACATTTCTGAGCTCCTTTAAAGTACTCTGTACGGTTGCACGTCGTTACGACCCTAGGTTACTATTTAAAATTGTTTGCTTTCATAGGAATACAATTATATTACTTTTTCATAAAAACTGCATTTGAAACTAAAATGCATTTTATTACAAAATTCTAATTAAACTCTACAAAACCACACAAAAAAATATTTTTTTAAACAAAATCCGCTCTACGACCTTTTAAAGAAATAAAGTGTTCATTACTTTCTCATCAAAATTGTTTAAATCCAAATTTACAAATTAATAGTTAGACCCTAGAATGGGTACTGCTATCTCTCTGTGAATAGTGGTACTATTGGCAGTTAGGCCTGTAAGCGGCACAATTAGCAATATCAATCAGATCAGACGGCACCTACGCATTTAGCATCATAAACCGTAAATACACACTCCAGACTCTGACTCGTATTCACCATTTGGCAATATCGCATAAGCGCGGAGCGGCGTACCCCGGGCTAGCTTTAACGTGGTGTTCTATAAATTATTTCTCCGTATCCCGTGGAGGCCGTTGATAGGCATTGCACGGCAGCCACGCTAGGTGCATAATTCTGGGCGCACCAACTTATCTAATTTCCTTACTATATTTAATATAATGGAATCAAACTTTTGCCTACTTTATTCCAAGTCACTCACAAGTATTATTAGTTAATTAATATATCATTATTTTGTGTTTAAAAATATGATAAACCCAAGTCGATCCAATCGATACTGTATCGATTTGAATCTCAATGTAGATGACGTCGATTCATCTTTTGCTAATCTTTTAGATTAGTACGCTTGAAAATGCCAGTTCTGCTGGCGAAATACGTATGGCTTAATTATTTATTTAATTGCCGATGTGGTAAAGGAGTGAAACCTTCTTGGAATTAAATAGAAAAGAATAGATCGCTCATTTCACGAGGAGCGCGCTTTCTTGCGCTCTTTAAGACCAGCCGCCACTGGTGAAATCCAAGGCAATGCATTTTGGTGGCCGACGCTGATTGCGATTAAGCTAGCGTACCTCCAACTTCTTTGTTGGAGCGGTTTCTTTCTTGGTTGTTACCTTCAAGTGATTCTTAATGTCGAGTGCTGCCATGATGGGTTCTTCGATTGTGTTGAAGGTGAACTGATAAGACGCTTCGTCTGAAACTGAATAGGATGTCTTCGTGGTAATCTTTGGAATTCAGTCAAATCTGATCATTCTTAATACTCACCGATGCCGTTGGTGCTCAACATTTCAGTGAAAAAGGAAAGTTGATTAAAAATATTTTCTATTTTCACTATAATTTTGCCTTCATATGGAACATTTTTCTAAACTGTAGGTAAACGAGTAGTTATGCTGGAGACTCTAAGAAGCTAATCAGATGTTTCACTTGCTATACCATCATAATGTATTCGAACACACTCGGTCCATCTTAATAATCATTTGGTGATCAAAATTTCAATGAAAAATGAAAGTTCTTCAGTAACGCTTTCCTTTTTCACTAAAATGTCGTGTTCAGGTGGTACATTTTTCTAGGCTGTACCTTATCGAATGGTTATGCTAAAAACTCTAGAAACTAATAGGATGCTTCATTTGAAACTAAACAGCATACCGCCATCAAAATGTTGCGTATTCGAACACACTCGGTCCATCTTAGAAATCGTTTGGTGATCAAAATTTCTATGGAAATGAAAGTACATCATTAACATTTTCTTTTTCCACTAAGTTATTGTCTTCATGTGGTACATTTTTCTAGGCTGTACCTTATCAAATGGTTATGATAAAGACTCTAAAAACTAATACGATGCTTCATTTGAAACTAAACAGCATACCGCCATTATAATGTTACGTATTCGAACACACTCGGTCCATCTTAGTAATCACTTGGTGATCAAAATTTCAATGAAAAATGAAAGTTCATCAGTAATACCTTCTTTTTCCACTAAAATATTGTCTTCATGTGGTACATTTTTCTAAGCTGTACCTTATCGAATCGTTATGCTTGAGACCCCAGAAACTAATCAGAAGCTTGATTTGAACCTAAACAGCATACCGCCATCATAATGTTACGTATCCGGACACAATCCATCTATATTTAATAATCATTGCCTCGTCATTCCTCTCTGATGTGCCCTCGCTATGTTGCCTGGTATTTCGTGCTATTGAGTAGGTGTTGGGCGCCTTTCTTCTTGGGTTTCGTCATTTATACCGCTTCTGGTAGTTGACTTTTCAGGGAACGAAATTCACATTCTTATCAAAAAATCTTAGCCCCACGTTGGTTCTGCCAATGAGCATCTTGATTAGCTTAGCGACGCTGACGATTACGACATTTTACCAAAAAGCCAGTGAATCTACCAGATATCAATCTTAGGAATTTGCAGCAGTTATTTTTAGTTTCTATAAGTAACCTTGTTGGAAAACTTGTGGATGTTGAGTGGCTTACGATTGCGATATTTTATCCAAAATATTTACTTTAAAGCAGTCTAATCTACCAAATATGATTTTTTTTAAGTTTAATCCACTCGCAAAGGGTAACCCCATTATGCTTTCAAAGCCCTGCGAGTAGGATGCGGAAACAAAGATAGATGGTGATGAACCGCCTTCTGAAACAATTTGCCTAACTAGTCAGTTTTAGTTCCTGCAAGTAAAAGTTGATGAGAAATCATGTGTGACTTGTTAATTTACTTTCTAATTCTTGCGATCACAACATTTTTTGGTTTTTATGAAGATAAATTGACCAAAAATAATATGCGATACATGTTTTCCAGTTGATTTGATCACGTTGTCTTCTTCAGAAATAAATAAATAATAACTACAGCAGAATTTTATGAATTTGCAGTGGTTTTCCTTTTCTACGACTAAAATTCTTACGGAAACAATACGTGACACATTAATATCCATTCTAAAAATTGCGATCACAAACTTTTATCAAAAAATCAACTTTTTCATTTGAATTTGTGATACAATTATTTCTCCTAACTTGATTGATTCCAGCTCTGATATTAAAACGTCTTAAAAGATATCCATTCAAGCGTTGTGAACCTCCAACTGTGGATCAATAAAACAGTGGATCCTCGTGGTAGTTTTTTTCTCGTTAAATAATTTATTAAAAAAATAACTGAAGTCGCCTAACGCAGAAACAGGATATTTTTATTAAGATAAACTCCAGATGAATTACCTGGGACGGTGATTTTTTTGAGCAAAAAATTTATCGCGTTAATTGTAAGGGCAAAACCGACGTCGTCTGAAACTGTGTCGAAATTCGAGCAATAAACAAAGACAAACCGCGGCGTCGAAACGTAGGAAAGCGCATTTGTTCGGTCTCGAATGGAAGGTATCTAATAAACTTGATCCAAAGTGAGGGATATTTACGTCCTTTGTGTCACCGGAATCGACTCCCGAGGCGTAGGATTTACTGTTTTAACTGCCGCTTCTTACTTTCATTACCGATCCCGTCTCATTGATAAACTTAATGAAATTAAATTCCCGTCTTACCCATTCCGCCACCCTAACAAATCTCTTCTCATTACTTACACTGCATAGAACAATAAATACTGCCAAACAGTGGGTAAGGTCAATTTTTTAGGTTAATTATGGTCGATGAAGACCATTTGGTAGCAAGCTCTATTTTCAGCGTTATACTCGTAGTGCTAAGACTTCATTTTACTTCCTGTACATGTATTGGGTACCCACTACCCACCGAGAGTATTCAGGTGTATAATGTAACAATTGTTGAATGCTAAAATTATTAGAGCCCATTTAATGGTAATTAATAGTAACTAAAGGTGCCCAATCGAACTGTTATCCCATCGGAAGTGTTGCATTAAACTCTTCTGATGAGTATTCATCGCGTCGATACTCACTGAACGCATTTAAACGTTGTGTCTTCTGAAATCGATATCAGGCATACCTTACAATGGTGAGTAATTGCGAATTATCGCATCCATTGAATGCTCGCCTCTTAAGTGTTACATTACATGCGAATACTCCCAATGAGTATCCACACTAACGAAGCCTTGAGATCTTAAGAGATAGGTAAAACGTCCAATAACCTTTAGAAAATCTGCAGATCCGTATTTTTAACACATAATGTATGTTCTAATGAGGCAGTGGCGGCTGGTGCTAAGGTTTGCAGGTTTGCGCAACCTCCAAAAAATCGCTGGGATAAAAAAGAAAGTAAATTGTTCTTTATGTTGTTTATTTTATTTATTGATAACAGATTTATCGCTACCAACCATACTGCTGAATATTGCGGATTCCGCCGATTCGTAAGCGTTTGATGACAAATTGGGTCCACGGTTTGCAAAGTTTGCAGGCCAGACTGCAAACTTTGCTTTACACATACGCACCTGCGCCCTAACTCATATTTTGTTCGCTTAAAATACTTGCCCATAAGCAAGCATTAGGTTGCACTTGTGGGTGCAAACCAAATATCGATTCACTATTATAATCTATCATCGGGCAATGTTCCGAGTCTTGAAACACAAATAAAAATGAATTCAGTGCTAAGTTTAATTGCACAGCCATTCTGTAACCGATCTGTGTCGAAAAAACTGGAAATTAAGCGACGTGGATGACCTATTCCAGTCTTAAATATTGTGCAGACGGTGTTTTGTAAAAAGCGAAGTTTTAACAGAAGTAGTTCGCGAAGTTAAAGAAGTACCTATGCGACATTGTTATCTGCTTATTTTTTTCTGAAAAGTTTAACCAACATAGAATCACTTTTCCTGAAAAGAATTTTAAAGAAACCGTCAAGGTTCATCCATTTTTTAATTTACAAAAATTAAGAACTAAACTAACCCTAATTTACGAAACAGAAAAGTTTAAATCGGCTTTTGGTTTACTTGTACTCTATAACATTATTTCACAAAATAGTGAGCTTAGTGAAACTTTAAATCTTTTAAAAATCCCGATAACTATCCCAATGACTTTCGCTGAAGCAGAATGGTGCTTGTCCAGTCTGGAAAGAATAAAAACTCTTTAAAAAATACATTATGCCAGGAAAGATTGTCCGCATTAACGATGTCTTCAAAGAAAAGAACTTAATCCCAGGAATATTCGACTTCAGTAAAAAGTTATTGATAAATTTGCAGCTGCCAAAGTTCCAAATATGGCAAAAGATGCCAAAGATGGACTTCCTCTTCTTTTTCTTTCTGTTTTTTGCGAAAATGAAAATAAAATATTTCTTAATTCCTCCAGCTTAATTTAAAATTTCCAGTTTCGGCACATTTTTCCAAATGTCTCTTTGCAACCCCCAAATTTTATTAGCACCAGCCGCCACTGTAAATGAGGGATCTTGATTTGTAGAAAAATGTATCGGAAACGCACGCAAAATTGGCATTTACAAAAAAAGCGCAGTTTTAGAAAAGTAAAAAGATTTGTTGAGCAGCTCTCGAAAGTTATCAGAGCTTACATGATCCAACAATCTTGCAAAACTCACTAATCTTGGTCTTCGATAGTTGGACCAATTTGAGTTATTGTTTGAACTGAGTATAGTCAAGATCCTTTGTTTTCGCAATAAGGTATGTCGAAACACCAAAACTAGTAGAACCTCTGAGGGAATTGATTTGATCGTTTGTTGTTTTAAGTAAGATTTATATTTTTTTACTGATGTCATTCGTTTGTTTCAGATATGCAGTGGGGTGTCTAAAAGGACAGAGCCATCATTCTTCCAGCACAGCAGTTGGGGGCGGCTGTGGCATCATGGCCCTCCGCCCTCACCTCCGTGGACGACATGGCTCACAAAGGTAAAGGTAATGCACAACCATATGGTAAATATTATACTGATTGTGTGGGTCTTTTTTTAAATTTATAAACGCAATTCGATGGAACAATTCAGCGCAAAATATTTCTTTAAGAAATTATAATTTTTTGAAAATTCCATTCTCGACGAAATAAATAAAAAATTGGGGAAACAGTAATTGGTAGAAACTGGAAAAATCTTCATTTCTGTAGGAGGTACTCTGAGTGTATGTGTTTTCGAAGGAAAACCGAAATTTGAATAAAAATTAGAATAAAAAAAAATGGCATTTCAAAGATTCTAAATTTCCAAGACAGGCGAATTTTATTGAAATTTAAAAAGAGGGAATTTTAAGAAAAAATCGAAATATTCCTGCTAGATATTTATTTTATTTGGACTACTCGAGTCAGAGGGAGACAGGCATCAATGTGGCGCCAGAAAATGTCCAATGTTGAGATAAACTTCGAAATTTTGACAAACAAATTGAAACCTCCAATTAAAGAATTCAAATTTCAATTTTCTCGTAATTTTTATCCTTTTACAAAAATTGAAAATTTCCTAAATCTAGCTTTGAAAACTTCCAGATAACTATTTTTTTAAGGTTTTTACTTTTTTATTAGAAGATTAACCAATTTGGAAAAAAGAACAAATTTTAATAAACAAGCCTAAGTGATTTAAAAAAGACGATATATTTAGAAAAGTCGAAATTTTCAGAAAAGTCGAATTTCGAGAAACGGCGAAATTTTGGAAAAATACATCGAACTTTTAAATAAAAATTCCAAATTTTGTGGTTTGATATGAGAAGTCAAATTTTATGAGTAAATTCGAAATTTCAAAAGAAAATGGAAAACTTTGTAAAAAAAGACGAAATTTGAGAAAAATGTCTAAATTTAGAAAAAACGTGTGATTAGAATAAGTAGGGTTAACAGGGTGAGAGTGTGTGTCACGTAATTGGTCCTGGGTGCGATCCTCGATCGCGTTCATCAAGGTTTTCAACTCTACTACAGTTGTCAGAAGTAAGATAATGGATCCATCTGACAACATAACGCTTATGTTCATGTGTTGTGTGTAGTGGTTGAGTTGTAGGAAGTACTGAGGAAACGTAATGCAAATAAGTGGTCGCTCAAAGGTTATCCTGCCACCTGATAGGCCCCGGGTTCGATCCCCGGTAGAGAAATTGTAATTCTACATCATTTATTAAAATTAATCGCAAGTTTAAAAACATGATAAAACTTTGGCTCGTCAAAGATCATTTCAACGCGGCTTAAATGCATCCAGAATGCGGCCGGTCGCTATTTCCTCGGGGAGTTTTTGCAATTTATCCGAAGGATACGTGCGCCGACTGGGAAATGGGGCGTACGTCAGCCGAACGAGCCGAACAAACTGACAAGTGTAAAAGAATCACGAGAAGCGCCAACAAACTACGACCAGAAACGTCAATCAATCGCGCGCCCTCCTGCGAGAGATAACCCGACGACGATTGTGCTCCTATTTCGTGAATACCAAATAGAGCTTTGACGCTTCGAACTTATGATATGTTTCATGTCGAATGCGCAAAAAATGGCTTATGGAAAGTCGAAGATAATTCAAATGAAGAGCAGTACGCTTAAGACATGTAATTACTTAGTTAGAAAATTGACAATGTTATTAATTTTAATGGAAGATATAGAAAAATGAGGACGAACGAATTCGAGATAAAAATTTATTTCAGGTATATTTAAGCAGAAAAAATTATTTGAAATCATAATTTAAAACCTTTTATGGTTATCAATATGACTTTAAGCGACTTCGGCATCACTAAATAACAAGAAGAATGACACTCAGCGATCGAGAGTCTAGAAAAACGAAACATTGTTCATATGTCTGAAAGATGAAAACATGAAGTCATTAAATGATACTTTTGAACCCCCAAATAATCGTTAGATGATTCGCTTTGTCGCAGGAAAATGCTCCGATTGCGTTAAGGAATTGCAGAAGAAACAGTGCGGAATTTAAAAAGAAATTGTCATAAAGCGTCTAATTCTCGAGTGATATTTTCCGACATACAAATGTCGGAAAATATCGGTAAATTCGCAAAACTCATACAAATGAGTTTTGCGAATTTACCAGAGAAACATGTAATGCCGACGAAAATTTTTAAACCATCATCTGTTTATCTGCATAAATTCCTCAACCCTCATCAAATAGTTCGGAAAAATAAGACTTGAGCATTCTGCCTCTGCTTTGGGCTAAGTCCGTTAGGCAATTCCATCGTTGGCACATTTCTCATAAACAACCAACTGCCGATAAATGTTTGATATGAACGCAACAGAAGGCCCACTATCTGTCATTATCGAAATTGTGGTAATACTTTTACTGTTTATACCAGAGACTAGTTTACACTTAAAAACAGTTTGAACAAATTTCATGAAGACAAAACTATCAATTGGAATGTTAAAGCTCCATATAATAAATACCAGCTCCATAAAATAACTACAGAGTAAATTTCGTCCGCAAGCAAGCGGCAGATAGCGTTAAAATGCATGAGCTCCGAACCGGAGCAGACGCAACGTTCTCTCTTTCATTCGAACGACAAAGGGCCCTTTTTACAAGGGAAAGCGGAAAATCTCTCCGCTATCGGAAAACACCGAACGAGAGAGAAGTCCCTATAAAAGTTATCATAAAGAATATTCTAAATTCAATCGATATTTCGTTTGAAGAGCGAGTTTCACACTTCGCTGCCCGGAACGGCCGGGCCGTTGATCCGGCAACACGTCCGCCGTTTTCGCAAGGATCGGGCCACTGTTTTAAAGATGAACGGGGCTTTATTAAAACGTCCTTTGTTTGAGTAAGTTCGGCCATTTTTCGTCGATATCGGTAACGGGGGGTAGACGGCTCGCGAACATATCACAGCAGATGACGCCTCATTTTGTCATTACGTCATTTCTGGATGACGTCTTATTATTCGTATCGACCGAATTAAGTCAAACTCGAATTACAAACTAAATAGTCTTGTAGTTACACTTTCCTACATACAGATGGCCGAGAAACCTCAGAGAGTGGTTCGGATGCAGCTCCAATCAGTTATTCCGAAGATTCGTATCGCAATGATGATTGCCAACCTTCATCGCAGAGATGGCACGTAAAGAAGACATACCGAGGTACACAGTGTGGCCCATCGAAAACGTCTCGTAAAGATAACTGTCAATTAAATGGTCCCCAATGAAACAGTACACGTGCCAAGAAAGTTCCTTAGACATTGCGACCTTTGTAACTCTTTGGGGTTGCATTCAGAGACGATTGCATCCTACTAATAGTAGGGATAACGCCATGAAAAGATTTTGTCGAAGCGGGACAACTTTTGACGCAAAAATCATAGTCCAAATTCGACCCTTCAATGCGAGGATGTCATCTGGAAATTTCGACTTTTTGCTTAAGATTCGGCTTCTCAAAACTTTGACTTTTTTCTCGGGGTTCATGCTTTTAGATTTTTACACATTTGGACTTTTTGCTCAAAGTTCGTCTTTTTATCAAAATTTTGACTCATTTTCTTAAACGTCGCGTCCAGTGGCGGCTGGCGTATATGCACTGTGGAACTGCAACACCCCCAATTTCGCTTACAATTTTCTAAACACTTTTCATTACACGATTTTTTGCAAAAATTTTAAATTTTCTGTGATTTCTTTTTATAGAAATTTTAGGTTTCTTTCACGAAGTTAAGACATTTGAAAACCTATTTTATTTTTAATTTTGATCAAAATCACATTTTAAAAAATTCATTTTTGTATAAGTTTTAAGAAAGGAATCAATATTTGGAGCCGGAATTAAAATGTTAAGAAAAAAACTCAAATTTGTTTGAAAAATGTCAACATTTTGAGAAAATAATTACAATTTCAAGAAAAAATCCAAATTTAACTCATCTCGCATTTTACTGTGTCTCTAAAAAATAAGTTAATGAGGTATCTTCGAATTTTTACCTCAAATCTCATTTTGTATAAAAATGTTGAGGTTTTTTTGAGATATTTCGATTTTTTTTAGGAAATTTTGATTTTTTCTGCAAAGTTTCCATTTTTCCTAAATATTTTATAAAAAGAAATTTTCTCGAAATTTCCATTCTTCCTGAAAGTGTTGTTCTTAAAATTTCTTCTAAAAATTGTAACTTCTCCAGATTTTTCTTTATGTTCTTCTAATGTGCTTTAAAATTGTCAAGTTTTTTCACCACACTTTGACAATTTAAAGTTCATTTTATTTTGTAGCTTTGACAAAAAGTGTTTGAAAAAAACCCTGAAAGTTCTATAAAAATTTCAACATTTTGGGAAAAACAAAACATTTCGACTTTTTTGTAAAGGTGTTTCAAATTTTTTTTAAGTTTCGATTTTGCCTTTAAAAAATTTTGCTTTTTTTCCTAAGAAATTTGTGTTTTTCTCTAAACATTTTATAGCAGGAATTTCTTTGACATTTCGACTTTTCCTGGAGATTTTGTCTTTAAAATATTTTTTCATGTAGAAATTTTGATTTTTCTCTAATTTGTTTTGAAAATTTAAAAGTTTTTTAAAAAAATTTTAATATTTTATAGTTCATTTTATTTTGTTATTTCGATAAGAAATAAAAATTATTAAATATAAACTTAAGCAACATAAATTTCCAATCTGCATAAAAATAAGAAAACTTTGGAAAAAATATTGAAATTTCAAGAAAAAGTAAACATTGTAATTTTCAATCATTTTTACAATTTGATATTTCTCTAAAAAATTACTACTACTGTAGGACCAAAGAAAATTCTGAATCGGAATTTCCAATTTTTCTAGAAATGTTAAATTTAGTCTTGAAATTCTCATCTTCGAATTTAAAATTCCAATTTTAATAAAAAAAAAAGATCGAAGTTTAGAGATTAAACTTAAAATTTCAAGAGAAAGCAAATGATATTTCTAGAAAAAGTTGAAATTTCTTATTTGTATACAACATTTAAAAAAAAATAACATTTTCGGAATTAAAGAAACATTTTTTTTTTGAAATAAACTAATTGTCAAAAATATTCTTATAATTTCGACTTTTAAAGTGGGAATTATTGAAATTTTTGAGAAAAAGAGTCAACATTTCTAGAAGTCTCAAAATTTCGAAATTAAAATTAATCAAAATGTTGAAAAAAATTCATTAACAATTTACTGTTCTAATTTAATTTTTTTCTAGTAATTTTGACGTTCCAGAGAAATTTCAAAAATCAAATATTCCAGCTGAAGCCAATTTTTTGTGATTAAAATTTAAATTTTGGCAATTTATTTGTACATAAAGTTTTTTTTTGAGAATTTGTTTCACAACTTTGCACAATTTCAAAAATAAAAATTTTTGTTATTAATTTTTTTTAATTCGAATGTTAATTCATAAAGTTTGCTCAAAAAATGCAAATTTAAAAATAAAAATATTACCACTTTTAAAAAATAAAGCTAAAGTTACCAGAAAAATCGAATTTTTTAGAAAAAAGTCAAATCTTAAAAAATTTTGAAATTTTCATAGAAAGTCAAATTTTTAAAAGAAAATAAGGATTCCGAAAAAAAATTTAATTTTTAAAACGGTCTACATTTTCAGTAATTTTGGGAATGTTAATAAAAGACGAGTTTTTGGAAAAATATCGACATTTACATTGCAGAGTTTTTAATTAAATTTTAAAGAAGCTGAATTTTTTGAATATCGGAGAAAACTCAAAATTATCTAAAAATTCGTAATTATCAAAAAAGTTGAAATTTTGAAAAGGTAAAATTTTGAAAAAAGTCGAAAATTTCAGTACTTAAATTTAAAAAGAATCTCTTCTTTTAAGTTGAAAATTTAATTGGAAATGTTTAAAAAAATGTATAAATAAAATTTTTAAAAAAATTCGGGTTTTAAAAAAAATTTTGAAACATGAAAAAAAGTCGAAATTTTGAAATGGAATCGAAATTTTACGAAATATTCAATAAAAGGTTTTAAGAAGTGTTTGATTTGAAAAAAATCACAATTTTCAAACAAAGGATTGACAGTTTGCAAAAAATGTCAATATCTTGAAAATAGTTAAAATAAAAAAAACAGTCAAAATTTTTTTTCCAAAAATTTTAAATTTTGGAACATGACTAAAATGTTGAAAAATTCGAACATTTGAAAAAGGCCGGGATTTCCAACAAACTGGGAATTAAAATAAAAAGTCGAAAAGTGCAGATTAAGAAAAAGTTAAAATTTTCAAGAAAGGAAGTCAAAATTTGTTGACAAGGCAAACATTTTCGAAATCTTTCAATTTCCAAAAGAAGTCAAAATTTTGCAAAAGACAAAATTTTCAAAATTTGTCGAAATTTTATAGTCGAAATTAAAAAAGTATCAAAATTTGCAAAAGATTTGAGAATTCTTATCGAATTTACGAAATAATTCGAAATTTTAAAAAGTTTTAAATTTGGACTAGTTGGGAAATTTGTACTCAACTTTTTCAACAAAAACCAAAATTTTCGAAACCCTAATATTGAAAACAAGTGGAAAATTATCAGATAGATCGAGGTTTTCAAAAGTCGAAATATTGGAAAAAGTTTAAATTTTTGGTAGTTAAAATTTTGAATCAAAGTGGAATATTTGTTAAAAAGTAGAAATTTTAGGTCAAAAATTAAAATTTTGAAAAAATGTCAAACATTTCATAAAATTTCTAAATTTTTTAAAACATCTAAATTTTGAAAAAATTTCGAAAATTAATAAGTAGCGAAATTTTCAACAAAAAAAATCAAAAAATAATCGAAACTTTGCAAAAAAGTCGACAATTTGAAAAATAGTTCACATTGAAATAAAAACCAGTCGAAATTAGTAGGAATACAAATTTTTAATAAAAAAATTATAATTTTCCAAAAAAAAATTAGAAAAAAGTCTAAAATTTAAAAAGTCAAAAGTTTAGCTTTGAAAAAATTTACATTTTCAGAAAAAGTAAGAATTTTCAATCAAAAAGAGTTCACATTTCAATAAAAACCAGTCGAAATTATTAGGAATCAAAATTTTTAATAAAAAAATTATAATTTTCCAATAAAAGGTTATAAACAAAAATTAAATTTAGAAAAATTCGAAAATTTAAAAGGTTAAAAGTCCAGCTTTGAAAAAATTTACATTTTCAGAAAAAGTAAGAATTTTCAATCAAAAATAGTTCACATTTAAATAAAAACCAGTACGAAATTATTAGGAATCAAAATTTTTAATAAAAAAATATAATTTTCCATAAAAAAGGTTATAAACAAAGATTAAATTTAGAAAAATTCGAAAAATTAAAAAGTCAAAAGTCCAGCTTTGAAAAAATTTACATTTTCAGAAAAAGTAAGAATTTTCAAATGGTAAAAATTAAAAAGAATGTAATATTTAATTTTCAAAAAAAATATTACCAAAAAAAGCAGTACACCAAAAAGTGTAAATATTTACGAAAATGCAAAAATTTTTACAAAAGTATCCATAGTTTTTCAAAAAAGTCAATACTTAAAAATAAAATAAGGTCGAGATTGCAAGAAAAAATTTTAATTTTGCAATACAGTCAAAATTTGGAAAAAAATCCAACTTTTCAAAAAACGCGACATTATCAAAAGTTTTCATTGTCAAGTTTTCAAAGAAATATAAAATTTTCGAAAAGTAACGTTTTGAAAATATCGAAATTTTCAGTCGAAATTTTAAAAGGCTAAACATTGTCGCAGCACCCCCATCAGTTTTGGCTACGAGCCGCCGCTGGTCGCGTCGTAGTTTGCTCAAAAGTTACGATTTTATTTTTAAAATTTGATTTTTTTCTTAGAATGTGTCTTTTTCGGGTAATAACATTTAAGTTTTAAAGTTCCGACCTTTTCCTCAAAATTTCAAATGATTTTGAAATTTTGTCTTTTGTCGAAATTTCGACATTATTTTCAAATTCACTTTTTTTTATTGATTTATTTGATCTTATCTGCAAAATTTTATGTTTTTTAAAGTTCGTAATTTTCTTGAAATTTTGCCATTTCTCACTTTCGATTTCTCATTTTCGATTTTTTCAAATTTTATCCATTTCTGAGAATTTTGATTTATATTCTCAGAATTCATCTTTTCTTCGAAATTTCGACTTTATTCCCAAATTAGGAATTTTCTTCAAATTTGTTTCTCTTAAAAATTTCAATTTTTTAAAGTTTGGCCTTTTTATCGATATTGTAAGATTGGATATTGCGAGACTCGTTATTTTTTTGATATTTCCAATCATTTTTTGAAGTGAAAACTTCTTTAGGCGCGTTAAGCGATTAAAGATAGGGAACACTTGGTTTTGCCACATATGTAATACACATATATGGGTTTTGCGTTACCAAAGAACGCTATTTGAACTACTACTTTAAACTACGATTGCTTTACCACTGCGCCACTCTGGACATTTGTTTAAACCTTTCAGACACTTGGATAATCGGACATCCAGTTAATTATACCACCGAATAATTAGATACCTGGCTAATCCGACAAGCGGCTAATCCGAAAAAATAGTACATTAAAAACTTATTTCTTTGAAATATCTTGAAATTTGTATATCATAGTTTTAAGTTTTCACTTCTGTCGGCAGTCTCCATAATTGCCCAATTTTTTTGTCGAAATTCTGTAATTCGACTTCTTTCTCAGATCTAACAATTTCTGGGAAAGTTCGCGTTTTCTTTTTTATTTCATTATTCTTTCATTTTTCAGCTTCGACTTTTTCAAAAATTTGCATATGATTCGAAATGTCGATTTGTGAAATTCGTTTTTTTTTTTTGAATTATCGATTTTATTCTCAAGTTATTTAGCCTTTTCTAAAAGTTGGGAATGATTGAGAAAATGTTTTAAATTATGACATTTTCTGAGTCCTTTATACTCTCTGGTTCTTTCTTTCAATTCATTTTTTTTTCGAAATTTGGCCATTATTTCCAAAAAAATCAGCTTTTTTTTTCTCAAAATTTAATATTTTCTCTGGGAAATGTCGCGTTTTTTTAGGGTTGTAATTTTTTCAAAATTTCGAACTTTTTTGTCAAATTTTAGTGTGAATTTTGACCTTTTTAAAATTCGTCGATTTTTGGAAATTTCGATTTATTCTCAGGATTTGTCTTCTCTCCGATTTATTTCGACTCTATTTATCAAGACTTTTCTTCAAATGATTTTCTCTCGGAAATTTCGTATCTTTTTAGGTTCGCCATTTTTGTCCCCATCGGTCTTTTTTGTCTAATTTTTTTTTTCAAAAATCATTTTTCACTTTCGATTTTTTCAGAATTTTGATTTATTCTTAGAATTTGTCAAGCGAACATTCTACTACTACATAAAGTATAACATAACTAATAATGCAGTTTAATTTTAAATAGAAGTCTTCAATACTTGCGTAATCCCAACTTTGTATCTTAGAGACAAACTGTGATAAGTCCAATTTTTTCCAAAATGAATTAAAGATGTTATGTCTATTAACAAAACCCCATCTTTTAATTTTCTATCTTCAGTATCAAGATATCTAATAAACATCAAATTTAGGCCTTTTTGAAAAATATCAAGTCCATTTTTCCTTCAGATCTAAACTAGTTAATGTTGTTTATCATAAGAATGAATTATGACTTAACATAGTTTGCTTCTGGGGTACAGAACTGTAATTAAAGAACTATAGGCACGAGGCGCATAACGAAATAACTTTCACAGATATTGGGGGGGGGGGGGGTACAAAAAAGGCGATATAAATATAAAGAAGCTCGACAAAACCTCATAAATCAGCAAAATAAGTCTTCGGCGGCACAAAAGGCCTTTATTCGCATCTCCACGTGACAAATGGAATCTGGTAGTGAAAGGTGAACACTTCTCGATTTTTATATATATCGAACATCACGCATGAGGGAGCTCAGAACTGGGGGCGTCTCACGGCGGTGTGAAATGCACAAAAGCGACGGCAGCACCCCCCGCCGTCAAGACGGGAAGTCTACTTGTCATCTCCACTGTCTCTTTATGCACCGTCCGTATTTATTATCGTTGTCGGACGACTTCCTTGATACAGATCGAGAATGTTGTATGGTTTATATTATGTCGCTGACTCCTCGAAAGCGTCGCACCGAATTTGAAGTCGTCACCCTTAAATGAAAATAAAATCACTTTTATAATAACTGTCTTTAAATGTTTCCGTTTACTCACTTTATAATTCGTTTAATAATGAATAACAGATCTTTTCACAAGCGCTTGATAATAATGCGAGGGAAAGAGGAGTGGGAGGGCGGGGGAGAAAGAGCGAGTGTATTTTTTCCCATGTGAAATAAGCTCCAGATTAAATCTTCCGTCCGACAGACCTTCAGTTTGGATAGCTCAGGTTTCGATGACAATTGACATTTGTCGATGGCCAGCAGGAGGAAGTATCCATCTAGGGATGTCGATTCCTTTGTAAAATAATCGATTTGTGGATCGATTCGAATCGTGAGCAAAAGTATCGATTCTCTATAAAATTGGGTGCTGAAAGATCGATTTCTGATTAATCGTCTTGTTGGTGAAATTTTTAACATTTTTAATAACAAAAAAATTGAATGATAATGATGAATTGGCGTAGTTTAATTTTGAAAGTTTTTTTCTTGGATTTTAAACACTAATATTTATATTTTTTATATTCCTAATTAGCAAAATCCGATACATATTTGTTTGCTGCTTTGTTTTTTATTTATGCATTTTTGGTTTTTTACGATGTAGAAAGGGCATTCATTTATAAAAATATATTTAGAAAGATGAAGTTTAAATTGGAAATTACGAGATTAAAGTGGAAATTTCTACTTTATTTTCCAAATTTCGACTTTTTTTGAGTAAATTTCATAGATAATGTCGAAATTTCGGCTTTAGTCTCGAAATTTTAACTTTTTTTTTACGAAATTTCAAGATAGTCGAAATTTCTTAAAGTTAGGCAGATGACAGTTTAGCCCCACCAACCCTTAGAATATAAGAGTATATTCTTAGCACCAACTCTTTTACAATTTAATGTTGACACTTAGCAGTAGGGTACGTTCAGTAAATTCAATTTTTTATCACAAAAAATTTCGACCGTTTTCTTGACATTTCAAGGTTAAAGTAGATTTTTCAAGAAAAAATTCGAAATTTCGAGTTCAAAGTCCACATGTTACAAAAGCGTAGAAAGGCATTGATTAAAGAAAATTATATTTTGAAATTTCGACATTTTACAAAGGCGTAAAAAAGATTGATTTAAAAAAATATTTTTGGATATTTCGACTTTTTTCTCGAAATTTCGATTTTTTTCGAAATTTCGAGTTTTTTCTAGTTATTTCGACTTTAATCTCGAAATTTCGAATTTAAACTCGAAATTTCGGCTTTAAACCCGAAATTTCGACTTTACACTCAAAATTTCGACTTTTTTCTTGAAATTTCTACTGTTTTCCTAAAATTCCGACACTAATCTCGAAATTTCGACTTTAATCTCGGAATTTCGACTTTGACATAGAAAATTCGACCTTTTTCTTGAAAGTGCTACTTTTTTCCTCAAATTCCGACATTAATCTCGAAAACTCGACTTTAATCTCGAAATTTCGACTTTGATATCGAATTTTTTCTCGAAATTTTGAGAATGAGTCGCTCTATAATAAGCACACTCTGTGGTTAAATTAGGCAGTCAAAATTTGAGAAAAGGTTCGAAATCTGAGAAAAAGTCGAAATTTGTAGAAAAAAAGTCGAAATTTTGAGTTTAAAGTCGAAATTTCGAGAAAAATGTCGAAATTTCGATATCAAGGTCAAAATTTCGAGAAAAAAGTCGATATTTGATAAAAATATCTAAAATCGAGAAAAAAAAACCAAATTTCGAGAAAAAAAAGTCGAGCTTTTCAGAGGTCGAAATTTCGAAAAAGAAAAAATCGAAATTTGAGAAAAGCGTCGAAATTTCGAGAAAACCTTGAAATTTGATAAAAAAGTGGAGATTTCGAGAAAAAAAAGTCGAAATTTTGAGAAAAAAGTCTAAATTTCGAACAAAAAGTCGAAATGTTGACTTTAAAATTGAAATTTCCAGAAAAATGTCAAAATTTCGATATTCAGGTCAAAATTTTAAGAAAAAAATCGAAATTTGAGAAAAAAGTCGAAATTTTGAGAAAAAAAGTTGTAATTTCGAGCTTAAAATCGAAGTTTGGGAAAAATTAACATTTTTTTAAATCGACATCCTTTCTACACCTTTGCAATATTTAAATAAGATTGAAATTTTCAGAACAAAATCAAAATAATTTCCAGAAAAAAAGTCGAATTTTCATTAAAAAAATCGAAATTTAAGAAAAAGGTCGAAATTTTAAGAAAAAAAGTCGAAATGTTGAGTTTAAAGTCGAAATTTCGAGAAAAATGTCGAAATCTCGATATTTAGATCAACATTTCGATATTAAGGTCAAAATTTCGAGAAAAAAGTCGAAATTTGACAAAAACGTCGAAATTTCGAGAAAAAAGTCAAAATTTCGAAATATTTCGAGAAAAAAGTCGAAATTTAAGAAAAAAGTCGAGATTTCGAGAAAAAAGTCGATATCCTTTCTACGCCTTTGTAACATTTGAAAAAAGTTGAAATTTTCAGAACGTCGAAATAATTTTCAGAAAATAGTCGAATTTTGAGAAAAAAAGTCGAAATTTAAGAAAAAGATCGAAATTTTGAGCAAAAAAAGTCGAAATGTTGAGTTTAAAGTCGAAATTTTAAGAAAAATGTCGAAATTTGACAAGAACGTCGAAATTTTGAGAAAAAAGTCAAAATTTCGAAATACTTCGAGAAAAAAGTCGAAATTTGAGAAAAAAGTCGAGATTTCGAGAAAAAATCGATACCCTTTCTACGTCCTTGTAACATTTAAAAAGAGTTGAAATTTTCAGAACAACGTCGAAATAATTTCCAGAAAAAAGTCGATTTTTAAGAAAAAACTCGAAATTTAAGAAAAAAGCCGAAATTTTGAGAAAAAAAACTCGAAATGTTGAGTTTAAAGTCGAAATTTCGAGAAAAATGTCTAAGACTCGATATTAAGGTCAAAACTTCGAGAAAAAAGTCGAAATTTGAGAAAAACGTCGAAATTTCGAGAAAAAAGTCAAAATTTCGTGAAAAAAGTCGAAATTTGAGAAAAAAGTCGAAATTTCGAGAAAAAAATCGAAATTTGCGAGAAAAGACGAAATTTCGAGAAAAAAAGTCGAAATTTCGATATTAAGGTCAAAAGTGAAGTTTTGAGAAAAGTTTCGATATTTCGAGAAAAAATCGAAATTTGAGAAAAAAGTCAAAATTTTGAGAAAAAAGTCGAAATTTTGAGAGAAAAGTCGAAATTTGAGAAAAAAAGTCGAAATTTCGAGAGAAAAAGTGGAAATTTCGAGCTCAATATCGAAAATTGGGAAAAAAGTCGAAATTTCTAAAAATAACATTTTTTTAAATCGATTTCCTTTCTGCGCCTTTGTAACATTTCGAAAAAGTTCAAATTTTCAAAAAAAGGCGAAATGTCCAGAAAAAATACGAAATTTTAAGAAAAGTCGAAATTTGAGAAAAAAGTCAAAACTTGAAAGAAAAGTCGAAGTTTGAGAAAATAGTCGAAATTTTTAAAATAACATTTTTTTGTTAGTCGATGTCCTTTCTACGCCTTGGCAATATTTCCTTAAATTTCGATTTAAAAATTGAAATTTCTACTTTTTCCTAGAAATTTCGACTTTTTTCTCGAAATTTTAATATTAAAGTCGAAATATTTGACTTTAATCTCGGGATTTAGAGGAGAAAAAGTCAACATTCCGTGATAATTTTTTTTTTCAAATTGATGTCCTTTCTACGCTCTTGTATTTTTACTTCAAAAAAAGTAAATAAACTTTTTTCAAGTTTTGTAGTGTATTTATTAAAACGTGTGTAACGCGTTCAACCACTAAATAAAAGTTTTTAAGACGGGTAACAGGTAACAAAATAACTTAGGGTAATTTTTGTCAATATACGGTAATTTTAACTGCGTATGCACAGAATTTTACCTTCAAATATATGGCAACACTGCACCACAGTTATCTTCTCTGTTCAGTCAACGACATAAGGAATGAAAAGAAAAGTTAATGCTGCAATCTAATGGCTTATTAACGTAACTATTGCTAGTAGATGGAGGTGGAGAATAACATAACGACATAAATACACTTATATAAAAAATAAACAAATTTTGTCATTAAATTTACAGTGACCTGCACCTAAGGTAAATCGATCCGATTCTTAGGATTTTTGAATCGTTCATTAGATCGATCTTATATTTGAGATCGATCTAAAAAGTAGACCTTGAGACTTGAAAAATTCGATTTTTCGATCTCAGATGCACATCCGTATATCCATCTTTCTTCAGTTGAATTTAAATGCTTGTGCATGGCTAATTTTTCTTGACTCATCGTGAGTCGTTCGGTGATTTGCCGGTTTCCAGTATTTTCCAATTGTTTATTGTTCCCTCTCCTGGTACTTTGGGACTTAAATCCACTTCGGTTATAAAATCAAGGGGGTTGGATTAGCCTAAGTGCGAGTGTTAATATGAAGGTTGGGACGCGCTCAAGGGGGAGTGGACTTATAAACATCTTTTTGTGAGCCTTATTACGTAGCGATTGAAATACAAATCTTGTCCCCTGAAACCAAGAAAGATTAAAAAACACAACAAACGGTTGCTCCAACGTGTTTCGATAGCCAAACTATTAATCTTCAGAGAGATGCTAACATCTAATCCTAATATTAACCCTTATGTACTAAGAATATTCATTTCGTGCATGATCGACCGCATCCGAACGGCACATACACATCTAATCATCCACGTCGAAGTGTCACAATTCCTTATCTATCAACCTTAACTATTTTTAACAGAGATGAGTGGCCCGAAGGCCCAGCGCCATAAGGTTGTCTCCAGCCTTATGGATTTCTAAGCTTTCACATGCATTTAACATAGAATTCTTATTTACTACTCTTAACAGTTTAATATTATTATCTATCCTATGATCCAATTCAAAAGTATATCGTACCACACTTGACTTCTCAGTTCTTTCGTACCTTAAATGAGCCAAACGCCCCTTCAGTTGGATTTGAAGACTTCCCGACATACTTTTGAGGACAGGTTTCAGGTTACAAGATTTGTATTTCAATTTTTGAAGATAACCAAGGACCAGTCCGTTCCACAAAAAGAAAAACGTAGCGATTCCTTAGGTGAGCTTAAGAGAGAGCTGAGGGACCACTACTGAAGTAGATGAAACACCCTACCTTTACTTCTTAATTCGTTTATTTATTTGCCAGAAAAATACATGCCCACAAGACTATACAAAGCTACGTCGTAGATCTGGTTCAATCTAGAGTTAACAATTTCCTCAATTTTATTGCTCCCTTAGAGTATTCCAGTTATATTTTCTTGAGTGTTCGTTATGCAAATTTTGGTCCATTGAAATGGCTGCAATAAAGTACATACGTTAAAACAACAAAATCATACTAAAAATGACATTTTCTTCTTGCTCTTCTTAAAGGGGATGACAAATTTCTCCAAGCTAGTTTACATCGACCCCTTTGTATTTCGAATTGCTTTTGTCGTGTTCTAAACGACTTCATAAACCCTGGCGTGTTAGTTAAAACGATCGCTATTTAGCTCAAATGGTTATTAAAGCGACAATAAGCCCCGAAAAGGTTTGAAGTGGGCGTCGGTCGGTCGGTGCGATTCAGGGGGGGACGGTGAGGCGGCGGACGGTGTCACATTCGGAAGCTGTAAATACGAGTGAACATCAAACATCATAATAGGGTCGAACAGTTACGCTACATTGGTAAACAGGGATGAATGGGCCTAATCGTTGTTATGTCCTGTCGAACGATAGTGTCCTATACAAATCATTCTTGTTGGTCGGTTTCGAGCAGGCTTTATTTGGTCCATGAACTGTAAACATTTCTGCAACTTTGGCACTGAAAATCCCAAAATTACGGATTATTCCGAAATATTACCGCTCTTAATTTAATAACGTAAAAAAAGACAATAAAATTGTGAACTAACCACTAATCCAATATAAAAGACAGAGATAAGTTGATTTAAATTTAAAAGCTACCTCATGAACCTGGAATTCTATTGAAAACAGAAAAAATTATTTATTTATTAACGCTAAGAATTTAGACAACAATACATTAATAATTAAGGTTTTTTGTCCCCGATTTTGTTTTTTCTAGGAAAAAAAATCTTCACAAATGCAATTTTTATCGTATTTGAACATTAATTTCCAAATTTCGATTCCTTTCTAAAAATTTGTTGGTAAAATTACGAATTTTTTCTCGAAAGCCCGACTTTAGTTTATGTCAAAATTTCCAATTTTTCGCACAATTTTTGAAAATTAATTTCCAAATTTCGACTCTATGACTCTTTTCTAAAAATTTGTAAGTAGAAATTTCTAATTTTTTCTCGAACACTCGATTATCAACTCGAAATATTCCACTTTTTTCCCAAAATTTCGAAAAATGAATCCTCAAACATGAATTTTGTATCAATTTGAAAATTAATTTCCAAATTTCGACTCTTTTCTATGTTGGTAGACATTGTTAGTAAAAATATCCAAGTATTTCTTGATATCTCGATTTTCATCTCGAAATATTCCACTTGTTTCTCAAAAATTCGAAAAATAAATCCTCAAAAATGTATTTTTTTATCAAGTTGAATGTTTTACTTTTTTATAAAAATTTGTTAGTAGAAATTTTTTTCTTGAAATCTAGACTTTCACCCCAAAAATTTCGAAAAAAATATAATCCTCAGATGAAATTTTTTCTTGAATTTGAAAATTATTTTCAAATCGACTACTTTCTGAAAATTTGAATTTTTTACTGTTTTCTAAAAATTTGTTAGTAGAAATTTTTTCTCGAAATCTAGACTTTCACCTCAAAAATTTCGAAAAAAAAAAATATAATCCTCAGATGAAATTTTTTCTCGAATTTGAAAATTGATTTTCAAATCGACTATCTTCTGAAAATTTGTTGGTAAAAATGTTCAATTTTTTTTCGAAATTACAATTTCATTTCACAATTTGCACTTTATTCCCAAAATTTCGAAAAAAGAAAATAATACTCAGATGCAGTTATCGAATTTGAAAATTAATTTCCAAATTTTTACTCTTTTCTATGTTAGTAGAAATTGTTAGTAAAAATTTCCCAGAAATTTCGATTTTCATCTCGAAATATTCCATTTCTTCCCAAAATTTCGAAAAATAAATCCTGAAAATGAATTTTTTTATTAATCTGAAAGTTAATTTCCAAATTTCGGCTCTTTTCTAAAAATTTGTTAGTGGAAATTTTTTTCTTGAAACCTAGACTTTTAATTTAAAAATTTCCACTTTTTTTCCAAATTTTCGAAAAAAAAATAATCTCCAGATGAATTTTTTTCTCGAATTTGAAAATTAATTTTCAAATTAACTCTTCTGAAAATTTGTTAGTAGAAATTTGCAATTTTTTCTCGAAATTAAAATTTCATTTCAAAATTTCCACTTTTTCTCAAAATTTCGAAAACAAAAGGATCCGCATGCAGTTATCGAATTTGAAAATTAATTTCCAAATTTCGACCCTTTTCTAAAAGTTAGTTAGTTAGTGGAAATTTTTTTCTTGAAATCTAGACTTTTACCTTAAGAAATTCCACTTTTTTCCAAATTTTCGAAAATAAAATAATCTCCAGATGAAATCTTTTCTCGAATTTGAAAATTAATTTTCAAATTTACTCTTCTAAAAATTTGTTAGTAGAAATTTCCAATTTTTTCTTGAAATTTACAATTTCTACTTTTTCCCAAAATTTCGAAAACAAAAGAATTCTCATGCAGTTATCGAATTTAAAAATTAATTTCCAAATTTCGACTCTTTTCTACGTTGGTTTCTAAGTATTTCTCGATATCTCGATTTTCATCTCAAAATATTCCACTTTTTTCTCAAAATTTTGAAAAATAAATCCTCAAAATTTTATTTTATTAATTTGAAAATAAATTTCCAACTTGGAACTCTTTTCTAAAATATTGTTAGTAGAAATTTTCAATTTTTTTCTAGAATCTATACTTTCATCCCAAAATTTCCACTTTTTTCCCAAATGTTCATAAAAAATAATAAACCTCAGATGAAATTTTTTCTCGAATTTGAACATTTATTTCCAAATTGACCCCCTTTTAAAAATTTGTCAGTAGAAATTGCCAATTTTTCCTCAAAATTTACAATTTAATTTCAAAATTTCCACTTTTTTCCCAAAATTATGAAAGAAGAAAATAATTCTCAGATGCAGTTGTCGAATTTGAAAATTAATTTCTAAATTTCGGCTCATTCCTATGTTGGTAGAAATTATTAGTAAAAATTTCGAAATATTTCTCGAAAGCTCCACTTCCATCTCGAAATTTCCATATTTCTCCTAAAATTTCACATTTTCCCCAGTATTTCATACCCCAATCTCGAATCTAAGATAAACCGTAGAACTATAGATAAAATTGTAAGCTTGGCAACAGTGCTGGGATTTGACAGGTGCTTCAGGTTGGATTAAGTTAGGTTAGCGGTCTGCAGAAAAAACTGGAATACCTCCAAGTAGCACGCACGATCTTTTTTATAAATTTCGATTTTACAATCTGTAATTTCTAATTTAAAGAACGAAAACTAGTTCTTAAGCATTGACAAATCGATTTAAATTGAATGTAAATTGTATGATTTTATAGCGATAGACCTGAAATTGGGGAAGCGAACGATATTCAAATTTGAATGCAACCTGCACATTTGAACGTTTTAGGGTACCAATTATACTTCGGTGTATAAAATATATTGTTTTAACGAAAATAAAACTGGGTGTTATCGAAAGTTCTATAGATTAAAATTTTATTAACACTAAAGTGGCAAATGCGTTCATTGTCTCGCGGTTATAACTGTAACATCAATTGTTACATTATAACAAAATATATTAAAATTGAATTGACTTCAATATTATTGGTTACAATTTAATTTAATTTAAAATTAGTTTTGCAATTTTATTCGTCGTATCGGTCGCATAAAAGTTTAGTATGTTATTGTTTACCGAACAATAGGAATTCCAACAGGCGAATTCCTTTAAACTACGAGCTGTTTAATCCGACAAATTTAACTTCTTGGAATTATTGACAATATGTAATAAAACTCACCGTTTCTGCGAATAATTTTACAAAATCGTTCTGCTCATCGAACCCTTTTGCTTGGAGCGTATCGTTCAGACATTTGGCTTAGGATTATGCATAGAGCTTAGACATTTTTGTAAAATCTCTGTGGCGTCTACTTACGTCATGATTTTAAGTTATGTAGTCACAACCATTCACATTGAATTAAGCCCACCCTCACAAATTTACCGATTTGTAATAAATATTTTAAAAATTCGGAAAAGTTTATCTTTAATTAGGGCGATTCAACGGTACTTTGTCATATTCAAGGTTATATGTCACAGAAGTAGAAATGTCAAAGTGAAGTTATACTTCTTCTTTTTCATGGTGGACTCAGCCTTCTTTCAGAATAGCAAGCCTACTAAGGTCAGGACCGTCTTAAGTTTATATTTCGCTTCCTGTTTTTGATAATTAGTGTAGTGATAATCTGTCGGTAATATAGTGATGTTAATCTATCGATATAATACTCGTTTCACTGGAGGACTAATAATAAGATTGTAATATTCTATAAAGGTATTCTCTGTAATTTATTTGCGAAGTATTCATATTTGTATGCACTTTTATTGGCTTTTTCTTCGCCGGTCACTCCTTTCACAGTCCTACAATTTTAGTACCCTCTATTAAGGAATGACAATCTGTTATAGATTGCCGCAAACAGCGATTGCGTTGGATCTTGGTTTGTCAATAGCTTTTTGGGACTCAACACTGAAAAATACTTAAAAATATATTAAAATTTAAACGACGTAAAAAATAAATAACAACAAGATTATTTAAAATTTTAACGTTTCGGGCAGTGTTATTCTCTGCCCGAAACGTCAGAAAATCAATTCAAATTTATTCCTTTACAAATTTGTGTAAGTTGTCAGAAAGAAATTCTGACAGTTTATTTGGTTATTCCCTAGGTGATTCTAAGGCGACCCAGTTGTTATTCTCGTTTTAAGAATGGCAGCCACATACGAACAATTTGCGACACAGTTATCTCCATTTAGTAAAATTAAAGCTGCTTCTTTAATTTTTCTTTTTTTATAATATGTTTCTTTGCCAATAATGCAGGATTCCGTCCACTGAATTCTGTGATCGTATTGAAAAGAGTGACAAACCAAGATCCAACGCAATCGTTGTTGCGGCAATCTATAACAGATTGCCATTCCGTAATAGAAGGTACTGAAATTTTAGGATTGTGAAAGGAGTGACCGGCGAAGAAAAAGCCAATATAACTGCATACAAATTCCATAAAGGCTCTAATATTAAGGTCCAGTTCCCAACTGTTATTGTAATTTTACGTAACCCGAGAGAGCACAAAAAGGCGTTATAAATCCATCACACAGTAAATTAATTATGTTGGGAGATACCATTAACTGTCTAGTATAATACACTTTTTCTGGCGATATTCACTTCGATTTTTCGCGTCGCAAATAAAGTGAAAAAAAGTAGCGACGGCGAGAGAATAAAAAGTGAATAAAGGACATTCGGACGTTACGTAAGTGTCGAGGAAAAGTGTAAAAGCCTCCGGGGTTTTCTCCTCTCTCGACGGCAGTAAATATTCTTAAGTACCGGACGCGGCCGAGAAAAAAAGGGCGAAGCGAGACCGTCCACCCCCAAATCACTTACGACGTCGAATAAGTAACGTCTTTACAAAAGGCGAGGGATGGACTCTATTTTCGTCATTTGCACTCTCTTAGAAAGTGGGGACTTCTTCTATAAACTCCAGACGTCGAAGCTTCCACCTGAACGCCGAGTTCGAGTTTTAATTAGGCCATTCGGGGGTTTGACAGTTTCAACGTCATTTTTTAATATTTTTTTTAACATTTAATAAGAACCATGAACGCTTCAACATATGGAATATTTAAAGATTTATTGAACGCTGATTACTAGTTTTAAGTGAGGTGGTTTGACAGTAGTTCAAATGCCATTTATTACTTTATTACATTCAATAAGAAGTATGAATTTGATTTCGAATTTATGTAATTGAGCGCAATGGTTTGACAGTTTAAATGTCATTTTTAAGATTTTTTTAACTTTTAATAAGAATAATGAATCTTGCATAGATGCTACACTGATCTTTCAGTCATCTGAGGTAGCACGACCCCACGTGTAACTAGAAGGCGGCTGTTTCCGTCTCTGGCACGTGAGTCGGTTCCTGTGATGCTTCTTTTCTCATCCTGGTCTTTGTTTTATTTTCTTTTTTTCATCGCCTCTGATTTTTTCTTATAATTATTAAAAACAAAGATGATGGATTCTCTTCGTGCAAAAAATCCTGAACGTAAACTACCCTTCCGATCGAATGTCTGGGTGGAGGGTGTGCGAGGGAAATCAAAATCGACGGAAAATTCTAATGTGCCACGAGTCAAGTCTCTTGCAATCATTCAAAATTCAGTTCTGTAACATTCGGGAGCTAAACTGAAACCTAAACTCGGTTCATCGACACCTTCAAAATGAAAGACCCCATGTGCTGTCTCTGCCAGAAACTCAAGTCTCCCCATCCATCAATACGGTCCATTTGCTTTGCCCTAATTACGACTTGCACACAAAGTTTCGATACAAGATGGGATTTGGGCTTTTACGAGAAGTGACCTGTCTTGTCAATGAAAAGAAGCACTGGAATCTGCTGATCATGATGTGATTTGGATAAAAAACTGCTCCAAAAGCGAAGTAATGTCCATTTGTTCACTTTATTTGTCTCCAAACGATTCGTCATACAGGCAGCTGTTCTTTTATCTCTCCGTAACCATCGATCATCTACAGATGAATTATTAGAACGCTGAGGTAGTCTTCCTCCATGACTTCAATGTACACAATATCCTTTGGTTAAAGTTTTCTTCCGGGCAGATGACGCGGGAAGGGTGGCAAAGACTTTCGCCATCACTTGTGGGCTATCGCAATTGGTTGAGGAGCCCACAAGAATTCCTGATGTAGATACCCATCAACCTAATTTACTCGACCTTTTCCTTACAAAGTCTCCAACTTTGTATAAAACCACTGTGACATCTACGCTTGGAAGTTCTTATAACAAGCTTGTAGCAGCCTTTTGCTGGCAATGGGGCAAGGGGAAAAAGGAATCTGGCTAACAACTATTGCCCTATATCTTTGTTGCCCGTTATATCTAAAGTGATGGAAAAGGTTATCAACATCGAGATTCTCAAATATCTGGGGAAGAATAGAATCGTCTCGGTCAGGCAATACGGTTTCAGACAACAACGCTCAACTGGCGATCTACTGGCATATGCTACTCATATCTGTAACTCAGTTATGGAAAAACCTGGTGAGTCTAGGATTGTGGCATTGGATATCTCAAATGCCTTCGACAGAACTCGCACTGATCTTTTCTTGCGAAATTAACATCTTATGGTCTTCCTCCTGGACTCTGTTATTTGATATCCAGTTTTCTAGCTGACAGATCTCTTCAGGTCGTCGTTGATGGCATCTCATCCGAAACATTAACGATTAATTCAGGGGTGCCTTGGGAGCTCTTCTATCTCCTACTCTGTTTCTGTTACACATAAACGAACTCTTAGCTTCAACTTTCAATCCTATAAACAACTACACAGATGATAGTAGCCTGGTGTCATCTTTTTTCTCCGACAAACCATTAACCACCGCTGCTTCAGATTGACTAAGGGAACAGCAGATACAGATGATTAATCAGGATTTTAAATCATTCGGGAATGGGGTAAGAAAAATCTGGTCGACTTCAGCGCTTCAAAAACTCAGGACGTGGTTTTCTCCAAGAAAACATCAAGGAATAATGCAACAAACATACTAATGGACGGTAAAATCCTACCGATGGGATCTAATCTGTCTATCCTAGGAATGAATGAGAGCACTAACATCTCTTGGGATGATCATGTGCTCGCCATTGGCAGTGCCTAGCTTTTCTCAGAAACTAGGCTTTCTTTTTAGAGCTAAAAAGTACTTCACATATCATCAGCTACTCACACTATATGGTACAAGGCTAAAGTTAGGCCAACACTAGAATACTGTTCTCATGTTTCAGCCGCAAAACACACTTTAGCTTTCTTGGATTCAATTCAAAGAAGTGCGATTTGCCTTATTGATGACGAGAATTTGACCGATTCTTTCGAAACACTAGAGCACAGGCGGGTAGTTGGTGATTTGTCTCTTTTTTGCAAGTACTATCATGGGAGATACTCGCAGGAACTAATAAGACTGATCCCCCCAAGGGCAAGATTTTTGAGGCATACAAGACAGTCGGAGACATCAAACTTCTGTGTGGTCCAGCTTGACACAGTGAGGACTTCTGTCTACGAATTTCCAAGCTATGAAACTCGTTACCAAAAGGAATTTTCTACAAAAATTATAACAGGCGGTTTATCACAATCTTTCCTTGTTTTCGCATCTTACTCGCAGTACTTTGAAGGCATATTGCCCTTTGCGAGTGGATTAAACGTAAAAAATAAGGGTTGACTCTTGTTTGCAACAAAGATTATGACTTTTAAACTATGTGCTAAACGTCTAATATTTAAGAATTTGTGGCTTGGTTTCTTTCTGCAATTTGTGCCATTTAGTAATTATTTTGAATACTTAATTAAATTGAAAGTTTTCCTGTACTCCAGCTTAATTTTTCTTTTGCAGGTAATTCAAGATGATTTTCATCTTGAAATTATTATTAGTAGCGAAGACAGAGGCATGGGATACCGAAGAAGTTACTCATCAACGATCATGGCTAAAAAAAATCGTCTTCAGCAGAATCGCCCAAAAGAGCCAAACTGTTGAAAAAAAAGTTGACGTTTTGAAAAAAGTTGAAATTTTCGAAAAGCAGTCAAAAATTTTCAACAAATTTTTAAATTTTGCAAAATAATTCAAAATTTCAAAAAGAGTCGACATTTTAATAAAATGTTTCGACGTAAAAAATCGATATTTTCAGATAAAGTTGGAATTTTAAATATGGTTGAAGTTTTCAAAAATGTCCAAATTTGAGAAAATAATAAAATTTTGAAAAATTTCGAATGTTTTTATAGTTAAAATTTTTAAAAAACTATCAGCCTTTTGGAAAATAATGTAACTTTTTGAAAAAGTATATCTTAAAATTTTGGAAGAACTCGACATTTTCAAGTATGTCAAGGATTTTCAAGAAAATGGCAAAGTTTTAAAAAAATTCAAGACTTTTAAAACAGTAAAAATGTTGGAGAATAATCTGCAATTTCAAAAATTGTCTAAATTTTGAGGGAATGTAGAGATTTAAAAAAATTGAAGGATTTTCAGTCAAATTTTCAAAAGAAGTCGAAATTTTTGAAAATGCAACACAAATTTGAAAAAAACTTGAAAAATTAAAAATTTTGGGGAACGATCAACATTGATTGTGGTTACTTAATTTTTTTTTTTTAAAGATAAGACATTTTTTTAAAAAGTCGAAGTTTTTGATTGAATATTTTTAAAGAGATTTAAATGTTAAAAAATGTAGGCACTTAAAAAAAACAAGATATTCAAAAAAACTAAAAAAAGTTGCCACTAACAAAAGTTGAAATATTTCAAAAATAATAAAAATTTTAATGAAATGTCGAGATTAAAAAAAATGAGGGATTTTCAAGTCAAAGGTCTGAAATTTTTGGAGAGCCCAAATACCCAACAACAAAAGCAAAAATTATTACAAAAAATCTAAGCTTTCAAAAAACTGAAAAAAAAACATTGGTTGGTTAACATTTTTTAACAAGTTACATCCTCAAAGCTGTTTTTGTGTTTCGGAGACGATGCCCGTGATCGTTGGTACGTAAGGAACTTCTTCGAGATGCCGGTCCGATGCCTTTGTCTCCGCCGAGGGTGCGGGGATGTCAGTAGTTGACGGGCTCTTTCTTAGCTCGTGGACACACCTATGATGGGCACATTGATCTTAGAGGGTACTCCGGTACCCAAAAAAAAACTCTAAATCAGTAGATGACGAAAATGGGTCTGTGCAGGTCATAGCGGTGTGAACCAGCTAGGAGGAGTGTTCGTCAGCGGCCGGCCCCTGCCCGATTCCACCAGACAGAAGATCGTGGAGTTGGCCCACTCCGGCGCCAGACCGTGCGACATCTCCAGGATACTCCAAGTCTCTAACGGATGCGTCTCCAAAATACTTGGCAGGTATTTACCTCAGTATTGCCTCCCCATCTCTCCCATATACATACCACCACTGTCAAAATTATTTCCGATAGCAATAAAAGCATCAAATGCGGCATGTCTTAAGGATGACAGGTAGTGTATTGCTCTACAGAGTGTTCTCTTTCAGATACTACGAGACGGGATCGATTAGGCCGCGGGCGATCGGCGGGTCCAAACCTCGGGTGGCAACGGCGGAAGTGGTCAACAAAATCTCGGCTTACAAAAGAGAGTGTCCCTCCATTTTTGCCTGGGAGATCCGGGATCGATTGCTACAGGAAGGCGTGTGTACAAATGATAATATTCCAAGTGTAAGTGTATCATTCATCCTTATTTTGACTCTTGATATTTACGAAGCAGCCATTAGTTAACCTTAACTTATGTGTAGATATGTTTGTTTGTCTGTTCATCGACTAGCCTTTCACCACGTAATCATTAATCTCTACAAACATTGGTACAGAAGTTGCTTTTATTCCAAAATAGCTCCTTTGGTCCTAAAAAACTGTTTCGGACCCTTTCAAAACTGGTTTTGTATCCAGAGTCATCTATCGCTGATCTTACGACAACTAGTCCTTCACAAATTTTCAAGGTCTTTCAAGAATTTTGCTGTTCTTGTTTTGCTTATTTCTTGTTCTTGTCTTGTTCTTGATTGCAAGAATCAGTTACAAAATAGTGAGCAAGAACAAAACAGGTACAAGAAGTTTTTTTTAGTCAAGGGCAAGATTTCTCGCCAAGAAGTTAATAAGAAGCAAGATTTCTTGTTAAGAAATTGGCAAGAACCAAGGTTTCTTGCTTTTTGCATTTTCTTATAAAAGCGACTTCTGTGTTTTTAAACTTTTTTGAGCAAACAACCCCTTACAAGTAAAACATTTTGACGACCCCTTCAAATTTCGAAAAAAAATCTAATTCCAGAAAACCTCAAATTAAAAAACAATCAATATTGATATTTTTTACAAAATAACATTATTTAAGTAGGAAGCACAACATTTTGACTTTGATTTTAAAATTTTGAACTTCTATTCAAAACTACTTTCTCCTAAAATTCGTAATCTCGATTTTTTGTAAACATTTTGACTTTAATCACAAAATTTCTGTACTCAAAATTTCGATCTATTCTCGAAACTGTGATTTTTAATCTCGAGAGTTCGAAGCTCCAAATTTTAGAAAATATTATTTAAAGAATTTCTGAAATTCGTAATGTCGAAAGTAAATTTAAATTAAATTTAAAATTTACTTTGAACTGAAAAATTTAAATAAATACATTATAGTAATTTCAGAAAAAGTTAAGTTAAATATTTTTTTAAAACTCGAATTTTTCCTGAAACTATTTAAATTTCTAATTTTAACTTGAAATATCTGATGTAACATTTTTAAATGTTTGTAAAGCATATTTCAAAATTTAACTTTTTTCCAGAAATTTTGAGGTTTTGTCCAAATGGTTCTATTTTAATTTTTTCTCGAAATTTTCAAATTCACATTCTTATTTTGTTCTTGAAATACAAAATCTTAAATTTGAATTTAAGGCCAAAAAGTTCGATTTTGAAGTTCAAATTATAAATGAAAAATTGTTATATTTAATCATCAAATTTCAAGAAAAAATTAGAAACTTCAGAAAAAGTTTTAAATCTACTTAATAGATCTGTACGCACTAATTGACAGACAAGCGCACAGTCTAAACGGCTGGGTCTAGAAGCATGAAAATTCCGCAGAAGTGTTTCCCGTAATATATAGGTGAGCATTAAGAAAGGATTTTTCAAAATTCAATCTCTAAGGTAATGGGCATTAAAAGATACGCAATTTTAATATAATGAATAATACACTCGATTGTATTTAAAGTTGCTGACATGCGTTAATTCATTATTATTTTGAATACGTTACGTTATATTATTATTACTAGAGACCGGATTATATGTAACATAAAAATCTTGAAATATGCATGCAAATATACACGCAAAATGCTTAAAATATGCATGAAAAGTACAATAAAACTCGAAAAATAACTTCTGCTAATTTTACACAAATTTCTTTTAAACAAATTTCCTTATAATTGCTTCCAGTTTGAAAAATTTGTTTTTAATTTCACTAAATTTGCTTTTAATTTGAATAGATTTGATTTTAATGTAAACGGATTTGCTATTGATTTGAATTAAATTCTTTTTAGTGTGAACAACTTTGTTTCTAATTTGAATAGATTTGCTTCTAATTTGTAGAAATTTGCTCTCAGTTTGAACAAATTTGCTCTCAATTTGTACAAATTTGCTTCGAATTTGGCAAATTCCTAATCGTTTAAAAGTTTTTCTCAAAATTTGGTTTTTTCTCTCAAAACTAATTTAGGTTTAATAACTTCTGAATTTTATTTTATTCTAAGTTTGTTGATCTTAAAATTTCGACATTTTTCCAAAAATTTAACTTCAAAATCGAAAGTTTTTTAACAAATTTTAGGATAGATTGACTTTTTTGAAAATTTTGGCTTTTTTCCAAAATTTTGATTTTTTTCTCAAAATTTCGACTGAAGATTTTATTTGTTTTAACTTCGAGTTTTTTGAGTATTTCAAAGTTTTTTTAAAAAGTTAGTCCTTTTTTAAGATGAAGACTTCAAAACGTCGACTTTTTTTTAAATGTGAGTTTCAAAATTACGGTTTTCAAAATTCAACATTTTTAAACATTGATTTTTTTAAAAATGTTTATCATTATTTAAAAATTTAGATCATCTATGAACTGTTCTACCTTTTTTTGAAAGTTTTCATTTTTCTTCTAATTTTGCTTTCTTAGAAGATTTAATTTTTTTAATTTGGAAATGTTTTAATTATATTTCTGTTTTAAAAACCTTGTATTTTTTTCAAAATGGTTCTAGGTTATAAGAGTTTATAATATTTCGAATCCTTTTGAATTGTTATTTAAAAATTTCAAGTCTTTTCATAAAAATTATTATTTTTAGATAAAATGACGAATTTTCAAAGAGATGATTTTTAAATGAAAAAGTCAAAAAGTAGAAATTAAAGAATAAAACCAAATTTTAGAAAAAACGTTCATTTTAGGAGAAAAGAATAAAATTTTGAAAAAAAGAGAAATTTCGAGGAAAAAGTTGAAATTTCTAGAAACTAGGAATTCGATCAAAAGTTTTGAAAATTCAGATTCTAGAAGATTTACGTTTTTAGAAAAAAAAACCTTAAATAACGGATTTTTTTTTGGTGGAATGGACTGGTCCTTGGTTATCTTCAAAAATTGAAATACAAATCTTGTCCCTTGAAACCAAGAAAGATTAAGATTAGAGCAACCTTTGTTATGTTTTTTAATTTTTCTTGGTTTTAGGGGACAAGATTTACATTTTAACGGAATTTTGAAAAAAAGCCGAAATTTCAAGAAAACAGTTCGAAATTTTGAGGGTCGAATCTTAAGAAAGAAATTGAACTTGTCCAAAAAAAGTTAATTTTAAAAAGAAGTCGAATCTTGAAACAAAATGCAAATTTGAGAAAAAAAAAAACGAATTTTGAAAAAATAATCGAAAGTCGCGAAAAAGACATATTTCAAGCAAAAAGGGGAAACTTTGAAAAAAGGAGAGAAATTTCCCACAGAAAGATAAATTTTGAAAAAATAGACAAGTTTTAGAATAGTACTCTACGAAAAAGATGAATTTTGAACAACAAAAAATCGAAATTTTGAAAAAAATATTTAATTTCGAAGAAAAAGTTGAGATTTCTTGGGCCATATAACGTTGATATAAAAATAAAAATTTTCAAAAGATGGTTTTGGAGACAAATGTTGAAATTTCGAGAAAAAGACGAATTTTAAGAAAAAAATCCAAGTTTCCAAAAATAAACTTTGAAAAGAAAAAGAAAATATCGAGTAAAGAATCGAAATTTCTAAAAAAAGGCGAATTTTCGACAAAAATGGTCGAAATTTCGAGAGTCAAATATTAAGAAAAAATTTGAAAATTTCCATAGAAAGTCAACTTTAAAAAGAAGTCTAATTTGGAAATAGATTACAATAAGAAAAAAAAGAATTTTTTAAAAAATAATCGAAAATCCAGAAGACATATTTCGAGCAAAAACACGAAATTTCAGAAAAACGAGAAAAATTTCCTACAGAAAATTAATTTGCAAAAAATAGTCCAATTTGAGAATAGTTGTCTACGAAAAAGATTCCTTTTGAACAAAAAAAAAACGAAATTTAGAAAAAAAGATTAATTTCGAAGAAAAAGTTGAGATTTTTTGGTCCATAATAAATATGATGTTGACATAACAATCGAAATCGAAATGATTTTGTAGAAAAATGTCAAAATTTCAAAAATACAAATTTTATGAAAAAATCTTAATTTTCAAAAACAAATTTTTAAAAGAAAATAGAAATTTCGCGAAAAAGATCGAAATTTCAAGGAAAAGCTCGAAGTTTTGACACAAATTTAAAAAAAAAGTTTTTTCCAGAAAAAGAAATACTGAATTTTGAGATCAACTTGAATATTTTGAACAAAAGTCAAATTTTAAGCAAACCATAAAAATATCTGAAAGTTTTGATTTTCGCACGTAGAAATTTTCAAAAGGATCCAATGTTATAAAAATAACGTTTCGAAAAGGACAAAATCTCGAGGAAAAACCGCAAATTGAGAAACGAAATTTTGAGAAAAAGTCAAATTTTAAGAAAGAAACTTCAAGCAAAAAAACGAAATCTAGCAGAATTCAAAATATCTCAGAGACTTAAATTTTGAAAAACAATGGGCAAATTTTGCGAAAAACTGCGGCTGTATATTTATTTTCTCTTGACTGCTTAAGTCAGAGGGAGACAAGTGCTCCATCATCACGTCAAGGAATGCCAATTTTGATATAAATCTTAACATTTTGGGAAACAAGTTGAAATTTTCAGAAAATTGGATTTAAAAAATCTTGAAAACCTTGAAAATTCCAAAGAAAATCTATAAGCTTTATGTCTCTTTACAAAAATTCAATCATTGGAAAAATTTTTCTACAGCATTTTTACATTTTTATCAAAAGATTGACCGAATTTTGATGAAAAGGCAAATTTTGATAAACAATTCGAAATTTGCATTTTACAAGAATGGAAATTGTAGAAAAGGTCGAATTTTGAAAAATGAAAATTTTGGAAACGAAAAGTTTTGAGATAAAAATTCAAAATTTTAAATGGATTAGATTTTGATGAGAAGTCTAATTTTAATAATAAGTTCGAAGTTTTAACATAAAAAACAAATTCTGCGAAAAAGCAGAATTTTGAAGAAAAATGATACCCATCCATGTAGTTAAATACAAAATTTCGATAGGCTGCTTTAACCAAGGAGTTTTTTGGAAAAAATTTTTTTTTTTAAATCATTATATTTCTAAAAATTTTGTTGCAAATTCCGAAATTTTCATAATTGTTATACTTTGAAAACGTCTACTTTTTTTTAAATTTCCACAGTTTCAAATTCGACCTTTTTTTTTAATTTTAGCTTTTTAACGAGGCTGTGAATTTTTTCGAACATTTCTAATTTTTTGGCAATATTTAGACTTTCTTGCTTTTTGATTAACTCTTTTTTTTTAAATCTGAACGTTTTTGGAAATTACAATTTTTGTTATTATTTTGTCTTATTTGAAATTTTCGGTGGAAGCTTTTTCAAAATTTCCAACATTTTTCAAGATTTTGACTTTTATTAATGTTTTGACTTATTCTGGACATATTGTTTTTTTTTAAATTCAACTTCTTTTGAAATTTTCGATTTCACAAATTTGGAATCTTATTGAAAATTTCGACTCTTGAAAATATCAACTTTTTGAATTTTCGATTTTATCAAAATCTCGACTTTTTCCAAAATTTTTACTTTTTCAAATTTTGACTCTTTCAGAATTTTGACCTTTACAAAACTTTTTTGAAATCTTCATCCTTTTTTTTCAAAATTTCTTGCTTTCCTTAAATTTTGACTTCTTTTAAGTTTTTTTCTTCAAAATTTTGAGTTTTTTCAAAATTTTTAATTTTTTTAATTTTTATTTTCTGATAAATGTCGACTTCATTTGAACGTTTCGTACTTCTTCAGGAAGCTTCGAGTTTCCAAGATTTTGTTTTTTTTAATTTTTTTCTGAAAATTTTCAAAATTGACCTTTTTTAAAACTTCAGTTTTTTGAAAATTTTGACTTTACTCAGTTTCTACTTTAAGAAGGATGAAAACTTAGAGTTTAAAATTTAAACTTAAAGCTTACAACTTAAAGCTTAAAGCTTACTACTTTCGAAAAAAAGTTAAAATTTAGAAAAATTTTAACAATATTTTAGAAATTTTTTAAAGTTTTCTTGAGCAATATCTTTTTTGTTAAATTGACTTTATAGTCGATAATAAAGTAGAAATTTCTTTTTCTAAATTTTTAAATTATAAAGTCAAAACTTCGAGAAAAAAATCAAAATTTTAGGTTGAATTCGAAATGCTTTGATATTTTGATTTTAAAGCCAAAATTTCGACAAAAAAGTTGAGACAACTTTAAAATTGAACTAATTCTTTCATTACATCCTCCATTTTTATAAATCAAAAATTAATAGACAAAAGTCAAAATTCAATATTTCCGTTTTTTAGAAATATCAATTTTTTTTAGGATATCGATTTTAAACATGGAATGTTGAATTATTTTTATCAAATTATGAATTTAAAATTGAAAATTTAAAACTGTATTCGAAATTTCAAAAAAAAGTGGAAGAAAAATTATGGGATTTAGAAAAAATATTCTCAAAATTTCTGATTTGAAACCGAAACTTCACCTTTAAAATTAAATTGTCGAATTTGAAGGTAAAAATTCAACTTTAATATCGAACTGTATGAATTTCCGAGGTTTCAGAAAAATTATTTTGAAATTTTATGTTTAAAATTGAAATTTGAAAACTTTTATGCTAAATGTTTCTTCAAATTTCGGTGTAACAACAATCGTAATTTCTTTCCAATCATATTATTTCTTAAGACTTTTGACTTTTTACTCGAACTTTTGGTTTTACTCCTAGAATTTACAAATGAATTTTTGAATTTCTAATTTAAATCATTTAAGGTTAATCTCTGGATTTTTTGAAATTTTATGTTTAAAGCTGAAATTTAAAAACTTTTAAGCTAAATGTTTCTTCAAATTTTGGTGTAACAATCTCATTATTTCCTAAGACTTTTGACTTTTTACTCGAACTTATGGTTTCACTCTTAAAATTTACAAAATGAATTTTCGAATTTTCTAATTTGATCAATTTAAGATTTAGCTCTGGATTTAAAATAAAAAATCAAATTTCGAGTAAATTCAAAATTTTTTAAAGAAAAATTAGAGTTTTACCAGGAAATTTCGAGAGAAAATCAAAATTTTGATAAAATATTGGCATTTATGAAAAATTCTTAAACGGTAGGGTTCAAAAATTTTGTTTAAAGTGGAAGATTCGTTATTATATTTTTCGAATCTTTTTCCATTTATACGTGATATTGCACATATCTATTATAAAATTTGGTTGGGCACTTGTGTGGGTACTGCATCAAATAAGAGGGGCACGTGCCCATCCTGGCCCACCCTTGGCGCCATCGCAGGATTTAAGAAAAGCGTACTGGCTAACCAGCCAAATATCATGACGGTTTAAACAAAAAAGGGATCTTCATTATAGTTTTTGTTTGATATGTCCCAAGTCTTAGCGAGTTCGTCTTTTTTTTTCTTATTTTCAGTTCATTTTATATTATCGGGAGACCGAGCAAACATAGGAAAGCCTATTGAACATAACACAGTAAACAATTATTCTTATACGATATCGATTTCCCTCTCGGGATTTCCGCAAGGGAACTAAGTGGTGGCGTAAGCTGTTGATAGCAACATCAGGTTCCCTTTTAATCAGTTTGTAATGATCGGCTTAACCTGCCGTGACGAGCCTCTCCACTCATCCAAACATCGCCCTCCCCCACCGCAAATACTAATATCGCATCTGCTTTATTTCTAATATCTAATGAACTCCACCGACTCGAGTTGTTACTCTATCAATTTCGCCTCTCGAACGAAATTCGGCAAAAACTCGATGTAACAGCTCCTATCAAATTGAATTATAAAACATCGAGGACATTACTGCCGCTCAAAAAGGGGGACGGTAAAAGGAAACGCTCACTTTCGAAGATGCTAAATCTTCGGCCGCATCGTTTATTGGATGCATGCAAATCGCCATGGCAACCACTCATCCCCAGTGTCTATATTTCTCAAAACAAAAACGTTATGGATTTTTCTCGAAAATGCGCAAGTCCTTTCTTCGCCCACCGCTTTCCTTCCCAGTCGACGGCGGACACAATGCGGCGTAATTGAGAAAAACACTTTTCATTACCGAGTTAATGGGAGGAAAAACTTAAAGGAGCAAGTTTCCTCGATAATAACGAGAGAATTTGGCCGGAGGTATCGATGTGAGATTGACTGAACTGCATCGTTATTTCATCTCACTTTTGATTCTCAATATGATACGATTGAATCCGCTTTTATTGAAGAAAGGAGTTCCATTTTCGAAATATTTCATTACTAGCACTGACTGACAGACAACCGTTCGGTGTAGGAGCATGAAATTTCACACCGATGTTCCCCGTAATACGTAGGTGAGCACTAAGAGAATATTTTTCAATATTCAGCCTCTGAGGTGATGAACATGGGCATTCAAAATCACTTAAAATGTATACAATGAATAATACACGCGATTGTATTTAACGCCTTAGGGAGCTGACGAATTGATCCAAATTTTTGCAGGTGATCTATGCATACTTTATCTTGATACAAGAATCTTCTCCCTGGAAACCAAGAAAAATTAAAAAATACAACAATATTTGCTCTAAGGCATTTCGATAGCCAAGATATCATCTTTAGAGAGACTAACCCTCTGAAGATGTTAGCGTGGCTATCGAAACGCGTTAGAACAACTGTTGTATTTTTTAATTTTTTTTTATTTCAGGGGACAGGATTGGTATATCAATTTTTGAAGATAACCAAGGACAAGTCCGTTCCAATAAAAACAATACTTTGTCTTTGTAGGTTTTATTTTTTTTTAATATAAACTTCTAAATATGTAAGTATTAAACTTAAAATTTTGGCTTTAATTTGGACTTTTGATGTTTAAATCGAAATTATGCTGAACATTTTTTTTTAGCACTTTGCAGTTTCTTCTCGAAATTTCGACATAATATCCAAATTTTTTATGAACTGGATATTGCAAGTTTTGTAGAAATTGAAATTTTTAAATTATGAAGCTTTGTATTTATTTTTGCAAGCTTCTATTTAGATTTTAAACCCGAAAATTCTTCCTAAATTTCGACTTATCAGTTCAATCTCGAAAAATACACCTTTTTAAAACACCAGCTTTAAAATCGACATTTAGTTAAGTCTCGAAGTCATTTTATAAAATTAGTTCAACATTTTAAAAATTCGCAATTTAGAACGGCAGAGTTTTTAAAATATTTAAACATTTCAGAAACAGGCGAATTTTTCGAAAAATCCCAGTTAAAAAATTCGAAGCTTCGAGAAAAATGTCAACATTTTTAAAAACATTTAAAAAAAAAGTTTTCAGAAAATGTCGAAATTGTGAAAAAGGTAAAAAATTTTAAAAAATTAGCTGAAATTCTGTAAAAAGCCATAATTTTAAAAATTCGAAATTTGATCATAAAAGATTAAACTTTTCAAATCAAGTAAAAATTTTGAAAAGGTTCAAAAATTTCAGAAGTCGAAATTTGAAATAAATCTTTGTTTTCTTCTTCTTCTTCTTGTTTTCCTTCTTTCTCTTCTTCTTCTTCTTCTTAGTCATTTTCTAAGGGGGTGTTTCCCTAAGGTAGGTTTCTCAACGTGTTCTGGTCTTCAAGCCTCTTGTTCTTCTGATGTCCAGCATTCTTTCCATCTTTTCATTGGTCTTCCTTGTGTTCTTTTTCCTGTTGGTTTCAATATCTTCGCTTGTTTGACCATTCTATTTTCATCCATTCTTTCGATGTGCTAGTTCCAGTATTTTCTTTTGTCTCTTGTGAATCTACCAGGCGACGTGCTGAAACATTTGTTGGCATTCTTCGTGAAATATTTTTTTCCAATTTTTAATCTGCCCTGACTCAGCAAGAAGAAATAGGAATAGATTCGTGCAGAATCTGGTGATGGGGTATATGTCTCGTATATCACTCAATCTTTGTACTTCTTCATTTCTACACATATCTCTGTGTCTTCCTTGTATCGTTTTTAATGTTTTCATTTCCGTGGTTCTCATTATTTGCATTGTTCTTTTTGTATCTGGTCTTGCTTCCACCCCATACGTCATTATAGAACGTATCGTGGTTTTGTTTATTCGGATCTTACTTTCTGCTGTCATGTACTTATTGCGGAAGACAATATCCCTTAGGCACCCCGAGATCCTTGCCGCCTTATATATTTGTGTTTGAATTTCTGTGGTCAGCCTCCCGTCACTAGTGATTTCCAAAATCCACCTTTTCGAATAAGTGAATATTTTCAAAAAAAGTCGAATTTTTCTAATAAAAGTTCAGTGTAGTAAGTAAAAGTCGAAATTTCGAAAAAAAGTAATAATTTTTAAAAAAGAGTCAAACTTTTCAAAGAAAAAGTGAAAACTTTGAAAAGTAGTCAAGAGTTTAAACAAAGGTGGATATTTTGAAAAAAGATAGAGGTTTAAAAAACCATATTTTAACATAGTAAGATTTATATGAACAAAAAAAATGTTGAGAAGAAAAAGGTAACATTTTAAAAGAAGATCAAAATGTGCAAATAGAAGGCAACCTGGACTACAGTTATACAGCTCTTTAAGCATGTATAGTGAATCATAGGTAGCTGAACTACCAATAGTTGAAACACAAACACCTTACGAAGCGGTTGCTCTTTAGGCAGGTCCCAGAAGTCAAGAATTCTAATGCACAGACCAATAGGCTTAAACATTTATTAGATTCGAAGTTAGGAAATCAAAGAACGGTTTCGATCTTGTTAAATCTCGTGAACTAATAGATGGCGGTATTATTAAAAGTCACCCAGGCGAAGTCTGGTTGATTCCATAGTACTTCCTTGCTGGAACATTTGTTGGCATTCGAGTTGGATATACCAAATTGATGAAATCTAACAAGATCAAAATCGGTTTTTGCTTTCCCAACTTCTAATCTAATAAATGTTTAATTCTATTAGTCTGTGCATTAAAATATTAAAATATTTGGTCAATATTTTAAAATAAATTGAAAATAAATCAAAATCTTATAAAGAGGCGAAATTCTAAAAAGGGTGAAATTTATAATTTTTTTAAAAGTTTAATCCACTCGCAAAGAGTAACCCTATTATGCCTCGAAAGCACTGGGAGTAGGATGCGGAAACAAAGATAGTCGGCGATGAACCGCCTTCTTAAACAAGGGTAGGTTGTGATTTTTGAGGAAAATTTCTTTCGGTAACGAGTTCGCTAGCTTGGAAGTTCTATAAAAAAAGAGTCTCGGTAGACAGTAGTCCCCATTGTGTCAAGCTGGATCGCACAAGAATTTGCTGTCACCGACTGTCTAGTATGCCTCAAGAATCTTGCCCTTGGGGGGATCAATCCTATTAGTTCCTGAGAGCATCTTCCATGATAATACTTGTAGAAAAGAGACAATTTACCAACCATCCGCATGTGTTCTAGTGTTTCGAGACAATCGGTCAGACTCTCGTCATCAATTAGGCGAATCGCTCTTCTTTGAATCGAATCCAAGAGAGCTAAAGTGTGTTTTGGGGCTGAACTCCAAACATGAGAACAGTATTCTAGTGTTTGCCCTTAAAGGGATCAATCCTATTAGTTCCTGTGAGCATCTCCCATGAAAGTCCTTGTAGAAAAGAGATCAATCACCAACCATCCGCCTGTGCTCTAGTGTTTCAAGAAACTCAGTCAAACTCTCGTCATCAATTAGGCGAATCGCTCTTTGAATTGAATCCAAAAGAGCTAAAGTGTGCTTTGAGGCTGAATCCAAACATGAGAACAGTATTTTAGTGTTGGCCAGATTTGAGCTTTGTATAGTTTGAGTAGTTGATGAGATATGAAGTACTTTTTAGCTTTAAAAAGAAAGCCTAGCTTCTGAGAGGCAGACTTGACAATGGCGCGCACATGGTCGTCCCAAGTGAAGTTAGTGATCGCATTCACTCCTAGGATACACAGATTAGATCCCATCGGGAGGATTTTACCGTTCATTAGTATCTTTGTTGCATTATCCCTTGATGTTTTCTTTGAGAAAACCGCGGCCTGAGTTTTTGAAGCGTTGAAGTCGACCAGATTTTTCTTATCCCACTCCGGAATGATTTCGAGATCCCGATTAATCCTCTGTATCTGCTGTTCCCTTACTCGATCTGAAGCAGCGACGGATAATGGTTTGTCGGAGAAAAAAGATGACAGCAGGCTACTATCATCTACGTAGCTGTATATCGGATTGGAAGTTGAAGCTAAGAGATCGTTTATGTGTAACATAAACAGAGTAGGAGACAGGACAGACTCCTGAGACACCCCTGCATTAATCGCAAATGTCTCGGATGAGATGCCATCGACGACGACCTGAAAAGATCTGTCGGCTAGGAGACTGGATATCAAATGACAGAGTCTAGGAGGAAGACTATAACATGTTAATTTAGCGAGAAGAGATCGGTGCCAGATTTTGTCGAAAGTCTTTGAGATGTCCAGTGTCATAATCCTAGCCTCACCGTGTTTTGTCATAGCTCAGTTACAGATATGAGTAACATTTGCCAGTAGATCGCCAGTTGAGCGTTGCCTGAAACGGTATTGCCTGTTCGAGATGATTCTATTCTCTTCCAAATATTTGAGAATCTCGATGTTGATAACCTTTTCCATTACTTTAAATATAACGGGCAACAAAGAAATAGGGCGATAGTTGTTAGCCAGATTCCGTGTTCCCTTTTTAGGGACAGGCTTCACCCTAGCAGATCTCCAGATTTTAAGGAATACACCTTTGTTGTAAGAGACTGGGAACAATTTGCATAGGACAGGAGTCAACTCTGGAGCGTACTTTTTAAGAACAATAGCGGGGATACCATCAAGGCCAGAAGCTTTCGAGGTGTCGAGCTCAGTTTAAATTTAGTAAAAGTGGAAATTAAAAAGAAATAGAAATATGGGGAGTACGAAATTTTTGAAATATTGAGTCGAAATGTTCAAAATCCAAATTTTTAATAAAAATCGAAAAGTAAGATTTTTCAAAAAACATAGTCATTTTCAGAAAGCCAAAATTTTAAGGATAAGCAACCAATTTGAAAAAAAAAATCGAATTAAAAAACAAACATTTAAAGTTCAAGTGAATCACTGTCTTCAAAAGTCAAACATTTAAAAAAAATTCAAATTTTTTAAAACAGAATTGAAATATTTAATAAAAGTCGAACTTGAAAACAATCAAATGTGCAAAAATCTTGCAATTTCGAGTTAAAATTTAAAAATGTTCACTAACAAAATAGGAATTTTGAAAAAAGGTAAAACTTTTTAAAAATAAGATCAAAAATGTAAAAAGGTTCAAAATTTTCCAAAAAATTTAAAACTTTGAAATAAAGTCAAATCACTTAAAAAAATTGGAATATTAATTAAAAACAAAACTTTTAAAAAAGTTGAAATTTCCAAAAAAAAGTTCAATCAAGATGGAAATTACCAATAAAAATGTCCAAAAAAAATTAAAATACGCTAATAAAACATCGTATACAAAAAAGACAGAATTTTTAAGTTGCAGTTTAAATAAAATCAGAACTTCGAAAAAAGTCGAAATTTTCAAAATTAAATCAAGATTTCGAGAAACAGTTAACATTTTAGAAGTCGAACGGGAAAATGTCATTTTAATAACTGGATATTTTAAAATGTCGAAATTTTCAAAATTGTTCAAATTTTCAATAAAAACCGAATCCTTAAAAAGAAGTTGGGTTTTTTCAAAAAATTACTCAAGAATCTCTCTTCTTTCACCCAGTCGAAGATATCAACTGATTTTAAGAGCAAGTGGGATACACAAATGATGAAAGAGAAGAGCTAGAGAGCTAGAGAGCAAGAGAGCTAGAGAGCTAGAGAGCTAGAGAGCTAGAGAACTAGAGCCAGAGAGCTAGAGAACTAGAGAGATAGAGAGATAGAGAGCTAGAGAGCTAGAGAGTTGAGAGCTAGAAAGCTAGAGAGCTTTTTTTTTCTTAAGTGAGGACTCTCATAGCACTAACCGGCAGCATATCTACTGTCCAGTGTGGGACTCGGACCCTTTATGTGCAAGTCCCGCCTACTCACCAAACCTCACCGTGCTCTTCTGCTTAGGCTAAGTCTGGAATCGCTTTCGCATTACTTCAGGCTAAGAGACATTTTCCTTAATTCTAACTATTATTGTCTTGCTTCAAATGACGCCTTCTCTGACATGATGAAGTTTATAAAGGAGGTAATATTCTCCAACGTTTCCTCGTTCTTCAGCATTTCTGTGACAATGTTGTCTGGTGTTATCTTTCGTTCGGCCCGTCTTTCCATTTCTGGTATCTATCCATTTAACAGACCTAAAGACCGTGTGTTCAGTGGTGTCTGTCTCTTTGCAGTAGAATTTCTTAGTTTAAATCTTTTAAAATATGCTCCAAAGCATCCATGGCCACTTAAAACTTGAGTAACGTAATAGTTTAGTTCTACGTGCTTTCTATTTATCTCCAGGTCCTTAATGAGTCTTTTAGTCCAGCTTGCTTTTCCTGTATCCTGGCCCCAGTTTCGACTCCACTTGTTTACCGTCTGTCGTCTGATATCTTTCTTGATTGTGTCTGTTTGTCCATAGCTTAGTGTCCTTTCTTCTACTAGTAGTTTTATAGGAGGTGCTCCTGCTAGTGCTAGGGAAGTCCTCTAACGAGATTGTTCTGTATGCACTGCAGATCCTTATTCCTAGTTTCTTTTGGACTTTTTTTGGTTTTTTACATTTAGCTTGGATTCCAGAGCTTTATGCCACACTGATGTTGCGTAGAATAATGACGAGTACACCACACTGCTAATTAATCTTGTTTTGCTGTATCGAGGTTCCTCTTTGTTTGCCATCAGCCGGCTTGTGGCCAATGCCCTATCTTCTACTTTAGTAGCCGTTGGCTGAATGTGTTCCTTCATATTCATCTTTTTGCTGAATATTACACCCAGGTACTTTATATGTTCCCTTGAGTTTATTTCAATGCCCTGAACTTATAAGCCAATTTGCCCTAGCCTTAGATCTCCTTTTAGCAGCACTATGACTGTCTTTTCTGGAGCTAGTCTTTTCTACGTTTATGACCAACTGGAGTGCTTTGTTTGCTTTGTCGCATAAATCTTTCCTAGCTTTTCCACCTACCACAATGCCGGTGTCATCTGCATCTCTACCTGATTTTCGGTAGGAATTTTCAGAACATCGTTATAGTACGCATTCCATAGGATAGAACCAAGCACTGAGCCCTGGAGCACCCCGCTCGTGATTTTCATCTCGCTATGGTCTCCAACTTTTAGGACCCGATAACTTCCTCTCATTCTCTTCAGATAGAAACTTATTTCGTATTTGCTTAATGATTCCATTAGAGACCTATGCCATTATGCCATCCCATGGTGCGCCGTTAAGGGCATTTTTTAAGTCTAGAGTTATTAGGGTACAGAATTTACGTTTTTTTGTTGACAGTGATTTATTTTCTTTCACTATTCGGGTGACTCTTAGCATAGTCTCTATTGTCGACTTATCTTTTTTGAAGCCGTATTTATTTGCCGAAAGTTTTCCGTCAAATTCCTTAGTTAACCTTTGTGCGAGTAGATGTTCCAATAGTTTACTCAGAACATTCAATAAGCAAATAGGTCTATACTTGGCGTTTTCTTCTGGTGTCTTTCTTTCTTATCTTTTCGGAAGCCGCATTGGTTTGCCGAAAGTTTTCCGTCAAGTTCCTGAGGTAACCTTTGTGCGAGTAGATGTTCTAATAGTTTACTTAGAACATTCAGTAAGCAAATAGGTCTATACTTGGCGTTTTTCTTCTGGTGTCCTTCTTTCTTCTTCCAGTAGTACTAGCTAGAGAGCTAGATAGCTAGCTAACTAGAGAGCTAGAGAGCTAAAGAGCTAGACAGCAAGGGAGCTAGAGAGCAAGAAAACTTTAGAGCTAGAAAGCTAGAGAGCTAGATAGCTAGAGAGCAAGAGAGCTAGAGAGCTAAAGAGCAAGAGTTCTAGAGAGCTAGAGAGCTAGTAAGCTAGAGAGCAAGGGAGCTAGAGAGCAAGAGAACTTTAGAGCTAGAAAGCTAGAGAGCTAGAGCGCTAGAGTGCTAGAGCTAGAGAGTTACAGAGCTACAGAGCAAGAGGAGAGAAAAAGAGAGAGGAGGGAGGGGGGGGAGAGAAAGAGAGAGAGAGAGAGAGAGAGAGAGAGAGAGAGATAGAGAGACAGAGAGAGAGAGAGAGAGAGAGAGAGAGAGAGAGAGAGAGAGAGAAGAGACCTTTCATAAAAATACTTTTCTGGGCCATAAATTCACTTATAAAATAGGAAAAAAACTATTTCCTTATCCAGCAGAAGAGCTACTAAATGAAGAGAGCATTACTCCCGAAATAATTTAACATTTAATATTTTGTTTTTTTTATGTATTTTTTGAAGTTTCTTTGAGGGGTAATGTCACTTCAAAGCATTTCTGTAAATGCATTGGTATGATAAGGAAAAAAATTGGACGCTAATTATAAAGTTGTGTAAGTAACTTGAAATGTAGCTTATACTCAATTAACGCCTTCACTGAACCATAATGAAACTTATTCACGTCCGAAGCAACATGTGGAAGAAAGCATAATTGGAAACGATTTTAATTTATGCAGAGGGCCAATTAAAGATTTTAAATGGCTCACTTGACACGCTGAAAGATGAAATTTAATAACGCTCGACGTCGCAAGCATATTAAAATTTTTCTCACGAACACACGGCGAAATTTCGACGAATATGGAATAAACGCCCTAATAAATATATAATGACCGCACGTGTCGGTCGACGAAGGGCTTTAGCCGTAAAAGTAATTTTTTTAAGGTCCACCGGTCGCCGGACGCGACCAGCACATCTCCCACTTCTGATCTTAATGTGCAATAATCTGAATTCGACACGTGCGCGGCGCGTGTCGCATTCCCGCTTTCGGCGGCACCAAAAAACTTATTACTTTATCGGCGACGCGGATTACCGGCGGATTTTAATAAAAATCCCCCATTTAAGCACTCGAGAATTCGGCATTAGGGACACCTCTTGTCGTATATTGATGGGGTCGTTATTGGCGAAATTTTCGATGAAATTTCGTTTCCCGCGCTATTACAACTTATTAAAATTCATTTCTGCCCACTTCCTGAGAGCTTTCACATGCGATCGTTTTAATTCTCACGCAAGGTGGTCCCGACTCGTTGACATTTTGAAGTCTGTCAACTAACAATCGAAGCAGTTTTGCGGTGATTGTATACGTTCCGGCTTGTCGAACAATTAATATATAGAGGGAAAGAATTAGATCATTGTTATTGAGACCACTCGAATCCAACTTTTGTCAATGTGTATTGTACGGGGGATACTTAAACAGTTTACACGAGTATGCCCAACGCATGTGATACCGAGAGTATTTTAATAGTTTACTGTAGTACTCGTAATGATACGGGGAATATTTGAACAATTTAGAGTACTATTTATTATACAAGGAGTATTTGATTAGTTAATAGTATTGTAGGTACGAGGAGATTTAAAAAAAGTAATTTTTAGGTACTGGTTTATGATATTGAATGGAGAGTATTTTTTAATAATTTACGATTGAAACAACTAGCGCGGCATACGAAAAAAAGAAATTTGTTGTAGTGGGGATGCTCTATAAATAAATAAACTAAAATTAAAAGCAAATTTAAAGTCTTTAGAAAAAGGTGAACGAATAACATATTCCTTAAAAGTTTCTGTCATTGATAGATATCGTAGTCATTGGTGTTGCTAACAGGGGGGGAGGGAAGGCACCCTGGTAAAATCAACACTATACATTTTTCATTCTTGTTATTTTAAGAAAAGGATCAAAACCGTTTCACGTAGAATTATTTTATCATTCCTGAAAACTACCTCTTACCAAATGAAAAGAAAATGCATGTTTGTGTGAAGAAAAAATAAAAATCATATGAGCTCTAAGCGGGTTAATAAGATTGAAGCCGTGCGTGGCAGGTTGCCGGTTGCGTCCCCCTCCCCCCTCCTAGGAAAAACCCTAGCTACACCAATGATCGTAGCTAGTCAAATAAGTCAATCTTAATCGAAAAAACTCGGTTTTCTATATGATTCGAATTATTTTAGTTTGAGTTTATAGAATAAATTCTTATTTCAAAATTATAACTAATGAACAACGAGGATGGAACACTTTTCGAAAAAAAAAGCAATAAACGTGAAACATATCCAATTGGGCTAAAAATCTAACCGATATCTCTAAACACACAACCATTGGGAACAACGACTCAGAAGAAGATTTAATGCAATATCATAACCATAACAGGCTAAAGGAGCTCGAAATGGGAAAGCAGAAGCGTAGCAGGCGAGAGAATGATGATAAAGGCGGCGCGGCAGGCATTGATTGGCGAATTTGCCGACCATTCAAGCGAGAGAAATCAACTTTAAAACAGCCGTGGAACATCAGCATCCGACCGATGTCGGTCCCCTCGTTCCCGAACGCGGCTCGTCCGCATCCCAAGTTCCAAGTCGCTACCGTTCTAGGGTAAATTCCGTTTCGAACAAAACAAATTTTAATCCGAGTCATGAGTACTTTCGGAGCCTTAGCTATATGAGGTAGTTTCCAAAGGAGAGTTGTGTCCTGGACTCCATTAGTAATATGATGCAACTGAGGTGCAAACTTCTATTTTACGAAATTTTTCTGTCTGTTTTATAAATTTCAACCTTTTCTCAAAATTTTAAACATTTTAAATGGACTTATTGCTTAAAATTACAATAATAATACATTGTTACGTATTAAAAAGTTCGATGATAAAGAAGGCGTGAATTCAAACATTTATTTCGACAAGAGACAGAACGTAATACAACTACAAACAACAAGAATCATTTACTAAATACTGATAAATACTCAGTACTGATCCAATCACAATGGGGGTGCGCGTATATTTATATCCGACACAGGCTCCAGAAGTTTTCATCTCTAGTAACATTCTGGACTAAACAGTACACCTACACATGAGTCATTTCTCGATAAAAACAACGGTACGTTCCATAAAGCGGTCCATATAGTTCGCGATTTCTATAACATCAGTTCGTTACAATGTAAACTATTCTTTAAATTTTTCTTTAGTTATTTCTTTTATTCACATTAAGGTAGTAGTGTAGGGTTTTAGAATTACCGTTCAAAATTTAATGAAATTCAGCATAATGATAGATTAGAATTATAACAGGATAATGGTCCAGTTAAATTTTTGAAGAACTACAGAGAACCACTAAACAATTATTGATATTTTAAATTTCACACTTTTAACATTGAGCCTTCTGGGAAACTAGATATTTTATCATATTTTACAAAAAGTACCGTTCAGATTTCAGTAAAAAAGAAGAAAACGATGGAAAATAACACATAACACAAACATAAAAAAATATTTCTTATCGTATTTTCCCAGTAGTGTATTAGATGTGGCAACGTCGTTTTTGTATAAAGGATTCTGTGACCCTATCTCGTTGTTTACTTCGGCTTTAAGGTTATGTGACAATCTTCGCAAGACTGCCCGCTAATTAATTTGTTAAGTCAACCTACTGGACCGTCTTTACCAACGTTTTTTATGTAACTCTGTTACTTTTTCAATAAAATATTTCTTTATTGTGACTGAATTATTTTGAGTGTGACATTGTTCAGTCATATAAATTTTTCTGTTTTTTAATCCATCGCGACGTTGCCTAGTCTACCATAAATACTACGTTAATCAAGCGAGATAGTGTATACTTTTGATGTGGTTTTGACTCTAGCAGTACCGACAGTACTACCTTAATCTAAAAATTTCGTAACATTATTTCTAATAGGACTTAGATTAGATTTGATATGATATGGGTCAGACAGGATATATACATTCCTCTCATCACTGCTACCTTAAAGATCTATTATAATAAACCCCGATATATATATATATAGTGTTCCTAAATTCCCAAACTTTTGTAAAAGCCTAGGATTTGCCTAGGAGAAATTTTAATTATCTCTGCTGGTGTAGCTTGTACCTGTTCCAGGTGAAGTAGTCTCCTGTAAAACAATGTGCAAAGTAAGTGTTCTGCAGTTTCCTTGGCTTCATTGCAGAAGTGGCAAATCTCTGACTCTGCATTGCCTATCTTTTTCAGATGGCATCTTAGCGCGCAGTGTCCTGTGAGAAAGCCTGTTATTAACCTTAACTCCGATTTGCTGAGGTTGAGAACTTCCTTCGTCTTGGTGCGCAAATATGTGATGAACTTTTTCGCATGGTTTTGTCCTGGGATTCTATTTGTTTCTCTTTCCATTTGTGGATTTTATTTCTTATATGGCATTTTTCTATACCAAAGTAATGTTCGGGTTCAGGAAATGGGGATGCTGCATCTTCTCTAGCTAGGGGGTCGACAATCTCATTTCCTTCAATACCTATGTGTGCTGGCACCCAAATCAAGGTTACCTTGTTGCGGGCAGCCAACTGCTTTAGTAGTAGTAAACAGTCCCACACTAGTATGGATTTGAGAGTAAAGCTACTTAGAGCTTAACTGCCTGAACAGATATAGATCCTTGCTCTTCGTAAATCCTTCGATAGACATTCCCGATTGCATAGTTCTATGGCATCTACTTCTGTCTGGAAGATTGTGGGAGTTTGACCTAAGGCTTTTGTTAGCTAATATCTTGGGCCATATACGCCGATCCCAACTCCTTCTGCTGTTTTTGACCCATCCGTATACCAGATAAGTGATCCTTGCGGTAGTTCAGGTTTTTAGTCTATCCCACTCATATGGTGATCATGTATGACCACTTCAAATGACTCTTCGAACTCCAAACTGATTTGTATTGTATCAACCGGTTTTATTGTATCCGATGACACAAATTCTTTGAGAATACTCATGTGTCCGATAAGGTCTTTTTCCGTCAGATCTACTGCCTGAACCAGTTTTAAAGCCCCCAGAATTGCCCCCGTCTTTACCTGTAGATGTAAAGTACATGATTTCCAGAGCTGCAGTTGGACAGCTTTTCACTGCTCCTGTAATTCCAAGACATGCTAAACGTTGTACTTTTGCAAGTTTATCTTGTGCTGTCTTTTCTTTTGCTTTTGGCCACCATACTAACGAGACATACCTAGCTATTGGCCCGATAACCGTCAGGCCAGTAGATTATTTTGGGGTTCAGTCCCCAGGTTTTTCCAAAAGAGTCTAGGGCAGGTCTAGTTTACTGGACGTTCGACTACCTTTATCAAGTATGAGTTCCAAGTAAATTTCTGGTCTAGCATTAAACCTAGTTGTTTTGTCTCACTTGAGCAGTCAGTTTGTACGGCGTTCATGATGGGAGCTATTAATGAGAACTTCCTCCTTTTAGTGAATGGAATAATAACTGTTTTGCTTGGGTTGACTCTTAGGCCTTCCTTTCAGCACCAATTGTTGATGATATTTTGGGCGGTTTGCATCAGGCTTGATATAACTCTGTCATGGTTTCCCCTTACAGTGAGGACAATGTCATCTACATATCCCTGCGTTTCAAACCCTAAGTTGTGTAAATTTAGAAGGAGATCGTCCACAACCGCATAGACCATAGTAGGGGTGATAATACTGCTCCTTGAGGACAGCCCTTTACCGTAGTCACCGTTGCTGAGTCTCCTCCCAAATTTGCTTTGATCCTTCTTCCTGTAAGCATTGATTGTATCCACTTGGTTATTGTTGTTTCAAAGCGCTTGTTTTGTGCAGCTTTTTGTATGAATTCGTATGAGGTGTTGTCGAAGGCGCCCTCTATATTGAGATGAATGCACAGAGAGCAATTTCTTTTGCTGTGAGTGCTTTTTCGATCCTCTTTTTGGGGTTATGTAAGGCCATCTCGGTAGATTTACCTGATAGATTAAGCAAATTGGTTCTTATGAAATGGTGCCTGTATTAGAACCTTAAGACTTAAAGTCTTTTCGAAATTTCACCTCTTCCCCCAAAATCCTGTATTTACACTTTTTTGTTTTTATATTTTTCTTGAAAGTTTGACTTTGAACTAGAAATTTCGCTCATTCATATGATTAAAAATAAAACATATTCCTCAGTTTCCCATTGAAATATTAGAAACAATATTAAATCAAAAATATTTATTTTTTATGGGTCAGACAACTTGTTATAATTAGAGATCAACCGAAACTAGATTTTTTGTCGAAATTCGAAACGAATTTCGGCTTCTACTCTGATTTCGGCAGAAACCGAAACATATGAAAATTGTATTAGTAAATATATACAGTTATACACGTACAATTAAAACAAAACAGTAAGTAAGTAGCAACAATTTAAATGTTTAGCTACTACTTTAACTACTTTTTACTTTTACTACAAAATTAGCTACTTTAAGTCCAAGTTTAAATTTGAATTTTCAAAGTTTTGAAGAGTTTAAACTTTAAATTTCTAAAAAAAAGTAAAATTTTAGAAATCAAACTTTAAATTTCGAAAAAAATAAAGAAGCAATATCTCAAGTTTGAATTAATAATATTTTAGAAACGAAAAAAACAAGTTTTGGAATTTTTAAAACGAAATCAGCCTTTGAAAAAATAAAGAAAAATGTTTTTAAAACCTCGACTTTTTTAAAAAAATATCAAGGTTTCGAGGCAGTTTTAATCTTTAACCTTAACATTTTCCTTTTCTAGAAGTTTCTCAACAAAAAGTCGTAATTTTATGAAAATTTTAAGTTTATCTGATTTTTCAAAATTTATTGTTAAACATAAAACTTTGTCAATTTTAGGTTTATCGCAAAATGTGACTTTTTTTTCTCGAAATAAAACTTAAATTTTTTAGCTTAAATAATTATTGTACTTCTACTTTATAAATCTCTGAGCACTGACTGACAGGCAACGCACAGGCACTAAATCGGTGCATGTAGGAGCATGATATTTCACACAGGTGTTTTCCCATAATACGTAGGTGAGCACTAATAGAGAATTTTTCAACATTCAGCTTCTATGGTGGTAAAATTAGGCATTAAAAACCACTTAAAATGTATGCAGTGACACGCGACTGTATTTAAAGTTGCCTAAACGTGTTGACAACTGACGTTGATAAATGTGTCTCCATACGAATTTGTCCAAATTTTGGCTGATAATCGGAGTTCTTTTTTTTAATATAAACTTCTAAACATTAAGGTCTTAAACTTGAAATTCTAGCTTTATTTTGACACTTCCCATTTTTAACCTGAAATGTTGAGGAATATTTTTTTGACATTTTTGAAGTTTCTTTTCGAAATTTCGATATCATTTCCAAGTTTTGCATTTAAATTCGAGATTTCGATATCATTTCCAAGTTTTGCTTTTAAACAAAATTTTGAGAAATAGTTTTGTAGAAATTTTTGAATTAAAACTAAAATTCTGTTTTGCGATCTTTTTTTAAAGTTCCTATTAATATTTTAAACTCGAAAATTTCTCGAAATTGTTACCTCTTTTGAATTTTTTTGGTTTAAACTTGAAAATCTTTTTAAAATTTCTTTTAAAATCGAAATTTAGTTTAGTTTTTGAAATTGTTTTATACAGTTCGTTCAAAATTTTAAAAATTCAAAATTTTAAAAAGTCAAATTCTTCAAAAAAGAGGAATAGGCATATTTTTCAAAAAAGCAAAGTTACTTAGATTCAAAGTTTCGGGAAAAAGATCAACATTTTTAAACCACTTTAAAAAAATGCAAACGTTTCACAAAAATTCGAAATTTTGAAAAAAGTGTAAAATCCGAAAATAGTCATAACTTTCAAAAAAATTTGAAATTTAATGATCAAAGGGTAAATTTAAAAACAAAGTCGAAATTTTAAAAAAAATTCAAATTTTCGAAAAAGTGAAAATTTTTAAAAATAAATCGAATTTTTGAATCTTTCACAGTCCAAGAAAGATTAAAAAACAGAAAAAAGGTTGCTCTAATGCGTTTCAATAGCCAAGCTATTCATCTTTAAAGGGATAGATGGAAAAAGCAATAGACAGATAAAAAAGTGGAAATTATGTGAAATTTGTAAAAAAATAAAATACAAAATAATTTCTTATACTTTGAATCTTAAGGAGTCTATTTTTTTTGGTGGAACGGACTGGTCCTTGGTTATCTTCAAAAATTGAAATACAAAACTTGTCCCCTGAAAGATAGTATCTCTCTGAAGATGATAGCTTGGCTATCGAACTGCGTTAGAGCAACCTTTGTTCTGTTTTTTAATATTTCTTGGTTTCAGGGGACACGGTTTCTATTTTACTTTTTAAAAAGAATTGAAATGTTTTTGAAAAATCGAATTTCAAAACAGTCAGATTTACAAAAAGCTGAAATTTCGACTCAAAATTTTAAAAAAAGGTATACATTTTTAATAACAAGATAAGAACTTTCAAAAAAGGCCAAAATTTTTAAAAATAAGGTCGAAAATGTGAAAAAAGTCAAAATTAAAAAAAATTAAAACATTAAAAGAAAAATATTCAAAAACGCTAAAATTTTGAAAACATAAAATTTTTGATAAAGACACAGGTGAGCAAAAAATGTTTCCAAAAGAAATCAAAACATTATATTACACAAGAAAACCGGAATTTTAGAGAAATTGGAATTTTTTGAAAAAAGTCAAAACTTAGAAAAAAGTCGAGGTTTTCAAAATTAAGTCAACATTTCGAGAAAAAGTTGAAATTTTGGGCGTCGAACGAAAAAATGTGGACATTCAGAAAAGAGGCGATATTTTCAAATGTCAAAATTTTTTAAATAATTTTTTATTACAATTTCTAATAAAAATTGAATTCTTAAAAGGAAGATAAGGCGAGAATTCTTTCTTTTCTTTCACATAGATGAAGGCGCTATTTCTTTTTATGAATTTTAAGTACAAAGTTGAAATTTTGACAGAAAAAAGTCAGTATCTGGAAAAAATAATTCATTATTATTTTTTTTAATATCAAGTTTAGCCTCAAAATGCTTTATTTTTTCCTCGAATATTCGACTAAATTTAAAATGTTTAATCTCAGATTAACCATAGGAACTTCAAAAATAAAAAAATCGAATATTCGAGTTTTAAATCGTATTTTGACGATTAAAATCAAAAATTGGGCATAAATTAGAAATCTTGCAGATTTTTTATTACATAAATTGCGAGTTTTTTCTAAAATGTTGAGTTTTCTTTGCATAATTCAAAATTAAAACCTTACATTTTTAATTTTTTGTCCAAAATGTCTACTAAAAATTCAAAATGTAGGACACTATTTTTATAGAAATTTAGAGTTTCTATTTTCCTCTCCAAAGTTTGAAATAACTATTTCTGGAAATGTTATTATAAAATTCCACTTTTTGAAGCAGTTTTCAATGTTTTCTGGTTTAGACCGTTGCTTTGAAATTCCGTGTTAATATTTGAAACCCGACAATTTGGCAATATATCATTAGATAACTTTTAGTTTGTTTTTATAAATATCAGCTACTTTCTGAATATTCTGAATATCTAAATATTGTTGCGTGTTATCGGTTCGATAATTAAAACTTCGTGAATTGTAAACACTTTATTTCAAGCTTATTTCGGAACTCTATACAATTATGATTCACTTAACTATCAGACTATCTAACTATCTGACTATCTGACTGATTGACTGACTGACCGACTGACCGACTGGCTGACTGACTGACTGACTGACTGACTGACCGACTGACTGACTGACTCACTGACTGACTGACTTGAGGAAAAGACGACCGCGTATTTATACCGTTCCGGTTTCTAGAACGGATCTCCGTACTGATCGGACTATCGCTCGCGGAAACGTCTAGAACGCTTATCTGCCGTATGATTCATTCACGCGGCCGCTTCCCATTAACAAATGTTTCCAGAGGGTTCCCTACACTACACAATTACTAATACAAATTTTAGAACCACACTTCGTTTCAAAATTTTTTAAACTCTTCTTACCAATGAAGGATTTTTTCAAAATTTTATTTTTTAAATCCAAAGTGAATTGGAAAGTTCAAATTTCGGCTAGGCTTCTATGAACCAAAAATTTTAAGTATTTGCAGCCAAACGGGGCGAATCCTAGCAACGGGCGGCCGCGCTATGAAGGAATAATTTCTCCGCGACGATTCACGAGTCGTGAAAAATAATGACGAGCGCCGTATTCCGACATCGAAAGCTGGTAGTAATGATGAAAAAGAGGGTGGAGAGCACCAAACCGTAAACACAGCGTCTTTCCGCATCAGGGTGAATATATTTAGCGCCTATTTGCTTCATCATGCACTTTGCACCGAGAGAGAGAGCCCTTTCTCTCGAATCTTCGTGAAGGGGGTTTCACCCTTGACCTTCCGCGCGCATTTGTGTCACTTTATTATAATTCTTGCGCTTTCGCGAACACGAAACGGGGGACGTTTTGTCTAAGGAAAAACCATTCGGGCGATTGAAGTAGACATGTGCTTACTAGACTCCTTAAATGTAAGAAATATATTATGTATTTTATTTTTTTCTAAATTTCACACAATTTCCACTTTTTTTATGTGTCTATTTCTTTTCCCAGCTGCCATGTGATTAAATTCTCTTTCTCTATCTGTTTTCTGGCTTTTTCGTCTTTTTATTTTTTCTTGCTTTCATGGGCGTAGGCAGAATTTGTTTCAGAGGGAGGCAGCATTCATAATGAAAAATTGATAAATAAAAAAAGAGACGTGAATTGCAGGAAATTTCTCGACTGATATGTACTTTATTACTAGATGTGACGAAATTTCCAATCTACTTAAATGTTATGAAAAAGTCGAAATTTGCAAAAATATTTTCCCAAAATTGTTACTTTTTATTTAAATATTTCATTCAAATATTAAAAAACAAACTAATATTTTAATATTTTTCTCGAAATTCTCACATCTTTTAACTTTAAGGAAATAAATGAATTCTAAGAAATAAAGCTGAATTTTTCCCCAAATTAGTTTGTGAAAGATTTTAAATTTCAAAACATATTTTTCGCTCTGTTTATACTTTTTTTTTATAAATTCTGGCCTAAGCTTGAAATTTTGTGAAAAATGTTGAAATTTCCCAAGAAATATTTTGTATTACAATTGATACCCAATTTTGTGAGAAAATAAAAGACGAAGTTTATAAAAAAAATAATTTCGGGAGTCGAAATTTCTCAAAATATTTTTCTGAATTTCTACTTGATTTGTAAATTCTGACATAACTTTAAAATTTCTTAAAAAAATGTTGGAATTTACCAAGAAATATTTTTATTATAATATCGACCTAATTCTGAAAAAATAACAATAAACAAATTGTGAGAAAGAAAAAAGAAAAATTTTAAAGAGTCGAAGTTTCCAAAGTTTTTTTCTCACGATTTTTACTTCTTTATTTTTAATTTTGACACAAACTTAAAATTTCTCAAGAAATATTTTTTATTAGAATTTCGATCTAATTTTGAAAAAAAAAAGACAAAATATCTAGAAAATGACCAATTCGGAGAAGAGTACAAATTTTTAAAATTACTGATTTCATTTTTTTTTACTTTTTTATTTAAAATTGAAGAAAAAGTTTAATTTTCTCGAGAAATATTTTTTAATAAAATTTTAAACTAATTTTGAGTAAACCAGCAGAAGTTTTCAGAGAAAGTTGAAGTTTGAAAAAAATGAAAACATCTTGAAAATAATACGAATTATATTAAAGAAAGTCGAAAGTCAAATTCAAAAAAAAACACGTTTCTTTTGAGAACATTCTAAATGTTAGAGAACAAGATACTAAATTTGGAATTTTAAAAAATCGTAAAACGAAAGAAAAATCAAATTTAAATGCTTCGAGAAACCATCGAAAACTTAAAAAAAGTGGAAATTTTCCAAAGAAAAAAAGCCAGATTTTGAGAATAAAGTAAAACGAATTAACCAAAATTAAAAATTAATTGTAAAAATAATTGAATTTTAAGGTAATTAGTAAAATAATTTCGAAAGTAAAGATAAATGTTGAGAAAAAAGCCTCCAAATGTGTCAAACTTTAAAAAAAGTTGGAATTTCCCAGAGAAAGCCAAATTTTACAAAAAAAAGTCAAATTTTGCAAACAAGATGAATTTTGACAAAAAATTGAAATTTGTAGAAACATAATAAAATATCCAATGTTGGGATAAAAGTCAAAATGAAGATGATAACTTGACAAATGAAACGAGTTAAAACATTTTTGTTGTGTTTTTTAATCCTTCTTGGTTTCAGGGGGCCAAGATTTTGATTTCAATTTGAGAAACAAGTTGAATTTTCTAAAAAATAAAAAATGTGCAGTAAAAGCTTATTTTTAAGAAAATTGGGGTAATTTTCAAAAGGAGATCAATCTTGAAAACAAAGTGGACAAAATTTCCAGAAAAAAGTGTAGCAATTCAGAACGAAGTCGAAAAAAAATAATTTTGAAAAAAGTCAAATGTTGTGAATACATTTTAATTTAAAAAAAAAGGAAAATTCTGAGATGAAAGTTCAATTATAAAAGAAAACTTAATAAAAAAGTCGATTTTTGAAAAGAATTTGAGAGACATATTTTAGAAAACAGTAAAGAGTTCCTTAAGAAACTGAAATTTTGAGCAGAAAGTCTAATTTTAAGAATGAAATCGATATTTTGAAAAAAAAGACCAATATAGAGAAGAAAAAAAATAGTCGAAATTTCGAGAAAACGGCGATGTTTGAAATAAAAGTCAAAATTTTTAGATAAAAAAATCTTTCCGACCGAATACACGTTTTTGCGTGACTGCATAAGACACACGGCTCTCTCTGCTCTATTATGACTACGCCTGTGCTTGATTTTCTTCTATTTCGTCACCACTTCTTTGTCTCTTTTTGTCTCTTTATATTTTCTTTCCCTCCACTCCACTTCCTCTTCCCTATCTTTCTTTTCAGAAAAAAATCTGACCGAAGTCAAAATTTCAGAAAAGAGTATTAAACATTGAAAGTGTAAACTCAAAATTTTGAGAAAAAAAAGACCTATTTTCAAAAAATCCATACTTAATTTTTTAAAAATTCTCGGAATTTCGATAATATTAAAATTATCTATTACAAAAAAACGACATTTTGATACTAAAACAGAAGTTTTGAGAAAAAAATTGTATTTTTGAATTTACTATATTTCACAAAAAGTCGAAGTTTCAAAAACAAAAAAAAATAACATACAAATTAATTAGATCAATGAACTAGTCAACGAAGGGAAATAAAAAATATGAAGCTTTCGATAGTGTTTCACGAATTTCTTGTTCTTGTCTTGTTCTTGCTGCCAGAACAAGACAAGAAATTTATGAGCAAGAACAAGACAAGCAAGAAGTTCTTTTAGCAAGAGTAAGGTTTCTGTCAAAAAAAATTAGCAAACCGTAAGATTTTTTGCTTTTTTCAATATTTTCTTAGAATAAGCTCTAGAACGGTGACTTCAGGCCTTTTTGAACAAAAAACCCTTGCAAGTAAAAATTCTGGAGATCCCTCTCAAATTTAAAAAAAATTAAATTCAAAAAAACATCCAAATTAAAACAAAAAGTTTCGTGGTAAGTTTTTTGTCAAAGTCACACTCTTTACGTATCCGAAATTAAAAAACATACTTTTTCTTAAATTTTGATCTTTTTTTTCACAAATTTTGAACGTTTCCTCAGGTTTTTAATGTTATTCTCTAAATTTCAATTTTTATTTCGATATTTCAATTTTTCTCAAATTTAAAATTTTAATCAAACAATTTTGATTGTAACTTGATTTTTTCTGAACACTTTGACTTTGATTGTAGAATTTTTCTTCACAAATTTCAGCTCAATTTCGATTTATTACTGAAACTTGGAATTTTAATCTCAAGAGTTCGAATTTGAACTCTGAATTTTGTAAAATATTTTTTTAAGGAATTTCGGAAACAAAAGAGAAAATTTAAATTTAAAGTTAAAAAAGTCGACTCTAGAGTAAAAAATTAAGTAAAACATTACAATAATTTAAAATCAAAAGTTCAGAATTTGAGAAAAAGCTAAACAATTTAAAAATAAACTCGAATTTTTCTCAAGGTATTGAAATTTTCAGTTTGAACGTAACATTTCTAATTTAACATTTTAAATTTCCGTAAAGCATTTTGAACGATGCAAATTTTATTTATTTTTTTCAGAAATCTCAAGTTTTTATCCAAATTTTTCTACTTAAATTTTTTCTGAAAATTTCGAAATTAACATTTTTAATGCATACTATCCCAATTTAAAGAACAAAATCTAAAATAAGAAGCTAACGTGGAAAAATTCGACTTTGAAGTTAAAATTTTGGCTAAAAAATTTATATTTACAATCAAATTTCGAAAAATTCGAAATTCCAAAAAAAATTTAACATTTCCAAATAAAATATTTGAATTTTGAGTGTTTGCTCGCAATTTGTAATTTTTTAAATCTTTATTAAAAAAATGTTGAGTTTTTCCAGAAAATTCAAAAATGTTGGTTGTAGAATTGAAATTTTAAGTTTAAACTAAAATTTTGAAATTTGTGCTACAGATTTCACGAATGGAGAAGATGTTTAAGGAAAAAAACGCGAAGTTATTACTAAAACAATATTTTTAATTTGAAGCAACTTTTTTTCTCGAAATTTCCAGTCTAAATTTCGATATTTTATATAAATTTTGGGTGAGTTTTCGCTTTGAAGCCCATATCTCTAATTTATCATTTTATTTTGTCTTTAAATGATGTTACTTTTCAAATGGATAATGTCGCAACTAATTCTGAATCCGTTTTGTTGTTTCTCATGCGCAAAGGAAACAAGCCAGTAAACAAAAAAAAGCAGGATTCTTGCTAGCAAGACAAGAATCAAACCAATAAGAAATTGGCAAGACTAGAAAGTAAAACAACTTCTTATCTTGCGTAATAATCGTAAAAATTTCGAAAAAATGATCAAAATTTCTAAATATCCAAATTTCCAAGAGTTGAAAAAATAGGACTCAGAAATAAAGTCGTCATTTTGAAAAAGACGAATTTAGAGAAAGTCAGAATTTTCAGAAAATCACAATTCATTTTGGAGAAACTTGAAAAATGTAAAAAAATCGAAAAAACGATTTTTGAGGGAAGATTCCAAAAAAAAAAAATTTTAAGGATAAATACGAAATATCGAATTTTTGATGAAAAGGAAAAGTTTAGAATAAAGACCAATTTTAAGAAAGAAAGTTAAGATTTCGGTAAAAGGACGAATTTCAAGCAAAAAGTCGAAACTTCCAAAAATATTAAATATTGAGATAATAATCAAGATTTCGAGAAAAAAGCAAACTCTAAGAAACTAGTCAAAATTTTTTGAAGGTTAGCTTAGCAAAGCAAGACAAGACAAGAAGTTAGGTAAGAAGATAAGAAATCTTGCTTTGAGCACCACTAGCCCGTGAGCTTTATCATTGCAAAGCAAATTCGGAAAACATTACGAGCGCATTAGGAATCTGAAAATAACGAAAATACGACCGTCACCTCGATGGATGAATATAAGAGAAACTTTTCCCCTTACCTTTGATGGTGTGCGGCTCTAACATATAGTTGAAATACCTTTTATTTATCTCAACCTTGCTGCACCATCCTGAGTGAACAAACAATCAAACACCGCCAAAAACCGCCCATAATTTTAAAAAGCAGGAGGCCCTGAAAAATTTCTTGCCACCTATTAGTGGTATATGGTTCCTAGATGCACCTCTGATTTGACAAAAAAAAGTACAGCGCCCAAATAGGTAAGTCGTACATTCATGGACGACTCAGGATTTCTTCAGAGTGGAACAGCAATTATTTTGAGAATTGATTGGCAAAAAAAATAAAACCAGAAAATCTTCTTGTTAATTGTATTGTATATTCACACTGAAACTGAACTGCACGAACTTGGGGGGATCGAATTTCCAAATTAAAATCTAAATTTTGCAAAGAGCGGAATTTCAAAAAAAGTCAGAACATTGAATTTGAGATAAAATCTGAACCTTTCGGACTATTTTTAAAAATGCAAAAAAATGAAATATTCACAAATATTTCTCTCAGGATATTATTTTATATAAATTTTAACATAATAGAAATTTACAAGAAAGCCTTTTGCTCGAAATATTCTAAAAATATTACTCTCATAATTATAACATTTTATTTTGATTTAAAAAAAATAAATAAATCTCGAGAAAAGTTGAAGTAGGAGGAGGCAGAAATTGTTAGAAACAAAACGTCGAATTTTAAGGAACATATTATACCAGGAACAAGATGAATTTGGAAAAACAAGTGGGAATCCAGAAGGTCAAATTTAAAAAAGAAAGTCAGTAAAAGCCAGACATTCAGTAAAATGAGTTTCGAAAAATATTGTCAAAATTTCGAGAAAATGATCAAAATTTCTAAATATCAGAATTTTCAAGAGAAAGAAATTGAAAAAATAGGACTCAGAAAATAATGTAATTTTGATAAAAACGAATTAAGAGAAAGTCAAAAATTTCAGAAAATCATAATTCATTTTGGAGAAACTTGAAAAATGTCGAAAAATCAAAAAAAAATAAAATTTTCAAAGGTCGAATTTTGTGAAAACCAGTCGAAGTTTTTGGAAAAATCCGAGTTCAAAAAATAACGCAATTTGCAAAAAATAGTTTTTTCGGAATATTTACTTTTTTATTGAAATGTTGACATTTACATTTCAATAAAAATTTCAATGTTTTTCTCTAAACACAGAAATATTTTTTTCAACATTATTGCTTTTTTATTAACATTCCGGTTGAATTTAGAGAACTTCAACGAATTTTGAGAAGGCCACAATTTCAAGAAAAAACCAATTCCGAGAAAAAAGTCTATAATTCTAGAAACATAAAATATTGCCAGATAAAAATCAAAATTTCGAAAATAGGACGAACTTTGAGATACAAGTTGAATTTTCTGAAAAGTTTAATTTAAAAAAGTCGAAATATTTAGAAAAGGACGAATATTAAGAAAAATAGCAGAATTTCGAAAAAAGACGAATATTAAGAAAAATAGCGGAATTTTGGAAAACGATTTTTGAGGGAACATTCCTAAAAAAAAGAATTTTAAGAATAAAGACAAAATCTCGAATTTTTGATGAAAAGGAAAATGTTAGAAAAAAGACCAATTTTAAGAAAGAAAGTCAAGATTTCGGTAAAAGGAAGAATTTCAAACCAAAATTTGAAACTTCCAAAAATATTAAATATCAAATTTTGAGATAATAATCGAGATTTCGAAAAAAAGCAAACTCTAAGATACTAGTCAAAATTTTTTGAAGGTTAGATTCTAGAAAGTTGAAATTTTCAGAAAAATCCCAATATTCGGAAAAATAAAGAAATTTGGAGAAATAGGCGAAATTTTGAGAAATTGATTTTAAATTTTAAGTGAAACTTCGAAATTGAGAAAAGATTCGAAATCTTTCAAGAAACAAAAATCGAATTTTGCGAAGAAAGTCAAAATTAACAAAAAAGAAGTTTTACAAAAATAGTAATGAAAGGAATTTTCCCCAAAAATCACAACCTATCCTTGTTTCCGCATCCTACTCACAGGTCTTTGAAGGCATAATGGGATTGCTATTTGGAAGAGGATTAAACTTTAAAATAAATTTCGAAAAGAAAGAAGAAACATCGAGAAAAAATGGAGATTTTACGTAGAAAGTTAAATTTTGAGAAAATGATATAAAAATTTAAAATTCGAGACAAAGATCGAAATTTCAAAGAAATCAAAATTTGAAGATAAAATTCGAAATTCAAAATTTTCCACAGAAAGCCAACATTTGCCATCCATAAATTAAAAAAGGAAAATTATGTGAAAAATCACGAAATGTAAAAAAATCGAGATTTAAAGAAAAAATAGAAAATTGATTAAACATTTTCGCAAATTGGAGCAGTTGCTGAAACATGAAATGAAACATAGATTTAAGAAAAAGTGGAAAATTGATTAAAAGTTTTCGCAAATTGGTGCAGTTGCTGAAAAATGGATTATGCCTGAACTCGAATAAAGATCGATTTTATATTATTAGGTCACAGATATTTCCGCAATATTCGAATGATTATCTGAAAAAGTAAAGGTCTTTAAAAAGTGCAAGACAAGTTGACTGACTAAAAAAAACCTGCAGCATCGTTCGAGGATAATTAGAAAACGCTGCATGCTTTAGGTTTTACTTTCCCAAGGGTTCTAGCGTTCTCACAAAAGAAATCTGAAGTATTGGCACTAATAGCGAGTGGTTGTATGTATTAACCCCGAAGTTCTCATCAAGATTACATCGGTATTTTTAAAATTAAAAGCCAAACAATCGCGATACCCTTGATTGCGACGAGAGCCGGTGCGATGTCGATCCTGTCAATGCGTGCAGGCCTCACAATGCACTCGACAGGAGATCCCCATTGACACTCCATTCACAAGGCACGCCGGGACGCCCCATTCTGACCTTTTTCTTTCGACCGCTTTGTTCTACTAGAAGGAAAAATTAATATTCCGCCGTTGCGCCTAAACTCTTTATCCGTTTGTTTCAGGTCTCGTCTATAAATAGGGTTTTACGTAATTTGGCGGCGCAAAAGGAGCAAGCGTCTAATCAACAGACGGCCGCCCCCAACGACAGCGTATACGACAAATTAAGACTCTTGAACGGCAACCAGAGCGGCTGGAGGCCGACGCCGTGGTACACCCCGGCAAACGCTTCATTCCCGCTGCAGCCGCTGAGCCCACCACCCACAATCTTATCTGACGACATCAAGAAAGGTGAGTGATAGTGAAGTCACTACTAGTGACCTTTGAAATCTTGGTTACATCAAAACCTTGTTATAATGATAATTATAATATGACAAATCTTGAGGCGAATTCCCGTTCGTTTAACGGGGCCGGCGCGGATTAAGAGCCGTTTTGTCGGGTAATTTACGGGGGTTGAAGAGGCCGCAGAATTCCGCAAATTTAATATCCAGTGTTTGGGAGTTCCACCGTCGGCATCTCTGCTCTGTAATAGCCCTTTAACCCTTTGGCGGATTCTCTCTCTTTTTGCTCTCGCTCGTCTCGGTTGTTAGACATCAGTTTGAAGAGTTGGCTTTGCTCCCGACTTCCCTGTTCGGGGCGCAATCCTAATCCAGGGGAGGTCGACCCCGAGAAGCGATAAATACCGGGAGCTGACGCAATTATCTGTCTGTTTTTACGCCTTTTTTTAAATTGGATTTCAGTCAGGATAAGACGCATATTCTGGACGATACTGGCTGCCACTTAATGGTGGAACCCCAAACTTTCCGTGTTAAATGCTTTATTTTTATCTTAAAATTGCAACTTTATGTTGAGGGCGATAATAATTAATAAATAATGAGCAATGAGTGACAAATAAAATGTTTTGAGACCCACGGTACTCGTTTTATAGATTAAATTCAAAATTCAGATTTTTTCTGGAAAGATTAACCATTTTTAGGATTACCTTCAAAGGAAAAAACGGAACCCTTATAATCTCACTCTTGTGTTCGTCTGTTATAAAGTCGTTTTCCTCGAAAATTATGTAACGTAGGAATTTGAAATGTCCCAGGCAAATATCGCCTGCCGTTCATTAAAAAACGAAAATATTTTTTTTTGAACATATTTTTATTCAAAGCTTTGATTTTCTGGGGTAGTTTGCCTTTTTCCTAAAACTGCAAGTATTTAAACTCAAAATTAGATTTCTAGAAATGTTGGTTCTCGATCTTTTTCTCCAAATTTCTTTTTTTTCCTAGAATTTTTTGGATTGAACTAGATGTCGAGATTTTTTTCTAAAATTTCATATAGAAGCACAAATTATTTTTCCAAACATTGAAATTTTTTCTAAATTTAGGTTTTTCCTGAAAATTTCGACTTTTTCTTTTGAATATTTTGACTTAAATAGTTACAATTAAAAAAAGGTCGAAAATATAAGGGATATTTGAAATTTTCAAGGAAAAAAAATGTAAAAATTTTTAAACAATCTTAGTAGTTTATAAAGAATTCGAATTTTATAAAACAGGTCAAAAAATTTAAAAAAACTTGAAAAAAAGTTAAAAAAAATTCGAAACATTTAAAAATTTTAGTATTTTCAATAAAACGTTTCAAAAAAAAATCGAAATTTTGAAATGACATGAAATTAAAACAAGTCCAGCTTTCAAAAATTTTAAAAAACTGTAGAAATTCTGAAAAAAAGTCGAAATTTCTACAAAAGTCGAAATTTTGAAAATGGGCCGAAATCTGGAAGTGTAAAAATTTTAAAAACAAGTAAAAAATTTGGAAAAATTTGAAACTTTTGAAGAAAATCGAAATTTAAAAAAATGTCAAAAATTCGACTCATAATAAAACAGACATTTTCGAAAAAAATCTAAAATTTGAAAGGTCGAAATTTTCAAAAAATATCGAAATTTTTAAAAAGTCAAAATATTTGAAAAGGTCGAAATTTTCAAGGAAGAAATATTCAAAAGGTCAAAATTTTATAAAAGAATTGAAGTTGAGAAATACTAACTAAACTCGTCATTTTAAAAAAGTATTAATTTTTGAAAATGTCGAAATGTTGAAAAAGGGTCACATTCCAATTTCATAAAAGTGGAAAATTTTTAAAAAAGTTGAAATTTTCAAAAAAGCATAATTAAAAAGTCGAAAATTTAGAAGTAAATCGAAATTTTTAAGAAATATCGAATTTCAAATCAAGATTTTCAAACCGAAATTTTCGAAAATAAATCAAAATTTTGAAAGGTTATAATTTTTAAAAAATATCTTAATTTTCAAAAAGATATGAAAATTTTCGAAAATATTGAAATTATCAAAGAAGTCGAAATTCTCAAAAACTACCATAGATATTTCGAAAAATGTGTAAATTTTGAAAAAAAAAATCGAAATTTCCACAGAAGTCGAAATTTTGAAAATGTGCTAAAACTTGGAACTGTCGAAATTTTTAAAACAAGTAAGAATTTGAAAAAGGTCGAAAATTTTAAAGAAAATTTTAAAAAATGTCAAAAATTCGAGTCATAATCTTTAAAAACCCGAAATTTGCGAAAAAATCTAAAATTTGATAAATCAAAATTTTCAGAAACTAACAACATTTTCTAAAAGTCAAAATATTCGAAAAGGTCGAAATTTTCAAGGAAGAACTTTTCAAAAGAGCAAAATTTTATAAAATAGTCTAAGTTTTGAAATAATAAACTCGACATTTTAAAAAAGCATTGATTTCCGAAAACTGTCGAAATTTTGAAAAAAGTCGAAATTTCAATTTCACAAAAGTGGAAAATTTTTTAAAAAGTTGGAATTTTCAAAAAAAAGTAAGAAATTCCAAAAGTCGACATTTTAAAGTAAATCGAAATTTTTAAAAAATGTCGAATTTCAAATCAAGATTTTCAAACCGTAATTTTCGAAAATAAACCAAAATGTTGCTTACAATTTTTAAAAAATATCTAAATTTTCAAAAAGAAATTAAAATCTTCGAAAATATCGAAATTATCAAAGAAGTCGAAATTCTCAAAAAAGTTGAAATTTCAAGAAATGTCGAAATTCAAGAAATGTGGAAATTCTGAAAAAAATCGAAATTTCTACAAAAGTCAAAATTATGAACATGTACCGAAACTTCGAACTGTCAAAATATTTTAAAACAAGTAAAAAATTTGAAAAAAGTCGAAAATTTTGAGGACAATTTTTTTTTGGAAACTTTTTATGATAATTTTTGTTTTTGTTAAAACATTTCTTTTTTAAAAATTTGCTTTTCAATAGTTTAAATTTTTAAAATGTTGACTTTATTTTGGAGTTCTAAATTTTTTGGAAAATCTCGACATTTTATCGTATTTTTACCTTATTTTTGAAAATTTTGTCCTTTTTGCAAAATTCCCATCTTATTATTGAACATTTTTGCAACGTTTTTTAAAATTTTAACTCGAAATTACAAATTTTTTGCAAACCTGACTGTTTTTAAATTTGATTTTTATAAAACATTTCCATTCTAAATTTGACTTTTTTTTCAAAATTTCAGCTTGACCCCGTTTTCGACTTTCTGAAAGTAACGATTGTTTTAAAAATCTGACTTCGATTTTTGTTGAAAATCTTGACTTTTTTAAACATTTCGACTTTATATTTTAAAAATTTTGAATTTCCAATTTCGCATTTTTTTTTAATTTTAATTTTTTTCTAAATTTTAACTTAATTTGTAAATTTCAACTCTTTCACAATTTTGACTCTCTTTAAGATTTTGATTTATTTTGCAGTTTTCTTATGTGTTAGGTCTGATTTTGTTGAAATATTGCTTTTTTGAAAACCGCTTTTTTTAATTTTCACTTCTGTCCAAATTTTTGACTATTTTTCGAAGTTTTGACATTTTTAGGAATTTCGACTTTTTCCAAAAGTTTTAACTTTTATGTAGCAAATTGGTTCTTTATTTAAAAATTTTTAAAATTCGACTTTTTTAAAATGTTCCAATACTTTTAAAAATTTGATTTTTCTCACAATTTCGATTTTTAAAATTTTCAAACTTGTTTTTAGAATGTTTACTTTTGTTAAAACTGTTAACTTTTTGTCTTCAAATTTTGACTTTTTTAGGATATGAATTTTTCTAGAATTTAAACTTTTTTCAAAATATTAACTTTTTGTGAAAATTTCGACTTTTTTTCAAATGTTTTTACTTTTTTTCGAAGTTTCGACTTTTATGTAGTAAATAATATTTTTATTTAAAAAAATTAAAACATTCGACTTTTTTTTGAAAATATTCACTTTTTTCAAAAATTGGATTTTTCCAAAATTTTGATTTTAAAATTTTCAAACTTTTGTCAGAATTTTCATTTTTCTGTAAATGTAAACCTCTTGTCCTCAAATTTCGACTTTTTTCTTAAGATATAACTTTTTTCAGAATATAAGGTTTTTTTCAAAATTTCAATATTTTTTGAAAATTTCGACTTTTTTTTTAAGTTTCGACTTTTATGTAATAAACTGGGTTTTTATTTGTAAAATTAAAAATTGGATTTTTCTCAAAATTTCGATTTTTATAATTTTCGATTTTTTTTCTTAGAATTTCTTTTTTTTTGAAAATTTCAACTTTTTTCATCAAATTTTGACCCTCTTTTTTCCAACAGCTTTCTTCCTTCCGTTAGTCGATGTAACGGCGCAGCGATGTTGGCAAAATCGTTCACAAATCTTCTGTAATAGGTGCATAACCCCAGGAAACTTCTCAACTCGTGTTTATCTTTGGGTCTTGGCCAGTCACGGATTGCTTAAGTATCGTGTGCCACAGTAACCTGGGTCCACTGTTGCTTGTATATTCCTTCCATCCCCGCTGGCTTCCACCACCAAACTTTCCTTGGTCCTTTTAACTGTTTGATGTGAAGAGTTTTGGGGATTGGTTTCTTGACATTAGCTAGTGAGTTCTCTTTCTCGCAAATTTTCTTACTGTGGGGCTTGTCGACTTCTTGGAGGTTGACGTGCAGTCTTTCTTGACGTGTCCCGGCTTGCCACAGCTGTAACATGATATGCTTCTGTTAGATCTGTCTTTAACAGCTCCCAGCAGTTCTTCAATGCTCGCGTCAATTTTCTTGATGTTAGCATTTATGTTCGCGTTCATTTCCTTCATGTTAGCGTTTATGTTCCCAAAATCAGGGTCATCCGCGACCTCTTCGATGTCGGCCTTCCTTACTCTCCGCAACGCCTCTGACTCCGAAACCCTGTAAGCAGCTTCAACCTCTAGAGCTCTAAACAGTGCCTCTCTCGATGTCCGGAAGTTTGTCAAGCGTATCACTTTCTGGACTTCCGGGTCTCTTAATCCTTCTATGAAAATTCTAGCTGTGTAAAGATCCAGAAATTCAGTTGGTGAGGTTAGATAGGCGGCATACGCCAGTCTTTTTACATCAGCCTGGAATTCTTGCAGCGTTTCATCACTTTTCTGCTTCCTTACTAGTAGTTGTGAGTAGGCCACTTTCAGCAAAAGATGGTCTCCAAATCTCAGCTCTAAAGGTCTAACTAAATCTTCATAGTTAGCTAGTTCGTGGTCAGATAGAGCTCGGAATGGCTCAAGAGCTTTTCCGCTCAGGCATACCACCAATGAGGTTGCCTTTTCATCTTCCGTCCATCCATTGGCTATAGCAGCAGCTTCGAACTGTTTTCTGTAGGTCTGGAAAGATGTTTGTCCATCATAGGTCGGAGGTTCCACTTTTTGGGAAGAAATAACTGATACACTTTCGGATTCATGTTGTGTAAATCGTCCGCTTAGCAATTTCTTCATGGCATTTTCGATGTCATTCTGTGTTGCATTTTTCAGATCAAGAAGCTTCCCGTTGATTTTTTCTTTTACTTCTCCAATTTCTTCCCTGACTTCGTCAATCTCTCCTTGCATTTCTTCTCTCATTCCTGCAATTTGTTCTTTCACTTTTTCTTTCATTTCTTCTCTCATTCCTGTAATTTCTTCTTTCACTTCTTCTTTCATTTTTGCAAAGTTGACTCTCATTTTTTCAGTTATATTTGCTAACAAACTATAAAATTCTTGTTTTTCTACATTTCTTTTCAGATCTTCTTCTTGTTTTTCTTGTCGTCTTCGTTCTCCCTCCTGTACTTTTTCTTGTCGTCTTCGTTCTTCCCCCTGTTCTTTTTCTTGTCGTCTTCGTTCTTATCCTGTTCTTTTTCTTGTCGTCTTCGTTGTTCCTCCTGTTCTTTTTCTTGTCGTCTTCGTTCTTCATCTCGTTCTTTTTCTTGTCGTCTTCGTTCTCCATCTCGTTCTTTTTCTTGTCGTCTTCGTTCTTTATCTCGTTCTTTTTCTTGTCGCCTTCGTTCTTCATTTTGTCGTCTTAGTTCCTCTTCTTGTTCATTTCTTTGTCGTCTTCGTTCTTGATCTTGTCGTCTTTGCTCTTCATCTTGTTCTTTTTCTTGTCGTCTTCGTTATTCATCTTGTCGTCTTCGTTCTTTATTTTGTTTTCTTCGTTCTTAATTCATTCCTTTCATCAATGCAAATATCTCTTGCGATTGTTGTTCCATGTTGGCCGATTTTAATCTTCTTTACATTAAGCGTTCTAGAATTTTTCTTGACGCGCCCGGTATAAACTATTTAACAATTTAAAACGTCCGAGATAAAGTCAACTTCAGGACCACTTGGTGAATTTTTCTGAGTAATAGAGCACAATAATAATCACGCTTCTGACACCAGATGTTACGCGCTTATCGGTTCGAAATGATTATTAAACACTTGCTGAATAATACCCACTTTATTTTCAAACTAAACTCGAAACTCTACAACTGAATAATGAACTCACTTTTTGACGTCTAACTACTAACTCACTAACTACACTGACTAATTGACTCTAACTAACCGACTCGAGGGAAAGACGACCGCCTTATATAGTTTTGGCTCCCGGGTTCTAGAAAAATCCCGCAGATAAGACTTATCGTTTGCTGAAATGTCTGGAACGCTTATCTGCCGTTTGCTTCGTTATCGCGGCCGCTTTCCCCTTACCAGATCTTTCTAGAAAATTTTCTTACGTACTAAATTCTATAATTTACATTTCGCTACAATATATTAGTAAGGATTTTTGAAGTGCTGTTTCATTTCAATAATTTTTAAATTGTCATGTCCCACCAGAGGGGAGGGGGTCATACAAATGTGATCACCTGCGACAAGGACGAAGGGGGATCCAAAGAATCATGAAATTCGTGTAAGCCCAATGACCACAAAAATCAACATCGAAATTTTTAAAGAAGTCGAAATGTTCCAAAAGTTAAAATTTTAAAAGGCTCGAAATTGTGTAATAAGACAGAAATTTTAAAAAAATTCGAATCATTTAGAAACCTTGACAATATTTATAAAAATGGGAGCGTAAAAAAATTTTAAAAATGTGGAAATTTTGTAATGAAACGAAAGATTTGGAAAAATTCAACCATTCAGAAACCTCGGTATAAAAAAACGGAAGTTAAAAAAGAAAATTTAAAAAAGTCCAAATTATGTAATATAAAATTTTCTACAAATTCATTCAGAATCTGACATTTTAAAAAAAAATAGAGATAAAGAAACAAGATTTTGAAAAAGTAGAGATTTTTAAAATAAAATTAAAAAGGCAGACGATGCAGAAAGATGGTATTTTTCATGATTACTTTAAGTTACTTTAAGTAGGCGCTGCCTATTGATTGTGAGGTGTTGTTATAATGAATTTGTTTCAATTACTAATTGCGTATTAAATATGAAGATTTTAATATAGAACGAGAGTAACAGGTTTGATGGAATCCGTGAACTGTGAACTGGGCGGACTTTTTTCACAATTTTTAGGTAATTTAAATCTGGGAACATAAACGCTTTACTAGTGGAAAATTCGAGCATTGTCAGTGGGTCGTCGAACGAAGGGAAAAGGAAGCTGCGCTCGGTCGGACGCCCCGAATCAAAGTGTCAACAAACAAACGACATTAGCAGCGGGGCCGGGAGGGATATCCTCTTTCCTTCGCCTCTTTTCAGCAATCAATACCCTTGAGACAATCCTCTCTCATCATCCCGAGTCTCGAGTTCGATCCTGGAAGGCCACGCGAAATCCAGTTGCGGCCGCGCCTACCCACACGCCAAATAAAAAGTTAAACGCGCCGTAAAAAATGTACCTATCCGCGTATAAACGGAAAACCGGCTAATTAGCGGCGGAAAAAGGCGAAAGAGCAACAATTAACGGCCGCTGAAAAAGCAAAGGCAATCGGAAAAAGCGTAACCAGTGACCGATCCAGCCGACCGTTAACACAAAGCGCATCTGGGCGAATTCGAACGAAATTTTAATTAATGTTATAATTTCATTAGGCATTGTTGCGGTCTTGCTGAAAATTGAATAGTTGCGAGCGCGGTTGAATGTTGAAATTTCAATTAGTTTGCGGGCCCGAGGCGGCATCTGCCGGCGACTGTTTACATTTTTAACCAAAGTGTCACTAGCAGGCGCCCGCTCAGAAGTGATACTGTTACAAAGCGGGGGCCCCGCGGCCAGATTAAGTTGGGTTGGGCTTTGTGGAGCTGCCGCCGCACCGGCATTAAACGCGCACCCCGCGTTTCTGTTCGATTTTAACCGGAAAAGTTTGGCTGCATTGTTGAAATTTGGGATTTGGTTACGTATGAGGTCACTGCAAGAAAACATTAGCATAGTACTATCAGGTGTTAGAGTCATCAAGTTGGCTATTTCACGATTTTGATTTCCTTCTCGAAATTTTGATTTTAAAATCCAAATTTTATCTCAAATTTACGGATTTCACCAAAATCTTTTGAATTTTCTTGGAATTTCGACTTTTATCTGAACATTTTTTCTTTATCCCCGATATTTTGTTTTGAAGTCGAAATTTAGGAAAAAATAAAATTCCTTTTTTAAATTTGGATCAGAAAAAAGATTAAAATTGGTGAGAAAAAAATCTAAAATTTTTTTTAAGAAATCTCAATTGTTTTTGAAAATAAAAACTCAAAATTTCCATATTTTTCTAAAAAAATGTCTAGGTTTTGGATAAAAATCCAGACTTGTAAAATATGCAGAAATAAATTTCAGAATTTGTTGTAGATATCAATTATAATTTGTCACCTTTTTCCAATTTTTAATTTTGCAAAAAAATCTGAATTTAAAAAAAATTTAAAATATCAAAATTTAAAAAGAAACCTGAATTTTTCAAACATCTAAATACTGAAGAAAAATCAAAATTATCAAAAAAGTCAAAATCTTTGAAAAATAGCTGAATTTTGAAAAGTTAACATTTTGGAGAAAATTAAAACTTCCAAAAAGTGTAATTTTTTTTTAAATCGATAATGCGAAATTTAAAAAAGATCAAGGTCAAAATCTTAAAAAGTAGTTCAAATTTGAAAAAATGTCGTATTTCGTGAAAAATGAAATTTTCGAAAGGAGATTGAAAAGTCGAAAATAAGACAAAATTTTCAAAACATTCAAATTTTCGAAAAAACAAAATCTAAAAGAATAAACGGAAATTTTCACAAAGTCTAAATTTTAGAAGTCAGAGTACAGTAGTTGAAATTTTCAAAAAAGTTAAAACTTTGAAAATAGTTCGAAAGATAATTTTCCATAAAAAGAAGAAATTTTAAAAAATGTGGGAGTTTCGCAAAATGTCAAAGTTTTCATGGAAAGTTAAAATTTTGGAAAAAGCTGAGATTTTCAATAAACAGGGATATTTTGAAAAAAAAATTCAAAAACATTGAAAAACTCGACAATTTCAAAAATTCAAAAATTTGAAGAAGTAACGAAATTTTCAAAAATATTTGTTAATTTTGAAAAAAGTTGAATTTTCAAATCTAAACTCTTAATTTTCGTATTACCGTTGACTTTTACAATAAAATAAACTTTTGAACCTAAATTGGAGAGTTCCAAGAAAAGCTAAAAGTTTCGATACTTTTGAAACTTACTACTTAAATTATCGAATTTTTGAATTTAAAAAATTCAAGATAAAATGGAGTTTTTGTTTACAAATTTTGAGAAAACCAGGAAATTTATCAAGGTGATTCAAGTTTTAAAATAACATTTCCAACAAACGGTCTACAGTTCGAATTTGAACTCGAAACCAAAGATGTTGAGATTTTGGAAGAAGCAGAATTTTTTTTAAAAATCTACATTTTAGAAAATAAGACAGAATTTTCGAAAAAAAATGAAACTTGGAAAAACCAAAAAGTCAAATTGAAATTTTCAAAAAAAGGTTAGGATTTTGATTAAAAGATAAGAATTTTCAAAAAAAGAGGTAAAATTTTGAAAAAATTCGAAAATGTTTAAGTTGGAATTTTTAAAAGTAGACGAATTTTGAAAAATATCGTGATTTTGAATAATATGGAATTTTTCATGGAACGTCAAGATTCTCAAAAAATAGTTGAGATTTTCAATAATCGAAATTTGGAAAAAAAATTTGAATACCTTAAAGAAATCGATATTTTAGAAAATTTGAACATTTGAAGAAATGGAGAAATTTTCCAAAAAATTCCTAATTTAAAAAAAAAGTTAAAGTCTTAGAAATTAGTAATGCAGTTAATAGTCAAGATTAAAAAAAAAATAATCAAGATTTAACAAAAATTGAAAACTGGTGAAATTTTCAAAGAAAACGAATTTTCGAAAAGTCTTCATTCTGAAGAAAAACCAATATTCATAACTATTAAACTTTATTAACGATTAAAACAATAACAGATATTAAAAATTCCACGATGTTTCGATAAATATTTGCTATGAACGGACTTAGTTTCGCGTTCGGATTGAAGAATTCTTCCACAACATAAGGGTTAAAAACAGGGCTTCGAACAGTTATTACTTTCGTTCCGGTTTTCGGTTTTCGATGCGGAAAAGAAATTATATCGGTTCAGTTCCGGTATTTGTTCTGAAAAAAATAACGGTTTTTTCCGGTTTCAGTTTAGCTCCAAGTAAATAATTTTTAATTTTTTAATTAAAAGATAAAAAATATTTCGGGTAATCTCGAAACAAAAGTCGGAATTTGAAAAAAAAAACTGAAATTTAGGGAACAAATTAAAATTAAAATTTTGATTTAGGTTGAAATTTTGACTATAAAGTCAAATTTTTTAGAAAATCTAGAAGTTGTAAGTTTATAATGTAACTTTTAGAATAAATAGAATAAAAAAACATTATTACGATTGAAGCGATGGCAAAAAAAGGATGAACCGCAGCAAACATCTTTTAATATAAAACCTATGATCAGTATGTACAGTCAAAACCGGATATAACGGCGTCGTTTACAACGACGCATCGGTTATTACGACTAAATTGCAAGGTCCCGGCGAATATTTTAGAAGCTAACTGCACTGTCAATTATATTGCTTATAACAACTACCGGTTACAACGTCCGTAGTTTATAGTCGCTTCAATGTCGTTATATCCGGTTTCAGCTGTATTTCAACATTTTGAGTTTAACCTATTTAGAAATGTTAAAACTTATTAAGTTTAAGTTATATTTAGAAAAGTAATATATAAAACCAAGTTAATATTTCTAGAAAATGTCTTGATTTGAATTTGAAGTAAAATTTTTAGAAAAAAACTAGCAGTTGCAGAATTTTGAAAAAATTATTTTTAAGTATTTAAGTATTAATTTGCAAAATTCCGACCTATACTAGAGATTTTAAGTTTAGAGAAAATACGCGAACAATGGAGTTGAAATATTATTAATAAAATGAAAACTAGATTTTTTTTACATGAATTTCGAGATTTTTTTTTCAAATTTTGACTACTTTCTTAAAAGTGTTAAACTTTGACATCTTTTTAATTTCGTGTTTTAATTCAATATTTTAAGGAAAATATTAAAATTTAGGCCAATTTTAGTTCTAGAAAAAAATCCAAATTTTAGTTCAATCAAATATCAAAGCTCGAAAAAACAAACCAAATTCATAAATAAAAATTTCTCAAGATTTCAACTTTTCCTAGTAAAGCTGAGTAAGAGGCCTATTAAACATTTGAATTTGAGATTTAGGCGTAAACATAAAAAAGTCATAATTTTTGAAAAAGGAGTACATTTTGTGTTTCAAATCGAAATTTTAGAAAAAAAACAAAAATTGCAACAGACAAATGTGAACATTTCAAAAAAAATCAAATATATAACAAAATGTTAAATTCTGTTTAAACATTTTGAAGTTTTCAGGAAATTTGAAGAAGACATTTTCATGTTCTTTTCGAACTGTTATTATATTCTGAAGATCAATCAAAAGTTCTAATTGGGAATTCTAATTTTTTAAGATAAAAGTAAACTAAATTTGAAGAGAAAAATATCAACATTTTGTTGAAATAGTCCAAATTTTGATTCAAAAACGTTTGTCAAAATTTAAACCAACGACCAATAACGAGTTTTTGAAAATTTCGAGTTTTAAACTTAAAGTTGAAAAACTCAATTTTTGTAAATAAATTTATTTCGAATAATTTCCAGAATTTTTGAGCTTTGCCTATAAATTTTCACGCTAAAGTTAATTGTTTTAATTTTTTTCTATTTTAAAATTTTTTTATAGAATGTTCGACTTCAATCTTAAGTCATGGATTTGTTAAACAAATAGTTTCCTTCATAGTCAACGCGAGGCACATCAAAAAGTACTGCAAGGCCACATGTGGCTCGGGAACTATGGATTAGGTACCAATGTTTTATAATAATTGAAATAATGGGAAAAAAATTAAAAATGTAAAACCAGAATTTTGAATAAAAAGGTGAAATTGAGTAAAATATTCCAAATTTATTTTACAAAAATGTTACGTATTTTTGATTTAAATGCTAGTGATAAACGCCGGAATATTTAAAAATAAACGTAAAGCCGACATTTATGGGACAAAATAAAAATAAATTCAAACTAGAAATTTTAATAAAATAAAGTCGAAGCTTCAAAAAAACTCGTGAACAACACAATAATAATAGTCACAAAAAAATATTGGGTTCAAATTTTAGACTTTAAATGTAAAATTGACATTGAAGGGGGGAGGGTTTGTTAACTGTGGACTTTTGAATCTGCCCTGTACCGAAATAAACCGATATTTATTTTTCGGTTTGATTCCGGTTTTCGTTCCGACACAAATAACCGTCTTTTTAGGTTTCCGGTTTTCGGTTCAGTTCCGGTTCGAAGCTCTGGTTAAAAGTGCCAAAACCGGGCAATTTTCAAAGATAGTCCAAATTTTGAAATGTTGACATTTTCGAAAAAAATCAAAATTTTGGAGGGTTGAAATTTTGAAAAAAAAGTAGAACATTTTTTCTCAACAAAATTTAAAAATGAAGGAATTTTTAGAAAAAATCAAAGAATACCTAGTCGAAAATTTCAAGAAATTGACATTGAAGAAATATTGCGATTTAAAAAAACAATCGAAATTTTCAACAAAAAAAATCGGAATTTTGAAGAAACTCCAAATTTTCAAAAAAATGTAAGATGCAAAAAATTTAGAAATTTGAAAAGTAAGTTGAAAACTAAAAAAGTCAAAATTTTTAAAAATAACCGACATTTTCGAAAAAAAGTTACATTTTAAAAAAATGTCGAAATTTTTAAAAATTTCAAAAAAAGGTGTAATTTTGAACAGTTCAAAAATTTCAAAAGGTTAAAATTTTGGAAAAAGTTCAGTATGCAAAAAACTTGACATTTTCGAAAACAATGAGAATTTTTAAATAGCGGAAAATTGGAAAACATAAGCCTACTTTGAAAAGGCAAAATTTTCAAAAAAAAGTAACAATTTTGAATTTATTCTAAATTGAAATGAGTAAAATTTTAAGAAAAGTCAAAAATTTTTTCAAATAAGTCAAACTTTTTAGAAAAAATCGTAATTTTGGAAAAAGTAAATTTTTTAAGATAGTTGAAATTCACAAAAAGTTAAAATTTCGATAAAAAGATTTAAACTGAAAAATCAAAATTTTCAACAAAAAAAATTTGAAAAATTCGATATTTTTAAATTATTTCAATTTTATTTTAAATCACACTTTTCAAAAAAAGCAGAATTTTTCAACAAGAATATCGAAATTGATATCTAAATTTTCAAAAAGTCAAAATTTTCAAGAAAGACGAAATTTTCGAAAATATTCGAAATTTTCGAAAATATTCGAAATTTTCGAATATATTCGAAATTTTTAAGTGTATTTCTTCAAAAAAAAGTCGAAACTTTGTGATGTCACGAAGCCCATGACTCGTCTGTCCCCTTGTCACACGATGTCATACTCTATTGACCCCCCCTCCCGCCGCTTAATGTGTGACGTCATTTATGGTGAAAAAAATCCACTAGATCTCGACTGCGGAACTGGGACTCTCAGTTCGACAGGAAGATTTTCGTTTATCGCTCACTGATCGTTCAGTTCTGGCAAGTTTCGGTAGTTCCGGAATTAGAGATCAGCGCCAGCTGGAAAAGATAAGCGCGCGAAGTTGGTCGATAGAAAGTGAGATCAGTGACAAAGAGGCTCCCACGTTCGGCGTTCTGAAAAGGAGATCCCGCCTCTCCTTGCACAATCGCTGCTGCTCCACTGGAAGCTCCTGCTAACTGGATTATTTACAATCCGCCGTTTAATACCCCCCTTGTGTTGCAGACGGCGGCATCTGTGTTGAGCGAATTCCGAGCGGTGCAGCTCCTAATTCACAATTATGAATTTTACAGTAAAAGGGGGCGAATTCGTTTACTAACTGAAGCATCTGAATAGAACGGACGCCTAACATTTGTTTGTTAACGTTTTGAGTTTTTTAGAAAAGTTCGACTTTTTTCAGATTTTTGATCTGCTTTTAGAAAAGTTTTGAGTTTTTTCAGGAAAATCTTTCTTATTTAACATTTATAACTTTTATAAAAGTTTTGACTCGAAATTTAAACTTTTTTTTTAATTATTCAGTGGAGTAGCTAGGATTTTCTCCTAGGGGACAGAACTACTAATTTTTGATGACCAAAAAAAGAACGATCCTCAGTTAGTTGATAAATTTTGTAATTTGTATTTCCCCAACTCCCGAAAAAATGACCAAAAAAAGGTCCTCACAAAACTACAAGAGAATGTGGCGCCAAGGTCGGCAATGAGGCAGTATGATGAGCACAGATCTTTCTAGGGTGGGCAATGAGCTCCCCTCCCTAGCTACGCTAATGTAACTACGGCTTTTTAAAATTTGCCCTTTTAAATGTCAATTAATTTTGAAATTTTGAATATTTTACCTTTGAAAACATTCACTTTATTTTAAATTCTGTGTTATGTAATTTCGACCTATTTTTGAAATTTCGACTTTTTCTCAAAATTTTGACTGTCTGAAAATACGACTTTTTGAATTGACACAAAACTTTGACCTTTTTTCAAAATGTCCATTTTTAAGTAATTGGCTTTTTCTGTAAAGTTGTAGGTTTATTAAGACTTTTTTCAAAATGTCCACCTTTGCTCAGAATTTCATTTTTTTTTTCGAGGATTTGACTTTTTTCAAAACTTGAAATATTTCAAAATTTCCCTTTTTAAAATTTCGAATTTTTTCTCGATGTTATGACATGGACCTCTTCAATATCTATAGTTGTTACAAAAATTTTAACAATCCATTTCACTTCCTCGGGATTTATTTTTAAGAAATCTTTTCTTGGTGGGCGTTGGTGTTGCTACTGTTATTGCATATGATCAGAGATCAATTCTTTTTTTTTAATCAGTGACGATGTAAACTAAAATCCCTTTAATACATAAAATATTTTATTAATCACAAATAAATAAACTCTTACAACTAAATTTAGTGATACACTTGAACGTATGAAGAACTGAATGGTGTCACCACTTGATTCGTATAAGCCGAATCGTAGGCGAACAGCTGGACGGGCTGAAGGACTTCTAGCTTGGCAGGTGCGGCTACAAGTTTCGCCTGAGGTATAGTAACGATGGCCGCCTTCTGCGGTACACTGTAGACCAAGTTTTGAGCCTTGGGTAACACCACGAAGAATGGAGCTTCTGGATCTTGCTTCAGTTTAGCAGGGGCCGAATTTACTTTGCCAGATTTCGTGTCAACTTCAATACTTTCAACCTGAAAACAAATTCAATGACTATTTGCCTGTCAACCATAAGATGAATAGTCAATAGTCAGTAATGTAACAATTTGGATTCGAGGATTATATTGCTGAATACGTTGAGCTGCCTTAAATGTAATGTATGTAACCTTGGAATCGAATCAGACAATTGCTACAGTATACTTCTGATGACTAATCCACCCGTACACGGGAGTGCTTCCGCTGGAATATATCCTAGATGTCGCTTGTGTTCTACACTCCTAAAAGAACTCTCTTTTTAGCAATACTTGTAAAGAAATTGTCCAACAATCAAAATTGCTACATTACACACGATCACACGAATGCTTCCGATCAGTATCCACCCTTGCACGCGAATACTTGCTTTGAAATTCATTTCTAGATGTCTGGTCCTCAATCAGAAGCAGCAACAAATGACTTTTCTTTAAATATCTTAAATAAATCGTCCGACGATAAAAATATGACAAAGAAAGCAACACATTTAGCTTTAAACCAGTGTGTTATCAAAATTTAATTGTCAAAGATTGATCGGGAGTTAATGAAAATGTTTTTTTTTTGTTGTCAAAATTTGTTGGGAATTTACGACATCGTTTTTTTTTTTGGTCGTCAAAAAATTCTTGGGCGACGATTAATGTGCGTTATCCTCTTTTGCACAACACCAAAATGTATTCCTTTTACAAAATGGTTGAGAACCACTGCTTTAGACATTGTTTATTACTACCTCCAAATTTTCTGGTGATCGCACGGTGAATCCCTCTGTGGTAGTTGGGGCTTCGGTGCCGAAGGCGTCAGCTCGAGCTGGTGGGCCATAGGATGGTGCCGGTGTAGGAGGATTTTGCAATCTTTCCGGTTTCCAACCTCTGGGGGCGTATTGGGGATTCGACTGCGTTTGACGTGAGAGATATTGTCTAGGTCTTGGTGGTTCCGCTGCTGTCATGGACACAATCACGAGAGCTGCTGCTACGAGGAACTGCAAGGCGATGTAAGAATATGAAAATAACACTTTTCATCTGTTATGTTCGATCTTATTATTATTATTATTATTATCTAGGATCTCAACGAATATTTTATAATTGATCTATGAAGATGATAGCTTGGTTGTCGAAACGCGTTAGAGCAACCTCTGTTGTGTTTTTTAATCTTTCTTGGTTTAAGGGGACAAGATTTGTATTTCAATTTTTGAAGATAACCAAGGACCAATCCATTCCACCAAAATTGAAGTTATGAAACAATTGGAAGGATTTATAAACGAGTTTGAACGCGAATTGTCTAGAAAAAAGTAAATATTTCAAAATTGGGTTCGAAAATTTAAAACAAAAAGTTACAATTTCCAGAAAAAGTCAAAGTTTTGAGCTTATTGTGGAAATTTTAGGAGAAAAAACTGAAAATTGCAAATAGGGATTTTAGAAAAAGAATCTTGAAAATTTAACGATTTGTTCAGTAGATAAGTACATAGAATTTCTATAAATCTCTTGATGATTTTTTAAAAATTAATTTACTTTTTTCGCCGCTGTCACTTTCATTTGTTATTTAACTGTTTTATTTTAAATTTTCTTTTTTGAAATGTCATTTGAAATAAAAACAATGAATCGAAAATGTTGAGAAATATTTTGAATTATTCTAATCTAAAACAATTCTGGAAATTTGCATTCATTTTGACTTAAAGCAGGAATACTCGTCTATTTTTATGAAATTTTCAGCAAAATTACAAAATTTCTGGAATAACTCAAACAGTTTAAACAAAGTCAGAAATTTCGCAAAAGAATTAGAAATTGAAATAAACAAACTTTGTCACGTGTTTCTTTAGTTAAATAACCATTTCTAAGTAAAAAAAAAATTGAAATAAACACAAATGACCCAAGAATTCTTTCTCTTCTTTTCACCTAGACTAAGTCGCGGGTATCAGCTAGTAGTAGTCGATTTGTAAAATCATTATTATTACGATTAAGGCGTGAATTTCACAGTTAAAGAGGCTTTGCTTCTTAAAATCGAAAAAAAAAAATATTGTTGCGCGTTATCGGTTCGAAAATTAAAACTTCGTGAATTGTAGCCACTTTATTTCCAAACTGATTTCGGAACATTACAACTGAGGGAAAAACGATCGCGTATTTATAGGCTTCCGGTTTTCTAGAACGGAATCCGTAGTGCTATCGCTTGCGGAGACATCTAGAGCGCTTATTTGCCGTATGATTCATTATCGCGCCTGCTTCCCATTATCAAATTTTTCTAGAGAATTCCTTATTAGTAGAAATTTTATAATCACATTTTGTTACAATAAATATATACATAGGGGCGACATTTAGACCATTAAAAGCGAGAATTTTCGAACTCAGCAAATTTACTCTGAGAATTAGCAACATTTGAGATGCTTTCGATTAAACAATAGAACCTACAGACGTCTTGGAACAATCAAATATGATATACCTACGTCCAAAGTGGTATAGACATCCCATTTTGTCTGACCGATTCTAGTGTGTCTTTGTGGCATTTTTTTTCACTGACAATTCGAAAAAAATACGTTAATGTCACACTTACGTTAGAATGCGGGCTTACCTTCATTGCGTCAGAGGTGATTACACTGATTCGATAATCGATCGAAACTGATGCACATCATAATCGACGACTATTATTTATACACAACCGCGACATGGCTAAGAAGTACGTGATGAGGTTGTCAATCGTAAAATCCACGATCCGCATTTTATTGCCCACAAGGTGCACACTCAATTTGGCATGCAAAGTACATTTTGACATTGACCCGCTAAACGAAGTCGATGCGAAGACCTTTCAACCGCACAAGTGTAAACAATCAAATAGAATTTTCAGGACAATGGGGGCGAAGTTAGTTATAGGTCCTTAGCGGACCAACTCTGTTATTTTTTCGCTTTTTTATTTGATTTTTCGTTATCTGTTACTTTTTCAACAAAGTTCAGTTACCTTTTATGAATGTGTATCTTCAGTTGCGTAGATTTCAAATAGGGGAAGATTTTTTTACTTATTTCCCACAAAGCTAGATGCTTGGTTTCTATTAGAGATCAGAATTTAGGTAAAATCCTTTGATACTATCTTTTTTTCTCAAAATTTGGACTTTTTAAAAAAATACCTCTTTTAAAAATCGTATGCTTTTTAAAAATTTTTACTTATTATTATTTGTTTTCGATATGTTCAGAATTGTTATTCTTTTAAAAGAACGATGTTTTGAATTTTTCCAAAAATTTCGTATTTTTGATGGAGCGGACTGGTCCTTGGTTATCTTCAAAAATTAAAATACAAATCTTGTCCTCTTAAACCAAGAAAGAATAAAAAACACAACAAAGGTTGCTCTAACGAGTTTTGATAACCAAGCTATCATCTTCAGAGAGTATCTATCTAACGGGTTAGAGCAACCTTTGTTGTATTTTTTAATCTTTATTGGTTTCAGGAGACAAGATTTGTATTTCAATTTCTAATTTTTGAGCAAAATTTAGACTTTTCTAGAAATTCGACAAACTTTTTGATTGCCTTTTCTTTTTGAAAATCTGAACGTTTTTGGAAATTTAAATTTGTTTTATTATTTTGCCCTTTTTGAAATTTTCGGTGGAGATTTTTTTAAACTTCCAACTTTTGTCAAGATTTTGACTTTTTCTCTGGTGGAACGGACTGGTCCTTGGTTATCTTCAAAAATTGAAATACAAATCTTGTGTTTTTTAATCTTTCTTGGTTTCAGGGGACAATACTTGTATTTCAATTTTGACTTTTCTTAATGTTTTGAGTTTTTCTGAACACTTTTTTTTATTTACCTTCTTTTGAAATTTTCGATTTTAAAATCCCTGCTTTATCAAAACTGACTTTTTGAAAATTTCGACTCTTTTAAAATTTTGACCTTCTGAAATCTTTCCCCTTTTTTTAAATTTCCTGCTTTTTTCTAAATTTAGCTTGTTCAAAATTTTGTTCCTCAAAATTTTGACTTTTTTTCAAAATGTATCATTTTCTTTTTAATCCACTTTCTGGTAATTGTAGGCTTTAGTTATTGGGAAATTTTGTACCTTTTTAAAAAAACTTGGATTTTCAAAAATATTGTCTTTTTAAAAATTTTATTTTTTTTTGGAAAATTTCGGAAATGACCTTTTTTAAATATTTTGATTTCTTTGAAAATTTTAACTTTTCAAACGTTTCACCTTGGAAAAAAGGATAAACATTTAGAGTTTAAAATCTAAACTTTCAATTTAGTTTTGAAAAAGAAAGTCAAAATTTTGATAACATTAAGCAATATTTTAGAAATATTTCAAATTTTTTTTAGCAACCGAAATTTAAAGTAGCAATTATCAATTGTTAAAAAAATCTGACTTTACAGACGATAATAAAGGACAAATTTCTTTTTCTAAATTTTGAGATTATGAAGTCGAAACTTCGAGAAAAAAAATCAAACTTTTAAGTTAAATTTGAGATTCTTTGCTTTTTGATTTTAGCCCCAAAATTTGAACAAAAAAGTTGAGACAGGTTTGAAATTGAACTATTTTTTTTAATTAAAATCAGTCAACTTTTTTGTTGAAATTTTGGTTCTAAAATCAAAGTCATATTTTGACTTTTTCTGAACATGTTTTTTCTTTTGAAATTTTCGATTTCCGAAGTTTTTACTTCTTTTAACAATTTCAATCCTTGAAAATATCGACTTTTTTGACATTTTCGATTATTTTAAAATCTTAATTATTTTCAAAATTGACTTTTTTGAAAATTTCAACTCTTTCAACATGTCGACCTTTTGAAAACGTTTTTGAAATCTTTCTCCTTATTTTAAATTTCTTACTTTTTTCTAAATTTAGCCTGCTCGAAATTTTATTCTTCAAAATTTTCACTGTTTTTCAAAATGTATCATTTTTTTAATCCACTTTCTGGTAAATGCCGATTTTAGTTACTGAGAAATTTTGTACCTTATTAGAAAGCTTCGAATTTTCAAAATTTTGTTTTCTTTTAAAACTTAATTTTTTGGAAAATTTAAGAATTGACCTTTTTTAAAAGTTTCGATTTCTTTAAAAAGTTTGACTTTTCAAACTTTCCATCTTGAAAAAAAGGATGAACATTTAGAATTAATAATCTTAGATTTCAATTTAGTTTTGAAAAAAAAGTCAAAATTTTAATACATTTAACAATATTTTATAAAATTTTCGAATTCTTTTTAGCAATACGAAATTTAAAGTATCAATTATTAATTGTTGAAAAATCTGACTTTAAAGTCGATAATAAAGGAGAAATTTCTTCTAAATTTTGAGATTTTAAAGTTGAGACTTCAAGAAAAAAAATCAAAATTTTAAATTAAATTTGAAATGTTTTTTCTTGGTGGAACAGACTGGTCCTTGGTTACCTTTAAAAATTGAAATACAAATCTTGTCCCCTGAAATCAAGAAAGATTAAAAAACACAACAAAGGTTACTCTAACGTGTTTCGATAGCCAGCTATCATCTTCAGAGAGATACTGACACCTAATCCCAAAATTAATCTTTCAATCAACCTTAAATATTTTTAACAGAGATGAGTGACCTAAAGGCCCAGCGAAACCATTGATAAAGTTGTCTCCAGCCTTATGGATGGTTAAGCTTCCACATGCATTTAACATAGAATTCTTATTTACTACGCTTAACAGTTTAATATTATTATCTATTCTATAATCTAATTCAAAACCATGTCGAGTCACACTTGACTTCTCAGTTCTTCCGTACCTCAAATGAGCCAAATGCTCATTCAGTCGGATTTTAAGAGATCGTCTAGTCTGCCGAAGTACTTTTGAGTACAATTTTTACAGGAAATTTGGTAAATACTTGTCCGTTTGCTTTACTTCATCGTTTAAACTACCAAAGGGCGAGTTTAGAAAAATATCAATTTTAAACATGAAATTTTGAATTATTTTCATCAAATTGTGAATTCAAAATCAAAAATTTAAAACACATTGAAAATATTTCAAAAAAAAAGTCGAAGAAAAATTATGGGATTTAGAAAAAAATTGAAGCCGAAATTTTCAGTTTTTTAAACTTCGAAATATCAGAAATAGTTGATATTTAGAATTACTGTCTAAATCTCTAAAAATAATTTCTGAAAAAAAAAAGGTTTGGATGTCAAAACTTTCACACAAATGACTTTATAAACTACAAGGCGAGTTTAAATTAGGAATTTCAGAAAAAAATATTTATATTTTTTGAAAAGATCAAAGATACAGTTAAACCTCCCTTAACTGAACCTCTATATACCGAATTCCTCTATATAACGAATTTGTTCAGGGAATCTAGCATTTAAAGCAAATTTACACGTAATATTACCTCTATTTAACGAACAGAGTACTTCCTTACAACGATTTTTTGAACCAAGATTTTTCAAGGTCTAACTGGTTTTAATAATGGCCTTCTGTTCACAGAAAGTCCTTAATACCTCATGCTAATGACATTCCAAGGTTTGATTCGTTTATAATTGCATCTTGTTCAAAATAAGTAAATACTTAATTTTTGGGTACCCCAAGCCAATGACATTGTTTACTGCTAGTATAAAGAGGGTTTACAGTTTGAGAACACACCTGAGCTTGTTTTCAATGCGTTAAATAAGTGCGAAGTATTTTTTAAACAGCAAACATTTTCTACATTCTCTCTACAAACAGAAATAACAGATTTTTTTAATTAAATTTAAATTATCTATATATGTTTGTTTATATATTTTTAAATAAATGTGTAATATAAAATTTTACATGTGATTTGTGCGTTTTTAATGTTACCCTCATATAACGAAAACTTCTCTATAGCGAATTTTTTGTAGAATCTTGGATTTCGCTATAGGGAGGTTTGACTGTATTTACAAAAACTATCGAAAATCAAAATTTTGAAGTTTGGAGCAAAATTTAGAGAAGAAATGTTGAAGCTTCTTGTCTTCTCAAAATCCTTGGTAAAAATTTTATTAAAAAATTTAAGTGTCAAAAGGAGAAAGTCAAAATATTGTGAAAAAGTCTAAATTTTGAACCATTGCCAATGTGCAGATTTTAAAAGAAAATTCAAAATTTCGACCTTAATTTCGTCATTTTTAAACTCGGAAATTCGTATGAAACAACTTTTTCTCAAAATATAAAGTTGAAATGTCGTGATTAAAAGTAAAAAAATTCGTTATTAAAGCCGATATTTGGTAACTAGGATTGAAATTTCAATATTGAATTTGAAACATCAAACCTTTTTCCGAAGTTTTTTAATTGAACTGAATTTTAAATCCTCAAGTTTAAAAATGATCAGATTTCGTGTAAAACTTTAAATTTATAAAAGAATCGACATTTTAGACGAAATTTATAGAAGAATTTCCTAGAAAAATTACTAAAAAATGTCTGCTGTCCACTTTCTGGTAAATTTTAACTTAAGTGATTAAGAAATGTTGTACCTTTCTAGAGGGCTTCGCAAATCCAAAATGTTGTCTTCTTTTAAAATTTTATTTTTTTGGAAAATTTCAGGAATAACCTTTTTTAAAAATTTTGATTTCTTTAAAAAGTTTGACTTTTTAAACGTTTCTCCTTAAAAAAAAGGATGAACATTTGGAATTTAAAATCTAAACTTTCAATTTTGTTTCGAAAAAAAAGTCAAAATTTTAAAAGCTTAAAAAGAGATGTTAAATTTTCGGTAAAGAGTAAAATATTCAAAATGTTTCAAATAACGTTTCCCCTTGAATAAAAGGATGAACATTTAGAATTTAAAATTTAAACTTTCAATTTAAATTCGAAAAAAAAGTCAAAATTTTAAAAACTTAAAAAGTGAGGTTAAATTTTCAGTAAAGAGTGAAATATTCAAAATGTAAATCAAATAACATTTAAACTCGAAATTTTTGAATCCGAAAATTTTAAAAATATTGTTACAAAATTTAAAATTTTTCTCGAAATTTCGTATTGAATCTGAAAAGGTAGCTTATATAGTTTTGAGTTTTGCTTAAAATTTAATTCTTTTTTCAAAATGAGGAGTTTAAACTTGAAATTTTTAGTCTGCAAATTTCGACATTCTTTTTTTGTAAAATTTAAAACGTAAGCTCGTTTCGAATAAAAATAAAAAAAGGATTCAAAAAAATTTTAGATTATTTAAAAAAATTCTCAACAATTCAGGTTTGAAATAGTGGCTCTTTCTCGAATTTTTGACGTTTAATCTGAAAGTTTTGACCCATTCTAAAAAGCATAAGCTTCAAACGGAATACCAAATTTAAAAGTCAGAATTTCGGGAAAAGTTCGAATATTTGATTTTGGTGGAACGGACTGGTCCTTGGTTATCTTCAAAAATTGAAATACAAAACTTGTCCCCTGAAACCAAGAAAGAGTATCTCTCTAAAGATGACAGCTGTTGAAACGCGTTAGAGCAACCTTTGTTGTGTTTTTTAATCTTTCTTGGTTTCAAAGGACAAGTTTTTGTATTTCAATTTTCGAATATTTGAGTTAAAAGTAAAAATTTCGAGATGATGAAAATTCGAAAATAAACTCGATAAGAATTTCTCAATTTGGAAATTATTATTATTATTATTATTATTATGCTTCTTCTGAATATCCTGGGTTTAACCTAAAATTTAATTTTTTTTTAAATTTCTAGTGAACACTTTTTAAGTTTGACACGATTTCTCAAAATTTCGGCCTTAATCGCAAACATTCGACTTTTTTTTTGCAAAATTCTGAATCCAAATATGAAATTTTTGACATTTCGACGTCAAAAGCTTTACTTTAATCTAGACATTTTGACTTTATTCTCGAAATATTTGATTCTGATGGTTTTTTTTTTCAGTTTGATATGAAATGTGAGAAATAATAATAATAAAAAATAATGTTGTAACTGTGGATTGTTTTAAAACGTCTTTTACTAAAATTTCAGACTTCCAGTTTCTAATGATAGTCAATTTAAAACTTCAAATTTTAGCTTATTCTAGGAAAGTTTATTTATTTTCAAATTTCAATCCGAAATGTCGTCTTTTGTTATTGAGATTTCGAGACAGTTTATGATTATTGTTTTTGTAGAGTTTTTTTTTCTCAAAACGCCAAATTTAATGCTTAAGCTTTTCTTAAAGTCAAATTTCATACAGATGTTCCTCGTAATACGCAGGTGAGCACTAAGAGAGGATTCAGCCTCTAAGATAATAAAAAGGGACATCAAAGAATAGGCCATTTTTAGATAATGGTTGTATTTAAAGTTTTTTTTTTAAGTTTTAATCCACTCGCAAACGGTAACCCCATTATGCTTTTAAAGCACTGTAAGTAGGATGCAAAAACAATGTTCTTAAACAAGGATAGGTTGTTAATCTTGGGGAAAATTCCTTTCGGTAACAAGTTCCACAACTTGGAAGTTCTATAGAAAAAAGAGTCTCCATAGACAGAAGTCCTCACTGTGTCAAGCTGGACCGCACAGGAATTTGCTGTATCCGACTGTCTAGTACGCCACAAGAATCTTGCCCTTAGGTGATCAATCCTATTAGTTCCTGCGAGCATCTTCCATGATAGTACTTGTAGAAAAGAGACAAGTCATCAACCATACGTCTATGCTCTACTGTTTCGAGAGAATCGGTCAGACTCTCGTCATCAATTAGGCGAATAGCTCTTCTTTGAATTGAATCCAAGAGAGCTAAAGTGTGTTATGGGACTGAACTCCCAACATGATAACCGTATTCTAGTGTTGGCCCAACTTAAGCTTTGTATAGTGTTAATAGCTGATGAGATGTGAAGTACTTTTTAGCTCTAAAAAGAAAACCTAGGTTCTGAGAGGAGGATTTGGCAATGGCGCGCACATGATCGTCCCAAGAGAAGTTAGTGCTCGCATTCACTCCTAGGATAGATAGATTAAGTTCCCATCGGAAGGATTTTACCGTCCATTAGTATGTTTGTTGCATTATCCCTTGATGTTTTCTTAGAGAAAACCACAGCCTGAGTTTTTGAAGCGTTGATGTCGACCAAATTGTTCTTATCCCATTCCAGAATAATCTCGAGATCCCGATTAATCGTTTGTCTCTGCTGTTCCCTTAGTCGATCTGAAGCAGCGATAGATAATGGTTTGTCGGAGAAAAAAGATGACACAAGGTTACTATCATCTGCGTAGCTGTATATAGGATTGGAAGTTGAAGCTAAGAGATCGTTTATCTGTAACAGAAATAGAGTAGGAGACAGAGCAGACCCCTGAGACACCCCTGCGTTAATCGCAAATGTCTCGGATGAGATGCCATCGATGACGACCTGAAGAGATCTGTCAGCGAGAAAATTAGATATCAAATGACAGAGTCCGGGAGGAAGACCATAGGATGTTAATTTGGCGAGAAGAGATCGATGCCAGACTGTCGAAAGCCTTTGAGATATCCAATGCCACAATCCTAGCCTCACCATTTTTTTCCATAGCTGAGTTACAGATATGAGTAACATATGCCAGTAGATGGCCAGTGTAACGTTGTTGTCTAAAACCTGTCGGAGATGATTATATTTTCCTCCAGATATTTGAGAATCTCTATGTTGATAACCTTTTCCATCACTTTAGATATAACGGGTAACAATGATATAGGGCGATAGTTGTTAGCCAAATTTCTTTTTCCCTTTTTAGGGACAGGCTGCATCCTAGCAGACTTCCAGATGTTAGGGAATACACCTATGTTGTAAGAGAATGTGAACAATTTGCTTAGGACAGGAGTCAACTCTGGGGCGCACTTCTTAAGAACAATATCGGGAATACCATCAAGGTCAGAAGCTTTCGAGGTGTCGAGCTCAAGGAGAATCTTCTATTTTAAACCAGGGTTGGCATGATATATATCAAGCGATATATATCATGATATATATGACGATCTATGTATATCATGATATTTATTATTATTTATTATTATTATCAAAAATTTCACGTGTAAACAACATGACATACTGCTGCACCCTGGACCATATTACAAGGAACTCCGACTGTTTAAACCACCTAATATGTTCAGGCAAATTGAAAATGAAGTCTTTTTAGGTTAATAGATATAACACAAGACACAGTGGTGACTCTAAATACATTTTTAACAATATGGATTCCAAAATTGCTTTGTTGTTGGTAATATCAGTACTCTTCGTGTATTTGCGAAACAGTGGGATTCGAAGCAAAGTTTACAAAGCACAAGTGCTTCAAATCATACACAAAAACGACATTATATTGCACCCTAAAACACCCCGTTCTTGTTTTTATAAACATCAACATTTTCATTCATTTTACCGTCAGATCAGCTGGCCTCAAAAGAATTTTCTCGAACTTAGCCATTAATTAACTTCAACCCACGAAATCGCCCAGAAAATGAAAAATTAGGAAACTTATGTTTCTGCTCCACTATTTAAATCAAAAACCTGAAATAAAAAAGAGAACTTGAACTCATTTTAGTCAAATTGTGAATTAGAGGAGTACCAGACTTCTGCATTGTTAAAATTTGTTATGAAAATATTTTTTTCTTTTATTTTGACCAAAAAGAAATTAATACATATCAATGATAACCTAATATCATAAGAACTTTTAACATCTTCAAACACGTTTAGTGAAATTATTCAGTAGAGAAATTCGATACCTTAGCTACAGATATCAAATAGGGCAGTTAGAATTCATTACGAAAATACGCGCTGCATACAAACACTATATAAAAAATCTCTAAAAGAGCAACTGTATTTAATTGTAAGTTTTGGTGCCACATTTCACTATTTAACATCATTCAGAGTGCGATAACACCTAATGACGTGTTGGCACATTTTTTATGTTTAGATTCAAGAACCAAATGACATGAAATCCTCCTCTCGCTGCCCCAAATCGTCGAAAACACAACAGATTTGGTTGAAAACATTTGTATCGATAACGAGGCGGCGTTTCATCCCTTTGTCGGCTTTCGACAGGGTGTTATCAATGTAAATTCAATAAGTGGCGGTTGTTTGTTGTTCAGGCGGTCCTTTGTAGTGGCAACGCTGCCAGGTAGGGCGGATTTAACTATTTACATACGCAGAATTCCCCAATTATTCGGCGTTACAAGCCGCATGTATTCCTATGTACGAGCATTAACTGGATTTGGGGTATTTATCTCGTCCGGAATTAGGTCCTTTTTTCGCAAATGTACTACCTGGTCAATTTTTCAATTATCTGGCTTTGTTGCGTTTTTAAGAAGGAAACGGATATGTCTAATCTGGCAAATAATTCGTTTATTATTAGTAATGATGCTTCGTTGAACATGAAAAGTACCAGAACTAGATACCGAGCCGACAAAATAAGAAAAAAATATTCAAATTATTTTTCTCCTTTCGACATTTCACTTGAAACTCGAAGGCTGAATTTTTAACTTGAAATATTTCCTAAAGTTTCATCTTCATGTTCCATATTTAGATTGTGACTTTGTTCTCAAAATTTCGACTTAAATTTCCAAATCTTGATTTTTTCCTGAAGGTTTTGAGGTTCAGTTTTGCACCTTTTTATAGAAAGCATTAAACTAGATGTTTAAATAAACTTCGAATTTTTTTCGAAAGAAGATTTCTCTTAAGCTTTCACGTTTTGACTCAAAAAATGCAAACATTTTTCATATAATTCCAATGTTTTCTTAAAATTTCGATTTTTTTCTGAAACTTTTAGGCTTGAAATTTTTACCTTTTTGCTAAAATTGTAGCCTAATTCTCAAAATTTAGGTAATTTCGAACTGTCAAATTTTTTCCCAAACTTTTCAGTTTTAACTTAGAATGTGCCCTTCTTTATTTTAAATTTTATATATTTATTTTAGATTTTACACCAATTTTATCTTTTTTTAGAAATATTGACATGTTTTATCAGAAACTTCTACTTTAATTTCAAGATTAACACGAAATTACGAAGTTTCAATTTCTTTCTCAAAATTTCGTCGTGAAACTCGCAATAAATTTCTAGATTTCCAAATTTCGAAAAATGATAAATTTTAAGTTAGGAATAGAAACTTTGCCAAAAAAGTAGAAAAAAAAGTTTTACATCTTGAAACCTTTTAGAAATTTTTAATTATTTTTATTTATTTTTTACTAAAGGTTTTAAAAAAATTCAAAATAGAAAATTTTGAGAAGACACTTAGCATTTTAACTTTTTCTTATTTTTGCAAATTTATACTTTTTTTCAAATTTTAAACATTAAATTAAGGATTTCTAATATAATCTTTACATTTGAAAAAGAAATAAATAACAATGTATAACGAGAATTGGAACTTTAATAGAAAATTCTTCATGGTGGACTCTCAATAGAAAATTTTGGATAAATACTAGAAATTTTTTCAAAAACCAAAATGTTGGGAAAATCGGAACAACAAACACCAGAAATGTTGATATTTCGAGAAAAAATTTAAAGTTTTTTCAAGCATTTTTATACTTCTTCCCAAATTTTGAATTTACAGTTTAAAAATTTACAATTAACAATTTAAAAATTTACAATTTACAACTTAAAAATTTACCCAAATTTTTGAATTCCAAAACGAATTTTTTTATTTTAAATTCAAACTTTCGATTTTGTTCTCGAAATTTAAAGAATATATTTTTCAAAACTTTCTCTTTAAATTCGAGCTTTTAAGATTAAAGTCTCGAATAGTCGAAGTTTTAGAATAAATGGAAATGTTCGGTTCTGATTCCAAAAATTAAATTCAAATGTTAAGTTTAATGGAGACTTTTGAAATTAAAGTCAAAAAAGAAACACACAAAACTTGACTGAATGCAATAGAGCTCAATTACAACTTTATTCTAGACATAATTTTTTTTTAAATTCAGGAAGTGAACAAAATGTGGTTTTTATAAAAATAAATAAGTAACAAACATTTGTATATTTTTACTCTTTCCATAAAACAGAACTTTCCAATCGGTAGAGTGCGACTCCTTAGAGGGCCATAAAGAGATCATAAGGGGGGGTTCAACGTGTATTCGGACACATTCTGACTTTTTTTGGAAATAAACATTATTGAAAATTTTGACATTATTAAAAAAATTCTGTTGCTTTTCAAAACTTGGGTTTTCTTTTTAATTTGATTAAGAAAATGTAACTTTTTATAAAATTTCAATTGTTACGCTTTCAGTTTTTTTTAAATGCCGGGTTTTTTGAAAGGTCGAACTTTTTTCACGATGTTATTTCAAAATTAGGACTTTTTTCTTCAAAATTTGGACTTTTTTAACATTTTCGAATTCTCCTCACAATTACGATGTTTTTCGAAAATTTTGACCTTTTTTGAATATTTCGTAATATTAAAAATTCATATTTTTTTCGAAAATTTTGATTTTTTTTTAAATCTTCAGTGTTATTGATAATTTCACAATTTTTTCAAAATTTCGATTGATTTTTTAAATTCTTGACTATTCAGAATTTTAACTTTTTCTAAAGTTTTGACCAAAATTTCGGCTTTTTTAAGTTTCGACATTTTTCAAAATTTCGAATTTCTTTGAAAATCTTGAATTTTTAAAATTTTGGTTTTTTTGTGATTAAATTTGTAAAAAAATTTCAACTCGAGATTTCTTCAAATCGGGGCCCTTCTTTGAAAAGTTCAACTATTTTCTAAATTTTCCATTTCTTTTTGAGAATGTTCACTTTTTTTAAATTTTCACTTTAAAATTTCGATGTTTTTTCAAATTTTCGCCATTGTTTTCAGAATTTTAACATTTTTAAACATGTTGGCATTTAAAAATCTAGACCTTTTTTTAAAATTTATATTTCCAAATTGTGACTTTTTCGAAAATTTTATATTTTTTAAATGAGGTGTTTTAAACCTTTTATTTTTTAATTTTTAATTTTTTTGACATTTATTTTGTTTGAAACTTTCGACTTTTCCTTCAAAATTTCCCTTTTGTAAGTTTTTGACTGATCTTTCAATATATTTTTAAATTATCCTGGGAATTTCGGTTTTTAAAAATTTACAATATTTTTAAAAATTGCCCCGTTTTTTGAAGTTTTTGAATTTTTAGAAAAACAGATTTTTTTTTCAAAATTTCACCTTTTTTAAAAATGTTTGACTATTTTTCAATATTCTGACTTTTTTAAAAAGTAGGTTACGATTTTTTTTCGAAACCTCAGTTTATTTTAAATAACGATTTTTTAACTGGTGGCATGTTTTATACTTGGGCGGTAGGGGGGGTTGCATAACATAAACGTTAGGAGCCCTTGGGAACTATATTTTTTATTGCTTGTTATGAAAAATACTAAAATCAGCCGAAAAGATGTTGATAAGCCTAATCGAAAGAAGTTATTGTTAGATAGTTTCCGTTAATTCGGAATAGGTCTCATTAGGTCACAAAGTATCTCTGGCTTGTTTAAAGGGTCAATTATGCACCGATTTAAAGTGATGAGTTGTGAAAACGGCGTGAAACGAGCGGAACACCTGCAGTGAATACTAATTGTCCTCACGTATTATTACTGCGTGGTGAGGACGAGCACGTTGATGGGACTGCGGCCGGGTCAAGGCTTGTTAGACACCCTAACTCCCAGCGGACACTACATTTTGTCCCCAGTCCCCACGCCGTCTCGTCATTATTAGCAGATTAAATCGAACCGACACCTAATTAAATCACGGACACTGATCACCCTCGACTCGTTTGTCATAAAGCGGGAGAATTCGGCACCTTTTGTGTACTGGTTTCACCTGAATTCAAATATGAAGCTGACAATTTTCTGAGATGTACTGGGTGTTGTTGACCTTGCAGGTTTTATTTGATTTTTTTACTTTTGCAATCTTAAAAATATTGTCATTACTAACAACCTAACAATCATCTTCCTTGATGGTACGTTTATTTAAGATTAAAGCAGAGGTGCCCCAGGGATTTGTTATCTATCCTAGTCTGTTTCTGTTACATATAAACGATCTCTCGCTTCAATTCCGATCCGATGCAGATACAATTTTATACAAATAAATAAAAGATGCGTGCGGATTTTTTTTTCGGGTGTATACACATTTTTATTGTTACTCTTATCAAATTTAAGTAAAAGTGTTCTAACTTCTAATCAAGGTGGTTCAGGTGAATGCAGTAACTCGGGGTCAATTGCAGCGTCTATTTTTTTATGTAATCGCGCCTTAACAACGGAGGAGAAACGAGACCCAAAATGACGAAAATCGTTTCTAAATTCCACCAACTGCCGATGCATTTTAAATTATCTTAAAATATGCATACCGCAGCTTTTTATGTAGCTTATATTTAATTCTTCGCGGAGTGTGACTCGAATTTCCTTTGTCTACAACGAGAAGTGTCGTAAGCTTACAATTGCATTCATTTATACTTACAGAGCGATAGCCTGGCAATTTCATTTTAGATTATTTAGTTCAAATTTGATTGAAACTTAACAAATATGATTTTTAAAAGAAAAACTCTCTCTACAACTTGCTACATTTGGTATTTATAAGTTCTTGTTCTCATTTATGAAATTGTATAAACATAATAAAACTAATTTAATCAGCTATGCACGGTAAAGGGTTCCTACAGATTACAGAATGGTGTTTTGTTAAAATTCGTTGATACGATCATGTGTATATTTAGCTGGCTCGCAGCGAGTCTCTAACTATGTACTAGTTAGTGCCCCATCAGGTTAGCTAACACTGTATTGAAAGTACGGCTATTGTGAAAGTGAGGCTGTTTCAAAATCGAATGCCTTAATTATATTGCCAACTGATACCTTCAAAAATGCGAAGGTTGAAAGTGCGGCCACTGCATCTACAGCAACCCTTATCTTTATGTACTAATATTGTTTACAGATTGTAAAATTTAAATTTACTTGAGTCCTATAATTTCTTCTCAGGCTTTATTCAGATTCGAAATTGACAAATGCGTTCATCATTTTCTATTTCAATTGTTAATGTTCTACTGGTTTCTAAACTTGTACCTTGGCTGAACGAGTAAAACTTTTTATTAAATAGGGAAGCTATTTTTTGTTTTTAACAATCTCGACAAACTACAAGTTTCAATTTTTATTTGATTAACATCAGTTGCATTAAAGTATAAGTCTATTTTTTAATGTATTTAAGATGCTATATCCAGAACCGCAGTGAAAGGGGGGCAAAGGGAACAAATGCCCTCGGGGCCGGCGCTTTTTTGGGGCTCAAAAGCAGCCATCTTAGTAGTCCGTGAATTACAAAAATTTGAAGGCTGAAGGCCACAGGTTTTTTACATAACTTGAAATTTTTACTCGAAATTTGAGCTCTTTTTTTATCAAAAATTCCACGTTAAACTCGAAAATCCTATTAAATTACAAATGTTTTTGAAACTTTTTAGGTTAAACTTAGAAAATGCTCCTTTTTAATGCCTGCCACTTAAAATGTCAGATTCTTTTAAATAATCAGAATGTTCTGGAAAGCTCAATTTTTGAAAAAATTAAATTTATGAAATTTAATTCCCGAGTCAAAATTTTGAAAAACGTGTGACACTTTTTTAAAAAAGTCGGAATTTTGAGAAATTCCCTATATATTGAAAAAACTCAGAACTTTGACAATAAGTCCAATTTTAGATGAGAAAATGGCAAAATTTTCAAAAAAGTGGAAATTCTAAAAGAAGTTTAAAAACAATCAAAACTTCCAATAAGATTCGAAATGTTGATAATAAAATGTTGAAAATTTTCAAAGAGCGGAAATTCTTAAAAAAATCAAGAGTTTCAAAAAAGTCTAAATTTTGTAAAACACCAACTTTCTAAAAAAAATCGATTTTTTTAAAAAAGTGGAATTTTTCAAATAAGAATCAAATTTGCATTGCTAGATTTTTCAAAAAAATGAGTAATTTTCTAAGAGAGGCAAATTTAAAAATAAAACTTATCTACAAAAATTTAAAGATTAGAAAAAAAGTTAAAATTTTGAAACAAGTTTGGAATTTTCAATGATAGTCGAAATTTTGAAAGATAGTCGAGCTTTTGAAAAAGTCAAAACTTTGAGGAAAAATCGTAATTTTGGTAATAAGAGTTCGAAATTTCAAAAAAGTGGAAATATTAAAAAAATATTGAAAATTTTAACAAAGTCGAAATTTTGAAAAAAGTAAGATTTTTCAAATAAGAGTCAAATTTACATCCGCCAAAAAAAAACGAAATTTTCTGGAACAGGCGACTTATTCAAACAATCGAATCTACAAAAATACGAAAATGCAAAATGTTAGAATTTTTAAAAAAGTCAGTTTTAAAAAAAAAAAGTTAAAACGTTGATGAAAAGTCTAAATTACTACGACAATATGTCCACATTTTCAAAATACAGTAGACATTCTGAGAGAAGATCGAAAAATGCAAAAAAGTCTAACTTTTAAAAAAAATCCAACTTTTTAAGGAAAAGCGAATTGTTTAAAAAAAGTGGAATTTTTTAAATAAGAGTTAAATTTGCATATGTCAGATTCTTCAAAAAAATTAGGGATTTTTTATAAGAGGGTTATTTACAAAAATTTCGAAGCTTAGAAAAAGTAAAAATTTTGAAACAAGTTAGAATTTTTTAAAAATTCAAAGTTTTCAAAAAAAAGTCAAAACTTTAATGAAAAGTCTAAATTATTACAATATATCCAAATTTTCAAAAAGAAGTGGACGTTCTGAAAAAAGATCGAAAAATGCAAAGTCTAATTTTTGAAAAAATCCAATTCCAAGTTTTCAAAAAGAGTTGAAATTATGAAGAAAATTCGAAGTTTTAAAAAAAATCAAAACTGATAAAGGCTAAATTTACGACAATATATTCAAATTTTTTCAAAAAAAAATGGGCATTCTGAGAAAGGATCGAAAAATGCAAAAGAGTGTAAATTTTGAAAAAATCCAAATTTTCAGAATTTTCAAATGTCGAGAATACTCGATATTGTGAAAACAAAAACAAAAATTCTCATAAATGTCGAAAATTTGAAGTCAATTTCCAAATAGCGTGAAATTTAAAAAATCTAAAAGTCAAAAAAAATTCGAAATTAAAAAAAAATGTTTTTGTGATTATGGATAGGGGGTAAACTTGTGGTTTCGCGTGACCATCACGTGTGACCCTCACGTGTTGCAAACATGTTCTAATGTGAAAAGTATATTCTGCTGTTGAGCTTGGAGCATATTAAAGTTTATTTCTTTAACAATACATATTAGATTTGTTTCCATATGATACAAGCAACCAAATTACAAATATAAAAAGGTAGGTCAATTTGATAGCATTTATTTAAAATGTTTCCAATATTCTAACTCGTTTACTGCTGTGAGTTTTCACTTCTGTTGGCAGTCTCCAAGACTGGTCCTTAGTTATCTTCAAAAATTGAAATACAAATCTTGTCTCCTGAAACCAAGAAAGATTAAAAAACACAACAAAGGTTGCTCTAACGCATTTCGACAGTCAACCTATCATTTTCAAAGAGATAGTGGCTATTATTTTTGTTTTTTGTTTTGTTTTTTTTTTTCGTCAGAACCTAAATTATGAATTAAAGAGTTAAGAAATGTTTGTAACGTTATAGTTAATTAATAGTGATTACATTGTAAGAAATTCAACATCATCTCGATTTCGACGGAGGAAAGAAATAAACTAAAACTCCAGCAGCAGAGAGGTGTTCCAATATGAAAGTTATTTATTTCCCGGTTGATGCATCTCTAGGTATCTCTGATGTGTAATAGCATTGGGAGTGGAAATACGGCCAGATAACGCTAAAGAGTCGGTTCTCTCGCTAATAAGTTGTCAGTTGCGAGAAAACGAAGGGGAACAACCATGGCATGCACTACCAAAGCAAATTACTCACACTCAAATGATTCCATTTCAATATCACGACAAAAGGGGATGGCAGCCTGCTCGCTACTGTGTATCCTCTATGCTATATACTTTCCATGCAAACAACAATCCAGCCGCTTCAGCTTGATACCTATCTCGCAGATTCTTCGCTATGGTTTGCCAGTTTCATTCTCATTTATTAGATGTGTCGTTTCTAGGATTGCCCTTTACGTTTCAACTACAACGTCGTTAAATCATTCACCGAATATGACGTCCATTTCTTTAAATTTCGAAATCTCAAAATTTTAACCTGACGTACATATTTATTAATTTTTTTTTTTCAAATCTACCGATTGACTGTCTGACTTCAAAATAACTGTCTTTTTATAAGCTCATGTATTCATAGACGCAGCTAGAATAGAGCAGGATAGAGAATTTGCCCCCCCCCCCCTCTGGCTCATTCAGCTAAACTTTATATTCAATTGAGGATACTTTTCCAAAAAAAAATTCCATTTCTTCGTCAAAATTCGTCCTTTCTTTCTGATATGACATCTGAAAATTTCGACTAATTACTCGAAATTCGTCCATTTTCACAAAATTTATCTTTTTCGTTTGAAATTTCAAATTTAAATTCAATTTCTTTCATCAAACTCCAACTTGTTAAAATTTCGAATTTTTTTCATGGGTTTTTTTTTCCAAATTTTACCATTTCTCAAAATTAATTTTTTCCCGATTCGACTTTTGATTTAATTGATTTTCTGCAAATTTATACTTCTTTATCAAGATTTACCTTTTTCCTCGAAATAATTTGGTCGACCTTTTGATAAAAAACCAGAAATATTTATCTGGAAATTCTGATGATTTTTTAGAAATTCTGTAAAAAGTCAAACATTTGGAGAAAATGTTCCGTGGAATTGTCGGTGTTTATAATTGAAATATAATTTTCTGGAAATTCAAACTTATTTCTCAAAGTTTCGACGTTTAATTGAACATTTTCTGACTTAGAGTGAGGCAAATTGGGGCGCATATCTGCCTCTGATACAAACAGTTAAACAGTTAAGAGAAAATTTGTGAAATTTCATTTTTCTCAAAAATTCGTCCTTTTTCCAAAATTTCGATAAAGTTTGACTCTCTCTGGGTAATTTCGTGTGTTTACTAAATTTCTTTTTTCTCGAAATTTCGATCTTTTTAAAATTTTGATTTTATTTAAATTTAGTCTTGGGCGATTCCGCTGGAGACGATTCTGAGATAAACTTTTAAATCGCATTATTTATTACGTTTTTGATGTCAATACAAGAAACCAAAATCTGGATTTAATAATAAAACTATTTTTTGTAGCCTTAACTTCGCATTTAAATACTTGAGGTGTTTATACATAGTATCACTTGAATATATGCTGCAAAAACCAACTGAAAAATTGTACCTGGGACACTATCGGTCACTAAGATTTTGTCTTTGGATTCTAAGCTTTTGGTTGGTGACAAAGAAGTATACTAATTAGTAATATACATTGCTTGATTTCCGATTTTGTTAAGTATTTGCGTATAATGAAGTGAATGTTCTCAGAATTTAAGGTGCTTTGCAATCCCAATAATTTGAAGTTGCAGCCGCGATTGCTTTAAAACTGAATAATTTATTGTTTATCTTTGAGTTCTATATCTTTTTTTGGTTTATTTCAATAAATTAATTTATACTCTTTTAAAATATAAAGCCATAATTTAATAAATGTTTCACAATTAATAAGTGTTTGTGTTTTTTTACTGTAATCTGAAAAGGAGACTGATTTGATTGCACCTGCGATAGCACTTTAAACTTCCATTGTGACTATTTATATTATATCATTAAAATTCTTATAACAAATCAGATGAGAACAGGTTAAAATCTAGCCCTTCAGAGAATAATTTCATGAAAAATAGTTTTATTTTAATAGTTTCTAGCTTTAAGAGTTGTCTAGGTGTTGCACCCATGATAATGGAATCGCCCTTTTGTTTTTAAAATCTCAAGCAAAAAAATCGAAATTTTCAGAAATAAAAACAAATCGAACTTTCGATATTTTTCTTACAATTCGTCTTTTTTAAAAAAATTTGAATTTTATCTCAAAATCCGATCCTGTATGTTCCTAAATATCGGAATATTTTCCCCCAAAATTGTACCATTTTCTTGAAATTTGACTTTCTTCGGAAGATTTCAATCTTTTTCTTTATTTGATGTTTTTCTCGAAATTTCGACCGTTTTCCTGAGATTTCGTTTTTTTTTCGAAGTTCCGTTATTTTTCTTAACATCGGATTTTTCTGATTATTTTGATTTTTTAGAAATTGCATTTTTAGAAATTTTGACTGGTTTCTTAAAATTCGCTTTTTTCTCGATATTTTTATTTTTATCTCGAAATTCGACATTTAACTCTTATGGAAATTTCGGCTTTTTCTCTTAGTTCTAATTCATTTTTTTCGAAATTTCGACTTTATTCTCAAAATTCTACTTTTGAAGAAACACTTCTTCTCTCGCCATTCCGCCATTTTTCTTAATTTTTTGTGTTAAATTTCGGCTTTTTTAAATTTGGTTCCGGAAATTTCAACTTGTATCTCAAAATTCGCCTTATTTTTGAAATTTCGACTTGTATCTTAAAATGCGGTGTTTTAATTTCTGGAAATGTAGTTTTTTTCTTCGGAATTGGCTTTTTCTTAAAAAATACGTTTTCCCTAAATCAGATCGGTATATGTTATTAAAAAGTAAAAATGCTGAAAAAAATATTTTCGAGAAATTTTGAAAAAAAGGTTTTTTTGTACATACATTCAGATATATAGACCCATTAGTCTAACGTTATTTCTCCTTCAAACAATGGAGAAAATTATGAACCAACACATTAGAAGCGAAGTACTGTCAAAGAATACGCTTCATGAAAATCAATTTGCCTATCAGTAAGGCAAATCCTCAGAGACAGCCTTACACAATCTTGTCAAAAATATAGAACGTGCATACTCAAACAAAAATATCGCTCTTTGTGGATTTAACGACATAGAGAGTGCTTTTGATATATAACACCTTATATGAATCCATAAAGGCAGCAGCTATCAAAAAACGTTTTAAGAAACCTACTATCGATGGATCGTCTCCATGTTAAATGGTAGGAGAATCAAAGCAACCTTAGACAGTGATTCAGTCACAGTGAGCACAGCAAGGGGTGGTGCCCAAGGAGGTGTTTTATCTCCACTGGTGTGGTCCATCGTGGTTGACTACCTCCTAAATATACTGCATTACTCGTGTTTTAAAGGAATATGTTATACAGATGATATTACTGTCATTATCAAGGGCAAAAACGATAAAATCCTGTCGGATTTAATGCAAAAAGCCCTAAACACCATTGTCAACTGGTGTTCAAAACAAGGGTTAAATGTAAACCCAAATAAAACAATAATAATTCCTTTCACGAAGAGAAGTAAGCTAAATCTAACAGCTCCCACTATGAATGGAGTTCAACCTAACTTCTCAAGTGAGACTAAATATCTAGGAATAGTCCTAGACCAAAAGCTCACCTGAAATCCTCATTTGACTCGAATAATCAAGCGAGCCACGACAGCGTTCTGGATGTCCCGCAGATTATTCAGCAAAACCTGGGATCTGAAACCGAAAATGATCTACTGGTCATATAGGATGATAATTTCACCCCTGATCACATACGCTTCTTTAGTATGATGGCCAAAAACAACGAAAAAGACGACACAAAACCAACTGAATATAGTTCAAAGGTACGCATGTCTGGGTATAATAGGCGCAATGAACACCTCTCCAACACCAACAATGGAGGTAATGCTAGGTCTAATTTCTCTCCAGTCTTTACTGAAGAGGAAGGCGATTAAAGGAGCCTCAAGATTACTGCAAGTAAAACAATTTAAAGAAGAAGACTTCGTTGGTCACATAGGAATCTACAAGGAATGTAGCCCTGTGATTTTAGCAAGATTGATTGATTATATGGAGCCCAGGTACGAATTTGATCATTCCTTTGAAGTGGACTTAAATAGTCACACTGACGCTCAATCAGTACCTGAAGAAAAACCCAAATCATCCATCTGGTTTATAGATGGATCAAACACAGCACATGGGACTGGAGTAAGAATTTATGGTCTTAACTATAGGTTCTCTAAAGCCTTAGGAAAAGACCCAACTGCCTTTTAAACTGAGATACATGCAATAGAACTCTGCGCCTATGAGTGTCTTCGAAGAAACCTGAAAGGAACAAAGATCTAAATTAACTCTGACACTCAAGTGGTAATAAAGGCTCTCAGCAGCTGCATTGTCAAATCCAAACTAGTTTGGGACTGTCAACAAACGCTAAAGCAACTAGCTAAACACAACAGGACCAACCTTAAGTGAGTGCCAGGGCACAAAGGAATACAAGCGAATGAAGCTGCGGACAAATTGGCTAGAGAAGGATCTGCATCGTCATTTCTTGGACCTGAACCACTTTCGGGTTTTCTAAAAGTCAAATTAACAATGAGATCAAAAAAAGGCATTTAAAATCAAGAACTTCCCACCGGAAATCATATCTAGAACTACGACAGGCGAAAAGATTCATAACTGGAACGCTTGAAAAGACAAAGATCTACTTAGAATTCAGCAAATCCGAATTGAGCATACTAACCGACCTCTTAACAAGACATTGCCCTATGAGGTACGACCTCAAGAAAATGGGTCAAGCTGAAACAGATCTATGTCGCTTTTGCGCAGAAGCTGCAGAGACTGCAGAGACTGCAGAGCATGTGCTATGCAAGTGCGATACGCTTGCACGCAAGACCCTTCAGATGTGAAAAAACTCAATCCTGGGTCCATAATAAACTTTTACAAGAGTTTGAACCTGGGAACTACATAGATCAGGGTATGCACAAAAGATCTCTTTAGGTCAAAGTACGGGATGGACGAAAAGAAACACGAAACGACCCATATATAATCTAATCTCTAATTTCTAATCTGCTTTCAATTTCTTTACTGAAGTTTAAATATTATGTCACATTGGAATAAAGAAGTAAAAATTTCGAGAAAAATGTTTTTGGAAATTCAGATTTTTTTTATCAAAATTAGACGACTTTTTCTGAAAATTGCCATTTTCTTTCACAATATTCGATCTTTGCAAATATTTTGACATGTTTTCAATTTTCAATATTTTTCGAGTTTTTCCGAAATATTGGATTTTTATTTTTATTTCGCTTTTCTAAAAAATCCTATCAAAAATTGGATGTTTTTTTTTTTCGAAACTGGTCGCCATCGAAATTACGACTTTATTCTTAAAAATCATACTTTATTCTCTCAAAATTGAACTTTCTCTTGATAATTGTGAATTATCTTCTATAAATCTCGACCACTTTTTTAAATTTTCGACGATATTTTTCAAAAATAATTATTTTTTCCCATTTTTTTCTTAAATTTAAATTTCCGAAATTTCATGTTCCTCAAAATTTGTGTTATTCTGGAAATTTTGTCTTCTACTTCAAAACGTGATGTTTTATGTTTCTGGAAATCTCCAGTTATAGTGGAACATGTTCTCAACATTTGAACTTTTTAGGCTTTTTAGATAATGTTGGAATTTAAAATCGAGATGTTAAGGTTACAATTTCGAGAAAGAAGTGCGCGAATATCAAACTAAAGCCAAAGATTCGATTTGCGACCCTGAGGTAAAAGAAAGGATGGAGGGGCGGGGGGTGAAAATGACTTACGGTAAAAACTAGTAATAACTTTTTTTGATATGAACATCTTTTACTTTTGCATATCATTACAAATGAAAATTAACGTGTTTTTGAAAAAAAAATTTCATAATGAAACTCTAGTAACCATATTTTACAGTTAGAGGCCTATGATTAAATCATATGTTAAGTTTTGGTTAATTCGATGTCAGCTTCATCTCGACATCTCGAGTAATGAATGTAAATGTAATATTTTGAAAAGTGCCGTGAAGAGGGAGCGGTACACGGACGATGGACGGGCGAATGGTACGAGCACACAAACGAATACCGAACACATGTCCTTTTAAGTCGACAGAAAAACTGTTTTAGGTTTGTGCGGTGAAGCGAGAGATGTTAGATTGTGAATATAATTGAAAAAGGTGCCCGTTTAATGGGGGATTTTCGAATAAATTATTGTGCATTGACGCGGACATTAAAAAATACACTTATCCACTGGTCCCCGCTTTTGTTGCATCCACCTCATAGCGCTTTATCCGAGTACGACGTGACATTAAATACCCCAAACATGTAACCAGCAAATTAACACCCTAAAATAACTGAAACGAGCATGTCGTGAAAATGTTCCGCGACTACACGCCGTTTTATTGCTGAAAAGCATCCCGAGTTGTCACTGCAGAATGCAGTCACAATAATTGGCAACTTTGGTGTAGCACGAGCCTCAAGTTAGCAAATAAATGCATCACCTTCACATTCGCTTTTTCTGTTTTTTAAATCTATAACCTTCAACCTGAAATCTGCATGTTTATTTCATCAAAACGAATTCTTCTTCGAAAAAAAGTCCACGTTTCGAGATGAAAATCGAAATTTCACGAAATAATTTCAATTTTTTGAGGTTTCAAACTTAAAGAAAGAAATCGAAGTATCAAAGATCAAATATATAAAATCTTGACAAGTTTCAAATTTTCTAGATGAAAAATTTACATAAAATCTCGAAAATTCGAGAATTTTGAAGTTTTTCACTATATCATTACGAAAATTAGAGTAAATTATTGAAGATTTGTAATTTACTTCAAAGAATCTAAAAATATCTTGAATATCCGAGTTTAAATTCTAAATTTGACATTTCGAGATTTGGGCCGAATTTCGACGAATAGTCAAAATCTTGAATATTCGAGAACATTATCGGTGGTGATGATTTCGAACTTTTGAATTTCCAAATTTATAGGTGCTAAAAACGAAATAAATCGAAAATTGGAGACTGAGTTAAAATATCTAAAAAATAGGATTCGAAATTTTCAAAAAAAAAAGGAAAAGTCTCGAATTTAAAGTCAAAATTTGAAAATAAGTATAAACTGCTGGTTTTAATTTAAGTAAAGTATTCGATTAAAAAAAATCTAAATATCCATAAAAAGGACTTACAAGATTAAAACCAAGAAAATTCGAATTTGGGATTTGAAGTAAACATTTCGAGACAAAACCAAGTTTGAGTTCACATTGGAGGAAATTTCGAAAAAAATTAACAGTTTCTAGATCGAGTCAAAACTTTAGGTTTACGCTTCCAGTCAAAATTTTTCGTACACTATAAATAAAATCTATCATTATCTGTAGTTACGTAAACATCACTTTTCTAACAATTGAATAAATTGCCACAATGATCCGCAGGAGACTTTCGAACAAGAACAAAATGCAAATAGACCAATTATCTCGCTAAAATTTTGTTATTTCGAAAGTTTCGAGAACGGTCAAAATTTTTGCTACACAATCAATTTATGAAAGACATGAGACTGCATCAAAATTTTATTAATACTTGGTTAGATTACCTTTATTTTTAACAACTTTCATTAATCTATGGTTCATGCTTGATATATATTCATAATTTTTTGACGCTCCTTTGTAAAAAAGGGGATTAGCATAGATCATTAGTAGAATAATATTGTTTAGATTCATAAACACTATCAGAACATTCTCAATCGGATTAAGATCAGGGCTTTTTATTGGTCAGTTTAAAATGTACATAAATCATGATCTTAAAAAAGTTCTAGACTGTTTTGATATGTGGATGGAGCAGTTATCTTGTTGTCACACTGAACATGATCGTCTAAGAATGGTTTTACGTGTTGTCTGATTAAATCAATGCAACTTGAAGATTTTGGTTTTCCTTTTAATTTCTTTAACCATATCAGACCATTAGGTAGAACCATTCCCCACACCATTATTTCGCCTCAACCCATTTGCCTCCTGTTCCTAATCATTGCACAGTGGGTCGAAATTAATAATTTTTGGCCAAAACTTTGAAAATTATGAAACCTACCTTATTGTTCATTACAGAAAAAAATATTGAAAAAATGATAATTTTTTCAATATTTTTTGATTTTGGTGATAACCAAGAAATTAGGGTGAGTATTAAGGGTTGAAATTCTAACTAATTTAAAAAAATAACTCGGAGATAATTCAATCTAAAAGTAATACAAAATTAGTAAAACAATTATTTTTTTTGCAAAAATACAGTGCAGTAAGGGGTATGAAATGATACGAGTCAAATTGAATCAGTCGTTAACTCCTAAAGTGAAAATTTCTCCCATCTGCACCATTATGTTTAAAACGTTATGGTAAGAAAAGGCGGAGCTAGGCGCAGCCAAAAATTGTAGAATATCGAAGTCCATACTTCATTCAATATAAAAAAAATACGAAAAGGCTAAAGTTTGTTAAAGTAAATATGAAACAAACAAAAATATTAATTTTGCTGATTTTACTGCACGCATGTCTGATAACTATTAACTGATGACATACTCTAAGTCATAACCCGCATGTTATTTTTTTAAATGAAATATTGATCTACAGTAGAACACTTAACTTGTTCCATATGAGAAATGGTTAATTTTTCAAATTATCAAGTTATATGGCAATCGCAAATATACTGAAATTTCCCTTGCAACTAGTTATTTAAACGCCTCTTCGTTCTAAGGGCTGCAGCGTGAAATGGTAAAATATATGGGAATTATAATCAATTGTTCCTTTAAGAATAAGCTTTATTCTTGCTAATTAACCGATCATTAAGCTATTTTCTCGGAAAAATTCAGTCCCTCTGAGTTTTGGCCAGAAATTGCTCAAATTGACCCACTGCGGACTATTTGGATCCATTAATGAGTACAAATTATCAAGCCCGACCAGTGTAAACCTTTTTTCATCAGAAAACATCGTGAGATTCCAGGTTTCTTTCAAATGTTTTTCAGCAGTCATTTTTGCCTATGCTTTTTGGTTTATTGGATTTTATTTTGAATCCTTTTATATCTAAAGCCCAGAGCATTCTTCACATATTTCGCACACTAACATTAAGATCTAGTTTGTTGAGAATTTTTCTAGCAGTCAGTATGTTTGCATTTGTATTGTGCGAACGAATTTCCTTGTTAATTCTGGTGTTGTGCTATTGTCTCTAGTTCCAATTAAAGGTGGCCTGCCAACATCACTTTTAGCTCTATAATAATCAGTCCTAACCATAAGTGTAAAAACACACCTAGCAATGCACATAAAAAACAAATTGTCTCGGTTGACATCTATTTAATTACTTACTTAAGTCAATCACAGGGTAGTTACAGTACTTTATTTATTATAAAAAATACCAAGAAAAAAAAATACGGAAGTCAAAAAAAATATGTTTACTTAAAATTTATCCAAAAGTTTGCACAAAAAGTATTTGTACACTTAAAAAATGAGCAGATAAATGTAAGAAAAAGTCACAAATAACACTCCATTGGTCTGGTCCTAGATTTAAGAATGACATGGATTCTTCTTGGCATAGAACTAAAAAATTTAGAAGTGTCAGAAGAGAGCATCAGTGCCCATTCTTTCTCAAACACAGTTTTCAATATTTCTTTACGTGAAATTTGATGCTCTTGAATTTTGTTGCTAAGACAATCCCACAAATGCTCCATACCATTAAAATCGGGTAACGGAGAAGGTATTACAAGGCATTTTTGCGCGTTAAAGAGTATCAAACTCCTAATATTCCATGGGGTATGCTTTGGATCGGATCTTTTAAAAATATCCAATTATTATTAAAACTCATTGCTGTTGCACTTGAAAGAAGATTTTTTTTAGGATGGTAATACATTCTTTAGAGTTGTTTATATGGTCCATAATGTTATCAAAAAATGCAAATTTTCCCACCGCTTTAGTACCCATACAATCCTAAACTCAAACAGATCTAATACCATGTTTTATCGTAGGAACTAAATTTGCTTTATCAAGTTCAATATTAGGTTTTCCGTTTTCCCCACACCATTTGACGTCCATTAGAATCAAATTTAGATTCATCTCTAAAAATTACCTGCTCCCAAACGTTATTTGTCTTTATATCGAAAATTGATTCCTACGATGAAACACTGTGGAGGTTCTGTTTATGTTTGGAGTTGTTTGAGTACCAAAGGGGTGGGAAAACTTGCATTTATTGATGGCATTATGGACCCTAAACAATTCTAAATAATAAATTGCCATCCGAAAGAAGAAGCCTCTTTCAAGTGCAGCAGTAATGGGTTTTAATAATGATCGGATATTTTTACAAGATAACGAACCAAAGCAATACCACGAATACTAAGAGCTGGATATTTTTGAATGCGCCAACATGCTTTGTAATACCTTCCCAGTCGCCCAATATTAATTTTACAGAGCATATGTAAGATTATCTTAGCAAAAAAATTCAAGAGCAACAAATTTCAAGTAAAAAATAATATTGAAAATAGCTTTTTGAAAAGAATGGGCCTTGATGCCCTCTTTTTACACTTCTAAATTAGTTTTGTACCAAGAAGATTCATACCATTATTAAAGCTAAAGGCTGATAAACGAAGTATTAATTGTTGCTGTTTCTTATATTTATCTACTAATTTTCGAAATGAACGAATACTTTTTGTGGGGACTTTTGGATAACTTTTAAGTAAATATTTTTTTTCGCACTCAGAGTTTGTTTGTCTTTCTCTGTTTTGTCATAATTAAGGTGTTAAGACTATAGTTATCAACTCAATTATTTTTTTAAAGAAATAGATATTTTTAAACCGAGAAAATTCCTTGTTTTTTTGTAAACGGCTACGTGTACGAATACTTTTTACACTCACTGTAGAAGTAAGTAAATTAAAAATTCTGTCAGTTTTCCTGATGCTTTTATGGATCCCGAAAGTCTCCTTGACCTTATCAATAAAGTCACTCGAATGCGTGGCTGAACCTTAAGAATTATCATAAAATACATAAACAATCTAGGTACAATGATAACTTACCATTAAGGTTAACCCAAACCAAAAATTAGGGCACTGTACGAAGAATTTTGGCCCCTTATTACACTGTCAACAAAATTGAAGTTTTGTCGTGTCACATGAACTTTTGTATTTTTTAATAGTGTTAGTTGTTGTCATTTAAAATAAGCAGTTTTGAAATTTTCATCTCCCACAACATTCGTTTGTTAAATGTTTGACAAATGATGGATCTCCAGAAATATAACATAAAAAATGTAAATTAGTCACTTAAAATCTTTGTTTTTCTAGATTATTTAGCTTTTAATTGGTCCCTCTTGATCAAGCAGTAGTAGCCAGTCAACACCCTTGAATTTCATCTACCCTGATAAAGTTTTTACCTCATTGGAATGTTCGCATTTAACTTTTATCAGTTCTTATCACATGTAGCCCACTTATAGCCTATTCGTAGGAATAAAGTCAAAATATGTGTAAAAAATGGATCTTGATCCCCATATTGCAATCCAAAGTTTTATACCCCAATGTTTTTTAACCAAATATCTTTAGATGCCACCCTTATGGTAAACCAAAAAAATTCCAATTACATTTTTGAAGCATCTTCATGCCGAGTTTTCAAAACATTTAATTTTTCTTCAAACAACGAGTCTCTTATTAATTTTCTTAATTTGAGGTTCTACTACTACTACTACTACTTCACTTACTCTGGGGAATTTCTCTTTAAAACATAAAAATCCATTTTTATTGGGACCCATCCCCTCTAGAAAATTTTTGTTAAGCCTAATTTGATATAAAGTGGTGGTAGAAGTATACCAGAGCTTTACAAGTGTGAAATGCTTTATAGTTTTCTATTTACAAATTAAAGAGACAAACTTTTTCCTAATTGTGATTTTTTTCACTCCTGGTGTTCCATTCACATAAAAAGTAGCCAAATTTTAATGATTAAAAGACTTCAAATTGAGAATTAATATCATCATGATATTAGGTTTTATTTCTGATAAATTTTTTTAAGATTTAAATAATATATGGACTTAAAAAAAAACGAACAGTATTTGGAAAAAATATGTTCCAAAAGTAAATTTTACCTTGTCCCAAGAAAACTGGGAGTGATGAAAAAAAATAAGTACGGTTTCATGATGGGGGTAGGTAGTCCAAACACAATTACCTACCAGAGTTTGCGTGACAAAAATGGTGTTGATCAGTGTTATTTGCTAAAGCATTGAACTAAACACTGTGGCTTGTGATTAAGTCCAAGAAGGTTTCACCCCTTTACCACATCGGCAATTAAATAAATAATTACGCGATACGAATTTTGCCAGCAGAACTGGCATTTTCAAGCGTACTAATCTAAAAGATTAGCAAAAGATGCATCGACGTCATCTACATTGAGATTCAAATCGATACTGGCGGTCTTTAGCTTAAGCTTTCTTTCCTATTTCTAATTGTTTAACACATCTGGTGCATGCAATTTTGACCTGCCACAAATAGCCTTCAATAAACTGGATGCGCCAATGGTCCTTTATCTCCGTTAAGGGTAACTGGCCTCTGATTGATATAAATTGTTTCCTATGCATCAAGTTCTCTGTTATTTGTAACCGATCTTAACAATTTTAAATTTTCAATGTTAGTGTTATTTGGCAAAAATCGAACATTTAGAATTTTGTAATCATTCCTTTCAGCAATTACGAATTAGCAAGTTATTGATTCCCTTAAGTATTAGCATATTTAAATATGATTAGCTATGAAGTACGCAGTGGTTAACACAGTATGTTTTTTAGTGTACGAAAAATATTGGGCGGTAGTGTACAATCAAAATGCTAATGGGAAAATTTGCAATTTAAAATTGAAAAGATAAAACAAAAACTATTAATCCTTTTTCCTGTTGGACCTTTATAAATCATCATTTTTGAAAAAAAAAACCTTTTTTTTAAAAAAGTGATTTGAAAAAGTCAAAGGAGACCGACCACTGAAATATATCAAAAGCAAATAAAGCCATTTTTGAAACAGAATATTAATGCTTCATTCAGGGGTGGATTAAGCTTGCTCGTGGCCTTATGTTAATTGTGGGAGCCCTAAATATTTGCATATTACGAAAATGTGTCAAAACATCTGAAAAGAAACTAGTGATCAAATTAGGGGCCTATGGTATCCAAAATATGTTTGAATACTAAAAAAAAAACTTTGGTTGATGCCCCTGGACTATAACACTTGAACAAACGTCCCTGACAACAAAATTTTGTAAAGTTCCTAAGTTTCTCTTGGTGGATATTCCAAAATTAAATTCGATCATTTTAAATTCAGCAAAAGTTCGTCGTACCACAGGTCGCCTATTTAAAGAATAAATTTCCGTGCGCCCTTTAACGGAAGAACCCTTGAAAACGCTTAGCGTGGCTTTATTAAGACCAGTCGTCGACTACAATACTAATTTGGTGGAGAAATACAATCCATTGCGAACGTTGGGCATATTTCATAACCGATACTTGACGTTATTGTATCGGTACTCTCACTTTGGAAGGGTGGGCCTGGACCCGCCCCGTACGTCACCCCGTCATTCGAAATTGATATATCAATATTAGTTATTGTGGCAGTTATTACAAATGTCGCAACTGGGGTCCTAATGACCCTATCGGTTACAATTGCACTCTGCATTTAGCCCCGCGCCTTTGTGATTTTTGTAAAAAATCGGGAGCTGAATGCTGAAGAGGCTAAAGTGGTACTTGCGAGAATTTAAAAGTGGGTTCTTGCCATTCGTTTTTAAAACGGGTTTTAGGACGTGTATTATTTTAAAGTGACTAACAGTCACGTTAAGTTTTTCAATATATTAACAGATAAGGTTCAGGGTCAGCCTTAAGATATTACCTAACTCATTTAGGATGCTATTAGAGGCTTATATTTGCATCTCATGCATACTTAAAGTATTCGTCTTCTTAAGATTCGATATCTCGAACGATAACGACCGCCACGTATACACTGTATCAATTTGAAAATGTACCACCTTAAATATTCCAATTGTTGTATAAAATATGGGATTAGGCAAAAACATGTCAATTTTATTTTCAAGATGAACATCATTTCAGTTGATTTTCAATCAAATTACATCAACCCTTGAGCTGGGGCGGAGTCAACCCCTAAAATTTTAAAAAGGAAAGGGGGTTGAGCGATACCTCATAAGAAAGTTCGTTCAATTGCCTTTTTAGGTATACCACATATTTCACCTTTTTGTGTTCAATGGTTTTCGAAAAATCAAGAAAAACAACAAGTTGGTAAAAAGCAGCTTACTTACTTCTCAAAATTTTGTCCATTATTTTCTAAACAGGGATATAGTCTGCTCTCGAATGCCCCGCTAACGTTCTAAAAAACGTGTACTTCAGTTTCTCTACGCAGCTGTGTCTTCCCTTCAATTCTTCCAAATCTCGAGACTGTGTTTTATAAATAATCGATTTAAGTTATCCCGTCAGAAAAAAATCTAGAGGCGTTAAATCGAATGATCGTGGTGGCCATTCGATTGCTCTTCTACGAATCCATCTGCCTGGAAATCTGTTATCTAACCATTGCCTAACTGGAACAAAGTAATGTGGTGGAGCTCCATCTTTTTAAAAGCGAAGAAGATCTTCTTGCAAAACAACCTCCTCCTCATCAACTTGATTTTCTAAATTCTCTGTTATTAAGGGGTCTATTCATGGGAGTACCCAGGGTCTGGGCCAGGGGAAGCAAATCAGATTTTTTAAAAGCACCTAGTCAAAAAGTCAAATAAATAAATATAAATTAAAATAGGTAATTTTGCTGCCCCCTTCTTCCCCCCTGGGTAGGCCCATGGGTCTATTATATCATCAAAAAGATTTAAGTAGATCCAACAACTGCATTTCCAAATATACCAGCCCATACGTTAATTTTTTCTGGATACTGTAAATTATCTTCCCTAAAAAGTCGCGGATTTTCATCGCTCCAGTATCGGAAATTGTGTTTGTAACATGCCCATTAGGGAAAAACGTACACTCATCATTGAAGCAAATGTTGTTCAAAATATTTTGGTTGTTATTTATAAAATCTGTTATTGTTTCGCAAAGTTGAATCTTTCCGTCAAAATCGTCATCAAAAAGTTGTTGAAGAATTTGCCTTATTTAATTTTAGCGCTGTCCTTACATGTGACATTCCTACTTTGCGAGATCGCAAGCTACAGTACGAAGTGGGGTGGTTAGGTCCGCAGTGAATGTGCTTAAAACTTCTATTTGAGCTGCTTCATTTAAAGCACGTCTATTTCTTCTTTTTTTGTTGTTGGAAACGGAACCGATTTCAGTAAATGTTGCAACTAATTCCAAGACATACTTGTGATTTAAATTACTGTGGGGGTTTCCCTCATTGAAAGTTGCTGCCGTTGTTTTAGCACATCTCTCATAATTATGACTTTTTATTGAATGTCATGATTTTAAATTTGTTGAATTTAAAATAGAGGGGGCATTTTAGAATTTGTACAAGGATGCGCCTGATGATCCTCCAGTTGGGCTGTGCATATGTTCCTGGTAGCTACTGATAGCTTCTAGATATTCGGTAGTTGTACCACTGTACGAATCATTTCTCGGAATACTTTCTGGTAAACATTTACTACAGCGATCCATACACGTACATAATTGTGAAATTTTACAGAACGACTATCGTTTACGTTAGCTCTGGAGTAAGTTGAATTAAGATTTTAAAATTCGACAGTACACAAGTGACAACCAATTCAGAAAGCTCGATTTTAAAAATCTCCCCTTTTAACTTTCGTCGTCACAATATGGGGTATAATGGAGGGCAATTTATTTTTAAGATTAGAAAAATACCCGAAAATATATCATATTCTTGTCTGTTCTCCGGCAGAACCGTAGATAAACCGAAAACGGGAAGCGAGTCCTGGGGCACCGGGAACGTGTATCTCTTCAGCCATCCCCGACACACAGATAGAGAGGTGAGGTGAAGTAACTGCGGTGTTCGGGTCCTTATCGTAACTTTCTAGTTGGCTGGCTCCGACGTACCGTAACGCAGATCGGCATGTCTTATCTTACAGGGCCGCCCACGAGGGGGCGCCCCCTACCTAACGTCGCCCTCCCCCGCCGTTTCAAACGACGCTTACCTCCAAAACAAGCCTATATGTGGCTTGTTGATGGCTTGTTGCTAATGCGTGCTGTTTAGTGTTTACTCGCATGCAAGTTGTTATTTCGGGAACGCCGTCATTCCAGGGCGTTTATATCTCGAGCCGGATCAATGGCTTCATTATGGGGCTACACTCAGCTTATTTTAATAGAGGAGATAAAGACAAAGCTGACTTTACGTTCTAAATACATACATATTACGTATAACGTTAAGACGTCATAATTCATAATTACTACAAATAGTGAAGTTATTATTAAAAAATGTAGCGACTGATCTAGAAAATCTTACTACTTAAGCATTTTCTTGATCTGCCATTGTTGAAATATATTCCATTTTTCATCTTTTTAATGATGAGAGTATTTTGTTATTTCATCCAATATAAATAAACCTACTACTACTTTGTAAAAAATTGAAATACAAATCTTTTCCTCCGAAACCAAGAAAGATTAAAAAATACAACAAAGGTTGCTCTAACGCGTTTCGATATCCAAGCTATCTTGGCTATCGAAACGCGTTAGTTGTGTTTTTACATCTTTCTTAGTTTCAGGGAACAGGATTTGTATTTCAATTTTTGAAGATAACCAAGAACCAGTCCGTTCCACCAAAAACTACTACTTTGTGTCTACAATTACAATATTCTAGCTTTTTGACTGAATTTGCGCATCTTTCAATTATTTTTCCGCTTTTATGGTGATGACTGAAGAAACGAAAAAGAACTTACATTCGTTGCAGGTGAAAAAACAGTCTTAACCTGATTTCCAGTAATTATTTTTCATTCACATTGAAAAAAAAATCGCTCTTTTAAGGATAAAATTCATTGCAAACGGATTTTTTAAATTATACATTTTAGGGACAAATCAAAAAATTAGTTGTTCAAATTTAGAAAAATACTATAGGGAATTAACGCTTAAGAGTTGTATACCTGTACTGAAAAGCAAAAATAAATCAAAAATCAACTTGAAGAAAATCCATTATGCTTCTTTTTATGTCCATTCCGCAAATTTAAAAAACATCCCTCGTATGTAGCAGTTTATTTTAGATCCTATTGCGCGCCACATCTAATATTTATAATTCTGTGATCGGTGACGTCTCTCCAGCATTGCCAGGTGTAAGAGAAATTTCCGTAAATTGAGTGCAAGCACAGGCGGATATAGCAAAATGTGCTTAATATTTCAGATGCATAACTAAAAAAAGAAAACTCACCTATATTTATTATATTTTAGCAGTTCGACTTGCTGAAGGATTTCTGATCAAATTAATGCATTTTCAAGCGATATGCTCGATATATTTTTCGTCATCTAACAACACTGGCAAATTTTAAGAAAAAATATAAATTTTGAATAGCTAATTAGGTGCCAAATTTCGTCAAAAAAGTCAAAATATTGAGATGGAAGTTCAAATTCCACATTAAAATCGGAAGCTGGAGACAAATTCAATTTTTTTTGTGAAAAAAACCAAAATTTCGTGAAAATTTCGATTAGTCGAAAATCGTTTTTTTTTAATTCTGAGGTTTATCTGGGATTTCAATTCTCTCCAAAACTAAAGAAATGTTATAATGTTCTAGATACATCTTCTGATTTCCCATGTACATATAAAAACAAGAATATTTCTTAAAAAAGGAAATTGATTGCCGCATTTTTTTATTATTAGTTCTTTCAAATGAAATTTGGCCTTTTGGGCGAATTTTGAGTTAAAAGACCATAAAAAAGCAAAACTAAACAAAAATGAAGAAAAAAAAAGAGACACACTAAAAAAATCAAAATTTTGAGTAAAAAGTCAACGTTTTAAGAAAAGATCAGATTTTCAAAAAATTTTCTCTTTTTAAAAAAAATTTCGCGAAAAAGACGAGTTTCGAGGAAATAATCGATTTTTAGAGACAGAAAAAAGGGAAATACTAAAAAAAATCGAAATTTTGGATAAGAGATCAACATTTTGAGATAAAAAAGTCAGGTTTTCCACTAGACAGTCAATTTTAAGAAAAGAAGTTAAGTTTTGGGAGTCAAATCGAAATTTTGAAGCAAAGACCAATTTTTAAAGTAAGTTGAAATTTTAGGACAATTTAAAAAATTAAATTAAAAAAAACTTCCAGATAAAACCAAACTTTTAAAGTCATTTCTCGGCGAAAGTCCAATTTTGGGAAATGAGGTTCCATTTTGAGAATAAAGTCAAACTTGGGAATAATACGAATATTAAGAAAAAACAAGTCAAAATTTCGATAAAAAAAACAAATTTCGAAGAAATGTCGAAATTTGCAGATGCATCAAAGATTTAATTTTGAGAGAAAAGTCAAAATTTTGGGAGAAAGTTTATACCCTTTTTAATTACATTTCCACCTAATTTCTAAACAAAGTCGAAATTTCGAAAAAAAGAAGAATTGTCAGAAAAAATCGGAATTGCGAGACAAACAAGTGACAAATATTTTTAAAAAGTCGCATTTTTGAGTAAGAAATGAATATTTTGAGAAAAAAATGTCCAGTTGAAAGTCAATAGTGGCAAAAGAGCTTGAATGTTTAAAATTTTAAATTTTAATTGTAATCTGCAGAAACACAAACGGTTATTTTTGAGAAAAAAGTCAAAATTTCAAGAGAATGTTTACCCTTTTTAACAAAATTTTGACCTAATTTCAAGACAAATAATTCGAAATTTCGAAAAAAAAAGAATGTCGAGAAAAAGTCAAAATTTCGAAACAAAAAATTCTAAAAAAAGTGGAAATTTTATGCTAAAAGATTTTAGAGAAACAAATCGGATTTTCCAATAGAAATTCAACTTTTGAGAAAAAAGTCGAATCTTGGGAATGAAATTAAAATTTTGAAATTTGAGAACAAATTGAAATTTAAAAAAAACGATCAATTTGAAAAGAGTTTATTAATTTAAAAATTGAAATACAAATCTTGTCCTCTGAAACCAAGAAAGATTAAAAAACACAACAAAGGTTGCTCTAACGCGTTTCGATAACCAAGCTATCATCTTCAGAGAGATTTATAAAAAATCCAAATTTTCAAATAGAGACCGAATTTTAAAAAATACGTTACTCTGAGAAAGTCTAATTTCAATTAAAATAATTGAAATTTGGATAAAAAAGTGAATTTCGAGGAAAAAGTCGAAATTTACAAAAACCTAATAAAAGGTTAAATTTTGAGAAAAAAGTCGAAATTTCTGAAGAATACCAACCTTATCAACTCCAACTTTGTTGGATGGATCAATATTTTGACTTATAGGGGCGCCGGGAAAAAAAAATGTAGCAAGGCGACTGGAACCAAAAAAGTTTGAAAATTACTGTATTAAAGTGCATCGCATACTACGAAGTAAATTAAGTTAAATAAATTAGTTCAATTAAATAATTAGTTACAGATCTGGATGGTCTCAATTCGGATGAAACCAACTCCGGTGACAACTCGAACGCCGGCTCCAGCATCGGGCCCGACGACGATCAAGCTCGATTACGTCTAAAAAGAAAACTACAAAGAAATCGGACATCTTTCACCAATGATCAGATCGATAGTTTGGAAAAAGGTACACACTTAACTACTCTAAGGCGTCCACCCACTAACACGACACGTACGTCAATTTCAGAATTTGAAAGGACACATTACCCCGACGTGTTCGCCAGGGAGAGGCTGGCTGCCAAAATAGGTTTACCAGAGGCCCGAATTCAGGTGTGGTTCTCAAACAGGAGAGCCAAATGGAGACGGGAAGAGAAGTTAAGGAACCAAAGACGAGGAGGCGGCGCGGGACCCGATCAGCCGGGACCTCCGGCGTCCCCTCCTCGATTGCAAAGTTACAACAACACGTCCATGTATTCACCGTTACCTCCCCCGATGTCTATAGCGGATACTTACAGGTAACTAGAAACTTTTTTTCGATTCGTCTTATTTGATGGAAAAGTTCTGTTTTTGTAGTTTATGTTTGTTGACATATGATTTTATTTTATTACGATACCAGCGATTATAATAGGTGCTATTATAGTTCCATGTCGCACATGTCCACGTTTAGTCAAGGGGGTTTGAGTGCGGCCAGTATGGGGCCCTCACCTGGCTCCTGCCTCCAGCAGAGGGAATCCCCCGGTATGAGCGGCGGTATGGGCAGTTATTGTATGGGGCGGCCCCCTGGGTACGACTTGGGTCTCGGTTACGGCGGCAGACCGTCCCCCTGCAGTCCCAGTCAACCCTATCAAATGAACGGTCATCAGTACGCCACCAATGGGACGTCGTCGACAGGTTTGTAATTCTGCTCTTTTTTCGGAGTCTTCGGTAGACAGTGATTATAATTTTAGGTTTGATTTCACCTGGTGTGTCTGTACCTATAGCAGTTCCGGGGCAAACGGACATGACGTCGCAGTATTGGCCTCGCATACAGTGACCCTGGTGGAACTGAGGTGTTCAAATTGAATCAGCCCTCCCTCTGATGCAATCGATTGTACAATTCTGATGTTTTACCTTTGATTCTATAAAGTTTGTTACTCATCACTCGGTGGTACTTGGAAAATTTTCTCAACGTGTCAGGTGGTCATTGGTTTTTCATAAATTGTGTTTTCGAGTCACCCAATAGATGAATTGAAATCGCGTGCAATAATACAATCGATTATTTATAACATTTTTAATTTAAAACATCGACTTTCTGACCACGTTTGATCAGAACATTGTAATGTTTCCAAGTAAACAAGAGAGGTGTACCCTATTGAACATGTCAAAGTGAGAGTGTTTCAACTAAAATTCACTTCAATTTCCAGATTGAACTGCTTTCAAAATTTTAATTATAATATTGACAGATTTGAGAGTGAAACATTTTGAAAATTTTATAAAGGAATATTTAGAGGAAAATCAAAGTTTTGAGAAAAACTGATTTCAAAAAATATTCAGTTTTTTTCTCTCTAATCGATTTAATGTTCCGCATAGACCTAAAATAAAATGGTTCTTCCTACATATAGAATTCATTTTTCAATTAATTGGGCCTTTGCTGTAAGTATTACAACGTTTAGGACGTAAAATAAAATAGCACATTTACAAAGTACTTTTCGTGATTTATTATTGTGACAGATTTGGGAAAAACAGTCAAACCAACATTCCTAAAAAATTCACTTTCTAAGTTCATTACAGTGAGATTGTTTGGACGTTTTTGTCCCATTCTGCTTCTTTAACTCATTTTTAATGGGCTTTAGCATGGGCGTAATGCAGAATTTCATTCAGGGAGGAACAAGAATCATTTTGAAAAACTGATAAAAAAAGAAAGCCAGAAAACGTTTGGAATGAGTATATGTATATTTTCATTAACTACTACAACTTAACTACATGAACTGGGGGATCGAATTTTCAGATTAAATTTGAAATTTGGAAATAGAACGGAACTTTAAGATAACAGTCAGAAAATTGAATCTAAAATAATAACAGAACATTTCAGACATCTTCGAAAACTGTCGACATTTTCAAGAAAAAAGTCGAAATTTTAAGAAGCCGAATTTTGTGAAAAATTTGACAATTGCTAACTAAATGTAAGTAGAATTTAGAGAAAAAATTCAGTCCCTAAAAATATTTTCTCAGAATTTTTATTTTATTTCAGTTTTGCCATAATCTTGAAATTCACAAAATATCTTTTTCTCGAAGTTTTCTAAAAATGTTATTCTCAGAATATTCAGATTTTTATTAAAACGTCAATCCAATTTTGAAAACAGAATTTTGAAAATAGTCGAAAGTTTGAAAAAATGTCCCATTGTAAATAGATATGTTCAAAAATATCGCATCTTGTCAAAATTTCCCAAAAATAATTTTTGGAAAGAAGGAGTCCAAAATGTAGAATTTATAAAGTCGAAATTTAGAAAAAGACGAATTGAAACTAATTTTAAGAGAAACAGTCGAAATTTTAAATTTTCAAAAAAAAGACGGATTTTGAGAAAAATAGCTTAATTTCGATTTTTTTTGAATTCGTTTTCTTTCTGGAAATTTCGATTTTTTTCGTTTTAAAAACCCGAAACGACTTTAAAAAACAAAAATTCGAAATTTTAATAAAAAGATAGAAATTTTGAGAAAAGGGTCGAACTTTAGTAAACTCTCAAAATTATTCAGAGAGAGACTAATTTTATCGAAATTTTGGAAAAAGGATGAATTTCAAGAAAATGAAATTTCGCGAATTTTTTCTTGACTGTTTGAATCATAGGCGGTCTGCCCCAACTCAAGTTAGAAAATTTCGAATATTTGAGATATAAAGGTCGAAATTTTGAGAAACAAGTTAAAAATTCCGAAAGTTGTATTTCAATTATAAACACTTTCAAGATCGATCAAATTTTGAAGAAAATGGTAAATCTTGATAAACAAGTCGAAATTTACAGAAAATCAAAATTTAAAGAAAAGTCAAAATTTTGCGGAAAAACGAATTTTGAGAAATAATAAAATGAAGAAATTTTGAAAAAATGTGGATATTTTATTGAGAGAATCGACAATCTGAAATAAAATTGCAATCTTGAGAAAACTGCAACTATTCATAACATATATTTTTTTAAAAATCGGAAATTAAACAAAATTGAAATTCTGCAGAAAAAAAATCGAAATTTTCAAAAGTCAATTTTTTAAGGCAGAAAATTTCGAAAAGTCCAAGTTTTTTAAAAAAAACCGAAATTGTCACAACCATGAAAATGTTCAAAATAAAGAAAACATTTTGAAAAATGTTCAAATTTTAAAAAAATTAAAACTTGGGAAAGACTCGAAATTTATTTTAACAAAGATTTTAAAAAATCGAAATTTTAATTGAACAAAAAAATGATTTAACTAAAGCATAGCAAAAATGACCGTTTCATCCGCATAATCCGGTGACATCAGCTTTTTTTGCACACAAGCGCGAAGTCCCCCAAGGCCGCTACATCCATATTGAAAGATCATTTTAAATATCATATGTAACATGCTTCCAAATTTGAATTTTTTCAGCTATTTATCAATATGCAGTCACAATTTCAATGTCTCACAAAATCGAAACCAACAAATTTTTAAGTATCATGTGACAGCGATTTAGGTTGGTGGCAAATTAGACAGCTTTAATGCCGGACATTAAAACTTAATTAAACGCAATTTTTTTAAAAAAGCAGTTTAATCTGGAAATTTTTCTTACCCACAAATTTGTGTAAATGTGATCTATTTATAAATAACAAAAAAAAAACTGCGAAAAATACAACGTTCTTATTTACAAGTTTTTTTAGAAATTACCACATATCCAATTTATTTGCCAAAATAGAGACATGTGCATGTGATTTTATATAAATATTTTTTATGTGAATATTAGTTTAGTAATTTATAATTGTTTTCCAAATGTTCTTTTTTATTGTGTGTAAATAATAAACCAATGAATGAATAAAGTGTTTTATTTATAATTATAGTTAATTATAATTTATTAATTATATTGGAATTTTTAAAACCCTACAAACTAGTACCCCTTAAATAACATTAGGATAAATCATAACCTATATTGTCTAATAAGTCATCTATATCTTTCAGTAGTTCATCTTCTCCCTTTTCACTGACATTAGTTAAATCATCTTCATCTTCAAGAAGAAGAACTTCGTCCAAAGTCTTATTCACATCTAATTTAGAGCTTTTAACATTTTTCACCTCACTGGAGTCTAATCCGACCACTTTTTCTTCAAAATGAGCCTTTTGCTTGCCAGCTAGGGGCTCGCCCTGCAGTCTTTCGTTCTCTTTAACTTCCTTGATATCTTCAGAGTTGCCGCTAGATACAACATCTTCGGCTAACGGCGATGGATACCGCCGCAATTTTATACGTTTCCTAGGACTAACCGCCACCGATTCGTCCTTGCTCGTACTCGTAACTTCCTCCTCTTCGTCTTTCGTCCGCCCCAGTATGGTATTTCCAGCCGCGCGTCGTTTTTCGGCTCGAATTTCCGCCAACGTTTTAATTTTTATCTCGTTGACCTCCTTCCGGGGTTTCTTCGGCGGGACAACCCTCTGTTTTTTCTGTCGCTGGTCGTCCAGCGAATCCGTGTCGAGGGGTCGTTTCTTTTCCGGGATTTTGGCCGGCGCTTCTACTTGTGGTTTGTTTGGTTGTAGCAATTTCTTCTTTTGTAGGAGTCGCTAGTCTGAGATCGTCGGATTCGGCGATAGCGAGCTCGGTTGGAGGCGGTTGAGGTTGTGTACCTAAAAAAAAAGAGAATTTAAGCTTCAGTTCGTAGGTATGGTTGAACTATGGCCAGTGGTATGGTTGAACTATGGCCAGTGGTATGCCCCGACGTCGGTGCATAAATTCGACCAATCCACGGACAATTTTGACCTGACTCCATTAAAATATTGTTACTAAAACAAAAACAGAAAAAGTTGCCACTTTTGGTGAGGATGAATTTTGATCGATGTGGCGAATTTAAGGGTGTGCAACATGTGGAACTGCATAGGGCCCTCCAATATTGTGAACATGAATCGGAAACTTTGCAACATTTTCATGGCGAGTAAACTTAGAAAGTTCAAGTTTTTGAATTTCGAGTTTCAATTTTAGAAAAAAATTAGGACTATTAAAGATTAAAAAAGAATTTAAATTTTTAACCCTTACTGTATTCATAACTAAATAAATAAATATTAAAAGTTCCACGATATTTAGACAAGAATTTGATACGATCGGATCAGGTTTCGCTTTTCAGCATCGTCAGCGGCTAGATCTTCTAATCACACCCTCTAATAGAAGTTTGGGGGTTTCGGATTAAACTGAATATTCAGTGGCGTGGCGAGGGGGGGGGGCAAAGGGGGTCATGGTCCCGGGCGGCACTTATGAGGGGGCTGGCAATTTTTTTATATCTAATTTAATAACTTCAACTTTAATCTCCAGATTTTTATTTAGTTTGAGTTTCCTTCTCTTTGATTCTTATTGTTGTCTTCCTTAGCATACATCTCTTATCGAATTTAGAATTGTTTTAAAAGTGACAACTTCCAACTTTTCATCAAAATTTTGACATTTTATTCGAAATTTATAAAAAAGTCAAGATTTCTATAAAAAGGCAAAACGAGGAAAAACTCCGAAATTAGAATTTTTATTTCCAGTTTAAGTTTTTTACTAAAATACGGTTTTTACGCTCGATAAATCTCTCTAAAATCGAAATTTCTGATTAAAACTCAAAATCTAGAAAAATAGCCAATTTTAAAAATTCGAAATTAGAGGAAAAAATCAAAGATTTCCGGTTTTAGGTCGAAAATTAAAAAAAAATGAAAAGCTGCAAGTTTAAATTAAATAAAAACTGAAATATTATGTTATTTCTGGAATTTTTTGAATTTAATTTTGAAACAAATTTAATTTAGGGTTGGCCCCGGGCGGCAAAATGTTTTTTCTCCAAATTTCTACCTTTGTTTGAAAATTTCGAGTTAAAAATTGATATTTTTAGTTTCTCTTGAAATTTCAGTCTTTTCTCCAAATAGGAATTTTTTTACCTAAAATCTTTATACAAATTTCAGGATCAAAGCCGAAATTTGGGGTAGGAAAGTCGAAATTTTGAAAAAAGAAAATTCTCAAAATTTAAAGTTTAGCGTTTGTGTTAATTTTTTTGGAATTTTCGATTTTAACTTCAGAATTTTGACTTTTTTCGAAAAAAAGCTAAATGTCTTAGCAAAAAAATCGATATTTCGAGAAACAAATCGAAATTTAAAACAATAAACTTCAAATTTTCGCATTTAAAATCTAAACTCAATTTTTGATAAAAATGGTAGTTAACAGGAAATTTCATTAAAACCTTGAAATTTATAACAAAATCAAATCTTAGAGTTAAAAAATTTCGAATAAGATTTCTAATGTCTTGCTTAGTAATTAATTTTGAGAGATTTTTATTAATGAATTAAATTTTTATCTCATACTTTACACTTTAACTACAAAAATTTTGAAATTTCTGTTAAAAAAAAATAATTTCCTTAGTTTAGATTTTTAAGGATTATAATTTAGAGTTCAATTTAAAAAAAAAATATCCACAAATAGAGGAGTCTTTGACTTACCATGGTAAGAGTAATAAGCGGCAGATTCAGCCTGAACTTTTTCCAGACGTATCTCCTCCAACGTTTTGACTTTGACGGCTCTTTTTTGCGCTTTCATCGGGGACATAGCAGGTACCGTATCGCTATCAGATTCTGCAAGAATACACCTCGAATCAGCGAAATATAACAAAAACTGTGCTGGGTGCATTCTTGCAGCTCAGGAAAAACATAATAAAACAACACGATTGGTACAAAATAATTTTAATCTGTTATAGTAAATACAATAAAACAATCTAAAATAGTACCAACAATATTGTTAATTAAGAAACAAAATCGAGTTTGTTTACTAAAAAGAAAATTATAATTCTCAATGTGAAAGGTACAAACTTAAATTTCGAAAGTTTATAACAAAGATTCGAGGTATTCTACAATTTTTTACAACATTATAGCAATATAGAGTACGAATACCGCTGAGTTTGTAATTATAATCAGAGTAAAATCGGCCAAAAACCTCACACATACGTTAGGAAAATACAAAGATTCGGCAACTTCGACCGAAGGTTCTAATTACTAAAAAATAGCTAGATACCCCACAAGTCCCCCAAAGAAAAATAAATGAACAAAAACAAGAATGCACCGCAGACAATGTCAACAAAAATTTACACAATCAGTATAACTTATGAAACCGCCAGCCGCTGAGTGGCGGCCCGGCAGTTCCATAAATTATAACACACATATATAATATGCAATAAATAATTTAAGGCTCTCGAAATTCGACAGGTTTCCAATCGGGCGCGCTCCGGCGTTTACCCAAAAAAAAAAAAGAAAGAAAGCGGCGTTCAGATCGAACTATTAGTCAGTCGATTATTTTAAACGGAGCGCGCGCAAGATAATCGTAAATTTAGGCTAAAAGTTTTTAAAAAATATATGTTTTAGCCCTCTTTTCAATTAACTAAGCCTAAGTTGCGACTATGCTACATATATATTACATTAGTTAGTGTGCACATTACTTAGGGAAGATATATTAAGACTGCCAGCATGAAACTATTTGGAAAACGGTCGCCAAAGGCATCAGTAAAAATTCATAACATTCTTTAAACAAAACGAAGAGACCCTTCAATAAGACCATTTATTCGCATTTCAATGTAAATGCTTACATAGCTTGGACCTTACAACTTCAAAGTTGAAGATACAACTTCGAAACTCTTTATCCAAAATTATTTTGTCCAAAATGTATACTTTTAATTTCCAAATTACGATGAAAATGGACTTACAGCTTCAAAGTTGGAAATACAACTGCAGAACTCTTTTAACCACTTATTTTTTTTTAAGATTTAGGCTTTTAATTTCCAAATTCAGATTTTTTTCCCCAAAATTTCGAACTTAAAGCAAACTTTTAAACCTGAAAAATAAGTTTCATCTCAAAATTTAAGAAAAAATTTGAAATTTCAGGAAAGAATTAAATCAAATAAATCAAGATGACAACACTAGCTGCCATGCCAAGCCACTGGACCTTAAATTAAAATAGGAGCAAACACTTGGCAATGTTATACTCGAAAAGATTATCCAATATTACTTAATTTCAAATTTTTGAAATGATAAATACTTTTAAGAACATACCAAATCTTCTCATTATCCTCCGTCTTACACTAAGTGCAAATTCAAATTTGTCATGAATTATTAGAATATGCACCACATAAAACTAAAGCAAATAATTAAAAGTTTAAATAGTAACAGTTCAAAAAGACTCATTTTCATTAATAATTTCAAATTGGCAGACAATTTTGATCAAATTTACATACATAATAAATCCACCTTGAAATCGATCCCAAAAAAAAATTAAATATATTTCAAAACCATAAATAACAATAAATACTTTCAACACTTTGTCTTTAAACTCTCAATGTTACTATATATAATATTCACATGTAAATCCAAAAATTAACTAATAAAACTTTCTTAAAGTATAATAATAAATCGATGACTCGCATCTTTAGCAATATAACAAAGATAAAACGTAACACTTCTTTAAAAATGAAAAATCTACTTTTTGTCGTAACTCTCGTTTTAATTAACCAACTGCATACCTTCTTCAAAATTCACTACCAACGCTTCTACAGATGCATTCTTAAATGGTTTTTCAGCTGAGGCATTCATTGGTTCATTAGTTAGTTGATTGGAAGCAGCTGCAAAATCTCATAAGTAAAAAACCAACAACCAACAGTCAAACAAAATTACCTAAATTTGAGTCGTTCTTTTCCAAATTCGCCTGACTAGACTTCGGATTTTGGTGTAAGAAGGGGCAATGGGGCTTCAAGCACCCCCCAGGTTGCGTCTCCCAGTAGCATTGTATGGCTTTTCTGTTTTTCTAAACAAACACGACACATGAACCCTTGCAATTATTAAATGTCGAACTTACCCTTAGCTCCATATGACGAAAGTTGCAGTGGACATTGAGGCATTTTCCTTCCTTCCAGAAGGAGCAGACGGTTTCGCATCCCAGCGCGGAGGGCTCATGTCTGAACGTGCAACTGTCCCCCTGGAAGTACAAAACATTGTGACATATGTTGCCATTTTTAAAAACCACGATTTACCTTCGCACACGTCGAGTAATAATAAAAATAACAATCGTTATTCTTTCTCGGCGACTCCAGGTCTGTCATTTTCTTAAAAAAGTTATCAGTACTGCAAAAGGAATATCAAATATGTGAACATTATAGGTTATAAAAATTAGAACACATTCCACTCGATGCGATAGACACAAAAAAAGTTAATTTAAGAAGTTGATCAACAATAAACATAGTTAAATGTAACATAAATCTAAAAATACGTAAGATAATGCAACATTACCAAAAATAATTCGCAGGCATTTTGAGATTTCTCTTTTAAGAGAACGCAAAACGTGACCAGTTCGAATTAAATAAATCCCGAATGAGCTCTTATCGAATACTCTTTTTGTGTCTATCTTTTTACTTGTTAGAAAAAGCAGCATTGGAGAATTACCTTATGAAAAACTACCTACAGAAGTACGTGATGTCTTCGTTTTCTCAATGACAGATGTGATTAATATTGAAGGAAATGCGGCGGAGTTGCCAGGTTTGTCTGGCGTGTGATTGAGATGCGTTCACTAACATAAGCGCTTAAAGCTGCTAATTACCTCAAACGATAGTGAAAAAATATACATAATTACTGGATCATTTAAAAACTTAAACCATTACCTTGCAATTATTTGAAGAATCACTATTTATCCATGACCTCTAACCGTTAGATGTGGTTTTAAACGCAACCGCCGCATGTAAGTTCATAGAGACCACATAGAAAAGTTATAAAGACAGAAATTTAACTCGAATCATTAATGCAAATAACAAATCACCCAAAGATTCTAAACTGTTATTTAAGTTTCTCGACGAAAAAGCACCCAAAACATTGCAAATTAATATAAAGTTGTTGTAAAAAAGGTACTAAGACAAAATATAATATAATTCTAAAGATCCAGAGAACTCTATGACAGGACAAAACACAGGGTCGGACCTAGTGTCTGATTTCGTAGACAAACGCATAAACATTCACGCTAAAGCATCAAAGAACTTAACTCTTTAAAACAGATCAGAAGTATCTCAATTAATAAAATGAGATAATTGAATTAAGACTATAATACTAAAACAATATTACGAAAAATTGTTTTATTGTAAAACAAAATTTAACAAGCTTATGACAATTAAATTATAAACTAACTCTTCCAAACCATTTTTCGAAATAATTTAAATATACTTTTTTGTCAGCAAAGTAGGGAATTACTTCTTTCAGATCTGACGCCTTCATAGTTCTATGGTTCTATATACTCTATACTCTGTAAACTTTTAAATTCTGAATTTATTCGAATGTCAATCTCTAAGTATCAACTATAGTCCATTTTAGATAAATCTGCATACGAGTAGAGACTGAACTTCTAATTTTATAGCGGCAAGAGCAAGAACTAGTAATATTTGGGCATGGTCGTGTGGCAGCGCTGTAATATTTCTTAATGCTGTTCGGTTTTTTTTTTAAATTCTAACCTAAATATCTTTAAATATTTTAATTTGTTATCGCTTATTTTAGGAATGATTTATTTATATTTGATGTGAATTTCCCCTGAAAATTATTAAATTGTAAGTAATAGTATTAAAAATAATGTGAAAAACATTTGATCCGATTATTTTTGCCAAACAACCCCTGCAATGCAGGAAACACAGTAATCATAAAACGCGTGAAGCTAGCTTTAATTCCGGTGATTTAAGTTATCTAAAAGTCGATTTAATTAATCGCTGCCTGCTCTTAGCCATATTTATTTGAAATGGATTATAATAATCTTTTTCAGTTTGTCTAAGACTCGAAGGAACAACTACCCTATACAAAAAAGACTATAAATAAAAGAAAATATAAACAAAATATAAAAAAGTCTTCTTGTACCAGTACTCAGTAGAGCTTTGGAGTAGACCAAATGTACCATTAAAATTGACGTAAAAAAGTTGGGTTATGTCGTTAAAGTTTCTCGTCGACTGCTTAAGTTTTGTTTGTAAACAGTTATTAAAATGGCTCATCTCGAAATTAAGAAAATGAAACAAGGCATGTCCTACTCGTGCAAAGAGAAAACCATAATTCTAAACGTATTCAAATACTTCAAGATGCAATTTCCAGATCTTTGCGTTACCGAAATAGTGAGAAGAACTGCCAAAGCTACCGGATGCAGCGAAAAGAGTATTTTTCAGTTCAGAAAAGAAGAAGCCAGCGGGGAAGGATTTAGGGAACCTTCAAAAACTAAAATCAGGAAAAACATCAATATAAATAGCAGGGATATGAAATATGATCAAACTGTTAGACAAGCAATCAGGAATATAATATATGATTTGAAATATAAAAATATAGTTCCTAGTTTAAGCACAATTTTAAAGAATATTAATGAGAATAATCAATTACCTAACTTTTCTCTGATGACTCTAAGAAGGTTACTTTTTGATATGGGATTTTGTTATGAGAAGAATGGGGCAAAGTCGATCCTGGTGGAAAAACCCGTCGGTAAAAGTGCATCGGCGAAGACGGGTGCAAATAAGAGGACACCAGTGACGCAACCATCACTACTATCACCCAAGCAAGAAACTGTGAATATACCAAAACCAATGCCTCATATACCTCCCGAGAATAACGTAAATCAAAGTAACAATATGAGTGTTCGAATGAATCCCCAAATGGATCATCAAACAAGTCAAAGACTGCTGCCGCCCATGCCTCATTATGATAATCACATGGTGTCGTTGGGGCCTCCCCCGCACCATATGAATTCGATGATGTTGAATCATAGGATGCCTCCGCCACACCACAACATGGCGGCACCTCATTGGGATCCCCACATAAGAAGGGAGCAATTCATTATAGGTTCGTAGCGAGTATTTTCATAAAATCGGATGCTGAAGCTTCAGATAAGAAAATTAAATAATTTTAGTTACCTGAATTCAGCTTTTTGCTAACTTCATCTTGTTTGCAATTGTCGCAAAACATAGAACGCCATGCGCAAAGCAAAGATGCAGCTTGATATGCATTTTAGAGACTAAATAGACTGAGCGTTGCAGGGTAACCTGTGAACGTAGTTGGAAGCCTGGAGAAAACCCAGCTCGCCATATGCTCTTATTCCTTAACAGACTTTTGCGAAGATAACGTCAGGTTTTTTTTAGCAAATAGTCATTAGATATGGAAAAATGTATTGTGAAACACTGTCGGAACAGAAGTGAACATTAGTAAAGAAAAATCAAGAGTTTCATTCTTTGGGTAGGCAAAAATAAAATATATGAATATGCAATTATCGGCGTGCGCGAGTCACCGTTTCATTGCAATTATAACATATTTGCAGACTGACTTAGCAATATTGAGCACACTGTTAAAGTTGATGATTCGGAATTGTTATTTCACTTTTTTCTTTACTTTTTCGAGTTTAAAGTTAAAATTTTTTCCAGAGAAATTAGAAGAAAATTTGGAGTGCAAATTTTTGATTATTCGAGGAGATTTATAAGTTCGAGATTATAGTGTGAACATTTTTGACATTTTTTCTAAAATTTGTGGGTTTAATTTTAAATTTTTTTTTAACTTGGAGTTTTTAACTCAAAGCTTTGAGAAAATTAATCAAGTTTTCAAGACAAAAAGAGAAGTTTCGAGAAGGAAAATATTGGCTTTTTTGAAAACATTTAAATTCCTAATGAAAATCACAACTTTGTAAAATAAAAACGAAATTATTTTAAATAATTCTTAAAATTTTCACTTTTATTGTAAAATATCTAAATTTTCTAGAGATGTTGAAGTTTTGGATAGAAAGTGGAGCATTATTTTCATTTAAACCATTTTTTTCATATTAAAACTCGAATTTGTTTTACAATTTACAAATTTTAACTTGAAATTTATAAGCTGGAAATTGAAATATTCTTTACATAAATTTTGAGACCAACATTTTAGTTAAAAAATCCAAACTTTCAATAAAAGCATTTCATTTTAAAAGAACTCCCAACATGTACGAGATTTATTTCAAAGCTCTAACTTTTCCCAGGTTTTCGAAAATTTTTAACTTCTAACAAAAGGGGGACTGTGAAGTCGAATTTCGAAAAAAAGGACGACAACTTAGTTTACTGCTGCTTCCAGATTAAAGTAAAAATATCCAGAGTTAACCAAGAATTTAATAATTTTTTTCTTGCAACAATCTCAGGTTTTATCAATATTGAGTTTTTTTTCAAAATCTTAAATGTTTTCCAAATAGAACTTGAAATCTAGGTTTTTCTTGAAAATGTTAGTTTGTTTTCCCAAAATTTAAAGACTGATTCCAACGTTTCGTATTTTACTTTAATAAATTACTTAAACTTAAAATTTTGAATTACTCAAAATTTTGTCTTGAAAATTTACGTTCACACTGTCTCTTTTTTCAAAATAAATTTCCAGTTTTTCTCGGAATGTGATTGTTCTCTGATTATGTTTGAATTTGAAATTATTAAATTCGAAAGTTCGACAATTATATTTAGAACAAAAATTGATTTTTAAATGCAAAATCGGGCTTAAAACTTAAAATTTCTATAAAAGTCGAAAGGTCGAGAATAAATATAAAAATTTGAGAAAAACTAACATTTCTAGTTTAAATATTCAATTTTAATTTTTAAAATCGGAGTTTATTGCTGGTGGTTTTCCAGAAATTTGATTTTAAAACTGTAATTTTTGTAATTTTTACGTTAGTAAGGGTTATACTAACATAAGAACGAAAATATGTTTGGCTGTTTGTCCATTTTTTACTGCTTAATTCCTGAAGCGATTTGAAGAAAATTGGTCGCGTATTGAAAGTTTCATCTAAATCGTTAGAATTGATACGCGGCAGGTTTAATATTTACAAGTTTGACTTAATTCGGCCATGTCAAGATTAGGGGAATACCGAGTTCTCTCTTTCCTGCATTTTGCATTCAGCGGTTCTCATGCTACGAGATTAAAACGTTCAGTCTATTTAGTCTCTGCATCAGCTGCACTCTCCAGTCAGCACAAGGTTTAGAAAACGCTGTACGCTGAGTATTCGCATTACCACTGCATTCTGCGTGGGATGTCGCGTTTTGGAACAATTGGAGATGGACATTACTGAACACTGTCAACATGATATTAATTGCATCATTGTTACTTTCTCAGTTGTATCGGTTATTTAACTTATTCGTTTTTACGCATTCTTCAAAAAAAAATTAAACTTTTAAAGGGGACACCTAAATTTGATGTGCAAGTTTATGAATTTGATTGTGCCAATTAGACAATAAGAGTGAATGCATGAAAATGTGTGAATGTCGAAACAATAAATTAAATGTAAACTTTAAACTTGGGGAACATTCTTTAAAAATAATGTTAACTCTGACTGATGGTATTTGAGTCCTATAGTGAATAAGTTAGCTTTATAAGTATTTTTTACTTTACATGTAACTTTATTATGATAAGATTATGTAAAATTATGTAAGAATATCCTGAGTTTATTATAGTCCTGAGTCTGAATGTCACGAACATTAACGTTATATTAAGTTACCTGTCTGGATCCAACCTTAAAACTACACTTCTTTGTTTTTTTTTTAATTACAGTAAAAGCGTTGATAAAGGGATAAGGAGTGGACATAATGAGAAGTTTTACTGTAATGTTGAAAAAAGTTATTTTCTTTTGTGACTAGAAGTAATGAATATTTTTTGAAAACATACTTAAAGTAGGAAATTGACATCTTTAAATCTTGTTCTGTTGCTGGGATGTCGAAACGGATTGGATGATAAAAATTAGTTCTCTGCAGATCTAGTATAGAGAGATCGATTTTGGAATAATCGAATTTTTGATTGATTTTTTATAAGCGCCATTTTTCGTACAGCCCTCTTAACTCGCAATTTCTATAAAAAGTTGAATTTCGAGAAAAAAAAATCACAATTTAAAAAAATATTTTTCTCAAAATGTTTACATTTTCATTTAAATTTTGACTTATCTTCAAATTTCCCTAAAGAAAAATTAATAAGAAATCTACACCTTAAAAAAGTCGAAATTTTCAGAAAAACATGAAGATTATGAAAAATGGCAGAAAAAAATTCGACATTTTCAGAAATATTAAGTTTTGAATTTTGAGACGAAAATCAATATTTTGAGAAATATGTAATTTTTGAAACAGGCGGTGGCGGCTCGCGTGTAGACACTGTGGAACTGCAGCACCCCCAATTTCGCTTAAGAGTTTTTTCTCAAAATTTTCCGAAAACTGTTGTTAAACAATTTTTTGTAGAAATTTTAAATTTTCTCTGATTTATTTTTATAGAAATGTCAAGTTTCTTTTACAAAGTTACTGGATTTTAAAATCTATTTTATTTGTTTTCGAATTTTTTAAAATATGTTGAGAAAATAATTAAAATTTCAAAATAAAATCCAAATCCAACTCTTCTCGCATTTTAATATTTCTCCAAAAAAATAACAGCGAATATTCGAGCTTTTACCTTAAATCTCAATTTCAACTTTTTTGTATAAAAATTTTGAGTTTCTTCTAGATATTACGATTTATTTAAGAAAACTTTAATCTTTTCTGCGAAGTTTGCATTTTTTCCTAAATATTTTATAAAAAGGATTTTTTTATAAATTCCTATTTGAAAATTTTGTTCTTAAAATTTTTTCTGGAAATTTCAACTTCCCCAGATTTTTTTGTGTTCCTTAAATTTGCTTTAAAACTGTCAAGTTTTTTCACTAGACTTTGACATTTCATAGTTTATTTTATTTTCTAATTTTGATAAAAATATTTACCAAAAAAACTCTAAAATTTCTATAAAAATGTCAACATTTTGGAAAAAACGAAGAAATTTTAAGAAAAAAATTAATTTTCAACTCCTTTGGCATTTTGATATTTTTATAAAATGAAACAACCGAGTCTTGGATTATTTTCTTAAAATTTTAATTTCAACCTTTTTGTAAAGATATTTCAAATTTTTCTCAAAGAAATTTTGATTTTTTTCCCATGAAATTTGTGTTTTTTTTTAAACATTTTATACAAAGAATTTTTTTTAGAATTTCAACTTTTGTCTTTCAAATATTATTTCTTGCAAACATTTTTCATTTCTCTAATTTGTTTTAAAATTTTGCAATTTTGATAAGAAACTGAAAATTATTAAGTACTAGGTGGCCCTGGCGAACTTCGTAATATTTATTTATTTATTTACCAGAATAATACAGAAAATACTCTGTCTACAGAGGTACACAATGTTACCTGTACGTAGTCCTGGTTTCTCTTAATCTAGACTTACTAAATCTAAAACTTATATATTACTTAATTTGAATTAATATAATTTGCCAAAATTAATGTCATCCTCTTTTCTATACATTTATAAACTTACTAAAACAAACAATAAATATTTGTAAAAATACCTTAATTAATAATAATACCTCAGAATTAATAAATATTGAGTTAACTTATTAGAAAGAACAAAAGAAAATAAGAATTTTGAAAAAAGTTTATATTTTGTAAAAAAAAAATAAATTTTTAAAATAGTCGACATTTTCAATAATTGTGCGAATGGAAAAAGGCAAAATTTTGGAAAAATATGGACATTTAAAATAAATTAAATTTTCAAAGAAGCTAAAATTTTGAATATTGAAGAAAATTCAAAATAATCAAAAAATTCGTAATTATCAAAAAGGTTGAAATTTTGAAAAGCTAAAATTTTGAAAAAAGTTCAAATTGTGAGTAGTTCAAATTTAAAATAAAAACTCACTTTTTTTAAAAGTTGAAGATTTAACTGGAAATGTTAAAAAAAATTATAACTAATATTTTGAAAAACAAGTCAACCTTTTGAAATGGAATCGAAATTTTTAGAAAAATTTAAAATGTTACGAATTAGCTAGAAATTTCAAAATGAGTTTTTTAGAAATGTCTCACTTAAAAGAAAAATCAAAATTTTCGAATAAAGGATCGACATTTTGCAAATAATGTCGAAATTTTGAAAATAGTTTAAATTAAAAAAATAGTCCAAATGTTTTCCAAACATTTTTAATTTTGAAAAATAGCTAAAAATTCGAACATTTGAAAAAACTGAAATTTTCAACAAAGTGGGAATTAAAAAAAAGTCGAAAATTTTAGAAAAGCGGAGATTTAGGAAAAGGCTAAAATTTTCAAGAAAAAACCGAAATTTTTTAACACTGATCTTTCTAAATTTTGAGAAATATGTAAAATGTATAAAAAATTTAAGGATAAAGCAAAAATTTTCAAAAACTTTCACATTTTCAAAAGAAGTCAAAATTTTGAAAATGAAGAAATTTTCAAACAAATAGGTCGAAATTTTATAGTCGAAACTAAGAAAAAATATCAAAACTTTAAAAAAGTAGACACATTCAAAAGATCTGAGAATTATTATCGAGGTTTTAAAATAATTCGAAATTTTAAAAAAGTTTAAATTTTGAATAATTGGGAAATTTTCACGTAATTTATCAATAAAATTTTTAAAGCCGGAATATTGAAAACAAGTCAAAAATTATCACATAGATCGAGGTTTTCAAAAGTCGAAATATTGAGAAGTTAAAAGTTTGAAGAGAGTTTAAATTTTTGGTAGTTAAAATCTTGAACCAAAGTTTAAGATTTTTTAAAAAATGAAATTTCAGGTCAATAAAATCAAAATTTTGAAAAAAACGTTAAACGTCAAGACTTAAAATAAAGCGAAACTTTAAAAGAATTTCGAAAATTAAAAAGTAATAAACATGAAGACATTTTATAAAATGTCTTCATTTCAAAAAATCGAAACTTTGCAAAAAAGTCGAAACTTTGGAAAATGGTTGACGTTAAAAAAACAGTCGAAATTATTAAAAATCGAAATTTTCAATAAAAATATTATAATTTCTCAAAAAAAAATGATGAAATTTTGGAATTTTAAAAAAGATCAAAAATTTAAAACGTCAAAAGTCCAGTTTTAAGAAATTTTACTCTCTAATTTGTTTTAGAAATGTTAAAGTTTTTCACGAAATGTTAATATTTTAAAGATCCTTTTATTTTGTAATTTTAATAAGAAACTGAAAATTATTTAGTACTAGCTGGCCCTGGCGAACTTCGTAACACCTCAGAATTAATAAATATTGTGTTAACTCAGAAAGACTAAAAGAAAATAAGGATTTTGAAAAAAGTTTATATTTTGAAATAAAAATTTAAATTTTTAAAATAGTCGACATTTTCAATAATTGTGCGAATGGAAAAAGGCAAAATTTTGGAAAAATATCGACATTTAAAATAAATTGCAGAATTTTTAATTAAATTTTCAAAGAAGCTGAAATTTTGAATATTGAAGAAAACTCAAAATAATCAAAAAATTCGTAATTATCAAAAAGGTTGAAATTTTAAAAAGGTGAAATTTTGGAAAAAGTCCAAATTTTGAGTAGTTTAAATTTAAAATAAAAACTCACTTCTTTTTAAAGTTGAAGATTTAATTGGAAATGTTGAAAAAAATTATAAATATTGAAAAAAAATATAAATAATATTTTGAAAAATAGTCGAAATTTTGAAATGGAATGGAAATTTTTAGAAAAATTCGAAATATTACGAATTAGCTAGAATTTTCAAAATGAGTTTTTAAGAAATGTCTCACTTAAAAGAAAAATCTAAATTTTTGAATAAAGGATCGACAGTGCAAATAATGTCGAAATTTTGAAAATAGTTTAAATTAAAAAAAATAGTCCAATTTTTTAAGTTTTCCAAACATTTTTAATTTTGAAAAATAGCTACAAATTTGAAAAATTCGAACATTTGAAAAAACCGAAATTTTCAACAAAGTGGGAATTAAAGAAAAGTCGAAAATTTTAGAAAAGCGCAGATTGAGGAAAAGGCTAAAATTTTCAAGAAAAAAACCGACATTTTTTAAACACTTTGATCTTTCTAAATTTTGAGAAATATACAAAATATATAAAAAATTTGAGGATAAGGCAAAAATTTTCAAAAACTGAAAAGAAATTTTATACTCGAAACTAAGAAAAAATATTAAAACTTTAAAAAAGTAGACACATTCAAAAGATCTAAGAATTATTATCGAGGATTTAAAATAATTCGAAATTTTATAAAAGTTTAACTTTTGCATAATTGGGAAATTTTCACTCAAATAATCGATAAAAACCAAAATTTTTAAAGCCGGAATATTGAAAACAAGTCAAAAATTATCAGATAGATCGAGGTTTTCAAAAGTCGAAATATTGAGAAGTCAAAAGTTTGAAGAGAGTTTAAATTTCTGGTAATTAAAATTTTGAACCAAAGTTTAAGATTTTTTAAAAAAGATTGAAATTTCAGGTCAACAAAATCAAAATTTTGAAAAAACGTTAAACGTCAATTTAAAAAAATCGAAATTTTAAAAGAATTTCGAAAATTAAAAAGTAATAAAAAACAAAAATAGTCGAAAATGTGAAAAAAGTCGACATTTTATAAAATGTCTCCATTTCAAAAAATCGAATCTTTGCAAAAAAGTCGAAATTTTGAAAAATGGTTGACATTAAAAAAACAGTCGAAATTATTAAAAATCAAAATTTTCAATAAAAATATTATAATTTCTCCAAAAAATGATGAAATTTTGAAATTTTTAAAAAGATCAAAAATTTAAAGTGGCAAAAGTCCAGTTTTAAAAAATTTTACGTTTTCAGAAAAATTTAAAAAATGTAATTAATTTTCAAAAAAAAAATACAAAAAACAAACCACCGAAAGGTTTAAATATTTTCGAAAATGGAGATACTTTTAAAAGAGCATACACAGATTTTCGAAAAAGTCAATACTTAAAAATAAAATAAAGTTGAAATTATAAGAAAAAAGTCTAAATTTAGGAATACAGTCGAAATTTGAAAAAAATCCAGTCTTTTAAAAAACGCGACATTATTCAAAAATTTCCATTGTCAAGTTTTCTAAGAAATCTAAAGATTTTCGAAAAGTTACCATACAGTTTGAAAATGTCGAAATTTTTAGTTAAAGTTTTAAAAAGTTAAAATTTTGAAGAAATCCCCATTTTCAAACAGAAAACGCCAAACATTGTCGCAGCACCCCCATTAGTTTTGGCTACGAGCCGCCACTGGAAACAGGTCAGAATTTTCGCAGTAGATTCTAAAATGTCGAAATTTTTCAGAAAAAGCCCCATATTAAGATAACTAACTAGAAAAAACGCAAAATTTCGAGAACAAAGGTCGAAATTTGGACAAAGTTCGAAGTTTCTAGAAAAGACAATGTTCAAGGCAAAGGCAGAAAGTTCGAAATTGAAAACAAATTTGAAATTTTCCAGAAAAAGTCAGATTTCAGATAAAAGACGAATTTTGCGAACTGGGAAAAAAGTCGAATTTTGTAAATAGCATTTAAATTTCGGGAAAAAAATGGAAATTTCACAGAGAAAGTCGAATTTTGAGAATTCGAAAACATCGGATTTTGAATGAAAGTCGAAATTTTGAAAAAAAAGGCGGATTTTGAGAAAAATATTGAAATTTTAAGAATAAGATGAGTGACTTCAAAATAAAAATACAATCAAACTGTGACTTGTGCTTTGTTACCACAGTAAAGTGGTATTTAGATTTTACTGTATAAGTATTATGTAAATGTGATATGTGCCATTAGTAATTACTCATTCCATTTTTCGACTACTGTATTTTTATATATATTTTTTAAGGTTGATATTTATATAAATAAACAATTTAAATGTACTTGTCTTATATTTTGTAGTGTCGTTATTAGGAAATTTTAAGTTTATTTAGACGAAGATCGAAACAATGGACCAGAGGACAACGTTAAACATCGCTCGTGATGCCTCCAATGGTTCGTGCATAACATTAAGCAAGATGGCATAAGCTTTTACATTATGAATCCAATTGAGTATTGTTACGTGCGTTATCGGTTCGAATTCATTACACTTATCGACCACAATTGAACAATTAACTCACTTATTATTAACTTCTACTAGCTCACTAATTACACTGACTTCTAACTGACTGACTCGAGGGAAAGCTGACCGCCTTTTTATAGTTTTGGCCGCCGGCTTCCAGAATTTTCGGCAGATAAGGCTTATCGAATGCCGAAATTTCTGGAACGCTTATCTGGCGTTTGTTTCGTTATCGCGGCCGCTTTCCCCTTATCAGAACCTTCTAGAAACTTTTTTTTATTTACTAAATTCTACAATTCTATTCTAAATCCTATTTCATCTATTTACATTGCGTTACACTGCCTCCCCCTTAGCAATGATCGTCCCGATCAGTTCTAATCAGTCACTTCGCCACTAAATTTGCATAGTCTGTTCAGGTGCACCACTTTCATTTTACTCCTGGAGTTACGCTGGATCCTGTATACCAAGTCGTTGATCCTCTTCAGCACTTTGTACGGCCCTTCCCAAGATGGCGTAAACTTTGGCGAAACTCCTTTCTTTCGCTGAGGGTTGTATAGCCATACCAATTCGCCCTCACTGAAACCACCATGATTGGCATTCACGTCATACCTGGCCTTCATCCGGTCCGTCGCCAGGTTGATCTTCGTCCGCACCAGGGCATGCGTCTCCAATATCGCTTCCCTCAAGTCATCTACGAAATCCATCGTTTCCCTGGGGATCTCCCTTGGTGATCCAAACACCAAGTCACACGGAAGCCGCAGTTCCCTTCCGAAGATCACTTTTGCCGGAGTCTGACTTGTAGTTTCATGAGTTGCCGCGCGATAGGCCATCAGAAACAGTGGTAGATGTCGGTCCCAGTCGGCCTGATGCTTGGAAACGACCTTCGAAAGATGTTCCTTTAAGGTCCTGTTAAATCTCTCCACCATTCCATCAGACTGTGGATGAAAAAGTGTTGTTCGAGTTTTCCTTATTCCAAGAAGACGACACACCTCTTGGAAAACTCCCGATTCAAAGTTCCTTCCCTGGTCCGAGTGTAGTTCCAAGGGAACACCAAATCGACAGATGAAGTTGTCCATAAGAACCCTTGCGACTGTGGTGGCTTCCTGGTTCGGGATGGCATAAGCTTCAGGCCATTTACTGAAATAATCCATGGCCACCAGGATGTACTTGTTTCCATCGTCTGAAGCTGGGAATGGTCCTGCCACATCGATTGCAATTCTTTCAAATGGAGCTCCCACATTATATTGCTTCAGAGCCCCTTTGGTTCTCGTACGAGGACCCTTGGATGCAGCACAGGTGACACATTTCCGACACCACCTCTCGACGTCCTCCCTGCAGTTAACCAATAGAACCGTTTTCGAACCTTCTCCAGGGTCTTGTTCATCCCTAGGTGTCCACCAGAGGTCCCATTGTGCACCTCCCACAAGACCTGTGGAATTTTCTCCTGAGGCACCACCAACTGCAAGTTGACACGCTTTCCATCCGCGCTTTCCCATGCTCTCTTCAATACCCCGTCCTCGACCTGGAGGGTTTTCCATTGAGCCCACAAATTCTTAAGAGCTGGACTTCTGTCGGAAACCTCTTGCCATTCCGGTCTGTCTCCAGCTTCTTTCCATTCCAATATGGGTTCGATATCAGCGTCGCTCCTCTGTAGCTTCCGAAGACCTTCAACAGTCCATTCGTCTTCTGGCTGGACAGAAGTGACCCTTATATCCACCATGTCCTCATGGTCCTCAACTCGTCTGCAATGTTTGCAATCCCCACAAGGTCTTCTGGACAAAGCGTCAGCGTTGTTATGCTGTCGTCCCGGTCGATGATGCACCTTAAAGTGATACTGCTGAAGCCTTTCTAACCATCTAGCCGTCTGTCTCTCCGCGTTCTTCATTCGGAGTAACCAAGAAAGTGCCGAATGGTCTGTTCTGATGAGCAATTCTTGCCCGTACAAATACTTGTGAAAGTGTTCCACGGCCTTCACTATCGCAAGTAGTTCCTTCCTGGTGGTGCAATAGTTCCTCTCCGGCTTCGTCAGGATCTTGCTGTAATATTCGATTACTCTTTCTTCACCGCCTTGAACTTGGGGCAGCACAGCCCCAATGCCGACGTTGCTGGCATCAGTGTCCAACACGAACTTCCCATTCTGCTGAGGATACGCCAAGATAGGGCTTGTACACAAGGCGGATTTCAGTTTTCGAAAAGCGGTATCACAATCGGGAGTCCACACATAAGGCATTCTTCCTTCAGTTAGTCGGTGTAACGGCGCAGCGATGATGGCGAAGCCTTTCACAAATCTCCTGTAATAGGTGCATAACCCAAGAAACTTCCTTATTTCATGTTTATCTTTGGGTTTTGGCCAGTCACAGATTGCTTGAGTATCGTGTGCCACAGTGACCTTGACTCCTGGGTTCACTGTTGCCTGTACATTTCTTCCTGTCGTCTTCGTTCTTCATCTTGTTGTCTTCGTTCTTCTTCCTGTTCTTTCTCCTGTCGTCTTCGTTCTTCATCGTGTTCTTTAAACATTGCGAATAACGCTTGCATTTGTTGTTCCATTTTAGCCGATTTTAATCTTGTATCCATAAAGCGTAGTGGAATGTTCAAGATTTTACTTGACGCGCCTCGTATAAACTATTTAACAGTTTAAAACGTCCGAGATAAAGTCAACTACGGCACCTGGCACAATTTTTTTTTTTTTTTTGAGTAATAAAGCACAATCCACGAATAATCCCACTTCTGACACCAAATGTTACGTGCGTTATCGGTTCGAATTCATTACACTTATCGAATAAGACCCACTTTATTACTGAACTCAACTTGATCACCACAATTGAACAAGTAACTCACTTATTATTAACTTCTACTAGCTCACTAATTACACTGATTTCTAACTGACTGACTCGAGGGAAAGCTGACAGCCTTTTTATAGTTTTGGCCGCCGGCTTCCAGAATTTTTGGCAGATAAGGCTTATCGAATGCCGACATTTCTGGAATGCTTATCTGGCGTTTGTTTCGTTATCGCGGCCGCTTTCCCCTTATCAGAACCTTCTAGAAACTTTTTTTTCTTCACTAAATTCTACAATTCTATTCTAAATCCTATTTCATCTATTTACATTGCGTTACAGTATTAACACAATTTAGAAAATAAAACGTTCTTTCCCTGTCTCTTGGAATCGTTAAAAAAGCTTCATCTCGTAATTGCCAACTGGCAGCGTTTACCCAAAAACGATAGATTGTTTAGATGAAATCTAATTGAAAAGATAGACTACATTTACTTAAAACTATACAACAAAGTATATTTTATTAGATACAATAAACCGTTTAAATTTCAAGTGCTGACTATTTTTTGCCTTTTTTCTTTTTAGTGCCATTTTTCTTGCCATTTTTATCCTTCTTTATGCTATCCCTTTTTTTAATACTGGGATCACTAGTCTCTGCCTAAAAATAAAAATAAGTCAAATTCATATATCTCAAGTTCTTAAAACGAAATACATCTTTTTTAATGCCGCCATTTTGCATTTGGCATTCGAGCATGCAAATTTTTTTATTTTGACATGCTGTCACTTGGCAGAGTCTATCGATCTCTAGATTCAAATTCTGCTCTGGAAAATCGAATCATTTGAAATTTAATTAGCGCTTCGGTGGGTATATCATTCTTACCCACGATGGCGTAATTGTTAATTTTTTCAGTTAGAGAATCGACCAATTTTTCAGCGTAGCATTTTCTCCATGCGCAACTGTTCGCAGGTACACTTCAATTTTTGGTTATCCGTCTCCAAGCATTTTATATGGCAGTAAGCTTCTTGCAGTCGCTCTTGAACCCTAAATTTCATTTTATCGATTTAATCTCAAACGGTAAAATCAATTCGAATACTTTTGGTATCTTTCCGCGTAACTTTTGGTGGTGTTGTTGCATTCGGCCTCGACCGCTAGCGCCATCTGGTCGATATCCTTCAGTTCTTGCTCTAGCTTCTTATTTCTCTCGGCCTAAATGCCACGCTCTCTTCATGGCGTCTTGCAACTGAGACAAAGCATCTGAAAGTGTTAATTAAATCTGAATTTCCAAAATAAAATTTCAAATTTAACCTTGGAATGTCGAATTGATTTGAAATTTAATCTTGGAAATTCCGTCAATATTAAAAAAAAGATTTCCAAATTTGTAGAAAAAATAAATTAATGTTTGTTCTACGCTTTCGTCACGTTTTACAAAATTGTGAAACAATCAAATGAGAATTTTCTACGCTTTTTGGAAGTAACTGTTATAATCCAAAAAACAGCTACCTTTATACTTATATTCCAAACAGTCAGCCTGGCACAGCTCGTCGGGTTCCCAGCTGCATGGCGGTGGCATGATACAGGTCCGTCGACATTTGGGCACTTTCCTTTCGCACGGGACAGTACCGAAACCGCTGCCGCAAGGTTTGGGCATTTTCGCTCGCAGACCGGTTCCATCGGTTTGGGTCTGTCGCAAATCGAAGTTAAATTGTCTTTGCAGTAGGGTTGAGAGCATTTCGGAGCGAGGTAAGGACAAGGCATAGTCGTGCAATTTAAATTTAGCAGCGTGTTTAGTTCTTGAATTTCGGCGTCCTGACTTTTGATCTAAAAGTTAAGGGGTTCACGCACGATCATTCTTAAAAAATTAATATGAGGTTTCGCTCGGTTCAGTTGGGATAATTCAGCTCTGAGTTCTCTTAGTGTTATAGCGTTAAAAATTACCTGACTTTTCAGCGCACAATTACTTTGCACTAAATCTATGTGTTGGGTTTTCAGTTTTTGAATTTCTGCACTTAACTCTTGTAACTTACAATCGGTCATACTAGATTTATCCAAACGTTTTCAGTAAATGTTTCACTACGCACTCTAAAAGGAATGAGAGTGTAGTTTTGTTTAAAATTATTATTGCTTATTTGGTGAATACAGTACCTTGGAAATTTTTCATAATGATTGCTCAAATATAAAGAGCTGTAGCTAAAGTTTTTTAAAAGAAAATTGCAAAAATTCCAAGGAACTTAATATGTCTAAAAGAAAAACGTCTTATGTCAATGTCACAAATAATTTTTCAGTGTTCTTAACTATCTGTTGTCAGAGCACTTAGGATTTGTGCCAATCAGTGGGAAAGCATAGAGGAAATGCGACAATAACCGACTGAATTTACAACTCTCGTTGGTGTTAATCTAAAGCTAATGTGCAGATGTAATCTGTCATATTTAACTTTAGGATTTTATATAATACAATTGATTCGATCAACAAATCTTATATTAATCTAGAATGAATTGCCATAAATGGTAGTTTTATGTAGGGCTAGGTTTGAAATTCTGTTCATTTTGATTGACTTTCTTCTATTATTGAAGATGTATCAGCTTAATGGTTAGGTACAGATTTAGACAAAAGTTCATGTCCTGTCATTGTTGTTCGTCTCATCCATAAAATTAAGTTAATGTAAATGCATTAAGTACCTTTAGAAATAAAATAAATAGAACGACATAGTTTAAGTCCTGTCAAGTTCAACAGATGTTAATTATTTCAGTACGGTACTGTGCCTTTTCAGCTTGTCTTTGATAATGAACTAATCGATCGAAACTGGTTGTCTTATACCTAGGTATCATACCCATGATGTGCGAATCTTTTAAGTTGAATTTTGTTACTGATAACATGTACCGTCGCTCTCATAATTATTAGAACCAGGCCCGTAACCAGGGGGGGGCTAGGGGGGCTGCAGCCCCCCCCCCGAAATTTTTTGGCTTCACACTAGATAAAACTGAACTTTCCAGATGTGCGACCTTTTTAATGGATCATTTTATTTTCGTACTGAAATGCAAGGATGTTTTGTTTTTCAAATTTGGCGCCATTTCTTATTATTAGAGACCGGATTTTAAGCACAATCAAGTAAGGTAAAAAGGTGAGCAAAATGTTAAATTAGGCAGAAACGAAAAGCTAAAGAAGACACCAAAAAGGTAAAATACTCTAAAAAAAAAGGCATTAACAGGCCAAAACGCACAATTAACAAAAAAAAACATTTTGATATCTCAGTCGAAATTAAAAAAAATAATAGATTTTAGGTTACACTCAGGATATTCAGAAGGAGTATAATATTTTCAAATGAAGAAGTTCTTAAAATTTCGAGTTCATTCTCGAATTTTCGCCCTAAATCTTGAAATTTTTACCTTAAACTCATTCGATTTTTTTTCAATATTTTGACATTTAAATCTGAGATTTCGATTCTAGGAAAATTTAAACTTTTCTTCAAGTTTCTTTTTTTTATTTGAAATTTCAGTCTTACGTTTTGAATTTTATTAAAATAATGTTGAATTTGAAAGTTTTTCAAGCTTAAACTCCCTATTTTGAAAAAAAATTTAAATTTTGAGAAGAATTGGAAATTTATACAAGCGATTTTTCGAGATTTAACACTAAATTTTGAGAAAAACTTGGATTTTGTAATAATAGTTTTACAGTTTTAGAATTTAAAAAATTACGTTTTAAATTTTATTAAAATAATGTTGAATTTGCAAGTTTTTCAAGCTTAAACTCCCTATTTTGAAAACAAATTCAAATTTTGAGAAGATTTGGAAATTTATAGAAGCGATTTTTCGAGATTTATCACCAAATTTTGAGAAAAACTTGGATTTTGTAATAATAGTTTTACAAATGACCAATTAAATGTTCTGTAATTAAACAGTTAGACGTGCTTAAAATTGAAAATATGTACAACCGCAACCATAGACTAGTTTCGGCCTTCCTTGGCCTCGTCAGCATGGTAAGGTGGTTGTATACACTTCCAATTTAAAGCCGTTAGTCAGTCGTATAAGTATCCAAGAGAGCAAACCTCCATTGGGTGACTTGTAACTTGTCAAAACTAGATGAAAGTAAAGTCACGCCGAGGACGTTTGTATCTATGGATGTTGCGATGCAACCCGTGATACAAGCTTTGCCTCATCTACGTGAACTTTGCAATTGCAGTCTAATTTTCATTAGATTCTAATGAAATTAGATTTCAATTGCATCGTAATAAACTTGTATATATTCGTATATACAAGGCTTATTATCTCAATAGTTTTACAGTTTTGGAATTTAAAAATTTTAATTTTAAATTCGGTTTTTGAATAAAATTTTAAATGTTAGGCCCTTTACTAAAAAATCTAAATATCTTATAAGCCATTATTTTGAGAAGACATTTTTTAATAAGTTATTTTTATGAATTTCTTCTATAATTTTTCTAACATGGCGATTGGACTTCAAAAAAAATGTCTAAAATGTCGATTCTTTTATAAATTTCGAGTTTTACAGAAAACTTGAGCATTTTTAAGTTGAAATATTTAGGAATTTTTTAATAACTTTAACCCATCAGCTGAATTCGAAATTTTTAATTTTTTCAAAAAGTTTTAACTTCATAATAGAAAATTTCCAAATTTTTTGTCATGAAGTTGATTTGTTTATATTTCGACAACGATTTCGAAAATTCGACTTTTTTCTCCAAAATTTGAATTCCAAGTAAACACTTCCAAAAAAATATTGAAATTTCTATCTTAGTTATCAAATTTCAACTTTAATTAAGAATTTATTGTACTTTTAATCACTTTTAAATTCATATTTTTAGAAAAACTTGATTTATAAAATGTTTACAACTTTTTACCACGAGTTTAAAAATGTCAAGATTAAAGTCGAAATTTTGAAAAAAAAATGAGCTTAATGACTTTAGTTTATTTTTCAAAATTTTTACATTAGCACTTATTCAAAATTCAGACTTCTTCAAAAAATTTTGACTTTCTTTCTAGACATTGAATTTATAGAAAATCTCCTGGCCATTTTGAGAAAACACTAAAAGTTTCAGGAAATATTAAAGTTTATTTTTTAAATTTTGTTTGAAGACAAAATATTGAGTGTTATTAGTTTTTGTTAATAGATTTTATCTTTTGGAAATAAGAGATTTTTTTTAGAAAATGTTGACTTTTTTTTTCAAAAATTATCGCTTCTTTTTTCTTCGGATTTAGGGAGTAATTCTAAATGTCAAGTTATTTCTAAAATTTCGAATTTAAAAAACTAAAAATTTCGAGTTCGAACAGGTCACATTAAGAATTAACATATCGTAATTTTGTTCGGAAATTCAAAATTTTTAAAAATGTTAATATTTTCGGAAATGTTTAATATAGAATTCTGGTTATTTTTAAGTATAAACACGGTCGTAATTAAACTTCTTCAAGAACGAGTTTGTCCACTCTAAATGTAAACTTTTCTAGACAAGTTCAAAAGACTCAAGATTAAGTTCAGAATTTCGATATCATCGACATTTTTTACAAAAATTTTTACGAAATTTTCAGGTTTCTAGAAAGAATTGATGTTTAAAAAAATATTTGTGGGTTTGAAGTAAATACCAAGATTTTAAACTTTGAATTTTGAGAAAAAAAGTAAAGGTATTAACATACTTCGCATTTAGCAAAAAATCTAATTCAAATTGAAAATTTCCAAAAAATTAAAAAAAAATTATTTACTTTTTTTGAAATTTTGAATTCAACAAATTAAAGTCAACATTTCGACTTTAATCTCGAAATTTCGAAAGAGTCGAAATTTTAAGTCTAAAATAGAAATTTCAGGAAAAAAATTGAAATTCACGAGGCCGTAGAAAGACATCCATAAAAAAGAAACATTCAGAAATTTCGAGTTTAAAGTCGAAACCTCGAAATTAAGATTTTTTTTGACAAAATTTTGGCTTTAAATTCGAAATTTCCACTTTTTTTCTCGAAATTTCGACTTTTTTCTCAAAATGTCGACGTTTTTCTCAAAAATTTCGACTTTAATCTCGAAATTTTGACTTTAATTTTGAAAATTCGACTTTTTTCTCGAAATTTCGACTATTTTCTTTAAAAAAAGCCTTCGCAGAAATTTTTAGTTTTAAGTCGAAATATATAACGTTTAAATTTAAATTTTCGACTTTGAACTGGAAATTTCGACTTATTTCTCGAAAATTCTGCTTCAAAGTCGAAATTTTTGTGTCAATAAAAAACTGGAATTACTGAACGCACCCTACTGCCAACGGTCAAGATTAAAAAGTAAGGGGCATGGTGAAGAGTAACTGTCATCTGCCTGACCAGTAAAACTGAAATTCCAAATATTTCAGAAAATTCCGTAAATCCGGCAACATTGCATATAGTATCTATTCTGCGGGTGAGGTGGCGCTAATTTCATCGTGGTGCGATACATCGATTTTTCAAACAAGGCTCATAAACTCATATATGTAATACATATATGCATAAACTGAACTAGGGATGTGGATTCCTTTTTAAAATAATCAATTTTTGGATCAATTCGAATCGTGAGAAAAAGAATCGATTCCCGATAAAATTGGGTGCTGAAAGATCGATTTCCGATTAATCGCCCTTTGGTTGGTTTCTTTTTGGTTTTTTTACGAAGATGTAGAAAGGTCATTCATTTATAAAAATGTATTAAGACATATGAAGTTTAAACTGGAAATTGCGAGATTAAAGGGGAAATTTCTATTTTATTCTCAAAATTTCGACTTTTTTTGAGAAAATTTCATAGATAATGTCGAGATTTCGGCTTTAATCTCGAAATTTCAACTTTTTTCACGAAATTTCGAGATAAGTCGAAATTTCTTATTCTATGGTTAGGTGGTTAGGCAAATAACAGTTGAGCTCCACCAACCCTTAGAATATAATACTATATTCTAAGCACCAACCCTTTTGCAACTTAATATTGACACTTAGCAGTAGAGGTACGTTGAGTAATTTCAATTGTTTATTACCCAAAATGTCGACTATTTTCTTAAAATTTCAAGGTTAAAGTAGAATTTTGGAGAAAAAAGTCGAAATTTCGAGTTCAAAGTCGACATTTTTACAAAAGCAGTAGAAAGACATTGATTAAAAAATTATATTTAGAAATTTCAACATTTTACAAAAGCGTAAAAGGAACATTGATAAAAAAAAATATTTTTAGAAAATTCGACTTTCTCGAAATTTCGATTTTTTTTTCGAATATTTCGACCTTTTTTCTGGAAATTTCGACTTTAATCTCGAAATTTTTGACTTTACCCTCGAAATTTCGACTTTTTTCTCGATAATTTGATTTTTTTCTCCAAATTTCCATTTTTTTTCTTAAAATTCCGAGATCAATGTCGAAATTTCGACTTTAATCTCGGAATTCCGACTTTGACATCGAGTTTTTTCTGGAAATTTCGAGAATAAGTCGAAATTTCTGTACTCTATGATTAAATTAGGCAGATGACAGTTGCGTCCCACCACTCCTCTATCCCAACAAAGAAAAAAGTTGAAATTTTAGAAAAAAGTCGAAATTTTGAGTTTAAAGTCGAAATTTCGAGAAAAATGTCGAAATTTCGATATTAGGGTCAAAATTTCGCGAAAAAGGTCGAAATTTCGAGAAAAAAGTCGAAATTTCGAGAAAAAAGTCAAAATTTCGAGAAAAAAGTCGAAATTTCAAGAAAAAAAGTCGAAATTCGCAAAAAGAGACGAATTTCGAGAAAAAAATCGAAATTTCGATATTAAGGTCAAAATTTCGAGAAAAAAGTCGAAATTTCAGAAAAACAGTCGAAATTTTGAGTTTAAAGTCGAAATTTCGAGAAATATGTTTAAAGTTCGATATTAAGGTCAAAATTTCGAGAAAAAAGTCGAAATTTGAGAAAAAAAACGAAATTTCGAGACAAAATCGAAATTTGAGAAGGTCAAAATTTCGAGAAAAAGTCGAAATTTCGCAAAAAAGACGAAATTTCGAGAAAAAAGTATAAATTTGCCAAAAAAAAGTCGAAATTTTGAGTTTAAAGTCGAAATTTCGAGAAAAATATCGAAAGTTCGTTATTAAGGTCAAAATTTCGAGAAAAAAAGTCGAAATTTGAGAAGGTTAAAATTTCGAGAAAAAATCGAAATTTCGCAAAAGAAGACGAAATTTCGAGAAAAAAGTATAAATTTGCGAAAAAAAAAAGTCGAAATTTTGAGTTTAAAGTCCAAATTTCGAGAAAAATGTCGAAAGTTCGATATTAAGGTCAAAATTTCGAGAAAAAAGTCGAAATTTGAGAAAAAAAACGAAATTTTGAGAAAAAATCCAAATTTGAATAGGTCAAAATTTCGAGAAAAAGGCGAAATTTTGAGAAAAAGATCGAAATTTCGAGAAAAAATCGAAATATGAAAAGAAGGTCAAAATTTCAAGAAAAAAGTCTAAATTTTGAGAAAAAAAAAGTCGAAATTTTGGAAAGAAGTCGAAATTTCAAGAAAAAAGTGAAAATTTCGAGCTTAAAATCTAAATTTGAGAAAAAAACTCCAAATTTTGAGTTTAAAGTCGAAATTTCGAGAAAAATGTAGAAAGTTCGATATTAAGGTCAAAATTTCGAGAAAAAAGTCGAAATTTGAGAAAAAAAAACGAAATTTCGAGATAAAATCGAAATTTGGGAAGAAGGTCAAAATTTCAAAAAAAAGTCGAAATTTAAGAAAAAAGTTGAAATTTCGAGAAAAAAGTCGAAATTTCGAGCTGAAAATCTAAATTTGAGAAAAAAACTCGAAATTTCTAAAAACATTTTTTTTTTAATCGATGTTCTTTCTACGCCTTTGTAACATTTCGAAAAAGTTGAAATTTCCAGAAAAAAGTCGAAATTTTGAGGAAAAAGCTCGAAATTTGAGAAAAAAAGTCGAAGTTTCAGAAAAAAGTCGAAATTTCTAAAAATAACATTTTTTTAATCGATGTCCTTTCACGCCTTTGTAACTATTTCGTTAAATTTCGATTTAAAAATTGATTTTCAACTTTTTTTTGACATTCTTTTGAAATTTTGACATTAAAGTCGAAACTTTCGACTTTAATCTCGTGATTTAGAGGAGAAAAAGTCAACATACCGTGATAATTTTTTTTTCAAATTGATGTCCTTTCTACGCTCTTGCAATTTTACTTCAAAAAAAGTAAGTAAATAAACTTTTCTCAAGTTTTGTAGTGTATTTATTAATACGTGTGTAACGTGTTCAACCACTAAATAAAAGTTTTTAAGAGGGGTAATAGGTAATAAAATAACGTAGGGTAATTTTTGTCAATATACGGTAATTTTAACTGCATATGTACGAAGAATTTTTCCTTCAAATATATGGCAACACTGCACCACAGTTATGTTTCCTATTCAGGCAACGACATAATGAATGAAAAGAAATGTTAATGCTGCCATCTGTTGGTTAATTAACGTAGCAATTGCTAGTAGATGGAAGTGGAAAATAACACATATATGTAATACTTCTATATGGCGTGTTGTGTATAATCGCCACTACAAAATGCGTTGTCAAAAAGGTGAGATGAAAGTATATGTCGTACTCTTTGGAGGACAAGCATTCATTCATTTATAAGCGGGAACAGATGACAAGATGGGCGGGAACACTAATAAATGAATGACAACAAAGATAACTGACGAGAAGCGGGATTGGTTAATAAATTCTGTCCTCCAAAAAGACAAACATATATATCCATCGCGCCTTTTGAACACAATCGAAAGTACAAAACACGCCATATAGAAGTATTACATATATGAAATAACATAACGACATAAATACACTTATATAAAAATTTAGAAAACTTGTCATTAAATTTACAGAGACCTGCATCTAAGGTAAATCGATAAGATTCTTAAGATTTTTGAATCGTTCATTAGATCGATCTTATATTTGAGATCGATCTAAAAATCGACCTTGAGACTTGAAAAAATCGATTTTTCGATTAATCGATCTCAGATCGACATCCCCTTAGATAATTTAAATAAATAAAATATATTTATAGTCAAAGGACATCCCTAAACTGAACGATACATGATATTTTTAATTGTTAGCGGTCGACGTTTACCAGTGATACATCGATATTTTTAAAACATCAAAATATCCTTTGCATCCCTGGTCAGGGTCGCCAACGTAATTTTTATGCCATTGGTAACAGTGAAGTGACGGTTACTTTCATTAAATTTACATTCAAAAGTTATTTAAAATTAGTTTCATCGTAATTGTTTATAGTTGTTGGATTGTAGGTAACCAAGTATTTTTTTATTGTAACGACTCCACATTTTTGATATTTCAAGTAATAACTAAAAATAATAAACTTAATATAATGTTGTAATTTCCGTCAGAAAGTGTTTTAGTTCAGTTAACACTTGAATATTGACGGCCGCGGCGCCGTCACACAACCACCTGTTTTGTTTACTTCTGTTACCGTGACTACCAAACTGTATTTAAATCTTACAATGTAGACAAAAGGTTTAATTCAGGTGTTTTATGGGTTAAAACCCTAAGCCGAAGAGACCTAATTTCTCTACGGCCCCATGTTTTTAATTTCATTTAAGTGTTTTTAATCGTGAATGTCATTTTTGTATCATTATGGCTTCAAAATACGCAATCATCCGCAAAGAATTGGACGCTTTAGGTTATTATCAGTCTTTCGAACCCGATTCCGCCCTTTTGGTGGAGAGATTGCTCGAGGATCTTAAAGTGACGACGGCGAGCCTAAAAAAATACATGACTCTCGCTCGAGAAACTATAGAGGTTAGTTTTTGGATAACGAGCTCGTTTCGCCCCTTAATGCGAAAGCGAAATTAAAGTGCATGTGCGTAAAGCTTCACTTGCATGTTTCGAAGGTGCTGGTTACCGCTAAAAGGTAAAAGCCCTACTGCAAAACGACTTGATTAAAAGATCTAGTGGGCTGTATAGTGTCAAAGTGACAGATGTAATTTAAGTTTTGACAAGCGCTTTACATTTTGACAAGAAAGCGATATATTTGAGGCAGTTTTGAAGTTTTATACTAGTTTATTTGAAACAGGAAAGAGACAGACTAGGAGTAGCCTTGGAGCCTTACAAGTACGATAATGCAAGATTGGTGAAGGAGTGTAACGAGTTGCATTTAAGTTTCTTGCATTTTAAGGATAAAAGCGAAAAACTTCAGTTAGGTAAGTTTGCTCTACTTGCTTAAATATTGTATTTTGTTATTTACCTTGCGTTTATTATGTATAATCTTATTACCTAAAATTTGCATCCCTTTAATATTGTTTTTACAATTTTTCATAAACTGTGCTTGAAGTTTGAGCCAATTTATTTACACATTCTTTTTCCCAATTTAAAATACTAAGTTTAAACATTCTTCTCCATTTGATTATTTTCTTCTACTCTTGTTCCATTTAAGTTTGAAATACAAATCTTGTCCCCTGAAATCAAGAAAGATTAAAAAACACAACAGAGGTTACTCTAACTCGTTTTGATAGCCAAACTATCATCTTCTCTCTGAAGATGATAGCTTGGCTATTGAAACGCGTGTTTTTTTAATCTTTCTTGGTTTCAGGGGACAAGATTTGTATTTGAATTTTTAAAAATAACCAAGGACCAGTCCGTTCCACCAAAATCATTTAAGTTTATTTAAATCAAATTTAATCCTTTAATAAGATATATAAAATCCTGTTTTTTGTAATGATTAATGTATATAAATTAACTCTTAAAACTCTGTTGTGTATTATTTCTGGTATTTAAGCTAAATTTGATGAAATGTATTTTAGATTTAAAGAAAAAAATAGCAGAACTTGAAGAGCAAAGTGATTCATATAAAGAGGAGCACAATAAATTAAGAAAATATATAATCGAATTAGAATTAGATTTAATCAAACAAGGTGATGAGTTGTTAGGTTGTGGATCTAAAAGACCAACAGGTAAGTTTTTTTTGATTCCTCAATTTTAATTTTACAATTGAAATTATGGAATCATTGAAAGCAAATTTAACAATAACAAATTTACCAAATTTAACTTTGAGAATTAAAAACAAAACATTGAGAAGTAAAAACCCAAATATTTAGAAAAAATAAAAATTGAAGTTAAAATGGCTAATTTTGAGAAAATTGGAAATTACAGCAGCAATAATTATTACAATAAAATAACCATTGCAACTTGTAAGTTTAAACCAGGGCTTCGAACCGGAACTGAACCGAAAACCGAAAAAAACTTATTTTCGCCAGAACGAAAACCGGAACGAAACAGAAAAAAATATCGGTTTATTTCGGTTCATCGAATTTATATAGTTAAAATAGTTTTTACTTCATACTTAAGATTGGATTTTTTTTTAAATTTGAATTTTTTTTTCTAAACTTTACACATTTCCATACAACTTTCATCTCATCTTCATCTCTCATTTCTGATTAGATTAGATTAGAAACTCACAATTTCCACATTTTCTAGAAAATATTGACTTTATACTCAAAATTTCAACCCAAATTAAAATTTTAGGTTTTCACCTGAATCTTTTTTCAAGATTTTTGATTTTTTCTTGAAATTTAAACTTTTATCTGGAAATTACTCTAAATATTTCTTTTTTTCTCATAAAATTTCGAATGTAAAATAAAAAAAAATTCCTGTGCTGTAACTGTGGAATCAAGTAGTAGTGTATTTTTCATTCAAGCTAGAAAAACTCAGTTTTCCTTACAATTTTTTTTGCAAATTTGAGTTTTTTTGGAATTTTTTTTTAAATTACAAATTCACTTTCTTTAAATTTCAATTCTCTTTTTCTCATTTAATATCTCAATTTTTGAAGTTATTAGTCAAATTTTCGATTTTTCTTGAATTTTTTTCCTTCAAATTCCACTTTGATTTTAGTATTCTAATTCTTTTTCGAAATCGCAAATTTAAATTCCTGATGCCGACTTCCTAAATCTTCCAAAAATTCCAGGATATGATTTTTTCTCAAAATTTTCGCTAAAATCTCGCAGTTTCAAATTTAACCTAGAAATTTTTAAATTTCAATTCAAAATTTCAGCATAAAATCCAACATGATATTCCGATTTAAAACCGGGATCTTGGAATTGGGGTCGAGATTTTTAAAGTAAACTTGAAATGGTGACATGTTAAAAAATGTATAATTTAAATGTGCAATGATTTTGTTTTCGTTAAAATAGTAATTTTTATTCTGAAAACTTTTTTTTTCTCAATTTTTCGACTTTAACCTCAAAACTGCGATTTGTTTAGAATTTAGAAATCAAAATTGTGTGTTCTTTTAAATATTACGTAATTGATTTCGCTAAATTTCTGGTATAAATTCAAAAGTTCGGCCCTTTTCAAGTTCGGCCCTTTGCTCCTTGCACTTTTGTTTCAAAAATCCGTTCTAAAAGTGTTAAATTTATTCACAAACTTTTTAGCCACAGCTGAAATTATTTCTAAAATCTCTTCTTTAAAATTGAAATTAGCGTTTATTTTTCCAGAAAATTTGTCGTTGATCTTAAAATTTCAATTTTTTCGTAAAAAATTTAAGTTTGGAAATAATTGAAGTTGCACATGTTGGGGAATTTTCTACCTTTATTCTTAAATGTTAGCAGAAGTTAGATTTCAAACGCAAAAGTGCTCATTTTAATTTAAAAATTATATGTTTTTTTTATTTTGAATATTAATTCAAAATCTCGAAAAAAATTTTTTGCCGGAACGAAAACCGAAAACCGGGACGAAAAAAATAGCGGTTCGAAGCCCTGGTTTAAATTTCTAATTTTGAATCCAGAATCAAAATTAAAAAATAAAATCAAAGTTACAATTGGAGTTGAAATTTTAGGAAAAAATTAAAAATTTCCAGATTGACCACAATAATTAATTGATTGCCTAATTTATATTTCAGTAAGAAAATCATTCAAGTCGAAATCTACCCCAATTTTAAGCCAAACCGACCCCACTAAGCGCCCAAATAGAGAAAAACCTACAAAAAGTGAAGCGTCCAAAGAAAAATCCGCCTTAGCGATGGCTAACGACAAAATCGAACTATTACACAGCGAAATCCAGAAACTCAAAAGCCACCATCTGGAGCTGGTACAGAGCAACACCCTCCTAAAATGTCAGGTGCGTCAACTATCCCAAATTTCACAAAAATTCCAATGCTACTACCATTTCAGATGAAAAATCGCGACGCGGAAATTCAACGTCTCAACTGCCTACTAAAAGGCTCCAGACCCCCTCGGATTGTGTGTAGGGACCCGTGCGAGATGGGGGCGGAGCGCAAAATCTCCAAACTCCAGGACGAACTCAATCATCTGACTAAACAGTACGACGTATTGGAGAATAATTACAAAGGTAAACACATCCGATCGATGTAACTAAAGTTGAGCCGATCGATGTAACTAAATTTGATCCGATCGACAGACAAAATCAAAGAAATTCCATTTCAGAAGCGTTAGACAAACAGCACGAGGCTATGAAGAGGGCGCTGCATTTGGCTGAGCGCAATAAGCAACTGGAAGGGGAGTTGAGGGAGATCGACCAGATGGCGCTGGCGGTGGAGGCCGAATGCAATTACACGGCGAAGTCTTACGCTCAGAGGCACAGCAAGTGGGTGGTTTGGTTGTGTTTTGACGTTTTTTAGATTTTGAATTTTTAGATTGCAGGAGAAGATGCGCGAGTCGTTTTGTAGAGTTCAGTGCTTGGAAAGAGAGAATAAGGCGCTTCAGATGGAATTGGAGACGCTCAGAATAGAGAAAAAACATCTGCAGGTGCTCTTGGAGTCTTCGAACTCAGAGAAGAAGGTGCTGAATGAGCGAATTAACGCTTTAACAGTCATAGGTGAGTTTCTTTGGTTTTTAAGACTTTGGGGTCTTCTATTTATGTCTTTATCTTATTTTGGTGATGTGTTTGCAACATATTCTCCATTGTATAAGTTGTTGAATTATTTATGTTTTCTATTTTTTAAATAATGATAATCATAATTATACAAGCATATATAAATTGTGAAGAACATCAACCATTTCTCTCTCATTACCTTATTTGTTTTATCAGGTGTTTTGGAAAAAGGGGGATGAAGAAGAATTAATAAAAGAGATATTGTATTATTGACTTTTATTTAATTTTTTTGACGCCTCTGCACCGCTTTAGATTCTACAATTATCAATCTCTTATATTTTTCAAATGATTTACAGATAACTGTACTTTGTTACTGCCTATAATAACTTTTTCATAACATTTAAATTCAAAAACTTTTATCTCAATGAAACAAGAGCCGCATTTACTGTAACTGCTTAGTTTTAACTGTAGCATGTTCGACTGGTGTATTATTACAGAACATTTAATTAACACTATTCATTTAAGAAATGTTTGGGAATTCGGTTCATGAACCAAAAAGTTTGATAACTCCTTCATTAGAATAACATTATTCCAGAACAAGATTTAAACAAAGAAATCGACAATCTCAGCCGGGAATCGAGCGCCATGAAGCGCAAAATTGTCGAATTGGAATACAGTCGCGGTCCGACCAAGGTAAACATTCACCAAAATCAATTCAGTCGTCACGTGTACAGTCTTTTCTAGCCGGTCCATAGTTCCGACTCGCTGGAGGACACTTCAGTCAAAGACAAAAAAGGTAAGGGCAGAAAGTGCAAAAATGGCAAAGCCAAAGGGGGCAAGAAACCCCCCGAAAAGGGTAAGAAAGGTAAAAAATATTCCCACACCCAGTCAATCGAAGAAACCCCCGATCCCACCCGTTCCGTTTCCGTCTGTTGCCAGAATGGGGCCACGCATGAGAATGATTCTGTTAAAGGGTCAGCGAGATCAGCTGGGGAATTGAACAGTCGCGAAATTGATCCGTGTTCGAAGTATTTCAAGGAGTTGCTCGAACGGGAGCTGGAAAATCGACAAGCGCAGGTGGGTCGCGTTATTTCAACGAATGTTGGCAAATTTCGATCTTATTTCTATAGAGCATTTGTATTTTTTTTAGACCAATCAGTGCATGCAAAACCTTATGAAAGAGAAAGACTTCTACATGCAAGAGTACCGGAAATTAATGGAACAGCTGCGTAGTGCGCCAGCCAATGTCACTTCAGTAGGTTTTTTACGTTACTATTCCGCAAATTGTTACTAGATTTGAATATGGAATCTCTACCGCTAGCACCAGCAATGTTAGCAAAAAATTACTAACTGAAAAGTTTTATTGTTTAACACAATTTTTTTTAGTATTTTAGTTTACTGAGTCCACTTTGTAAGATATTTAAATAATTAAAATAAATTAAATTGTTTAGCTATGACACAAAAAAATTGTGTAATTCAAGACGACTCGATAAGAATTTCAAAGTAAAAAGGTTTTATTGTTTATTCGAATTTGGACAAAGAGTTCAATGTCGAAGGTATTTCTTTAATTGTTATCAAAGACAATATGACATATTACCTTTGGCAATAGGCCAACTGTCTGTAAGCGATCAGATGTGGGAACATCTTTTCTATCACATTTTGAAAAGAATATAATCGGTTTCAATTCATAGATTCCTATGCAGTGCAAGTGCTCCGAGAAGGATCAAGAATTACAAACTTTACAACACGAGAACAGAGTGTTGTGTCAGGAGAAATTCAATTTGATGTCTCGTTTAGAAGCTTCAAGGCAGGAGTCGACCACAAGCATGGATTGTATATGTACCAAGGTGAGATTTAAATTATTTTCGGGCCCAGCAGGAATTTTATGTGAACCTCTGAGATCGGAAATACAAATTTATTTTTTTTTTGTTTATACTTGGGTTGTTCCTCTTCTGTCTCACCATGTTTTTAAAGACGAGCGGTGGCCAATTAAACGACGAATATTTTAAAGTAATTCTTTGTCACGTACGTTGCAATTCTAAAAAACTTATAACTCATAGTTGGCACCCGCAGCTGATGTAGGAATTATGTCCCAGACGTAGAAAGCGGCGCCTTGTTTACTGATATCTTATCAACATTACAACTACATATGCAATCAAAAATTAATTTTAAAAAAAATACTGTAACTGACAGTGAAGTTAAACGTTGTTAACTAGACGTTCAAGCTATTAGGGAGATATACAGCTGGAGAAATTATTCATAGGTTCCAGACGTCTGACGAATGTTTACAAGTAACTAGACTTCGAGAAATCGAATATCCTAGTATGTGTGGAGTATTAATACCAGCTAACAATTGTTCGCTAAGGGTCCATAAATACACGAATTTCATGAATTTTTGGAGCCCACCTCGTTCTTGTAACAGGTGGTCACATTTGTATGACTCCCTCCCCCTGCTGTGACGTCGCATATTTTGCAATTATTTTTAATTTAGAAATTAGGTAAAAAAGCACTTTAAAAATTATTTATATTTTTCTGTTAAAAATCTGTTACAAGTAAAGTGCGCTGTCTTTCGACGTTATGTATTAAAGTATAACCTTAAAATTGCTTAAACTTCTCTTATGTAATTTTCGTTTGTTTTTACCTTTAATTTGCGTGCGCTTCGTATGCTTATTTAAATTTGCATTTTACCTCATTTTCTAATATTTTTCCGATTTCCTTCTCGAAATTTTCACTTTAAAATCCAAATTAAAAAATTATGTTCTTATATTTTATCTCAAAATTTTAATTTATGGATTTCATCTGAAAATCTTTTGAGTATGTATCTTGAAATTACCACCTACATGTAAACTTTTTGACTTTATCCTAGATATTTTGTTTTTAAATCAAGATTGAAATTCCTGCTTTACATTTGAATCAGAAAAAAGATCAAAATTGGTTAAAAATCTGATTTTTTTAATTCTGAAATTTTGTGGAGATTTTCTAAAAAATTTCTAAGTTTTGAAAAAATTTAAATTTGTAAAATGATGCAAGAATAAATTTTCATTTTTCTTGAGATCTCGAAATCACATTCTTTTTCCAATTTTCAATTTTAAAAAAAGATCTGAATTTAAAAAGAATTAAAAATTTGCAATATCAAAATTTTTAAAAACAGTCGAATTTTTTAAAAGTCTAAAAATTGAAAAAAAAACCAAAAATATCAGAAAAGTTGAAATTTTCAAAAAAATAGAATTTTTTTTAAAAAATCGAAAATTTGAAAAAGGCTAAATTAAAATCACAATTTAAAAAGAAACGAAATCTTAAAAAATTTCAAAATTTTGCAAAGAATAATTGAAAAATTAAAGATAAGGGGAAAATTATAAAATGTTCCAAATTTTTTGAAAAATACTAAATTTCAAAAATTAACGGAATTATCCAAAAAGTCGAAATTTTTAGAAAAGTCAAAATTCTCGAGTCGAAATTTTCGAGGAAAGTTTAAATTTTGCAAAAAGACGACAGTAATAAAAAACTCAAAATTTTCAACAAATATTAAAATTTTGACAATAGTTTAAAATGTTGAAGCCACGATTTTTCATAAAAAGTAGGAATTTTGAAAAAAGTCGGAATTTTGAAAAATGTTGCCATTTCTAAAAAAAGCTGAGATTTTCAAAAAACATAATTTTGAAAAAAATTCGTAAATTTGAAAATAGTTTTAAATTCCAAATTTATACTGAAAATATTAATGTTGATATTGACAAACAAAAAAAAACTTAAACTGAAGGGTTTCAGAAAAATTTTGAAATAGCATTTCCAAAAATGGTCTACACTTCGAAATTAAACTCTAAGGGCAAGATGTCGTCATTTTGGAAAAAACGAATTTTTGAAAAAGTCTAAATTTTAGAAAATGAGACGGAATTTTACAAAAAGTCGACATTTAAAAAAATTAAGAGTTGAAATTTAAGATAAAAGAGGTTTAAATTTTGAAAAAAAATAAGAATTTTCAAAAATAGACGAAATTTTGAAAGATAATCGTAATTTTGAATAAGGTTGAAATTTTCGTGGAACGTTAAAATTTTCAAAAAAAGTTGAGATTTTTAAAAAAACAATCGAAATTTTGAAAAAAAAATCAACACTGAAGAAATCAATATTTTAAAAATTCAAAGATTTAAAGAAATGGGGAAATTTTCAAAATAATTCGTAATTTTTTAGGTTAAAATTTTGAAAAATATATAGTAGAATAAAATTTCAGTAAAGATTTCGAGATTTAAAAAAAATCGAAAAATGTTTGGTCACATTTTGAAAAAAAAATTGGAATTGGAATTGATATTTAAGAAGAATCAAATTTAAAAGAAAAGGTAAAAATCTCAAAAATGATCGATAGATAGTTTAAATTAAAAAAAATAACATTTTTTTAAACTCGAAAATTTTAATTGGCAATTTTCAAAAAAAGTTTTATAAGTCAATATTTTCAAAAAAAATGTCGACATTTTCATAGATTTTTAAAAATGATGAAATTTTCAAAAAATATTCACATTAAAAAATTCGTGATATAAATATCAAATATAAATTTCCAAAAAAATAATCGTAATTTTGAATAATCTCCAAATTATAAAAAATCTCGTGTGCAACACTCACAATTTTGAAAAATAATAGTTAAAAACTAAAAAAGTCAAGTTTTTAAAAATAGCCGAAATTTTCGAAAAAAGTTATAATTAAAAAAATGTCGAAATTTTCAAAAACTAAATTTGGAAAAAAAGTCAAATTTCAAAAAGTTCAAACTTTGGAAAAAGTCCAGCTTATTTTCGAAAAAATAAGAAACTTCAAACAGCGGAATGTTCGAAATTATACGAAATCTTCAAAAAAAACTAAAAATTTTAACAAAAAAAAATTGGAAACAAGTCAAAATTTTTATAAAAGTTAAAATTTTAAATATCAAATTAGTCCAAATTTTTATTTTTTCAGAAAGAGTCGAAATTCACAAAGAGTTAAAATTTCAAGAAAAAGACTAAAATAGGAAAAGGTTGAAATTAAAAAAAAAATCGAAAAATCGACCTTTTCACGAAAAAGTAGAATTTTTCAAAAAGAGATAAGGAAACTGAAATCTAAATTTTCAAAAATTGAAATACAGAACTTGTCCCCTGAAACCAAGAAAGATTAAAAAACATAACAAACGTTGCTCTAACGCGTTTGGACAGCCAAGCTGTCATCTTCAGAGAGATACTAACACCTAATCTTTCTCTATTTCAATTTGTGAAGATAACCAAGGACCAGTCCGTTCCACCAAATTAAATTTTCAAGAAAGACGAGATTTTCGAAACTTTTAAAAAATATCATTCTTCAAAAAAGTTGGTACTTTGTGACCTCACGAAGTTTATGATTCGTCTCCCCCTTGTCACACGATGTCACACTATTGAACCCCTTTTCTTCCCCCTTAATATGTGACGTAAATTATGGATGGTCTCTGAAGTTATTTGTAAATTGCGACTATACAAATAAAATGTTAAGTTGTTCTATTCAGTAAAAGCTTTAAAAATCTACAGTGTTGTAAATTGTCGAACCGGTAAGGCAGTAACATATTCAATAGGTTCAATATGTTCTGATAGTTTTTTTTTGGAAGGGAGGAATTCTCCCGCATCATATTTAGGAAATATAAGTTTTCTTTTAAAATTTTTGACCATTTGCATAATTTTAAATTTTCAGCTTTCAACGCCGCTCAGTATCGGGAGGAAAAAATAAAGGAAGCCAAGGATGAAGAGGTTGGTATATTTTGACAGTTATAGAATTAAGCAAAGTCTTAGATCAAAGATTTCGCTACACATTCCTTCCTTTTTTGCTATACTATTAAAGAGCCTCAAGGGAGAGAGTGGCGAACCGGATTTACTGTGACTGGCTCGCAGCTGTAAGCTTGTCATATTTCAAAATTATATGAAATGGCAAGGGTTCAGCAGAAAAGGCTTTCTAATGCAGATTCGATTTTTATGCACATTTGGCACAATTTAATGTTCAAAAATTATAAGTACCTTCCTAATAATTGAAAAAAATTGCAGGATAATTTTTTTAACAATAAATGGGCATGAAAATCTTGGAAAAGGTGCAAGTATTTCTGCATTAAAAAACCTTGTCCACTTAACCCTTGGCATTTCACAGAATTTTGAAATATGACAAGCTTAGCGCCGCGAGCTAATCACGGCGTGTTAAGTTCGTCACTCTCTTGAGACTCTATATACTACAAAAAAATTTGACATTTACACATCAGTCAGTTGCGCTGTCACAATTCCTGAAGAAATGAACTAATTGCTTTTGGACCGTGCCGATGGTGAAGCCTGTACCTCGAGCACCAGCCTAAACATGTCCTACCACCAACTTCCCCGTGTTTTGTGTAATGTAGCTCAGTACTATTTTCAAAACGATTTCATGCGTATTAGCGAAAATTAGAAGAATTTTTTGCGTTACGACCGATCGCATTCGCAACGAGTTAATTGTGTTTCATTTTAGCCCTATTGCAAGAAAATGGCGCGCGAGAAAGAGCTTTTGGGCGCCGATCTCCAGAGACTCGAAGAGGAGAGGGATTGCCTCAGGCGACAACTGCAGGTTAGTAGCGTTACACTTTTTAAATTATCTTAAACTATTGCATAAATGATCTAAACAAATTGTAGAAGAGCTGCGACAAAAGTATGGTCGATTGCGAAACGGTCAAACGCCAGTTCATCGAGTACGAAAACACCATTAGAAAACTAGAGATGGAAATTCGCGATCTGACTCACTGCTGTTCGGTTCGACCGGCAGCCGACGTTGGCCGCTTTGGAAGAACGATGCGAGACGTACAGAATTCAGGTGAGGGACGTCGAAGAGGAATTGTGCAGGCAACGAAGTTTGTACGATCAACTTAGGTACTGTCACATTCGCCGTTGAAATTACGTTGTAGATCGCCGTCCATTTTTTTTGTAGACAAATTACACACGCAAACGGAGAGACAAGTGGAGGAAGCGCAAAAGCAGCTTGCGCAAAGTCGAGTTGGAATTGTCCGATGTGAAGCAGAAGCAACGACTGAAGAGCTTGTCCGAATTGAACGAAAGCAACAAGGAAGTTGAAACCCTTCAGTGCGATTTATCGATTATGAAGAAGCAACTCTCAGTTGCTAGATAAAGAAAAAGATGAACTGCTTGTAAGCTCGATTAGTTTATTTATTGTTTCCATTTTGATGCGTGATCTTTTAGAATATCCTGGATGATAAAACTGAGTTGATCGCACAGCTGCAACACGACATCAAGCAGAAGAACATGAAAATTGACGAGTTAGAGTGCACTTTAAAGCAGCTAAAAATTGATTTCGGGTGAGTGGTTTAACTTTTTGAAATAATTAACAGCGACCAAACTAACTACTGATAGCATCGATGGTACCATAAAGTGATGCTGGGCTACTTCCATTTCTGAATTCTCGATAATCAAAGGTATACCAAGATGACAAATGGTAGGCTAAAAATTTCGCTTTGGTCGAATCTTTCATTTAGATCGGAACGCATTTTTCCGAAATTAATATTTTTGGATTTCAAATTCCTTTGTTTACTTGAATACGCTGATTGTGTTCATTAAATGTTCAAACGGGGTAAAATGATCCTTCGATTTTAACTTGCCGTTGCCACCTATGGTCCATCGTTCGTTCTTCGGATGATATATCTGCCCCAATTCGCGATGCACTGCCATAGACTCATTGGTCGATTTATCCGATTCCCAAATTTCTATTGAAAGGCACTGAACGCTTTATATTACAAAAGACAAAAATAACGTTTCTAAATATTATATTTATGGCACTTAATAAGTTAATTCGTAAAAAAATAATTTAATTGTGTGCACAAAAGTTTTCAATTTCGTGTCAGCTGTCTACCGTCTGAACCGTTTTGAAACTCCTATTAAGGATAATTCGCTAAAATCACAGTAGGAGACGCGCATCTGGGATTGTCATCGCCTTTGGAGCGCAATTTCTATCGTATCGTAACCGGGCATACACTCGCATATGCCCTCCCTGCCCGAGCTGCTCCTCCGCAACCCTAACCACGCTCCTTCGGGACACGGCCCCCTGGAGTACAATCTGTAACACTTGTCCTTGAACTTGACCCAACCCTTCTCGCATCTTCCGCTCGCCTCCGCGGATGGACACCGGTCGTTTTCGCAGCCGCACACCCCATTATACGATACCCCGTCCACCGAGGGTCGCGTGGAAAAATCAAATGTGACTACTCTGTTCTGCTGACAGGGACCTCTGGTGCCGATCCGGATAACATTCGTTTTTTTCCGGGAAGTACAGGTAACCGCGCTTGCAGGGCTGCTTTAGGCACGTTGTGGCGTTAACTAGAATGTGGTGGCTTTCACAGGGACCTTCTGTGTAAGGACGGTAACAGGAAGACTCGTTCCTGTATCGGATGTAGCCGCTTTTGCAGCGACATCCGCCGAGACGCGTTTCCGGATCCGGTTGGAAGATTTCGCCCAAGCCGCAAGGTCCTATCGTCCCTGTAATAGTAAAACAAAATGATCATTTCTCCTCCTTTCCTATTTTATCCTTACATTTGAATTTCAAGTTCAGAATCGAACTTACACGAAAAGGAGACAAGCAAACCCGAAGTTTAGAAAAATGAATTTTGCAAAAAAATTATAATTCATGTAAATAAATTGTGTTATATAAACGACCCGAGCCGTAGGGGGTGTTTGTAACATAAAAGTGTCGAACACGTGATGTGTCACTGCCCGGCACTAGCATCAATCAGAGGATCCACGCTGGGGGACTTCGGGTCTAGTGTAGCCAGTTTGAGAGGGAAAAGGCTCATCCTAGGGACTGTTTTTCAGTTTCTCAATAATGTTGGGATGGCTAAATGAATGACCAAGGACGCCTCAATCCTGGAAATAGCTCCATAGGAACGGAAAGGGTGGCCTAAAACATTTTAGGCAACCCCCAAATACAGGATCCAGACATTGTTTTTAGACATTTTGGATTACGGCTCTTTCACACGGAGAGCCGTAAGGCTCGCACTCCCGAGTGAGCGAAAGGCTCCCAAGATTGAAATGCAAAGAGTACAATGGAGCTTTCACATGAGACGCACGGGCCTTTAGGGCGCGCAAGCGAGAGCCGTTAAGGCTCGTGCATTTCGAGCCGTCCGCTTAGAAGGGAAGCGCGTCTCTTGCTCGAAATGCAAAGGGAGGAATGGGGGCATTCATACGAGAAAAGCGACAATCGCCCATGGCTCTCACCCCCCAGCGTTAAATCGAGATGGATTTTGATGTAGAATTGTTAATTAATTCAATCAGTATCCGATCCCAGCTGTTGCCATCCCGTCACGATTTGGACGGGAGAGTCCTGATCCAAATTTAGTGTGTCTGAATTTTGCGCAATATTGCCAACTAATTTTTTTTTATAATAAAAATTTTTGGATACGAAGAGCTTTTTGTATTGATAGACTACACCAATTTTTTCGACACAAAAGATGACAACCCTGATCCTATCCGCCCTTTGGTACAAAAATGCCAAGTCATATAAAAACTTCGATAGCGTAACTACAAATTGGAGAGCAGTTTCCGAAGTCCTTAGAAGGGATTTTGTAACATTGTTCGGGTCTGTAATTAAAGATGGACGCAATGTTTAGCGCTCGAGTTGAAAGAGTGGAGGGTAGGAGCGAAAAAAGCTCCTGCTCGCGAGGAAGCGCCTTAGGGCTCTCCGTGTGAAAGAGTAACGGCTCTTTTACACGGAGAGCCGAAAGGCCCGCACTCGCGAGCGCGAGCTTTTTTCCGCTCCTACCTTCCACTCTTTCAACTCGAGTCAAGGCCCGTGCATCCCATGTGAAAGCTCCATTGTTTTCTTTGCATTTCAATCTTGGGAGCCGTCCTCTCGCTCGCGAGTGCGAGCCTTACGACCCTCCGTGTGAAAGAGCCGTAAAAGGTAGGAGCGGAAAAAGCTCTCGCTCGCGATGACGAGCCTTACGGCTCTCCGAGTGAAAGAGCCGTTAAGTTCGAAAGCCAAAATTTTGAAACAAAAACCATTTTATTAAAAAATCGGAATATGAAGTTTAAAATGACCATTTTGAAAATAACTATTTTGGATCCACTCTCGAAATTTCGAGAAAAAAAAATTGAAATTTCGATAAAAAGGTAACATTTGTAAAAAAATTCGAAATTTTCAGTTTAAAGCCAAATTAATAAAAAAATGTAAACCCGAGATTTTGAGGCAAATGTCAACAGTTTAAAATAATTCTAGAAATGTATGAAAAAATCTCCATAATTTCGATTTTACTTTGAGAGATTATTTAAGTCAAAATTAAGAAAAATATAAGTAATATCTCCGAACAATTTAAATGTAAAATGCAAATTGTCGTCGATTTCAAGTGGGTTATGTTAAAATATCTTGTAAGATGAATGCCAATCTGTGGTTCTTGGTTCAATCTAATGAATCCTATGTGCATAAGAAGATCACAAATTGAAAACAGTTGAGCCAAAAACCTTCATTCTATCGTAATTGAGGTGAACAACTATCTTACCGAATTCATAACACGCTTCTGTCTCCGCGTGAAAATGGGGTAAAAAACTGTGACATCCGCACGTCCTGTCCGGCAGAAACAAATGTCCTTTCTCCTTGCAGGGCCCCTTGGTGAAATGCTGATAACATTGCCCATCTGCGAAGCGGTAGTCCCGCAATTCCCTGGTTTTTCCGCATTTACAGGCTGGCAGCTTGTCCGAGTCCACAATCAGCAGCTGTCCGTGGCTGCAAGGACCTCTCGTCAGTCTACTGTAACATTTCCTGTCCTTTGGCCAAAAGACCAGAGATGGCTGGGGGCATTTCTTCAATTGCTTTGCAAGTACCCCATTGCCTCTTAGCACTGAAATTATCATGGAATTTTATTTAATTAATTTCATCTCGACTTCTTCCCTTGAAATTTTAAGTTTTTATAAATTTCGAGCTTTCGAATTTTGACTTTGATTTCGAAATATCAATTTTTGTTTCCGAAATTTCAAGTTTATGGTGGAATTTCTGGTAATTTAAGATTTTTTTTATAGGTGTGTGTTTATAACTAGAATCACATTTTATAAAAGTTTAACTTACGCATATTTAACATTAACGTCGGGAGCGAAGTACCATCCTTTTTCGCAAGGTCCCAGCGAGAATAGCTTGTAACAGCGACCGTCTCTGGTGGATTGGGCCGTCTGCGGGGGACAACGGCATTCGGCAGATAGAAGTTTCTCGCCTGACTTTGTTGTGCCAGGGGTTAACTCCATGCCGTCAGGACAGGGATAACCGATCTGGAATAAAACTGTTGGTTAAACAGTTGATGGTGTCTAAAAACTGAAACGTGGAGGTCTTTGTTCTGCTTTTTTTCCTTTCGTTAACAAACTCTTTGAAAAAGCATTTTCATAATTTGAAATTATTATTTAAAGAGTTTATTTTTAAAGTAATTCATGACCTTTCCCGTTTATCTATAAATTCTTTTGAATAACTTCCTTAAATAATCCAATAGTTTACCATATTTTGTTACTTAAGCACAAAATAAAAACCTAAACGATCAAAAAACAAAATAATCTGAAGACTTCAATAAGCAAGTAAGAAAATAACGTGGAGACTTCAACGAGCACACAAGAAAGTAACCTGGAGACTTCAGCGAGCACACAAAAAAGTAACTCGGAGATTTCGACGAGCACACAAGAAAGTAACCTGGAAACTTCAATGAGCACAGAAGAAAGCAGCCTGGAGACTACAATAAACACACAAGAAAGTAACAGGAGGCTTTAACCAACAAAAAACAAGGAATTTAGAAACCTGGACGAGAAAGCAGGAAAGCAAGTCCGATTTTTATCTAAGATGGATCTGGTCTCGAACTAATAACATTGCAAGCGCTTCTTTACAGATCGCTGACGGATACAAATTAGCGCGCTGGGAAAAATTCAGGTCAATAGGCTGTCCCCAGCATTATCACGTTTTACAGTTGTCGATTTGTAATCTAATCACTTCTTGAACGAACCTCATAGTCAAATTAATTTTATGGCTACGAAATGGTAACGATTTTTTGTTTATAAAACTCATAGAAATTGAACCTCTAATTATGAAAATTCGGTATTTCGAAAAGTCCTCTCTAAAAGAGTCGTATGCTGATTACTTCTCGTAAAAAGGCCAAGGTGATGTGTTATATAATCTAGTTACTCGTTGCATTCGCTAATGAATGCAGCAGACAAAGCTGTTTAATCAATCAATTAAAAACACGTAATGTGTTATATAACGCCCTGGTGGCCTCAGCGAGCCTTCGCAATACCCGCAGATACAAAAAAATGGAAAAATGCGTTTCGTATCAAAGGTTAGGGCCGCAAGTGTTATGCCCCGATTACCTCGGTTTACATAACGATTTACTTTCACGCCACCCGTCTCTCATTATTATTTATAAAAATTACTCTTTGATTAACAATGGCGCACATCGTACGCTTCCTTGTGTTTTTTCTGATTTAGCTGTACCTTATTCAACGGCGGCTGCCGTGAGAACTCATCAGATTCGCCGACTTATCGTTACATAATTGATGAGGAACCGAGGATTCAATTCAATCTTATGCGGGCTGTTGCTCACCTCGCTAAAACGTGGAAGTGCGCTTAGTCTATGCAAATGCGTTTTAATTGCATCGATTTAAAATCGCGGTTAAATCAAATTGCTTTCTATATCGGTGAAAATTTAGCTTCTAGCTTTGTCTCTTGTACAATTAATTGTTGCGACGATTTCAATTAAAGTTAAATAATGTCCCGCTTAGTTGGATGAAATTCAAATTGTTTTGCTTCATAGAATACGAATAGTGAAGCTTTCATTTTGTTCATTACATTAAGGATAGATAAATGCAGACTAAGAAATTTCGTTGGAGAACAAAGCGTGGAAGTTTTCATCCTTTGGAATTGATGAAACATAGGCGGCTTATTTTTAGTTTATAGATCAATTTTTGGCATACATACTTGAAAAATTTTGTAACATTTTCCATCCGGTGGCCAGTAGAGTAGCTGCCATCCCCCAGGTTGAGATGCGCACGGGTTGACTTTGGGGTCGGCCCAAGGCGGCGGCACTACCGCTCCACATATCCACTGTACGCCGTTCAACAGTATCGTTGTGATACACAGCAGCACCTGAAAGCGAAGACATCTTTAAATAAATTTTTAAAGAATATATGCCACCCCGGACGCTTTTATCAGAACTAGTGAAGCAAAAATTCTTTTCTTTTTTTAGGTATTTGAATTAGAGATGTTATGGAGCTCCGTACACTGTCGGATAGCCGAAATAAAAAACATCCGAATTCGTAACCGAAACCAATATAAATGTTTCGGAAAATTTCGAATATTTTTTGGTCACTAAAATTATCAGATAAACTAGTTGGTATATCGATTTCACTCACTATTGCAAGTCCACTGCTTTCTGTAATGTTTTATATAAATTAATTTTTTTAATTTCAACATTTTTCCAAACTTCGATTTTTTTGAAATTTTCACATTTTTACTATTTTATTTTTTTTAAATTTTGACTTTTTGCGAAGATTTTTCTCAAAATTTCGACATTTCAAATTTTTCAAACTTTTTTATCAAAATTTAGACTTTTTCTAAAATTTAGTTTTTTTTTAATGCCAGCCTTCAAATTTTTAACTTTTCAAAGTTTCGTCTTTTTCCAATTTTCGCCATTTTCAAAATGTTGCCTTTTTCAAAATTTCGCCCTTTTCAAATTTTCGCTTTTTCAAAATTTCGACATTTTTCAAAACTTTTACTTTTCGAGAATTTCAGATTTCTTTGAAAACTTGACAATTCAAATTTCTGATGTCGAGTTTTTCGAAGGGTTGAATTTTTTTTAAATTCCCATTTTATTTAAAATTTTCAACTTTTTTTCCAAAATTTTGACTTTTATTTTACTGTTTTTGAAAATTTCCCTTGTGTTTATGTTTCAATTGTTTCCGAAAATTTGTACGTTTTTAAAAATTGCAATTTATTTAAAAATTTGTACTTTTCGAATTAAGATTTTTTCGAAAAATGTTTTTAAATCTCGACGTTTCTCAAAATTTTGACTTTTTCAAAATTTCACCTTTTTCACAAAATTTAATTTTAAAAAAATCAGAATTTTGACTACTTTTTTAATTTCACTATTTTAAAATTTCGACTTTATTGGAAAATGTTCTTTCTTTTTTTTAAACTGCGAAATTTTTTAGCAATTTTTTACTATCATTTCGTGATTATCTTTAAATTTTCTAATTTTTTTTTAAATTGCGACTTTTTCGAAATGTCAAAGTTTTTTCCAAATTCAAAGTTTTTGAAAATTGTATTTTTTTTCAAAATTGGCGATTAAAAATTTTAATTATAAAAGATTTTAAAATTTTCAAAAGTTCGACTTAAAATTTCGTTTTTTTTTTTTGATAATTTTGACTTTGTTTTAATGGTTTAGAAATTTCGAGTTTTATTGAAAAGTTGACTAAAAATTTTTTTAAATCTCGATTTTTGTCAAAATTTTGACTATTTTTGAGATTTCGTCTTTTTCAAAATTTTACCGTTTTCACAAAATTTAATTTTTTGTAATCAAAATCTTGACACTTTTAATTCCCACTATTTTTAATTCCCGACATTTTAAAGTTTCGACTTTATTTAAAAATTTTTCTTTTTTTAAATTGCCAAATTTTTAAAATTTTTTTACTATAATTTCCTGATTATTTTAATGTTTTGTAATTTTTTTGAAAATTTCACTTTTTCAAATATCAACATTTTTCCAAATTCAAAGTTTTTGAAAATGGCCCATTAAAAAATTTTAATTATTCAAAATTTTGGCTTGGCTTCAAAAATTTCGGATTTTATTGAAAATTTAACTGAACATTTTTTCAAATCTCGATTTTTATCAAAATTTTGACTGTTTTTGAAATTTAGTTTACTTTTCATAATTTCGATTTTTTAAAAATGTTGACATTTTTTTTTCAACATTTTGATTTTTTTTAAATCTTTGCTTTTTTTAATGTCACTTTTTATGAAAATTTCGACATTTTTCAAAATTTCGCCTTTTTTGAAAATTATAAGTTCAAAATTTTAGAGTTTATCGAAATTTTAACCTTTTTTAATATTTTCGAGTTTTTTCAAAATGTCACTTTTAAATTCCTAAAATTTTTGAAAATCTCGCCTCCAAAGTTTAATCTATTTTTCAAAACTTCGACTTGTTTTGAAAATTCTGAAGTTTTTGAAAACTAGCTTATATTTTTAAATTTTTATTTATTTTGAAAATATCGTTTTCTTCAAAATTTCAACATTTTTAAAATTTTAAAGAGAGTTTTTATACGAAATTTTGATCTTTTTTAGAAAATTGACACTTTTGACATTTTTGACTTCAAATTCTCAATTTTTCTAATATCGATATTTTTTCCGAAAATCTTGCCTATTTTTGTATATTTTACATGCGGATGAATACCTAAGTGCTTACCTTCCTTAGACCAATACCGAATTATCTGAAGATTGTTGCGCTTTCGAAGAAAAAAATTATTCGATGGTAAACGCCACTTGTTTAAAAAATCCGACAGGATGTTTCTCTCATAGCGATTTCATGTTTCCCACATAGATTCATAAAACTCGAGGCATTTATATCTAGTGATTAATCATCATTTCTTTTCAAAATATTCCCCATTTAGATTAATTTTCGTCTGCAAATTGATATCGGTACCTCATATTTTGTACTTTGGAATACGAATTCGTTATACTATCATAAGTGGATTTCCCCCTCAAGGGATGAATTGTTAAAAATGCTGATACAACTGACTTATTTATAAACTGAAAGCTAAACATTAATTTTCATATTTCCAACTTCAAAAATGAGGAACTTTCATACAATCACACAAATTTTTATCACCTATTTAACACTCTTGCCGAACGAATTTTCAAAAATCTTTTCTAAGTGTTCAACTATGACATAGGCGACTCTCACTCCCGCCGAGGCCCCTCATCGAATGTTTGGGTGAGATATTTGACAGGAAAAATGTAACCATGAACGCTATATCTACCCTCTCGCTCGCACTTTTGGTTATCGTACTCGTTTCCTTTGACTCGGTCCAAAAAGCCTTGTACTGTCTCGGCGAGAGTGAAGAGTCAGCAATATATGTGCGAAATTTCATGTTTATAAACCGATCGCTTAAGGCAGGGGTCGGCAAGCTTTTAAGCCGAAAGAGCCAGCCCCAATAAAAAAATTGATTTCGTGAATTTCAAAGAGCCACAAATTTTTATTTCTGATTTTATATTTTATTTCAAAATTATCAGACTGATTATCAAAATCAGATAAACCAGACAAAATATGGGACAGGGAGAGATCCTTCTGACTCATCTAGTCAGACGAAAATATATTCAGCCCAAAAGACCTTCTATTTCTCAAAGTTTAGACCTTTACTTCAAAATTTGCCCTTTTTTTCGCAATTTTGACTTTTTTTACTCTTCTCTATTAGTCTTCTTTTTTAATATCTATTTTGTTCCTAAAATTAGATTTTTATCCCAAATTTTCCTTTTTTCTCAAAACCCAACAATTTGTGAAAATGTTTATTTTTTTTTCTAATTCGACTTACAAGAAGATTCGACTTATTTCTCGAAAAATCATCCTTTGTCGATTTTTTAATAAAAAAGTAAAAATTTGAAAATTGGAGATATTAAGTAAAATGGTTTTTGAAGATTGCGATCGTTTTTTCAAAGTTTTCTTTTTTCGAAATCTAGATCTATTCTCAAATTTTACTTTTTTCCAAAGTTTTTCGACTTTGTTCTAAATTGCGGCTTTTTTTTAGAACTGTCTACATTCCTTTTAAATTCGTTATTTTTCCAAATTTAGCCATTTTACCTAAATATTGATTTTTAATAAATATTTAAACTTTTATTTATTTTCTAAAATTTTGAACTTGTTTCGCAAAATTTGTGTTTTTTTTTTTTCGAAATTTCGACTTTCAAATTCGACATTTTATTGTTTCTGCAAACTGCGATTTTTTCGACGAAATTTATCTACATATTTTCAAAATGTTTGACTTAATCTCAAAATTTGACTTCTCTGGGAAATTTTGATCTTCAACGCTTCAACACTTTTCTCTCGAAATTTCTATATTCTTTTTAAAATTTGTCCTTTTTCCAAATTTAGCCATTTTGTCCAAATATTGACTTTTACTAAACATTTAAACTTTTTTTTATTTTCTACAAATTTAGACTAGTTTCGCAAAATTCGGTTTTTTTTTTTCGAAATTTCGACTTTTAAAATTCGACATTTTATTGTTTCTTCAAACTGCGATTTTTTTCGACGAAATTCGTTAATTTTTAAAATATTTGACTCGATCCCAAAATTTTTTTCCTAAAATTTGACCTTTCTTTAAAGTTCACCATTTTTCTCGTAACTGGAAGTTGTATCAACATTGTCTTTTCTTTTGAAATTATTTACCAATTCTATCAAAATTCGAATTTATCTAAACATTTGGAGTTTTTTAATTCGTCTTGTTCTCGAAATTTCAAATTTATTCTCAACATTTACCTTTCTCCGGAAAAATGTTATTTTTTTTTATTTTCTTCTTCTCTGACAAATTTCGGCTTTTTAAAAGTTCGACGATTTTTTCTAAGCTTTCAATTTTTTACAATTTTTCTTTTCGAAACTTTACAATTTTGCAGAAAATTTAAATTTATCTAAAAATTTCAAGTTTTAAATTTGTTCTGGGTTTCAATCTATTGTCGAAATTAGACGTTTTTTTTATTTTATCTTTCTTGAGAACTGTTCACAAATTCATTTTTTTCGAAATCTCTTTTATTCAAAATTCGGTTTTTTCTGCACATTTTAACTTGAAATGTCACCGACAAGCGTTTTTGTCAGCGATTGGATGACTCGAATGAAACTACACATTTCAGTTACACTATACAGGGTGAGTCACTAAGCGGGAATCGGTCTTTGGTAGGCGTATCGTTCAAAATATCGAAAAAAGTTTCGAATAAAAGTTGCTTGAAATAAAGTTCTCCACAACCTAAAATTATTGCCAAATATGGCGGCCTTCCGGTTGCACCGGAAATTAACACAACTTTCTTATTTTAAATAGAACACCCTAGGTATTTTTACATATTTGGATTCCTTGTTAAAAATAAATACGAATTTATTAAGACGAAATAGGCCCTTAGTTGAACCGTTTTCGCGTAATTTAATTTTTTTGGTTAAATTTGACGATTTCGGAGCTTGACGCCATTAACGATATTTTCCAAACGCAATGACTCAGAGTTGTGTGGCATACGGTTTTGGATTCAGGAAGAAATGGAGTATTTGTTTACGTCTTTGCCGTTAGCAAGATTTCTTAAATTTCTTCACATCCGTCGACTTAATTCTTCAGTTGTTCAAACATGCATAACTTAATTTTTTCAAATGGAACCACCTATCTTGGATTATCTTGTCGGATGCGAAGTTAAATTACCTTTTTTTGGTACCAGGTATTGCCACCTCCGTCCAATAATTTTTGAGAAAATTAGAATTTTGTAAAAATTTTAATTAATTTCGTATTATCGCGTAAGCCCTGGATGTCGCGTAGTTTCAGTAGTGACTGCTGCTGTCCAATATCCGCACTTAAGAACCAGAAGAATAAGTGGGACATTACAAATAAGCCAAAAATCGGTTTCATGATTGTGGTGTAAAAACAAGTTTCATCCGTATCACACCTAGCTAGTGCAAGAAGTCAATCAAGCTGACTAACAATCGATGCAGTTGTGTGAATGGACGTTACATAATCTGCAGGAACAAAATGACCGTTTCGGACATTGTACTATTTACCGACGAATGTACAAACATTTTTTAAGAACCGTTTCGTGGGAAGGAAACGATACACCACGATACTGAAAATCATCATTGGATTTCAGTGTAAAGCATTAAAGAAAGTAAATAAACAATAAACAAATCGGTAACAGTAAGTTGCAACAAATATTAAGAAGAATACATACACAATGGTAATAATAACATTAAATTAAATGTTCAACATAACCACCAGCTTTACGATGGCAAATGCGCAGTCTCTGTAGCAAAGAATTGTTCACATCCACCAAGACGTTTTCATTGATATTTTGAAAAGCAACACTAACCTGGTTCATCATGTCTTCTCGGGTAGTTGGTGGTTCCTGGTACACAACTTGCTTAACATGACCCCACAAGAAAAAGTCTGGCTTAGTTAAATCCGGTGATCTTGCGGGCCATGTCACTGGACCTCCTCTTCCTATCCACTTGTTAGGGAATTGTGTATTGAGGAATTCCCTTACATCCCTTCCATAATGTGCCGGTGCCCCATCATGTTGGAACCACATTTGCCGCACGAAGGCAAGAGGCAAATTGTCTATCATTTCGGGCAATTGATTTTGCAAAAAATGCAAGTAATTGTTGGCATTCAAATGTTCATTGAAGAAGTGTGGTCCGACAACAAATCTTCCTATGACACCACCCCAAACATTTAGAGACCACCTATGCTGATGGTCTAAGGGCCTTATCCAATGAGGATTTTCAGTGTGGTAGTAAGGGGAGTTGTGTCTTCCCACGAAGCCGTTTTTATGAAATGTACATTCGTCGGTAAATAGTACATTGTCCAAAAAGTCATTTTGTTCTTGTAGTTTTCGTAACGCCCACTCACAAAACTGCATTCGGTTGTTGAAATCAGCTTGATTGAGTTCCTGTACTAGCTGGACACGATACGGATGAAACCTATTTTTACGCAAGATTCGTGAAACCGAGGTTTGACTTATTTGTAATTCCGTGCTTATTATTCTGGTACTTAAATGCGGATCTTGGACAACAGCAGCCGCTACTAAAACTTGGTTTTCTACATGCGTCGTTGGTTTTCTACGCTCCTTTTTCTCGTATTTCGTACTACCAGTTCGCTCAAACCTCTCTCTCAATTTAGCGAATGCCGCTGAATTTGGGTGTCTCCGATCGGCAAAGCGTTGGGCATAAATTCTTGAGGCAAGAAATGGATTTCTGTCAGCACTGCCCAAGGCGTAAACCATATCGACCAATTCTTCTTGAGAAAACATTGTCTTTCAGTACTAATACCAAGACCTCGCGACAACAATGAGATAAACTGTCAGTTATTGCCGGACAAACGAGACGAAACAAAACCGCAACATCCAGGGCTAACGCGATAATACGAAATTAATAAAAATTTTTAGAAAATTCTAAATTTCTCAAAAATTATTGGACGTAGGTGACAATACCTGGTACCAAAAAAAAAGGTAATTTAATTTTGCATCTGATAAGATAATCCAAGATAGGTGGTTCTATTTGAAAAAATTAAGTTATGCATGTTTGAACAACTGAAGAATTGAGTCGACGGATGTGAAGAAATTTAAGAAATCTTGCTAACAGCAAAGACGTAAACAAATGCTCCATTTCTTCCTGAATCCAAAACCGTATGCCACACATCTCTGAGTCATTGCGTTTGGAAAATATCGTTAATGGCGTCAAGCTCCGAAATCGTCAAATTTAACCAAAAAAATTAAATTACGCGAAAACGGTTCAACTAAGAGCCTATGTCGTCTTCATAAATTCATATTTATTTTTAACAAGGAATCCAAAAATGTAAAAATACATAGGGTGTTCTATTTAAAATAAGAAAGTTGTGTTCATTTCCGGTGCAACCGGAAGGCCGCCATATTTGGCAACAATTTAAGGTTGTGGAGAACTTTATTTCGAACAACTTTTATTCAAAACATTTTTCGATATTTTAAACGATACGCCTACCAAAGACCGATTCCCGCTTAGTGACTCACCCTGTATATATTTTTCTTATATTCATAATACGACTAGTCACTTCCGAGTGCAGTTATCGAATGTTTTATATTTCAAAAAAATTAAGTAGTGGAGTCAACTACTCGCAGATAGTCTACCCTTCGTAAAAATGCTCTGTACAAAATCGTTCTATGCCCTAACGGTACATTTCTAGAAATAAAATGTTGGCTTGGTCCATCAACTTTTATTTTGAACTACATTCATCTAATTTGACTTTCTCTGGAAAATTTTGATCTTCTGGAAGTTTTATCAACATTTTCTTTTCTTTCGAAATAATTTTACCACCTTTCTCAAAATTTGATTTGTCTGAAAATTTGGAGTTTTTTTTAATTCGTCTTCTTCTCTAAATTTCAATTTATTCTCAAAAAGTAAGTTTCTCTGGAAAATTGCAATTTTTTTTATTTTCTTCTTCCCTGGAAAACTTCGACTTCTGAGAAAGGTTCGACAATTTTTTTATGCTTTTAATTTTATTACAATTTCTCTTTTCGAAATTTTACAATTTAAATTTGTCTAAACACTTCAAGATTTTAAATTTGTTTTGCAAATTTCAATCTATTGTCAAAATGTTAAGTCTCTTTCTAAAATTTTGCTTTTTTTGACAACTTTTGACAAATTCATTTCTTTCGAAATCTCGTTTTTTTAAAAATAGGCTTTTTCTGGAAATTTCAACTTTTATTTGGAACGAAATTCATCTATTTCCAAATCTCAAAATTTGATTTTTTTCTTATAATTTGACTTCCCTGGGAAATTTGGACCTTCCTTTAAAATTCAATACTTTTCTCGAAACTGGAAGTTTTACCGAAATGCTCCTTTCTTACGAAATTATTTTACTAATTTTGTCAAAATTTCGATTTTTTTTTAAATCGTCTTGTTCTCGAAATTTCAAATTTCTTCTCAAAATTTAAATTTCTCTGGAAAATTGCAAATTTTTTGTGGAAATTTCGAGCTTTTTGACTTTTTCCTTGACATTTTTCCTAAAATTTGATTTTTTTCTTCTTCTTTGAAAAACTTCGACTTTTTTAAAGTTCAACAATTTTTTTAAGCTTCTAGTTTATTTTTACAATTTCTCTTTTTAATATTTTACAATTTTTCAAAAAATTCAAATTTATCTTAAAATTTCAGATTTTTAATTTTGTCTAGGTTTCCGTATATATTCGAAATTCAACTTTTTTTGTTAAAAATTTTACCTTTTTTTGAAAACTTTTGATAAATTATTTTTTTTTCGAAATCTCTTGCTTTTTCTCAATTTTTTCAAAACTCCTTCCTTTTTCTCAATTTTTTCGAAGTCTCTTTTTTCGAAATCTCTTTCTTTTTCTTAAAATTCGGCTTTTGCTGAAAATTTCACCTTTTATTTTGAACTTTGATATTTGTAAATTTAGATTTTTTTTTCTCACAAAAATAATTCAACTTTTTTTCACGAAATTTCAAGGCTGTAGAAAATTTACAAATAAAAAAGTAAAAATCATTAGAAAAATATTTATTAGAAGTTTCGGCTCCCCAAATTGGTCTTTTTCTGGAAATTTCAAGTTTCATTTATTTTTTCAAAATGTTAATACAAGTCAATCAAAAATTTCGGAAAAATACTTCTTGATATCATAACTTTTTTGTAAAAATTTAAGCAAAACGTAAAAATTCCTGGGAAAGTATTTTTGGAAATTTCGACTTCCGTAGGTCACTTGTTTAATAAGTATTCATTTTCTGCGTGCCTATCCATTCTAGGTTTTATTTATTTATTTTTTAGGGGGATTTAAAGAGCCACAATTGTCTTTTAAAAGAGCCGCATGCGGCTCGCGGGCCGCGGTTTGCTGACCCCTGGGTTAAGGTTATGTTTTATTTGTCAGTCAATGTTGCGAATTTTATTTAGTAGATATAACTTGAGGATCTTTTCTGTTTGATTAACAAAAATAATTTAAAGATATCTGTAACCGAAATAATATCCAAAGCTATCGGATATTCGAAGTCGTTTTATATCTCTATCCGTAACCGAAACCCACAAAATATTCACAATATATCCCTAACCAGATCCGAAATGTCATATCTTTAACAACCCTAATTTGAATATCGTCTACTCTGGAGTGGAACAAAAAGAACGCGTTTATTAATAACAAAAAACATAAAAGATATAAAAGCTTCAAACCTCAAAAAGTATGTATAGTATATTTTGAAATCCTAAAATTAGTCTGATTATTTATTTTTTACTGTTAGGTAAATTTTTAAGTTATTGCATATCAGAAACTCTCTATCTTCGTGGCATTTCCCTCTACATTTATTAAACAATCAGTTTCGGATCATTGTTACGATTTTTTTAAGAAATAGAAAGCGGTATCGTAATGCAGTTGCGTCTCTTAATCGTCCTTGTTACTAAAACATTAGCGATCGGATGCGCGAATTTGCCGAAAACGAGCAATTTCCGAACGGAGCGTGTACAGAATTTATAACTCATTTGACCTTATTTGGCGATATTGGATGTGCCTCTTATTTCGCCATAACTCGGGGTTTACCTGATTGTGTTGCAAGCGAGACGAATTTCATCAATTTCGCAAGTAGAGGCTATTTATTACGAAGTGTCTGATTGATTGATCGCTTCTTTGACTCATAAGGGTTTTAAAAGTGGCCCCTAAAATAATTTATTGTCGTACCCCGAATGGAACTAAATAAACTCGTTTCACGGTTATATTATCACAATAGGGCTTCGAGTAGATGTACCAGGCACTTTTTATTATTGAGACTTAGCGATATAATAACCGACGCAATCGATGCAAAGCGTTCTTATTAATTCATGCATTGTGGCAATACGATTTGAAGCAGCCAACGTGAGGCTACTGCGGACACTTGAATTAAATTGTACTATCGACTCATCAAGAGGAATACACACGCGAGCGACTCCGACTGGTTATTCAGTTATGCAATATTTGGGTAATAGCGCGATCTTGCATGCCCGGCCGAATGGCCAACGGCTCCCGTGCGGCCTGTGCGTTTACCTCGCAGCACAGTTACGTGTTGCATAACAAATTTGTTGTGTCCGATCGGTCACAGGTGCATTTTTTCGTATCGAAATTCTCTCAATATGCTAATGAGAAGAGAACCACATCGCAGGGCCTCGTTTAACGTCTCATTGTGGCTAACGGGGGCCATTTTACGACGACATTTAATAGCAAACGAGAGTTTTGTTTAATTGCGGGCCGCCGTTAATTGCACTAATTCGGTTTAGTTCTTGGTGAAAGTATACGCGCACCTAGGCTTTTTAAAGAGTAAACATGGATATTTTTACCGTTTCATAATGTTTAATGTTATCAACAGGAAAACTACGGTCCGCTAACGAAAACTACTCAAATGTTTTGGTCAATTTGATCTAACGCTAGTTTTTCAGTTAAAAAGCTTGCTTTTCAGTTAAATGGTCTAGTGTATTAATTCTAGGAAGTTGTTTACGACGTAATGCCAGATGTGAGAGAGAGGGTGGGGGAAGAAGAGAGGAGAAAACTAGAGGTAGATAAAACGAAAAAGTAGAGGGGGAGAAACTGATAAAAATGAGGGAATGGCGAGGCGTTTAAAAAAAAGAACCAAACAGAAATATATCTACTTCATTTATACTTCACAATTTGGTTTGGTTTTTCTTTGAAAATTCAGGTTAAAGCTTTTTTGAATAATGAGCATAATAAAATATTTCCACTTTTTTCCGATAAATTTGATCTTAAATTTCTCAATTTTCAAAAATTTGACGTTTGTTCCACAAATATGATGTTTTCTAAATTTGTATTTTCATTGGTTCTGCTTTGAACTCTTTTTTACATAAAACAATAGTAGTTACTGTGAAAGGGCGTTTTCTTTATCTGTTTTTGGTAAAAACATTTAAAGTGAATAAACCGAAAAGTGGTGACACATTTTTCAAAAAAATGTCTTCTAGTATGTCATTACATCACATATTACATCATTGACCTGCATATCATTTTACTTATGTCTTTTTTTGGTTCTCTATTATTTCGTTTCTTGTATTTTATGTTCTATAGGCTGACTATATCACTTGATCCACTTCACTAGTTAGTACTTTAACGTGTTAAATTTTCAATTTCGACATTTTTCCAAAATTTGATTGTTTTTGAAATTTTTCCCCTTTTGATATTCCATTTGTCTTTCCAAAATTTCGACTTTTTCCAAAATATCGAGTTTATTTTGAAAATGTAAATTTTACTGAAAATTTCGACATTCGAAGATTAGACCTTTCGAAAATTTTGGTTTTTCAAAATTTCATGTTTGTGTGCAAATGTTGAGTTTTTGAATATCTCAACCGTTTAAAAAACTGGACATTTTCTCAAAAACTATTATATTTCAAAAGTTCAACTTTTATGGACATTTTTCAAAATTTCGTCTTTTTTTTAAATGTTCAGCATTTCAAATTTCAACTTTATCCAAAATTGTAGCTTATCAACAATTTCAGCTTTATCCAGAATGTCGACTTTTTTTAAAAATTTTCCTTGTAAATTTCAAAATTTCTATTCCTTTGGAAAATTTCGACTGTCGTAATAATTTTGACTTTTTTCAATATTTTTACTTTTCGTAAATTTTGGATTTCTTCTAAAAATTTGGTAATGAAAATTTTTGATAATGCCTAGTTTTTTGAAAGGTTGGATTTTTTCAAAATTAAGATTTTATTTCTAATTTTAAACTCTTTTTTAAAATTCCGACTTCTTGATCAAAATTTGAACTTTTTTTTTGAAATCAAAGTTTCGACTTTTTTAAACTTTTTATTTTTTTTTTGAAAATTTTAACTTTTAAGAAAATTTTGACTTTTCAAAATCTCTGGTTTTTTTTGTTTAACATCCCAATATTCCACAATTTTATCCAAAATTTCGATTTTTTTTTGTCAAAATTGTAAGATCAAAATTTCGGTTCTTTTTAAAATCTTCCTAATAATTTCGACTGTTTTCATTATTTATTGGTAAATTTTAGATTTCTTTGAAAACTTGACAATGAAAATTTTTGATAATTCGTAGTTTTTTTTAAATAATTTGAATGTTTCCAGAATTTCTATTTTATTTTTAAATTGAAACTTTTCTCATAACTTCCACTTTCTCAGAATTTTTACCTTTTTGAGAATTTCGACTTTTTAAATTTAGGCTATTTTAGAACAAATAGGCCTTTTTTGAAAATCTTGATTTGAAGATTTCGACATTTTTTAAAAATTGCAATTTTTTAAGGTTTAACTTTTCCAAAACTTTTTGCTTTGGTGAAAACTTCTGTATTTTACCGAAAGTTTGGACTTTTTAAAGTTTACATTATTCGCAAATTTACTCCTTTTTTTAGAAAATCTGAACTTTTGACAAATTCGAGATTTTATCTCTCTGAAAATGTTTACTCTTTTTAAAAATGTAGTTTTTCAAAGGCTAGATTTTGAAACATTTTGAGTTTTTTGGAATTTTCGACTTTTTTGTCACCTCTCAATATTTAAAAATCGATTTCTTTATCGCAACATTTTTTTAAGAAATATATTTGAATAATTTTCGGATATTTTGCAAAACTTCGAAGTTTTCTAAAAAGTACGCTATTTAAAAAATCAACAAAATTGTTCGAAAATTTTGATTTGGAAAGTATCTCCGTTTTTGGAAAATTCTATTTTTTTTAAATCTTGTCTTTAAAAACTTTAATGTTCTTCGTATTTAAAAAAAAATGTTTGACATCCAGAATTTCCATTTTATTTTCAAATTGAAACTTTTCTCATAACTTCCACTTTCTCAGAATTTTTACCTTTTTGTGAATTTCGATTTTTAAATTTAGACTATTTTAGAACATTTAGGTCTTTTTTTAAAATCTTGATTTGAAAATTCGGACATTTTTTAAAAATTGCGATTTTTTAAGGTTTGACTTTTCCAAAACTTTTTGCTTTGGTGAAAACTTCGGTATTTTACCGAAAGTTTGGACTTTTTAAAGTTTACATTATTCGCAAATTTACTCCTTTTTTTAGAAAATCTGAATGTTTGACAAATTCGAGATTTTATCTCTCTGAAAATGTTTACTCTTTTTAAAAATGTAGTTTTTCAAAAGCTAGATTTTGAAACATTTTGACTTTTTTTGGAATTTTCGACTTTTTTGTCACCTCTCAAAATTTAAAAATCGATTTCTTTATCGCAACATTTTTTTAAGAAATATATTTGAATAATTTTCGAATATTTTGCAAAACTTCGAAGTTTTCTAAAAATTACGCCATTTAAAAAATCTACAAAATTGTTCGAAAATTTTCATTTTGAAAATATTTCCTTTTTTGGAAAATTCGATTTTTTTAAAATCTTGTCTTTGACGTTCTTCGTCTTTTAAAAATAATGTTTGACATTTGTTTCAGAATTTTAATTGTCCAAAATTTCGACTTTTTCCAAAATATTAACTGTTCAAAAATTCGGCTCTTGAAAATTTCGACTTTTCTGTTAGAAAAATTTGACTGAAAATGGCAAATTTTTTAAATTTTCAGATTAATTTTTCAAAAGTACAACTTTTTTAAACATGTCGCAGTTTTGTAAATTTTACGATTTATTCAAATTTTCGAATTGTTGAAAAAACAGATGAAATCAAAATTTCGATTTCTTTTTGAAAATTTTGACTTCATAGTTTTGAACATTTTTAGCATTTTAACATTTTGGCAAAATTTCTACATTTTCAAAATTTGCGATTTTCCAAAATTGTAAATTTTTTGATAATTTGTGCTCTAAAATAGAGAATAGAGAGAGGCGAGAGAGAAAGAAGGGACGGAGAAAAGAGGAAGAAGAGAAGGAGAAGAAAGGAAGAGGAGAAAGAGAAAAGAGGGAGAAGAGAGAGAAGAAAGGGAGGAGAGAGAGAGAGGGAGAAGAGAGAGTGAGGGAGAAGAGAGAAAGAAAAGAGAGAAAAGAGAGAGAGAAAGAGAAGAGAGAGAGAGAGAGGAGAGAAAGAGAGAGAGAGAGAGGAAAGAGAGAGAGAGAGAGAGGAAAGAGAGAGAGAGAGAGAGAGGAGAGAAAGAGAGAGAGAGAGAGAGAGGAAAGAGAGAGAGAGAGAGGAAAGAGAGAGAGAGAGGAAAGAGAGAGGAGAGAGAGAGAGAGAGAGAGAGAGAGAGAGAGAGAGAAGAGAGAAAGAAAAGAGAGAGAGAGAAGAGAAAGGAGAGAGAGAAGAGAGGATAGAGAGGGGAGATAGGAGGGGGAGATTTAATCCTTCCAATATAATTTGTTGTCAAAGAATAGGAACCCCTCGAAATCTTGATATTCGATCTGAAGTTAGGTTATCTTCTTAAAAGTTTCATTTTTGAGTTTAAAAAGCATTAAAGGAATTTTGTGAATAAAATTTCCATGAAAAAGTGGAAGTGAAGAAAAGGAATTCAAAAATTTCAACGAAGTCAAACAAAAATAAATTAAAACTGCGAGGAAAGTCATTACTTTTATGATAATATTAAAAATTTGAAATAAAAATGGAAGTTGAAGGAGGGTGAACCTCCTCTTTCCTATTCCCTTATTTCGCCCTTTATCTCGTGAAATTTTCAAAAAAGAATAATTTCAAAATATAGAAACAACTGGAAATTTAGAAGCAAAGTTGAAATTTATAGAATTCACCTCGAAATTTGGACAAAGATAACTCGAAATTTTTAGAAAAAAATGCAAAACGTGAAGAAGTAAACATTTAAAATCAAAACTGTCAAAATATATTCAATTTTATGGTGAAAAGTAGAGTTTTTGGATTTACCGATAATGGAAGAAACCACGATCGACGACAACAGTCATGATGTGCAAAAAAAAAGAAATAGAAGAACAATTCTTGAATTAGTGTCAAAATAGTTAAAGAAAAATGGAAGTTGCAGTATTGTAGTAGAATTCCTTTATAGAAAATCCAAATATCAGAACTTAAATTTCAGAAAAATATGAAAATGAATTAATAGAACTACTTACTATACAAATATGTAAGAAAAATCGAATGTTGAACAGTTAAAATTGATATTTTTAGTAAAAATTCGAAAAATAAGTAAAAAAATGAATTTTCCAGAAAAAAACTAAATTTTGAATAAAAAAGTTGGAAAAAAAAATGTCTTCCTACTTTTCTTTCTGTTTCTGTGCACTCTCCCAGACAAAAGACTTCACAATAAAATGTAAAACAAATTAAAGTTTTCTAATAATTGTCGAAATAGAGAAATTTAGTTAATAACTCCAAAATAAGAAAACAAAACAAAGAATAATAAAAAAGAAAAACTACAACTTGCCGTTTTTTTTTTCAAAAAAATTATTTTCGGCTATTTAAATGTTGAATATTCGAACAAATGAGTTACCTTACCTGAATATTGCCCTTTTTAACCATTTTGTTTTCGTCCCGCACTGTTATCACATATTTCACGAGTTGCGGTGTTCGCTTTGTTACGCTCCGCGAAGAATTGCGACCGCGGGTCGACTGCCTGAAACCGCATGAAACAAATCACCTTTCAGGTGTCCTGCCGCTTCTGTTGTCCTTCTCGCCCCACCCCCCTCGCTCTTTGCATTTCGCGAGGGCGGACACCGATAGCGCCGTTTTCAATGTCAATTCAACCCGAATAGCTCGTTAATTCCGGACGAGATGTGCAATATATTTTCTCCTCTTTTTTTTTATCGTACATCCGATGTTTGGCGCTCGGTTCGGTGCTTGCGACGGACGAAGTTCTCGGGTCGCGGCAGGTCGTTAAGTCTCGCGTCGAAAGTGAATCTTTTCGGTCTTGTAAACAAGACACGTACGGTTTTTGATGAATGGACCGCCCGGCGAGCTGTTGAACTTTGGGTCATTTTTTATGTACACAAAGGAACGTGATGAAAACGAATCTAACGTCAGAGAAATTATTTCATTGTTGCATTGACGAGAATGCAGTGAAAATTTAAAGACATCGATGATAACTGATATTTTTGAAGTGAAAACTTCGTTAGGCGCGTGAAGCGATTTTTGATAGGGGGCAAACTTATGATTTCGCGTTACCATGACGCGTTATTACGCTCTAGTGTTAACATTAGAGCACGTTGGTAACGTAAATTAGCGTGATGGTATCGTGAAACGAATAAATTTACCTCTTATCAAAAAAAAAACGATCAACCAGCCTAAGAAGCTTAAACTTATAAAATGCGTGATCGTCACTGGGGTTCAAACATATTGAACTGTTTAAACGATTGTATTAAGGGGGAGTTTTCAAATCTCAGCTCGAGGAACAAATGTGCTCCCCGACGACTTGCTGGACGGGAATTTAGAATTTTTTTTCTAATAAAATTTTCGAAAAATGACGTGGTATTTCTTTTTTCGTGAAAATGTTAATAATTTAAGAACACTACTAGTAATAGAGTCTATTAGAAATTATTCATATTGATGTTTCAAAAGTGGAGAAATGCAATAATAGTCTCTAAAATTAGTTCTGTTGAACCATACCAATGAAGTTGATAAGAAATCCTTTACTGCATACCGAATTTATTTCGATTGTCTAAAATCCAAAACATAATTTTCTAATTAATTTAATTTTCTCCTTGCTTCATCCACGCAATAACAATTAGACAATTAAATAATCCGGGCGGGTCTTAAATTCAAAATTAGTAGGTATTACGAGACCTAACACGGAAAAGTAGGTCGAATACGTAATTGATCACGTCTTTATTAACATTCTAACGCTGACGGTCATCAAATGAATAGCAATCATGTAAACAACAACAAACGCTGCTTACTGTGAGGCATTTTTTTGAATCCTTGGCTCACATTCAGAAATTATTCCTGGAACTTGAATTACTTCATCGTTTTTTTTTTAATTGAAAGCATTACAAATTACCGGGAATAAAATGTAACTCATAGTGGTGGAGAAAGCATACATTACACCATTGAACTATGACCTCTAAAGCTATGATTTCGTGCGAGTTATCTTCGGTATCGAATCGAAGACAGTTGATGCTTTCTATGGAATGCTGGGCGTGCATACATTACGACTGACATTTATGCACTTTTTTCATGCGGTCGTATGTTATTTTTAATTTTATCGCTTCGACCGCCACCGTTTTACCTGTGTTGGAAAAAGAGAACAGAACGTTGACTATCTTTCATTATTTTATAACTGGTATCAACAAAACTCTTGGAAACGTACAGAACATTATTAAATATTTCAAAAAAATCGCCCTAGAACGTTTCAGATTTCAAGAAGTAGCTTTACTTCTCGTAAAATCTTTCAAAATCTTCTAATAGCCCTAAAACGTCTCAAAGTTCAAGAAGTGGCTTTACTTCTCGTAAAATCTTTCAAAATCTTCTAATAGCCCTAAAACGTCTCAAAGTTCAAGAAGTGGCTTTACTTCTCGTAAAATCTTTCAAAATCTTCTAATAGCTCTAAAACGTCTTAAATTTCAAGAAGTGGTTTTACTTCTCGTAACATCTTTCCGAATTTCTAATAGCCCCAGAACGTTTCAAATTTCAAGAAGTGGGTTTACTCCTCCTCAAGGTGGAGCTCCCATAAACAATGTAGCTGTTGCTAGGTGATACCTAATCCGTAACTTCCCATTATTGATTCTAAAGCATTCCACTCAACTCAACCGTTTATTTCAGTGTTGTCCAAGAGGAGAACCAGAGCAAGGAATCGCTCTTGAAATCGTCTCATATCCAGATGGAGCAAATGAGGCACCAGCTGGACTCGGCCGGTAGAAGAGGCGTGGACTGCCAGGCCGAAAATAAGTAAATATATGTAAAAAAAACCTATGAGCGATTGCTCTTATCAGCGCTGATTTCAGGCGGCTTGAGGAGGAATTAGCTTGCGCTTGTTCCGAAGTCAGGCAGACGAAAAAATCCCTTGAGATTTCAGAAAGGAAAGTCGAGGAGTTAAAGTGTCAACTGCAGCATTACATCGCTGAAGTAAAAAGGGCAGAAGATTTAATGTCCCAAAAGGTAAGCTAATGTGACTAGGACGCCTTAATTGCAGCTTTTAACAACTAGTAATAACAGTAGTAATTGAGAGTAGTAATAACCATTAGCGGTAGTAGTGAATTCCACAGTCCTCACACCTTCCCGCTTTCTTCTTTTCATATATGTAAAATAGCAGCAGACGTAATTTGTCATAATAATGCCTGGTAGTAATAGGTTTTAGCAACAGTAGTAACTAATCGTAGTAATTATTGTCACCAGAGGTAAAAATTTCACACTATCAGTGATTCTAATATCTTCCCACTAATCTTCATCTGCATAAAAATAAAGCAGTAATGATTAATCACAACAGTAACTAGTAGTGATTTTGACTAGCTGCAGTAGTAATAGCTTAATTTCCGACGCCAAACCATCCTCAGTTCCTTCAAGATCCTCTTACGCCTTCCCGACCTCTTGCTTTTCCGCTTCATTCGATCAAATTCTCAGGAGATAGAACGGACCGAGCTGTTGGATCAATTCAGGACGTTGAGCAGGGAGGCCAACCTGTTAGAAAACAGCAATCACAATCTCGAAAGCGAAGCGTCCCAGTACAAGGTCCAACTGGCCGTTTCGTTAGAGCATTCCGGTGACTTGGAGCTCGAGGTTAAGAGATTGAAATCTTTGGTGGAAAGCTACGAGAAGCAGGTGCGTTTTGGGGCGATAGACCAAGAGGGTGGTGCTGAGGGGTGTTTTTACAGATTGGTGAGTTGACCAATCAGGTCGCTAGCTGGGAGATGCAAAGCAAACAGGATCAGATGAGGGTCGAGAGGACTGAGGCGGAACTGAGGACTATGAGGGACTTGTGTGTCAAATTGGATAAAGAGAAGGATTATATCAAAGAGCAGCTTCAGTTGAGGGATCGCTCTAATCAAGAGGTCGGTGGTTTGGGAACTCACGGAAAACTTTAGACAAAGTTCTCTTCTATTATGTTACTTTTCTGTCTTTCTCTTTGTTTACCTTTCTATCCCTTTTGTACTTCACCATGCCGCGAGAAACATACATTTAAAAGAAAAATTGAAATTTTTCGCTGCGAAAGAGTGAATGTTTTAAAAAAGTCGAAATATAAAGAGAGACAAAATTTTGAAACAAGATCTTACTTTTCAAAAAAAGTGTCACTTTTCCATAAGTCAGAAATTTGAAAAACAATCAAAGTTTTGAAAAAAGTCGAAACGTTTAGAAAATAGAAAATTTAAAAAAGTGGAATTTTAAAAAAATGTCAGAACTTTGCACAAAGACGAAATTTTTAAAATTGAAATTAACAAAACAAAGTAGAAAGAAGGGGTAAAAAACGTTTAAATAAATTAAAATATTGAGAAAAAATCGAAACAAAAAAGTGACAATTTTAAATTCTCGGAATTTTCAAAAACTTGCTATGAAATTAATGGAAAAACGATATTGAATATTGATATGTAATATTTGAATTTTGATTCTTGTTTTGAATTTTTTGAAGAATTCAAAATAATAGAAATTACAAGAATAAAATGAATTGAGAACATTGAATTTGCCATGTACCCTCCTTCGTTCCCTGTTTTATTTCTTTTCCACTTTTCTCTTGGCTTTTATTTCTCTCCGCCCCTGTATGTTTCCCTTTCTATTCACTATTTGTTACCTTTTTTCCATGTTCATAATTGACTATTTCGATTACTAGTGAATTAAAGATGGTTTTATGAGATAATGTTCTGTTTTAGAGTCATTAAAGCTTAACAGTTACAATCTGTATCATTTCCTTTTCGTTCAAATATTACAGTTAGTATGTAGTACTAATAGTAGTATTGATAGACAGTGCCACTTTTGTTAAAAAATAAGCGTCGCTAACAATCATGGGTGATAAATAGGTAAAATTTCGTTTGAGGTAGTGTTCAGTAGGCAGAATTTTTTTCTACAGAAAAAATATGAAGGTGCTTTCCCCACTTTAGACTTCAGCAATCCAATGAAACTGCCAATTTTATTTTAAGTTTTAAATAAATAAAGAAAATGCATTGAAAACATTAACATTTAATGTATGTCAGATAAACTAAAAGATCGCTAAAAGCTGGACTCATCGAGCGCCTTAATTATTTTAAATGAAACAAATGAGCGAGTCGATATAATTCTTCGAAGAGCAACTTTACCAATGCTTATAATACTTCCTGCTCAGTTCAGATTGGTCCAATATGGAAATTCATTTTTTATTTGGTCTTCAAACTTTGGAATATATTGGCTAGCAAGATTGTCTCCAATTTGGTGTGTTTAGAGCGACGATTAATTGCCCATTATCATTCAAACCCATCTCAGACTCGTAGTTCCTAAAGAAAGAAAGTTGTACTTGCAAAAAAATTAAGACACTAATGCAAGAAATCAAAATGTTAATAATAAATTTGTTTGTAATAAAAATCATGTTTGATATCTGGGCGATTTGCCAGCTTCCCGAAGATCTAAAGAAGGTTTTATGCAAAACAGGTGAACTCAGAGGTCAATGCTTTGAAGTCCTCGAATATGGAGCTCCAATCGGCCATTAATAAAGAGCGAAGGAATTCCGAAGAGCTGGAATGTCTGCTAAAAGAGACTAGAGCGGAATCCGTGCGTCTTAAATTGCGCATCGAAGAGCTGGAAGACGAGAACGCCGAACTCAAGAAAAAGATCGAGGATCTGGAGACTAAGCTGTAAGTGCGATTAAGTTTTGCTTTGGCGCGAGTCGGCTGTTTTTTGTCGCTTCATTCTGTTCTGTTTCGTTTGATTTTGTGTAATTTTTTCCAGTACGGCCAGATACGCCGGTGGCGATACCTACCGAGCTGTACAATCCGATCGAATTCGCAGGGAAATCGACGATGTACGGTTTAGGGGCGAAGGCGATCAAAATTATCCGTCGCTTTAAACGCCGTCCATCCCACTGTATATTAGCTTTATTCTTTTTCTACTTAGGTACAACTGTATTTGTTGCATATGCGAGGAGAAAAAACCGTGCGACGGCCCCTGCAAGCAGCAGAAGCCGACCAGTGTTGTCGAGAGGACGGAATCTGTGCATTCTGTAAAGAGAAGAACTTCGGTATCCGGGGAGCAGGAGACGAAGGAATCGAGAAGGAAGTCCGCTATTAGGATTGTGGAGAAAGGTGGGACGGTTGATAAAGCGGAAGCGGACATGAAGCAAGGATCGTACAGATCGCTAAAGGAGTATTACACCGATGAGAAAGGTAGCAGAGATCGGAGGGAAAGCAACCTAAATGCTTCTTTTAAATCGTTTAAAGATTTCGACGAAGACGATTACATAAGAAACCTTAAAGATTCCTTAGATTATCACCGATCCAAATCCGTAACTGTGACGCATAGACCGAGCGTGGTCTTGGAGGATGAGCAATCGGAAGTTTCGGAAGATCGAACCAACGAAACGCAGGAAAGATCGATGTTGATATCTGGGTTTGGATCGGATATTCGCGAACAAAATAAGAACTCGAAAAATGAAGATTTAGAATCGGAGAAAGATCGAGCTCGTAGAGTTTCAATAGGTAGTCCAAAACAGTATAATTTTAATTCGTCCCCCCTCCTCTCTCCCCCTCACTCTTTCTTTCTTGAATAATCACCAGATGATTCAAATTTGATACTTTATTTCTGAAAAAATCTCAGTTTAAGAGTATCTAATTATTTCGATTATTTAGGCGGCACCGACAAAGTGCTCGACGCTGGAAACGAGCGCGAGCTTCGTGCGTCGCGCGCCGACGTGCACAAAGGGCAACAATTCAAGCCGCCACCCGAGAATCATGAAAACGATTATTTAGTTACGGGTCCGCGTCCCAAATCCGCCATCTCTCTGGTCGACGATCAGCAATTGGGCAAGCAAACGGCCAAAGGTAAGGTATTTGCGGCGGTCGTTCGTGAAGACTCGAACTCGCCGAGAAAAAAATCCTTCGAAAGTTCGCGCACCACGTTGAGAACGACTAGTCAAGTGTCGTTCAAGCCGAATAGTTCCGAACAACAGAGTCGGGTCGACGTCGAAAACATCGCAATCTAGCCAACAGGTTCAAACGATCGCTGTGCCGCCGAAACGTTTGGTGAGCAAATCGATTCAGTCTCGCACCGAACAACAGGAGAGCTATTATTACGAAGAAGAAGAAATAGTGAGTCCGGGGCCCGATCTGGAAGATGACGAAGATAAATTTCTGGAGCACTGCGACAGGGACAGTTGCAAGGACTTTCAGGTAAATTTGAAACGTTTTGACTTCTTTTTGAATTACAACGAGGGTGAATCAAATATAAAACGAGTAGTGGACTTGAAAAACGTGTTTAACACTTGGAGCAGCTATAGAGAACTTCATTTGATACAAATACATCTGAAGCAAAAGCAGCTCTACATAAAGAGCATTTATTTTTAAATTATTCATCAGAACCGATGGTAGTCTTGACAAAGTCCAGATTTTTGCGACACATTGGACTAATTTTAAAATTGCACCAGAATGAAGTAACAAAATAAAAAACCTCGAGTCGGCCGAACTTCGTCAAGACTGTAGCAAATATTTAGGAACCCAATACATGACCCTTAGCGCCACTGATCCAAAAGATTTATGAAATGCAACTGCATCGGTAGTTTGAAGATTTAAATCAAGAACTAAATTATTTCGTAAAAAAGCGAAACTGGAAAATTAAGATCATCATCTAGTAAGTATGTACAATTGGTGTCGAGAATTTCTGGGACTCATATATGTAAAAACTTGGCTTTTTGTGGCGCTTGCAATATTCTAGACTCGAAGTTGAATTACATTCGATCTTCAAAGATTTTGTCAAAGATCTGGATGCGTACTGCTGAATCGGCTTATCGTCGGCTATGCCTGGATATTTCACCGTATCGAATTGCACAAAGAGCGCTAAATATTTTCGATAATTGGGCAAAGCGTTTCGGTCAAAGTAAGCATTTTAACTTCTTCAGCGTCCATTCGAAAGTTTACTTCCATCGATTCCCAGATTTGCAGAAACTTTGGCGGAAAAAAACATATTTTACAATCTCCAAGAAATGTTGACATTAACAGTAGGTCTGATTCCAAATACTAAAATTCTATTTTCAAGAAACCAGAAAGTTGAGATTGTATTCCAGGAAGCTCTAGTTGCATTCCAAAAACTGAAAACTAAAATTTGAATCCAAGAAATTAGAAAGTGATTTTGGGAAACTTTAATCCAACATTAAAATATCATTGAAAGAATTAAAAAGGTAACATTATTTAGTTCCGGAAAAATAAGATATGTTTCTAAGAAGAAATTTGATTTTAAAAGTTTCGTTCAAAGAAAGAAAAACGTATGATGTATTTTCATGAAAATAAAATGTAATTGCAAGAAAATAACGGATTCAACAAATGATGAAATAAAATTTGATTAAAAATACCAAAAATTTGATTTTATAAATATAATAAATTTTACTTCAAGATTATCATTTAATTTCTAAAGTATTATTTAAAGAAACAAAAGGTTAAGGTTTCATTCCAATAAAATAAAATGGGAGTAAAGGTATATTCATGGTAGCAAGATTTAATTTAAAGAAATTTTCATTTTATGCAAATTTTCCACTTAAGGAGGAACGTTTTATATATGATTTACCCTCAAAGTATATTAAAAATTGATAAATATAACCAGACAATTTTTTTTATTTTAATGTCTTTACACGAAGTATTCATTTTTAATAATTTTCAAATATATTAGCTGAAACTACATTCTATTCAAGGCAAAACGCGCCCAACAAGCACGACAGGTGGAATCTGATTCAACTGACACAAGTTCGAGCACAATTTCAATGGATAAACGTCGGCGATCCGAATCCAAAAAGTCCCAAACTCTACAAGAGGAACCTCGAAAGCGCAGCCAAGGTAGTCAATCTACCAAAAGCTGGACTTGCAGCGGACGTCACAAACAAATACCGATGGACGCCACAGCTTCCGCCCGTAATACACCCACAACCCCCGCCTATATGTCCTCTCAGCACAGCTACTCACCGGTACCGAGTTCCCCGCAACCTTCCTACACCCTTCCCCCTCCCCAAGCTTATTACGCTGCTCCACCACTGGAACCCGCTCCCTCGGCCTTCCCCGAACAATTCCTCGGCCGCGAGTCTCCTTACGCCCACGAGGCGCCAGATTCTTATTCCCCACGTAGATCCCCGCATGGTTCACCTCCTCGACAATCATCGCACCATTCGGCCGCGCGAGGAAAAGTACCGTCGACCGGTAGTCCATACAGGGCACCGTCCGTTTCCGGCCCTCCGCGCCAACCTTCGATGGCTCGGCGCACTTCGGATTCTTCGCGGCGCTCGCGCATGTCCCAGATTTATCCCGAAGACCAAGAGAGTTACTGCAAGTGCGAATCCGACGAAGATTTGATTATCAGAAAGAGTCTGGTCGGTACGGCTGACGTCGAAACGAATCGGAGAGACATCAGCATCAAAATTTGCGGAGATCTCCTCAGGGCTATAGAAGGGGGTTGTCCTAAATCACGCCGATCGAAAAAACCGAAATATTGAGGCTCTTTTAGCTACCGTTTTACTGAGTTTTTGTATCGTGCGGTTTTTCCTCTTTTATCGTATATTATACATATTAAGCATTTATTTTCAATAAATATGTTTTATGATTAGACTGAAATTTTCATTTTCCATCGATTTGTTATTGTTACTATTAGTAAATTGTTTTTTTTATTGAATTCTCTAATCATCCCTAAAAATTTAGACTATCTGTCAACGTTTTTATGATCCAATGAGTTTTAAAGAATTGGAAATCTTAAAAGTACGTTTACTTTTATTGTTTTATTTCTGCTTGCAACTTTTTTTTTAATTTTTGTTATTATTTCGGTGGGTAAATTATTTTTTTTTGCCTAGTAATAAAAAGAAATAGAATCTGAAATTTTACCTAATTTATAATTAACTAGTTATAGTTTTCGTAAGTGAATGCTCTTTAAATAAAAGAATGTACTGTAGTTTCTTAAATTGTTTTCTCTCGTTGCAATGCACAAACATATACTTATCAAATTTAGAGTTGGGAACCAAAGAAGTTTTGATCTTATCGACCATCAGTCTGGCATACCCAATTTTGAGCTTCAAAATATAACGTTTTTCTAAACTACGAATAGCTTCACAACGATGTGCAAATAAGCAATCGCCTATAGATTAGTAAGGTAAAATTTCACTTTTTATATTTCATTTTGATATCTTTCAAAACTTTGCTATTACATTTACCTAAAATATTAAAATCTTGGTGGTTGTACTTGAGATAATCATTACTTTTATTTGTCGTTTCGATACATATTTTAGGGAAGACTCTTCCTTCTTCAGTTAGTGCGTTCTATCTAAACAGCGTGGTAGGAATAATAGAGACCCTCGAGTCTGTAAGAACTTAATATATATTTTTTTTAATGCAGTATTACTTCAATACTTCATCGCAAATAAAGGCCGCACAGGCTCGGATTTAAAGCGGTTGGAGCGATTGGGCCCAATCGGACCCCGCACTTAAGGGGGCCCTGCATTACCGCCAAAATTAACAAAAAGTTATTTCTAGACATTAAAAGCAAATTGTTAAATAATTAAAAAATATTTATTTTAAGTTCGCATTGATGGATAAGATTTATTATTGTGTTTATTATAATACTAGCTGCTACCCACGACTTCGTCCGCGTGAAATTAAATAGCTGTTTTTCTAGAAAATGTTAACATTTTACTTACTCAAGATTTGATTTTCTGAGAAAAAACTTTGCCCATTTCCCACTCATTAATTTAAATTAACCTAAATCTTTGGATACAGAAACCTAAAATTGTTTAATAGATTAATCTACTAAACAATTTTAGGTTTTTGTATCCAAAGATTTAGGTTATGCTTTGGTCAGTCAATACTTAGCTAGGGTATGTTCCTTAATATACGTATACAAGGTAATAAAACAAAAATATCTAAAATACTATTTTAAAAAAATAATAGGTAACAGAGATAAACTTTATGTAATCAACTGTCCAAAGTTACAAACAGTTTGCAATTCATGGTTTGTTAAATTGAAAGAGTTCGATTTGTTTTGTTTTACATATGAACTCGATAACAGCACAAACATTATTTTATTTCTGCTTATGCCTCAGCTAAAAAAAACATTTCAATTTGAAGCAATAAATATTCCTGATTAGGAAGGTTGTCATAAGATAGCACGGCAGATGGCTCATTGATATATACAGCGCAGCGCACTTTCTTATTTATAAAATTAGTTCAAATGGGTCCAAAGCAGAGTTTCCCAAACTTTTTTTGTCGTGGCCCGGCTATTTTTATGTCTCCCCTTCGTGAGCCACTAAAAGATTTTTTAACAATCGTTTTTCTTCTCAAAATTTCGATCACATTTTGAAATTAGAAGTAAAAATGTCGTGTTTGCTTTTCTCAAAATTTCGACTTTGATCCCAAAATGTTGCCTCGAAATTCCGAATTCAAATTTCAAAGTTCGACACCTTTAATCTTAAAACTGCATTTTTCCCCATGCTGGCTTTCTCTTAAAATTTCGCTACTTGCCTCATGCAGCTTTTAAACGCTGCATGCTGATTATAAGTTAGTCTTATTACATTCATCGAAAGTAATTTTATAAATACGAAAGTTCGTTTAATCGACATTATCTATCTTATGGCAGTCTACTAAATCTAGTTCTTATTTAAATCCAGAGGCAAAACAAAGTTATAAAGGCATTTATTCTTTTAACTCCCTAAACGAATTAGCATATAACAGCTAGTACTTACCATAAATAAAAATCCAGAATTCAATGTTCCCCCAAAGGAAACTTTACTTCGAATTAAGTAAAAATAATGAATGAAATAGCAAAGTTCTTTTTAAGACCTTTTAAAACGAACGATTTCTGAGTCAATATAAATCTCAATTTTTAGATACAGCTGCCTATGTTGTATATGTGACCCCAAAAAATCGCCTCGAAGGCAATCTCCTAAGAGACTGAGAGGTATGCAAAAAGAAATAGGGCCTCTTTCCCATTCCGGGCCATTGATTTTCGAAGAAATGGAAGTTTTAACTCCCTCCCATTCATTCGACAGAACCAATCGCAGATCTGACCCAAGTCACGGAAGTAGAATTCCCCAACCTCAACACAGAACCTCCCTATCCAACGGTAGAAGATATTCTTCTTGTAACGACTCGACTCGTTATAAAGAGCCTATGGATTATTCATTTTTCAACGGTCGAACTCCCAGATTCGAACCCTTTTCGGTTAGTCGAACGCCGGATAGTTTAAATAGAAACCGCATCAACGCCACCTCAACGCCTATAACGGGAAGAAGAAGATCAATGGGTGAAACCAACCATCGTGGGAGTTACGAGATGAGCTCTCGAAATGTCGCCGCGTCTTTTCGACCATCCAGCGCATCGACATCCTATCGTAGTTACATGGCGACGAGGGGCAGTACTTTGGAGCCAGAAGCACCACTAGGTTCTATATGGTATTTTAAGTCCAATGTAAATATTTAAAACTTCCGTTGCAGATTTAACTTGCTGCCCCCCGCCCCCGGCATGTTCCTGTCATCCTTGTCAATTCGATCACTACCTCCCAGTAAGTCCCTTCTTAAAGGAGTTACAAGAGAGACGGGATAATATCGAAAGGGAGAGTCGACGATTGGAGGAAGAAAGACTAGAGTTGGAGAGAATGGAAAGGGAAAATATGGAACATGAAGCTATGGAAAGAGAAAGACAGAGATTGGAGGAGGAAGAGCGATGCGAATGGGAAAGACAAGAACAGCTACGGCAAGAGGAGGAGGCATCAGAACGAGAAAGACAAAAACGGCGTCAAAATTGTAGACCGTGCTATTCTCCGGTACCGCCATGTCCTTCTTCTGGAAGAGGACGAGAAGCTAGAAGAGAACAAAGCAGCCAATCGAGGCGAAACCTGTCTGCAGAATGTTGCAAAAATCAAGATCGGAAAAGACGCGAGTCGGGAAACCAAACATTTAGAAGAAGAGAATCTAGCAAAAAATGCCAAGGGCCGAGAGGAGAAGAATGCGTAAGACTCAAAGAAGATAAATCACGCAAGAAACTCGATTCGGAAAGGCGGAACCAACAAGAGGGTAGAAACAGTTGTAGATCTACGAGATCTCTGAGTACACCAGGAAGACAATCGAAAGACTTGCGCCAAGACGTGCTATTCGAAGAAAATGAAAGTCCGTCGCAATCCTCAACTTCTTCGCTGTCAGATCAAATATGCCAATCGCCCAGAAGAGTTGCCCAGAGAAAAGAAAAAGAGAAACAGTGCTTCTACTGCAGAGAAAAAATATGCAAATGCGAGTTATCAAAAAGGTCGAAGAATTTGAAGGATCGCAATAGGAGTTGCTGTTCTTACGAAGGTGACAATTCAAAGAATGAGGAAACACGACGAACGAGTCCCAAGAAATGTGCACGTAAAACGTCGAAAAAGTCCATATGTGAGAGCAAAAGAGGGAAGAATGTCAAAACGTCCAAGAATTCTTGCGAATGCGTGGATTTCAGGAAAATGACGCAAAAGAAAAAACGAACCCAAAAGTGCGATACAAAACGATCCAGGTGAGATTACGTTGGCCTGTCATAAGACTCCCAATTTTTATCCTAAATTCAACTTTACAGATTGGAAAACTTTCAAATAGTTCTGATGCATCTTTTTAGTTTTTTCAGTCTCAAGTTAAGCTGATTTTTTTCATCACTCAATGCAAAGATTTTTCTCAATATTTTAGCTTCAGCTTCAATTTTTTTTTCTAAAATTTTGAATCTAAAGCCGAAATCGGTTTTTTCGAAAGTTTTATTTTAAACTTCCTATCGAGTCTAAACAATTTTCGTTTCATTATTGTTATTTTTTTCAGTTTTACTCTTCTTTTTCTTCTTCTTCCTCTTCTTTTCCCTCTTATTCTTATTCCTCTTCTTCTTTAAGAATGACTAAGCTTTAAATTAAAACGTTTACTACTATCTTCTGTAATTTTTACTTTTATTCAAAATACTTTCTGTTTTGTCCAAAATTTTCCATTTTTAAACTCCAGTTTCTAATTTTTTAAAAATGTTGAAATTTTTTGGTGGTATACCTTTAATCTGAGAAGTTAAACGTAGTGCAGACACAAAGGACTAACTTTTAAAAATTCCTTTTTTTTTTTCAAATTTTCGACTTTTATCTCGAAATGTGTGCTTTAAAATTTCGACTTTTTTGTTAAAAATTTCGACATTTTCTCGAACTTTCGACTTCATAATCTCATATTTAGACTTTTAAACTCGAATTAAACATTAGCCGATGTTAAAAAAGTAGTAATTTCAAGTCTAAACTCGAATTTCTGAAAACAGTTGTTATTTGTAAAAAAAAAGAATTTGTAAAAGTTATTAACAAATGTAATAAAAAATGATTTTATTTTTTAATTCGGTAGCCATATAGTTGAATTTCTAACAAGTAGTTGATGTTTCTTTATAAATTTTCAACTTTTAAATTACCAGAGACGAATGTGCCCAAATAGAAACAGAAAGCGACGAACAAGAAGAAACAGAAGAATGCAGCGAAACGGAGAGCAGCAGCTGCGACGCGGATACTTGTCAATATTCAGAGGGACAAACCCGCTTCGGAACCGAACGCCCAAACCGCAAACCGGCTTTGCTCCTTTAGAAGCGTACCAAAAGCTTTTGCTTGTGCGACAGCAACTCCTGAGTGGACTTGCAACGGCATACATCCCAACAGTAAAATATCGAGATTGTGTCAAAACGCCAAAGCGGCCGAATTGCGCGTCGAAAATTGCCCGGGCCCTTGCGGGAACGTCAGAGTGTCGAGACTGTTTTCGACGGCGCCGTCTGTTAAGCAGCCGGACGCTGTAATTTCGAACGCCCAAAGTTTGGCAGTGTTTCATGGTAATCCCAACCTAAAGAATCTGAAGAAGGAAATTAACGTGAAAATATGCGGAAATTTGGTTAAGGCCGTGGAAGGCGCCCCTAGCACATTCAGAATAACAAAAAACGAATGACTTTGTGATAGAGAATTTTTTTACGTCATTATTTTTAATTATCTATATTTATAATTATGTAAACATTGTATTTAGTTTAGGTTATTTAATATATTTTATTTATATGTTTTATTCCAATCCGGTTTTTTCTTCATTCAATAATTCTTTTTTCCAAATTACTCCATTTTCTCAAATATTGGCTTTTACCGAACATTTACATTTTTTGGAAAATTTGACTCATTTCTCAAAATTGCATTACCTCGAAATTTCAACTTTTATCTGAAAGTTCGAAATTTTACTTGTTTCTGCAGATTTCGATTTTTTTTTATTTCATCAAAATTTGACTTTCTATAGGATATTTTGACTTTTTTTAAAACTCAACCCTTGTCGAAATTCGCAAATTTTTCTAACCCTCATCTTTTCTTTCGCAATTATTTTACCAATTTTCTAATACTCGTTTTTTGAATTTTTTTCTAATTCGTCTTGTTCTCGAAACTTATTAAAATTAGTCGTTTTTTCTTGAAATTTCTCTGAGAAATTTCGATATTTTTATCGAATTTTTGACTTAATCTCAAATTTTAATTTTCTTTTGACATTTTTTCTTTTTTCTTAAAATTTTGAATTTTTGCTTGAAACTTTTTTTTTACTTTATTCCCAGAATTTGACCTTTTTTTTCTTCCCTGGAAAATTTCTACTTTTTTTAAAGTTCGACAATTTTCTCGAAGATTTTTATTATTATTTATTATTACTATGGGGTCGGTCATCCTGCAGCACTAAAGCTATCGCTTATTGTGCTTCCCCCCCCCCCCACGATTATCTCATAATAGGCCCGTTCTTTTGAAAAATTTCAGAACCTCCTTTATGGGTGTCTCCACCATTGTCTTTGATTCAGTCAGAGCATTCCCAATGCTGGAATGTCTATCCCTTGCCAGAGCCGGACATTCGCATAATATGTGTAAAGGAGTCTCTTCTTCCTCTCCACACATTCTACAAGTAGAATTTTCTTTTATGCCAATTATTGTAAGATATTTCATTAGGGCACAGTGTCCCGTAAATAGTCAACTGTCCACCTGAGCTGATTTTTGCTTAACTATAATAGTTCTCTGGCTCTCTTTTCTGATGGTCCGTCAATGAACTTCCGGGATTGCCTCAGACCGTTGACACCCCTCCAGTGAGTGCTGTATTCTTTTCTTAGCAGTTCCTTTATTACCTCTTTTGCCGCTTTGTAGGCAAGCGGACAAGTAGGTTCCGGCCCTACTAGAGGAAACTCGGCTCCCCTTTTGGATAGAAGGTCTGCTCTTTCATTTCCTTCAATTCCCCGATGGGCCTCCACCCATCGAAGTAGTAACTGTATTGTGCTGTGCCAAGGTTTTTAACTTATCAACACAATCTTTAAACGTACTAGAGCTTATTTCATAAGCTCAGCGCTTTTAGTGTTGCTTGGCTGTCGCTGTAGATCACGATTCTCTTATTTTTATAAGACCTCTCTCTCTCTCTCTCTCTCTCTCTCTCTCTCTCTCTCTCTCTCTCTCTTGATCACTGCTTCAGCACAGGCTGTAATTACAGTAACTTCTGCCTGAAATACGGTTGTCAAAGGTCCCAGGTTTATGTAAAATTCATTCCCTGGTTCTTTGCTGGTTATTCCCGCACCACTACTTATCTTTGTTTTGGATCCATCTGTGAACCAGATTGATCCATTCTCTCTTTTTGGTTCTACTAACTGAACTCCTCTTTCCGGTATTACTACCCGGTAGGGTTTGTGAAAGTTGGGGATGCTTTGTTCTGTCCGATGCCATACTTAGCGTATGCTTCACACAGATCCGCTTGAATATTTCTGTATCGGATGTTGATTTAGGTGATTTCATTCCATACCCATTTATTTTTAGCCTGTAGGCTGCTGACAGGGCCTCCGCCTCCACCACCAGATGAAGTGGAGGCAGACCTAGCAGTGTTTCCATGGCTGCAGTGGGCATTGTTTACATCCCTCCTGTTATTCCTAAGCAAGCTAACCTTTGTACCTTGCTTAGTCTGATAACACTTTCCTTTTTTCTGGCTTTATGCCACCAGATTAAATAACGATATGTTACTATGGGTACTACAACCTTGGAATATATTCAATGGGCCATCGCTGGTCTGAGTTCCCATTGTTTTCCTATCATGCCTCTACAGGTCCCATAGGGCCTTGGTAGCTTTGGCAGTAGCTTTTTCCACGTGAGCACCATAGCTAAGTTTGGTATCTAAGGTAAGTCCCAAATATTTAACTTCCTTACTCAGCGGAATTTCTTGTCCTCCTAAACTAGGCCTCTTTAAGTCATTAAGATTCCTTTTTTTAGTGAATGCAACTATCGTGGTTTTCGCAGGGTTCACTATTAGTCCCTCTGCTGAACACCACCTTTCTGTAATATTCAGTGCCCGTTGCATTAATGCTGATGCGGACCCTGGAAATTTACCTCTAATTAATAAGGTTAGGTCATCTGCGTATCCTTGCGCATGAAATCCTTCTAGTTCTAGTACCCTTAGCAGATCATCCACCACAAGGCTCCACAGAAGTGGCGACAAACCGCACCCTGCGGACTGCAGATACCGCTATTGATATGTTGCCTAGTGATGTTGTTATTCTCCTGTTTTGGAGCATTTTTAACTTTTGCCTTCTCGAAATTTTACGATTTTCCACAACATTTAACTTTTTCTAAAAATATCAAATTTTTAAATTTGTGCTCGAAATTACAATCTCGACGTTTTGTCTTAAAATTTAATTTTTTTTGAAAACGTTCGACTTGTTTTATACATTCGTTTTTTTCTAGAGCTCTTCATTTTTCGCGAGTCAACTTTTTTTTGGAAATTTCTACTTTTATTCTAAACTTCGACCTTTTCTCCATCTGGAAAGTTAGATTTTTCCCTTGAAATGCGTGTTTTTCTCGAAATTTATTATTTACTTAAAATGAGGTCGAAAATGCAATAAAAATTGAAAAATTTAAACTTTTTTCTAGCAATTTCAAAGTTATGTTAAAATTTAAAAAAAAAGAAAAAGTACGAGAGAAATAAATTTAGAAAGTTCCACTTCTCCCAACTCCATCCTTTCTAGAAATTTCGACTTTTCATAAAAATATTCATTTTTTCAAAGTTAGGTCGAAATTATAGTAAAAACTTTCTTGAGAAATTGAACTTTTTTCACAAAATTTCCAGATTAGGTCAAAATTTACAAATAAAAAAGTAAAAATCGGAAAAAAATATTTTTACAAATTTTGACTTCCTGCATATTTTTTTCATAGAAATTTCAATTTTTTTCTCAAAATTTATTTTTTTAAGTTTAGTTTGAGTAAACATTAATAAAACCAACTCAATCAACTATACACGCAGCTTTAAAGAGCCCGTGTAGATTGCAGAATGTTTTCTTGAAATTCGTTCATATGATCTGTCTAGCACGTCTCCAGTTATTATATTAGGCAGCAAAGTTGCGCTCTATCGCTTTTGCTAACGCCAAATCATTGCATTAAAAAATTCTACGTGCAAAATTACAGAAAGGTTCTCTGTCGATAGATTAACGTTGTCAAGATCATTTATTTACATAGAAAATTGAGAAAGGTTATTTACTTTTTCTCGATACAATAGCGGCTGATCCTAAAGAGCGCAAGAGCGCGCACCTCCTGAAATGGGTGATTTGTTATCTTCTCTTTAAGGTAAAAGAATATGATTTATCACATTTTTAAGCACCAAATGATGGTATCCTAATTAACTTGTACACCAATACCTCACTTTGCGTCGGGGTTACGTTCTAAAAAAAACATGACGCAAAGTAAATTAAGATTTTCTATAGCAAACCATGTAAAGATCGAAGATAGGTTCCAGGGTTACGAAAATACTACTTTTAAAAAGAAAATTGAACAAAGTAAACATTTAAAAAACAAAAATAATATAAAATTTTATTACATACATACAAAAAACAAAAAAAAACGTAATCAATTAAAACAAAATAAACTATTCAATTAATTTATGAAAAACAAAATTAAAATTAATCACTCTCTGATGAATCCATAGTGGCTGTTGTCGTAAGTCGGCTTTTTTTCACAAAAAATTAGTCCAATGTTTGCTGAACAGCTTTTTTTTTCAACGTAAAATAAATTTCCTTGTAGCAATTGATATTTGTAGCTATCGCCTGGGACACTTTAAAACTCCTTCCGCTGTCAAGATCGTTTTTTTTAAAAAATCTCCATAGCTTCGTCAATCAAACACATCGCTTTGGAAATTTGTTTGAAGGTTAAATTTTTTTCTTCGGAGATTTCTATTGAACGGTCACTGTCATCTTCTTCATTAGCAAATTGCAATTCTAGTTGCAATAGTTCTTCATTAGACAATGCTTGGTTGTGCGAGGTTAGCAATTCATTTATGTCAGTCTCCTCCATACCTTCAAAATTAGACTCTCTAGCTAAATTAGAAATTTCATGACGAACAGCTGGTGTACCATCAACTTCTGCAGCGCATATTCGGTGAAGACATTTAGGCCATATTTTGCGCCAAACACCATTCATGCAAGATGGTTTAATCTCCTCCCACGAATCAGAAATAATTTCTATGGCTTTCATAATGTTGAACTTTTTCCAAAACTCTAGCATGGTAGGCTTATCTTGTCCATCAGTCTCACTTAAAAGAAGTTTAAATGTTCGTCGAAGGTAATAACTTTTAAAAGTCGATATTACTCCCTGATCCATCGGCTGAATAACTGGTGTCGTATTAGACGGCAAAAATACAAATTTCACGTTTCCTGACAACTCATCTACATAAGCTGGGTAGCCAGGAGCATTGTCTACTAGGACCAAAGCCTTGAAGTTTAAGTTTTCCTTGTTGCAATAAGCTTTAATTTCTGGAATAGCACAAGTTGAAACCCAGTTTTGAAATAATGATGTTGTCATCCATGTTTTTTTGTTTGCTCGCCAGTGGACAGGAAGCAGATTCTTTGAAAAACCTTTCATAGCTCTTGGATTTTCTGATTGATAAATGAGAAATGGTTTAAATTTGAAGTCACCATTTGCATTACCACCAAGAAGAAGAGTCAGTATATCCTTGCTAGCTTTAAATCCTGGCGCAGATTTTTCTGTTTTAGATATGAAAGTTCTGTTAGGTAGACGTTTCCAAAATAACCCAGTCTCGTCAACATTAAAGACTTGTTTCGGATCATGAATTAATGGTTTTAACTGTCGGGTAGTGTTCTGGCTAGCTGCTTAGCCTTAAGAGCAATCAATGCTGTGCAGATTTGCTCAAACCTTGAATCTCTCAAACCAGCCCTGACTAGCTTCAAATGTTTCATTCTTGTCTGTATTACTACCACTAGCATTATCGTTGGATACTACTTTACTTTTTATGTCATCAAATAAGCTTTTTGCTTGCGTCTGAATTACCATTTTACTTAATAGTATTCTCTGCGCAACTTGATTTTCAATCCAAATAGAAAGCAAGGACTCCATTTTGATCATCAAAGCACTCTTTGTACGGGTCATCGTTTTAGCATCTAATGATGTTGCAGATTTTGCAGCCTCTCTTATTTTATCCCCATCTCGATTTCTAATAGTTTTAACAGTTGTTGCAGCCAGACTTACAGCCTTTGCTATCTCCACAGCCTTCTCTCCCTTATCAAATCGTCGCAGAATATCTCATTTTGTCTCCAAGCTGATAGTTTTTTTTAATTTTTGGTAATTCTACCAGCAGCGCCCTTTCCACTCATTTGGCTAAAAAAATTACAAGTATATGTAAAAAAAAATAATATAACTCTGCCAATAAATAAATTGGAAAAATATGTACCTTTTTTGTAACCAGAAACAACCCGTAAAAATTTAAAAATTTATTATTCTCTTTTAAAAAAGCACAACACACTAATTGAAACGTTACAAAAAGCACAACATACTACATAATTGAAACTGAACTCTAAAATTAGCAAAACAAAGTGAAAATAAAGCTGCATTAAAATTGCATTAATTTTCGCTTAGAAACGGAAGCCCCGAGTTTTGATGGTATGGCGCAATTAGAAACAAAAGTGGTGCTATCTTTTAGAAAAAAAAGAAAATTTCAAAAAATTTCAAAAGAAAAATTAAAGACTCGAACCCAAAACAGTGCAACCTCGAAAATCTAACGACGCACAGTGAAAATTAGTACTAATTAAGCAGCGACGCAACTTCGAAAAAATGCAAAACGAAACGACGCAAAGCTAGGTATAGGTGTACTTGTAAGTGACTTAAAAATAAATTACGCATACGTTTTATTCCATTATAAGGAAGTTTAAATAAGTTGGTGCGCTCGGAACTCTGCTCCTAGCGTGGCTACCCTTGCCTATCAACGACATCCATTCGATACGGAGATTCAATTAGAGATAGTCCACGGAACACCATGCTAGCCCAGTACGCCGCACCACCTCGTTACAAGTGGTTTCAAATGAACTTTAAAATAGGTCAAATAAACTTAAAAATAACTACACAACTATAAAAAGTGTATTGCACTAAAATAAAATATTTTCACAATAACCAACTGCACTTTAACATTATCAGCTTTAAATGGATGTTAATTTATTTTAGTTTATTTAATTATTTATTTTTATAAATACCACCTCTTTTTTGAAGTGGTAACTTCTTTTGGGGAGTTAAGCGATTTTGATACAGGGAAAACTTATGGTTTCGCGTCGCCATCACGCTAAGTTACGTTGTCAGCAGGTTCTAATGTTAATAGTATTATGTAGTTGTGGATAAGAGATTTAATAGAATTAAAAAATTTATGAACAACATCGGCGTCTGAACTCGCAACCTATCAGCCTTTCAAGCAAAATCCGTCGACTTAACTCCTTACGTTATACTTCCTGTTGACAACAATATAAATTTTAACTGCCTTTAAGGGTGTAGGGACGATATACTCCCTTATGATCATAGTTTTAATTTATAAATAAAAGTTTTAATTTTTGACACAACTATTAATTTGAAAATAAGTTTTCTCTTTCTGCCAACGTCCCCATGACTCTAATTTTTTAGTCGTCAATATGTATTTAGAGCATTACATTTTTCTCCTAAATTTAATGCCTTGCTACGATACAGATAACCTAAATTCTACCTAATTACAGTTTTTACATTTGCGCACCCCCTGTCAAAAAATCACCAGCCGCCACTGAATTTGGGAGTGTCTGGAATAGTTTTCAGGAATCGTACGTATAGTACAAATTTTTTTTATAAGTTTAATTCATTCGCAAAGGGTAACCCCATTATGCTTTCAAAGCACTGCGAGTAGGATGCGGAAACAAGGATAGATGGCGATGAACCGCCTTCTTAAACAAGGATAGGTTGTAATTGTTGGGGAAAATTCCTTTCGGTAACAAGTTCCATAACTTGGAAGTTCTATAGAAAAAAGAGTCTCCGTAGATAGAAGTTCTCACTATGTCAAGCTGGACCTCACAGGAATTTGCTGTCTCCGAATGTCTAGTACGCCTCAAGAATCTTGCCCTTGGGAGGATTAATCCTATGCGAGCATCTTCCATGATAGTACTTTTAGAAAAGAGACACAGACTTGTAAAAAAGAGACCTAACCAACCGATACGCCTGTGCTCTAGTGTTTCGAGAGAATCGGTCTTAATAATTCAGCCGTGGAAAGCAAACACACTTTCGAATTTACGAGTCGCAACAATTTATAAATAAAACTGTACTTCTTACGCCAAGGGTGAATGGAAGAATGCAAACTGCTAGTGAAAGTTGTTGACTTGAAGATTTCAGAATGCAACGCAGATAGTTTTACCTCTCTATTCAATCTAGTTTGCTTTTGAGACTTGTTTGAAATGAATGCTATACTGTTGAGTTGCCGGAATCATGCCTAGAGAAAAAATTGAACAGTGTATTATTTCGAAATTTCTTGTAACATTAAAAAAATTGCTAGGGGAGTGCATTAAATTATTAACGTTCACGAGTGTTTAAGTGGCGCAAAAGCTTTAGTAAGAGTCGGAAGGATGTGGAAGATAATGAACACCTGACTGATGATAACATTCAGAAAATCAACGAAATTGTTCGCAAAGATCGAGGTCTGATTGTAAAAATGATTGCAGACAAGGTGCAGATTAATAGAGTGCGGCAAATTTTGCTTAATGAATACAGGATATACTTCTTCCGGGATTGGACCGTGTCAAAGAACTACTAAAAGTGTTCGACGTTTCGCCCACCATCGTAGGGGGCTTTTTCACTAACAAAGAAAAGAAACAATAAATGAAAAGAGGAATATGAGGGAATATGCAAAAATGAAAAGGCCAATTTCAAAACATCAGAGCTCGGTAACTCAGTATGTACGTATGAAGAAGCCCCCTACAATGGTGGGCGAAACGTCGAACACTTTTAGTAATTCTTTGACATGGTCCAATCCCGGAAGAAGTATTTCCTGTACTGACTCTGGCCGTGAAAGCCTTCGTTATCATATTTGCTTAATGAACTTAACATGCGAAAAGTTGGTGCGAAATTGGTCCTTAAAAATCTCACCCAGGAGCAAAAGGACAATCGGAGAGACATTTTCGAGGACATTCAGCACCAGATGACTCAGAAGCCTGACTTGCCGGAAAACGTCATCACCTGTGATAAAACTTGGATTTTCCAGTATGATCCCGAAACAAAGGGACAATCGATGCATTGGAAGTTTCCTGAATCTTTAAGAATGAAAAAAGTAAAGATGACCAAGTCAAAATTCAAGGTAATGTTAATCGTTTTCTTCGACATTTGAGGTGTTGTGATGGTCAAAGTGGGATAGTAAACCAACATTGAAGTTTTGACCAGACTGAGAGAACGAGGAAGAAGCAGCGTCACTTCTAGAGGAACAACGCAGTGGATGCTGCATCAGGACAAAGCCCTTTCGGTCAAGAAGTTTCTTGCCGATAAACGGATTCCAGTGCTTGACCAACCACCAAATTGAGTAGATTTGGCACCCTGCAACTTTTTTTCGGTTCCCCAAAGTGAAAAGTGTACCGAAAGAAACGCATTTTCCATCCATTGAAGAGGCGAAAACAAAAACGGCACACCTCCTGAAACGGTTGGGGGTTGATGAGCTACAGCACTGCTTTAAACAATAGAAGACACGAATGCAACGTTGTGTAGACAGAGAAGGGGATAAAGGTTAAATTGCAAGATTTTGTGAATACACCATATTTATGACCCCAGTCTCGTTTATAAATTGTCGCACCTTCCGATATATTAATTTAGGGATCTAGTATCATGTAACAAACTGTACTAAATTTATTCAGTTTTAATTTCATACAAATAAACAAAATTATCCGCGGTCGCCACAAATAATTCAATAAGATGGCAAATGTAACTTAACCTGAGGATAGAACTCTGCAATATACTGAACGTATTCCTCATCAAACTGATCGGACTCCTTTGCAACTTCGCTTTCAGACGGAGTAACGTATCTTTCTCTTTGTTTCGAACTTGATAAGTTTCGATCATTTTCCACCACTTTTAAAACGCCTCTAATATAATCCCGTTGCTTCGAATCAGTGATCGCTTTATTTTCATGTCCACCAGTTTCGAATTTGGAAACATTTGAATCCGCTTTATAATTTTTTTGCTTTCCTTTGTAGTCGGGGTCTATAAAACGTCCACTAGTCGCTTTTGGGTATCCTTGATTCAACGGCGTAGATAGCGGTGAATGAACGTATGTACCAGTACGTGAACGATCTTTTTGAAATGTCCTCGTATTTTGACCACATTTTGTACATGAGTATCCGCCATCGCCACCGCGTTGTTGGCCTGATGGGAGCCTTTGGTTGGTTTCACGTTGTTCACCGAGATTGAGGTTTATTTCTCGTTGTCGATCAAGTTCCCGCTGTCGATGGATTTCTCGTTGTTGATCGATTTCCCGTTGTCGAGCAGTTTCCCGTTGTCGATCGATTTCCCGCCGTCGATCGATTTCCCGCTGTCGATCTATTTCCCGCCGTTGATCTATTTCCCGCCGTCGTTCTACTTCCCGTTGTCGATCGATTTCACGTTGATTAAATTCTCTCTGATCAAATTCGCCTTCGCGTACAAATCCGCGTTGATCGGCGAGATCTTGGTTTATTTTTGGATTTTGGTCAACTTGATTTTTGATAGCGCGCTGAGGAGAAAATTCGCGCTCTCGATAGATTTGTCGCTGATCTGTTTCGCTCTGTCGATTTATTGCGTGCTGTTGATTGTTGAGACTTTCTCGATTATTTTCGAGTTCTCTCGAGTGGTATCCTACGTGATAGGGCGCTTCTTCATAATCGACACTGTGTCCTATGGGTGCTTGATAGCTGTCATCATGGTAAATTTTGTTATAATAATCATTTGGGCTGTGATGATGATGATGATGCGGAACATCATGGCCATGATAAGAAGGATGGGCCGCATCATAATAATGATAATGTTTTACAACGTATTCGCACTTGTGATGTCCGTGCTCTTTGTGTATCGTCGGTTTATGAAACGTGGTCTTGTGAAAAAATGGATCGGGTTTGTGGGCATTGGAGGCCATTTTGAAAATTTTTTTGTAATCTCTTGGTCCCAGAAAAAATGCCCCAAAGGTATGAAGCGCTGCCAAGAATATTACCTAGTAACAAAATTTTAGTTAGTTGCCTGATAGTTAAACTAAACACGCAATTTTAATTATTAAAACTAATTAAAGAACAGAGAGATTAAGAAATAATGACGAACTTGTTACTAAAGGATGACGATTCTATTCCGCAAAACGCTCGAGAAGCAATTGACTTAAGACGAGCAACCGCGGGATGTTTCATGCATTCAATAATACATTAAATATATTTCTTCCTGTTTTTACAAACACCTGAAATTTAAGATAATTTAATGTCTGTTAATCGTTTATAATTTATTTTTCATATGCTTTGTACTGTAGTGTAATGCTTTGTGTGTAGTGATGCAACGAATATTCGCATTCGAAAAAAATTATGCGAATGTATTTGGCAATAAGACGGGAAATTAGGAAATAAAAATGTAACTGCTAAGGGTTTTTTAATCTGGAGTCCATGGACCCTTGAGGGATCCATATCATGAGTGTCGCCGGTGTTACCACGGGTAGCGTAGCTAACAACATATATGTTGAGGTTTTAGCGGCTTTAAGTTAGAAGTGTATACCGTTGATTGAATACTATATTCAATCAACGTATATACAAACACCGTACCATACTGATGAGGCCAAGGAAGGCTGAAACTAGTCTATGGTTGCCGGTTGTACATATTTTCAATTTTAAGCATGTTTAACTGTTTAATTACAGAACATTTAATTGGTCATTTGTCGAACTAGATGAAAGTAGTCACGCCGAGGACGTTTGTATCAATGGATGTTGCGATGCAACCCGTGATACAAGCTTTGCCTCATCTACGTGAAACTTTGCAATTGCAATCTAGTTTTCATTAGATTCTAATGAAATTATATTTCAGTACAGGATATACTTCTTCCGGGATTGGACCGTGTCAGAGAACTACTAAAAATATTCGACGTTTCGCCCACCTATCGTAGGGGGCTTCTTCAGGAACAAAGAAAAGAAACAATAAATGAAAAGAGGAATATGCAAAAATTAAAGAATGAAATTCAATTTCAAAACATCAAGAGCACGGTAACTCAGTATGTCCACCATACCAGAGGCGAAACTCTTCTGAATTGAAAATTGGTACAAAGGATAAGAAAGTTTATACAGAAGAGCACGGTAACTCAGTATGCCCACCATACCAGAGGCGAAAGAGGCCGTGGAAGCGTTCGTTATCAATTAGATTTCAATTGCATCGCAATAAACTTGTATATATTCGTATATACAAGGCTTATTATCTCAACATTTATAAAGATAATAACTAATGCAGTAACTCATCTAGTCTCACCTAATAAAAAGTATTTTTAAATTCCCTCGTTTTCTTTTCCTTCTAGCTAGCTAAAATAGGACGCTTGCTCTATCCTGGTTTATGCGGGCAACAGACAATTTATATTCTCATTTGCGGGACCCTTTTCGATGGATTTTCATTATTTTCTTTATTTTACTTTCTTTCCTTGTAATTTCGACATTTTCTCGAAATTTCGAACTTTTTTCTCAAAATCTGTATCTTTTTACAAAATTTCTCTTCTTTTGAAATTTCGAATTCATTCTAAAATTCGACTTCTTTTATCAAAATTCGACTGTCTCAAAATTTCGAATTTTTATCACAAAATTCGACTTTCTTTAAATTCATCTTCCGGAAAATTTCGACTTTTTTAACAAACTCGGCCTTTTTCTCGAAATTTGGTAGATCTTTTGATAAAACAGTAAAAATTGTTATACCTAATAATATTTATCTAGAAATTTTGAAAAATATTTTTTGAAAATGTTGAATTCATGTAAAGACAAAAATTCCAGAAAATTTAAATTCCAATTTCTCAAAATTTCGACTTTTATCTCAACAGTGGATATTTTTTGAGGTCACCTAGGGCAGGGAAGGGAGGAGCTTGCCCTTCACTCCGGTAGCCGTTAAGAAATAAATATTTAGTCAAAAAATGTCTACTCTTTTTCTTGAAATTTTGACTTTTTTCCTGAATTTTTTCTGAAAATTCGACCTAATCGAAATTTTGATTAAATATGACTATCTCTGGAAAATTCTGAATTTTTACTAAATTTTGACTTTTTTTCTCGAAATGTCGATCTTTTTTTCAAAATGTCGATCTTTTCTCGAAATTTTGATTGTTTTGATGTTTTTGTTTGACTTTACGAAACGTTCGATTTTTACCTCGAAAATCGTCTTTTCCTCAAAATTTCGATATTTTTCAAGTTTTTGCAAAAGGTCAGGTTTCTATATTAAATTTTACTTCCTGAAAATTCAGACTTTATCCCAAAATTGGGCTTTTTTTATTATAATTCGTCTTTTTCTAAATTACGACTTTATACTCAAAATTCTACCTTTCTTTCACAAAGTTTTGAATATTTTATAGAAATTTCGGCCTTTTTTTCGAAATTTAGACCATCCGAAAATTTCAACCTGTTCGTCTTATTCTCGAAGTTTCGCCTGTTATATGTTTCTAGAAATGTCTACTTAAAATTGAGTTTTTTATCCAAAATTCGACTTTTTCTAAAAATTCGTTTATTTTTCTAAAATTGGATTAACATTTTTATTAAAATAATATTTTTGTGAAATTTAGAAAAAAATATTTCTTATAAATTTCGACATTGTTGATTAATTTTATTTAACATTTCTTCGTTCCAGTTTGGAAATATTTAAATTTTCATTGGTTGTTCTCAATATTCTAAAACAGTTTTTGAAATATGACTATGTGATATCCAAATTTATTTAAAACGTCACCTTATAACAGTTGACAAAAAATAGGTTAGTTTATTTTACATAGAATAGGAAAAAATGAAAAATAGAAGACCAAAATTAGATATGCAAAAATTTTGTTTTTTTGATAAATTATGAAAATATAAAAATATAAAAAAAGGTTGCAGTGCTGGACATCGATGTTTCGCTCTCATTTGAGGCTCGTCAGCAGTGCATAACATGGAAAGAGAACAATGAGGAAGAAATACTTTAAAATTTAAAAAAATTAAATATATAAACAAATGTTTTAACATGAATCGACGTTTCATCAATAATTTACGGTGGTAAAAATGTAAATATTTGAAGCCCGATCCACAAGAAACAACTACTCCGAGGGCTAATACCTTTTCCGGCATTGAGCTACACTTAATTGCTCTTAATGCTCTGGGTGATTCCTCTTCCTAACCGCCCAGATTTCTTCAGCTTAGTAGTTAGAAGCACTCACCATTTGCCGAGTCCGTTCGTTTCGTTAAAGGAATAGGTTTATTCTTCATGAAGAATAAATTTCGAGATTGTCAAAATTTAAATGAAAATAAAAATTATAAGAGAAATATTTTTAGAAAGTGGGTATTTGCTGCAAACTCGATTTACTCTGGAAAATGCGAATTTTTTCACATTTTCTAAGTACCAGTGAAAAAGCCAACCTTCGCATTCGCGAATGTGCGAAAACCAATATTCGTTACATCCCTACCTCTGTACCATCAAAAATTTTGGAATATATTTTGGACAGCCGATATGCAATTGTAACACCTCTGTGATTTTAAGATGATAATTTAGATTGAAAAATAATAAAGTAAATTTGATTCTTCAGCTTACCGTTTTCAACATTTTAAACCACCTTCTTCAATATAGACATATTGACGATTTATTGACTTTTGTAGCTATATATGTTTACTGAAAGCTGTAATTATTGGAAGAAATGTTATACAATTCTGAAACAAACAATTTCACGCAGTTGTAACTTACAATAATAACACAGCTAAAAATAAGACGTTTGTTGTATGTAGAACTAAATGATATATTTTCATCACCTTAGAAGTTCCGGGTATATTACTTGGATTAAAGTAGTTTTCTTTTCGAAGTTGCAAGAGGTCATGACTGTAAATCATGATTATAAAAAAAAACTTAATAAATATGACCATAAACCACTAAGGAAAATGTGGTATGTAGAAGTAAATAATATATTTTGATGAGGTTAGAATTTCCGGGTATATTAATTATTAAATTCCAGCAGTTTTTGTTTCAAAGTTGCAAGAGAACGTTATAATGAAAATAAAACGATGCCACTTTATAACAAACTTTTTATATAAACAAACCATTAAATATTAAAAAAATACATATCAAAAAATATCTAATTTTTCTCTTCAGATAAAATTTCTTGAACTAAAGCTAGGTAAGCCCCAAAATCAAAACTGAAAAGAAACAGTGTGAAATTAAATTAACCGAAACGATATGCGACAGAAACCTGATCATTTTGTGTCGATTTTCGAGCATTATTTCATCCATTAGGCCACCCCTAACTAGAAATTTTAAAGCTTTTAACGAGACGTTCTCGTCAGCTTGATCTACGTCGGCGCCTCGGTCGATACAAAGCTGGAAACAAGACCCCCTATAATGTTATAGAAGAAAAATTAACAAACTCACATATGGAGGTTTTAAGTGCAAATTGGCCATAGAAAAGTGCGTCTCCCCATTTTTACCAAAATGCTGAAAACTTATCTCGAACCCGAAGATGCTCCCCATATTCAGTAATTCTTTCTTCGGCGAGAAATCTGCGGAAGGCCTCCTTTCTGTTTTAACTTCCTGAGAATCAACTACAACCTAAAGCCACATCAAATCTGCTATCAACGCCGACCAACTCAATACCTGACTACTTGTCCCAAACGTCGAGGTGAATTTCGCCACTTTGTCAAATATACCACCGACGGTTTTTTCAATCTTTTCCACTTTGGTTTTCAGTACTTTTTTCTTTCGGCGCTTCTTTTTCTTTTCTTTGAGCGCGCCCACGATTGAATTTTCCAGCGGTACCTGGGGCAATCGCGGGAGATACTCCAGCATTTGTTCGGCGGCTAGGCGTTTGGCCTCTTTCTTAGATTTGCCCCTACCGACGGTCTGGAACTCCATTAAGGAGCACCGAATCGTAAAAGTCGGTTTGTGCGAGGGTCCTTCCGTTTCGATTAGATCGAATTTCGCTTCTACGCTTCTTTTGTTCGCCGCCTCATAAACCAAGGATATTGGTGATTTTAAACTGTTTTTGGCAGCCTTGCACTGATCCTCCATACCTACGATCGAATTTTCGTCCATTAGAATTTCATGTTTGTTAATGTGAATTTGCGACAAAAGTATGAAATTCTTCAACTAAATTACCCTCTTTTGTGCAGTAGCTCTCTTTGTCGTCTGCCAATTTTTTCAAATTGTCCAAAGCCTTAGAAGCGGCGTCGTGTTTCGCAATTTGAATAGTATGACCCGTACCCATGAATTCGTAATTTTGCACTTTGACTTTCACGTGATACGGTCCAATATTCGGACTATCTGCCGTTCTGTACTTCAAAAACTTATGAGAATCGAGCAGAGTATCGTTGGCGGTTTTCTTTTTGTAATTTTCGAAAGTGAACTTTTTCGACGACAGTAGTTGCTACAAAAAAAGCTCGCAATACCTCGATTTCGAATATTGGATTCTTACTATGGTTTTGTCGTCGTCAATTAAGTAGTATTGGACCGAATAGCCCAGTTTCATGCAAATGTTGTTTAACAAGACTGTTGGGGTCATTTTTTGAGACTGTTTCATCTTCTTCGGTGGATGAAAGTATTCTGTGTTTTTGAGAGCGGTATCGGCGGCGGCGATTTGGGCTCTTTTCAAGCTCGAATCCTCGCCGTGGAAACGCTCCTGACCCAAAACGAGCGATACATTGAAGACTTTCTTATGCGACAATCCCTTAAAACAGGTAAAATCGATTAATTCACTTAACATTTTAAAATAATGTATGTATGTATGTTTGTTACATTTGTCAAAGTTTTACTAATTCATGTTTTTGATACTGAATAATAAAATCGAATAAATAATCATTCCAAAACGGACAGGCACAACAAAGAACGAATCAAAACGTTGGTAGCAGCCGAATTTAGAAAAAATATGTGATACGTACTTCTTCTTTAACTAATTCATAATGGTATTCTATGTCGTTGAAAGTGGCCAATTCGTTTAATTGGGTAAGAATGCCTTTTTCTTCTTGGGCGCTAACGTTCACGAAGAAATTTTCTGTCGTTGCCTCTTTTGGTCGATTAAAAGCTGCAACGTAGGACATTTAAAAATCGTTAATTCCAAGTTTGTTTTAATAATTAGAAGATTTTTTAAAGTATTTATTAAGCAGTTAACACAATGGCCTCCTAAACAGATACGATACAAGTAAACAACTGCCCTAACTAAAAACAAATTAGAATTTTGTCTATAAAACAAAAATAACAAAATATAATATATAGCAACCTCACCCTCAATTTAAAAAAAAAATTTAAAAACATCAAAAAAAATTTCGGATTTTATCCAAATTTTGGTTTTTTCTTCTCAACCGTTGTACTTTAATCTATAAATTTAGATTTTAAACTTGTAGTTTCTATCTTTTTCCCAAAATTTTGACTTAATCGAATTTTCGGATTTTAAAAATTCGGAAATTGTTCTTTAAAATTTCCACTTTAGTCACAAAATTTCAACTTTAAAGTTATAAAAATTATTAATTTCAAAATTAAACTTAAAATTCGAAAAATAAAATTCTAAAGTATGTGAAAAATTGTTTTGAAATTTTGATACACAAATCTCGATACTTTAGCCTTTTTCAATTGTACATTTTTTGGAACTTTCTACATTTGATCTAAAAATTGAGATGTTAGTTAAACTGGAGATAACAAAATTTTCAACTATAATTTTGAAATTTGCTTTCAAGTTGAAATTTAAAAGAAACAAAAGTTTTAATATCTACCTTACACTTTTTGAGAGAAATTGAAATTTTAACAATAAAATTTGCAATTGCCAAGTTTTTTTATTGATGGCATTCGCCATTTATTAAAAGCATGACACGCCACTGGATTAACGTAATTGCATATTTCGGGGTAATAAAAACAAATTATTTTTGTTATTATAAGTGATCTGCAACAAATATTCGATATAAAGTCGACGTTTCACTATCATTAGCACCACTGAAGAATTTTTCATGTTTAATGTTATATCGATTTATCCGATGTCGGCTACACTAAAGCTAATAAAACGTTAATAACAATCTTACATGAAAATGACTTACTTTTAATGTCTTGATTTGTATTTAATTTAACAAGATCGAAAACATCGCCTGCAATTTAGAACACATTCACTACAATAAAGCACATGGACATCGGGCTTATAAAATAACCTTCAATGCAGTCGAAAAGTCCGAACTTCTCCAAATCGGTTTCTGTAATTTGAGCCGAAATACACGTAGTTAAAAATATGAGCCTAAACAGGAACATTGTTTACAAAAAATGTAAAAACAAAAACTATACATAGATTATAAAGATTACACCGTTACATGGCTAAATCACTCGAATATTTTGTGGGATTCCCCGCGTAAACAGAAATAATAATTTGAAATAAATCATATGGAAATTCTCCTTGTCTATTCCCCTTAACTACCGAGAAATTTACCCTACGATCATCTGGCACTACAAGTTGATTTTGAAAACTAGAAACCCACTGACGCGTTCATCGCAGTTAGCGGTGAAATGTCGGGAGGAAGCGACGTATAAAACTTGGGAGATCTACAGTTTGTTCTCATATCTGTTACGTCATTAGTAAAATTTGGTCTCTTCCTCTTTATTCATTTTGTGATGAGTTGGCTTTACCTTTTAGTCATCGATCAGACACAAATAAAGTCTAGTCCTAGCTTATTTGTTTTATAATCGTGTAGTGAATACATTTTATTTTTATTTATAAATGTCAATTACTTTATGAAATAAACAAGAAACCCAAATTTGCAGTTTTTATTTTCAATATTTAGTTCTGTTGCAGTTTTTTCAGACATAGGCAGGTTTTATTTATAATAACGCTGGCAACACTGTTATCTGTGATGACGTTTCCACTAATAAAGCGCAGAGACTAAATAGACTGAACGTAAGACGGTAAGCAGTGAAGCCAGTTGAAAGCCTGGCGGAAGCCTAGCTCAACCCAGCACTCTCATTATTTGACAGACCGTTGCGAACATAACATCGGGGTTTTTTTTAGAAAACGGCCTGAAAATATGGGGAAGTGTATTGTGGATCATTGTTGAAACCTCAGTGAACACATTAGTGAAGGAAAATCAAGAGTTTCATTCTTTGGGTAGGTAAAAATAAAATATATAAATATCCAATTATCGGCGTGCGCGCGCCGCCATTTCACTGCAATCATGACGTGTTTACAGCACCGGCTTAACAATATTGTACACAGGCGTCGCGTATTGAAAGAAAATTATTTTACTATTAAACCAAGATGTCTTTGAAAATAGTTCTCCTGAACTTTTACCAAAAAGCACTTGTAAAAATTATCCTATTGGTCCAAAAGCCCCTAATTCTAAAGTTTCATCTAAATCGTTAGAACCGTTACGCGGCAAGTTTCGTATTTATAAATTTAACTTAATCCGGCCATGTCCAAGAGTACGTATATGCAGCGATGTGATCGCACTGATACATTTAAACTACAAATTTTGACGTTTATAAATTTTATAGGTTATGTTTAGCACGGAGTTCCGATTCGTACTATTAGATCATCTTTTATTTTGTTATTGGGTTATATGTATATAGTCTGCACTCCGAATTCACGTTTATATTTGCATATTTTTTCAGTAAAAAAATAGGCATATTTACCATCCATTTAACTTATTACTAAACATTATCTGTGAACCTTAAAATTTTAGGTTGTAAATTTGAAATGAAATTTTCCATTCATGATAATCCCAGTTAGAGCTGTTACCACATAAAAAATGAAGAGCGTGTTTATGGTGGCAGAAAAGCCATCGCTGGCCGCTTCTTTAGCGAACATCCTCAGTAACGGAAAAAATTCAACTCGAAAAGGTAATATAACCACATCTTCATTCACCATCACTAACAGTATTTCAACGAAGGTTTTAACGGAGCTTGTTCGATCCACGAATGGACCGGTACGTTTTTAAGTCAGCCAGCGCGCTTCAAAATGACCTCTGTCTGCGGGCACGTCATGGGGGTCGATTTTCTAAGCAAATACAACAATTGGGACCGCGTGGATCCCGTGGAATTGTTCTCTTGCCCCATAGAAAAAACCGAAGGCTATGCCCAAGTTGAAAATGCCGGCGTTTTTGGCCGCTGAGGCCAAAGGTTGTGACAATCTAGTTCTTTGGCTGGATTGTGATAAGGAAGGTGAAAATATTTGTTACGAAGTCATGAATTGTGTAGCCAAGAGCCTCAGTGGGGACGTTTATTCGAATAGCGTGACTTATAGGGCTAAGTTTTCTGCCATTACTGAGAAGGATATCAAATCTGCGTTTAATAATCTTGGTGAGTTAAATTCATAGGACAAATGCTTGATTCTTCGGTCCATATGAAAGCACTAAACGATCAGTGATATTTTTTTCGCATTAAAGCCTCTTATAGTGTTAAGTAATGAAATTATTAATCTGCAAATATTTTTCATTTCACGAGATTGACATTAAGCATGAAAAACATAGTTGAAAATGGTTATTCATTTTGGATGAATTTTAGGCCAACCAAACGAGAATGAGGCGAGAAGCGTGGACGCGCGGCAGGAGCTCGATCTGCGCATCGGCTGCGCCTTTACCAGATTTCAAACCAAATTTTTTCAAGGCCGTTATGGCGATTTAGACGCTTCTCTTATCTCCTACGGTCCCTGCCAAACGCCTACTCTCGGTTTTTGCGTTCAGAGACACGACCAGATTCAGACGTTTAAACCCGAAACTTATTGGGTGGTACAAGTTTCTGTTGTTACCAAAGACGATCAAACCGTCGCGTTGGATTGGTCCAGGGTGCGGTCGTTCGACAAAGAGGTGGCTAATATGTTTTTACAATTAGGTTAAAGACCAACGGGAGGCTAAGTAAAGATGTGGCTGGTTTTGTCTAGAATTTTGTCTTGATTTGATTTGTTATTAGTGTTATCAGTGTTGTATCAAAGGAGAAAGTGAAGGCGAGACCGGTGGCATTTAAATACCGTGGAGCTTATGAGAGTGGCGAGTTCCGGCTTGGGCATGGGGCCCCATCACGCTATGCAGATTGCTGAGCGATTATACACGCAAGGATACATTAGTTATCCGAGAACAGAAACGACGAGTTACCCTCAGAATTTCGATTTGATGTAAATTGATTAACACACTTAAAATTAGGATTTAATTCTTAATTTTGTAGAGGCGTTTTGAGGCAGCAGCAAGGAAGTTCTGAATGGGGGGAAGAGGTTAAAGAATTGTTGGCAAATGGAATTAATAACCCAAAGCAAGGACATGATGCTGGTAATTTTTAGTTTGTTTTTTTTTTTGGTACTGATTTTAATAAAATAAGTTCCCCCTGAGCTCTTACGTCCCAATTAGAGTAAATGTAAATCAAAATTTAAATCGTTTTATTTTTATTTTGTTTAGAATAAATATAACTTATAGAAAATAGATGTGGCTAGATAGAACTAATACTAAATTGACACTATTGTTAGTTAACGCATAAAAATTGTATAAAAATTAACTAATAACTTCAATTTCACCTGGTGTCAGTTTTCTTGATTCAGAATATTGTACCCCTAGGTGATCACCCCCCTATAACTCCTATGAAGTTGGCGTCAAGAAACGAACTGGATGGAGACGCTTGGAAGTTATATGACTACATAACGCGACATTTTATCGGAACTATATCCAAAGATTGCAGATATTTATCAACTACTGCGACACTGGTGATAAATGGTGAAACATTCACGGTTTCGGGGAAAACTCTAATAGATCCTGGTTATACAACTGTTATGACATGGCAAGTAAGTAGTTATCTAGTCTTGATGATTCACATTTACTTTCTGTCACTTAAAAAGTTCTGTTCAAAAGAATGTTTTGTCAGCCTGAACTAGCATTGAACCTGGTTACCATTGTGGTCAAAATGATGATCTTTTATTTTTGCTCGGTTAAAAAGTCAGCTTTCCTTAAAGCTCCTTATTTTTAATTTATCTTTTTTTCTACCCATAAGGCATTTGGGAAAAACGAAATTGTACCCAATCTTTCACCAAACGAAACTGTTCCACTGAAGGAGGCGCGACTCAGTGAACATCAGACTTCCCCACCCGATTATCTGACTGAGTCGGAGCTTATAACACTTATGGAAAAGCATGGAATTGGCACAGATGCTTCCATACCCGTCCATATCAATAACATCTGTCAGAGGAACTATGTCACTATTATATCCGGTCGAAGATTGAAACCTACAACTTTAGGCATCGTCCTAGTTCATGGCTATCAAAAAGTTCGTATTCGAAATTAGTTTAACTCTTCCGTAATAAAAACCTTAAATAAAGTTTTATAATTAATTATTTAAAAATAGGTTATTGCTATAATATAGTTATTCTGCAGATCGACGCTGAATTGGTTTTGCCGACAATGCGATCGGCCGTAGAAGAGCAACTCACTCTAATAGCTTTGGGAAAAGCCTAGTTTTAATGCGGTGCTGAAGCACACCCTGGAAATTTTCAAGTTAAAGTTCCAATATTTCGTCAAAAACATCGACGGGATGGATCAGCTTTTTGAAGTTTCCTTCTCGCCTTTGAGCGCCTCCGGTAAAGCGCATTCGAGGTATAATTGTAAACATGCGAATTATTCCAGTTAACCAAGATCCTATTTATCAAGGTGTGGTAAATGCAGAAGATACATGAAATACATACAAGGCGAAGCCCCAGAGGTTGCATTGCCCCCAATGCGATGAAACTTACAGTTTACCCCAAAACGGTACCATTAAACTATTCCGAGAACTGAAGTGCCCCCTCGGACGAATTCGAGCTGTTATCGTGGACTATGGGTAATAAGGGAAAAAGCTTCGTCTTTTGTCCTTACTGTTACAACCATCCTCCGTTTAAGTGAGTTTCTCGATTGCGTGCGATTTTTTCCATTTTCATCTGAATTTCAGGGATATGAAGAAAGGTAGCGGCTGCAATTCCTGCGTTCATCCCACCTGCCCCTACAGCTTGAACTCGAACGGAGTTTGCAACTGCGCCGAATGCGAATTCGGCGTTATGGTTTTAGATCCTTCCTCTGGCCCCAAATGGAAACTAGGATGCAATCGGTAACTATTCTAAACTGCCATAATATCATAATCCAATCCAACACAATGTATTTAAATATGCCCGCAGTCTTACTGTAATACAATGTTTTTAAAACACTAACTTCCTTCATTATCACTTAACATTATTTTTGATAAGATGCAAGGGAATAGTATAAAAAAGGCCACATCCGCGTTTGTTTTAGATGCGACACAATCATCAATCTGTTCGATGATGCGCAGAAAGTGACAGTTCAAGAAGACACGTGTGATTGCGGCGCCCAAATGGTCAACGTCGAATACAAGCAGGAAAAGACAAAGTTACCCAACTGAGGCGTTGGAGATGAAAGGTTGCGTTTTCTGCTCCACGGATTTCGCCAAATTGGTCGATAAACCGAAAGCTGCAGTGGTAAATAGGCCGAAAGCGTTCAGGGGAGGTCGCGGCGGCGGCAGGGGCAAAGGTCGAGGTAGACCCAAGCAACCTAAGGACAAAATGGCGCAATTAGCTGCGTACTTCGTGTGAAGTTTTCGAGTTCGTCTTTGCTTTAAATAATGATGCTAATGTAGTGTTAAGTGAATAATTTATTTTAACTAAAATAAAGCAATCCTTGTTAATAATATTTTAGTGCCTTCATTGAGATGACAACCTTTCCTTATTATTTTTATAAGTAGCAGTTTCTGAGACCTCGGAGTTTACATCTGCTAGAATTTTACTCTTCTAAAGTCTTCAGCTGTAAAAGATCCATCTCTTGCATAAAACTTAAGATTTTTTTGATTGAAGCTCATGTTAGATTGTCTTAGGGATGTCTATCTGAGATCGATTAATCGAAAAATCGATTTTTTCAAGTCCCAAGGTCGATTTTTTAGATCGAACGATTCAAAAATCCTAAGAATCGAATCGATTTACTTTAGATGCAGGTCACTGTAAATTTAATAACAAAAATTTTTTATATAAGTGCATTTATGTCGCTATGTTATTCTCCACTTCCTTCTACTAGTAATAGCTACGTTGATAGCCAACAGATGGCAGCATTAACATTTGATTTCATTCATGATATCGTTGACTGAATAGGAAAGATAACTGTGGTGCAGTGTTGCCATAAGAAGATAAAATTCCATCCATACATACGCAGGTAAAATTACCGTTTTTCACAAAAATTACCCTACGTTATTTTATTACTTGTTACCAGTCTTAAAAACTTTTATTTAGTGGTTGAACACGTTACACACCTATTAATAAGTACACTGCAATGCTAGAAAAAAGTTTATTTACTTTTTTTGAAAAAAAAATTATCACTGAATATTGACTTTTCCTCCTCTAAATCCCGAGATTAAAGTCAAAATTTCGACTTCAAGGTCAAAATTCCGAAAAAAAGTCGAATGTCTAAATTTCTAGAAAAAAGCTAAAATTTCAATTTTTAAATCGAAATTTAACGAAATGTTACAAAGGCATAGAAAAAACATCGATCAAAAAAAATGTTCTTTTTAGAAAGTTCGACTATTTTCTGAAAATTTTGACTTTATTTGAAAATTTGGACTTTTTTCTGAAAATTTCGCCTTTTTTCTGGAAATTTCAACTTTTTCGAAATGTTACAAAGAGGTAGAAAGGATATCGATTAAAAAATGTTATTTTTCAAAAATTTCGAGTTTTTTTTCAAATTTCGGTTTTAAGCCCAAAATTTCTTTTTTCTCGAAATTTCGACTTTTTTCTCAAATTTCGACTTTCTTTTAAAAATTTTGACTTTTTTCTTCTCAAATTTCGATTTTTTTCTCAAAATTTTGACCTTAATATTGAAATTTCGACTTTTTTCTGGAAATTTCGACTTTTTTCTTAAATTTTGACCTGTTTCCCGAAATATTTCGAAATTTCGACGTTTTTTTTTCAAATTTCTACTTCTTTCTCGAAATTTCGTTTTTTCTTCTCAAATTTTGACTTTTTTCTCGAAATTTTGACTTTAATATCGAAATTTCGACATTTTTCTCGATATTTCAACTTTGAACTCAAAATTTCGGTTTTTTTTCTCACAATTTCGCCCTTTCTCGCAAATTTCGACTTTTTTTCTCGAAATTTAGCCTTTTTTTTTCGAATTTTATCCCAAATTTGAACTTTTTTCTCAAAATATTTCGAAATTTCCACGTTTTTCTCAAATTTCGACTTTTTTCTCGAAATTTCAACTTTTTTCTCGAAATTTCGACTTTTTTCTTAAATTTTGACCTGTTTCCCGTAATATTTCGAAATTTCGACTTCTTTCTCAAAATTTCGTTTTTTTTTCTCAAATTTTAGACTTTTTTTCGAAGTTTCGAATTTTATCTCAAATTTCAACTTTTTTCTCAAAATATTTCGAAATTTCTACTTTTTCACGAAATTTCGACTTTTTTCTCAAACTTCACCTTTTTTTTTCTTAAAATTTCGACTATTTTTTCGAAATTTTGACTTTTTTCTCCAATTTCGATTTTTTTTTCGAAATTTCGACCTTTTTCTCAAAATTTCGTTTTTTTTTTCTCAAGTTTTGATTTTTTTCTCGAAATTTTGACCTTAATATCGAAATTTTGACTTTTTTTCTGGAAATTTCAACTTTTTTCTCGAAATTTCGACTTTTTTCTTAAATTTTGACCTGTTTCCCGAAATATTTCGAAATTTCGACGTTTTTTTCAAATTTCGACTTCTTTCTCGAAATTTCGTTTTTTTTTTCTCAAATTTTGACTTTTTTCTCGAAATTTTGACTTAAATATCGAAATTTCGACATTTTTCTCGAAACTTCAACTTTAAACTCAAAATTTCGAATTTTTTTCTCAAAATTTCGCCTTTTCTCGCAAATTTCGACTTTTTTTCTCGAAATTTAGACTTTTTTTTCGAAGTTTTGAATTTTATCTCAAATTCCAACTTTTTTCTTAAAATATTTCGAAATTTCTACTTTTTTCGCGTAAATTCGACTTCTTTCTCAGAATTTCGTTTTTTTTTTTCTCAAATTTTGACTTTTTTCTCGAAATTTTGACTTTAATATCGAAATTTCGACATTTTTCTCAAAATTTCAACATTAAACACAAAATTTCGACTTATTTTCTCCAAATTTCGCCTTTTCTCGCAAATTTCGACTTTTTTTTTCGAAATTGAAACTTTTTTTTCGAAGTTTCGAATTTTATCTCAAATTTCAACTTTTTTCTCAAAATATTTCGAAATTTCGACTTTTTTTCGACGTTTTTCTCAAATTTATACTTTTTTCTCGAAATTTCGTCCTTAATTTGAAATATTCGACTTTTTTTCGAAATTTCGTTTTTTTTCCTCAATTTTCGACTTTTTTCCCAAAATTTTGACCTTAATATCAAAATTTCGACATTATACTCAAAATTTTGACTTTTTTAGAAATGTCGATTTTTTTTCTCAAAATTTTGACTTTTTTCTCAAATTCCGACTTTTTTCTCCGAAATTTCACTCACAATCACGGAATTTCGATATAAAACCCAAAATGTCGACTTTTTCTCGAAATTTCAACTTTAATCTCGAAATGTATGTTAGCATTAGGGAACCCGCCACTGTCTTTTCCACATAGAATGTGCCACATGTGATACAAACCCAGGACCTCTAGCCACGTGAGGGAGCAAGGGGAAGAAGGCAGTCGAGAATTAGCCGAGTAGATATCGAGAGCATATGTACAAGAGACCAATAAAGCGTGTGTTAAGTAAATTGTTGCATCGACAATTACCTAGGATACCATCATTAGAGTTTACATTTATAAAAAAAAGACTAAAATGTGCTAATTAAAAATAGCAATTACTCAACGCATCCTACTACCAACTGTCAAGATTGTTGGGAAAGAGTGGTGGGCGCAACTGTCATCCGCCTAATTTAAACATAGAGAATAGAAATTTTGACTTATTCTCGAAATTTCGAGAAAAAATTCGGTATCAATCTCGGAATTTTAAGAAAAAGGTAGAAAATTCGAGAAAAAAATATCGAAATCTCTAAACATATTTTTTCTAATCAATGTCCTTTTTACGCTTTTGTAAAATGTCGAAATTTCTAAAAATATTTTTTTTAATCAATGCCTTTCTACGCTTTTGTAAAATGTCGACTTTGAACTCCAAATTTCGACTTTTTTATCGAAAAATCTACTTTAACCTTGAAATGTCAAGAAAAAAGTCGAAATTTTGAGTAATAAAAAATTGAAATTACTGAACGTACTCTAATGCTAAGTGTCAATATTAAATTGTAAAGATGTTGGTGCTTAGAATATAGTCTTATATTCTAAGGGTCGGTGGGGCTCAACTGTCATCTGCCTAATCTAACTGTAGGATAAGGAATTTAGACTTATCTCGAAATTTCGGGAAAAAAGTTGAAATTTCGAGATTAAAGCCGAAATTTCGACTTTATGAAATTTCTACAAAAAAAGTCGAAATTGGGGGAATAAAGTAGAAATTTCCACTTAAATCTCCTAATTTCCAATTTAAACTATATTTCTAAATATATTTTTATAAATGAATGTCCGTTTTATATCTTCGTAAAAAAACCAAAAATACATAAATAAAAAACAAAGCAGAAAAAAATATGTAGCGGATCTTTCTAGTTAGGAATAAATAATTAAAATATAAATATTAATGTTTAAAATTCAAGAAAAAATTTTCAAAATTAAACTGCAATGTTTCTACTTATCACAAGGTGGCACGGCGCAAGATTTTTACTTGGTTGTACATTGTGAAGCTGTGCGTAAAATAATATTGGTGAATTACTTAACAAACTTATTGTTATTAAATAGTAAAACGTAAATTACTGTAATTTTTGGTGCAGTATTGGTATTTGGACTGTACACTGTACTTTTGTCAGAATTACTGTACATATACAATAATTACCGTAATTATGTATGGCAACACTGCTGTAGTGCCATCATAGTAGTTTGTTCCGCTAAACTGTTATACCATTAGTGGTCAGTGTGTTTGGTCACTGACACTTTGTTTCTTCGATTGTTAAATGAATGTATTTATTTTATCCATTTATTTTAAAATTACACTGAAAATCCATAAAAATACAAAATCACAATCGTAAACACTAACCTCAGTTAGCCAACTTGAAGTTATGTACAAAAAACATACAAAGCATAAAATATAATAAATGGGCCCAACTGTCAACCCCAATTTGGACATAATGATGATGATGCTATGACGCCAATTATTCATTATCATTCAATTTTTCTTTTATTAGAAATGTTAAAAAATTTCACCAACAAGGCGATTAATCAGAAATCGATCTTTCAGCACCCAAAATCGATTATTTTAAAGAGGAATCGACATCCCTAGATTGTCTTAGTCCAATTTCTTGAATATATAAATTCTTACTTATTGATTTCTAAATTGGTAGTTGACAATGCAAAAAATAAACAATCAGCATTTAATATTTTATTAACAAATATGACCAAGTTATATGATTAAAAACGCAGTAGAGGAATAAGATAAAATGTATAAAAATTCCAATAATACACCAAAACTCACCAAATCCCTTCTTATAGAATATTAAAAACTTCCGAGAACTTTAAATAGAAATACTAGATTTCAAAATTAATTTAAAACCTACTTTGAAAAGGCCAAATGGCAGGTACTGATGATGCATCACAACAAATCTTCAGTAAAAAAAACTATTTACAAGTTTAAACAGGTTATATGCCTTTGATATGTAATTTAACACTTTGACTGCCAACCCAACTAGCATCTCGTAGCTGACTACGAATTATTCCATAGTGGTCATAAACGTTTGGCGCCTAGAATAGGTTGCATGCAAATAAACTTAGCACTCAACATGTCAATGATAAAAGTGTTTTGGTAACTGTTAACTCTGTAAAAGTTGAAACTTTAATATTTATTACTTTGTAAAGCGTTTACAAATAATATATGAAGTGACTTCTATAAATGATCAACAAATGATTTACAAGATTGATTAAAATGGCGTATTTGGCTACAATTTTCGATATATCCAACCGAGCGTTTTGAAGGCTCAAAGCGAACTAGCATGTCTATTTAAAGTTTATTTGTCAGTCATGCCGATTGTATGACGGCGGTGGCTTCCGCACGTTCCTCCTCCAATTCCTTGCCGGTCTTCTTTAGCATACCCTGGGCGAATTCGTCCACTGGTAAATTCTTGACAATTTCCCACTTGCCATTTTTTATTTTGACAGGGAACGAGAAAACGACGTCGATGGGAGTACCATAGCTGCCATCGCTCACTACGCCCATCGAGACGAATTGATTGGGTTTGGTGCCTTGAAACCAGTCGCGCATGTGATCACAAGCAGCCTTGGCGGCCGACATAGCTGACGACATTTTTCTGGCATTGATGACGGCGGCCCCGCGCTTTTGAACTGAAAAATATTACAAAGATAAATATATTGTTCAAATGTTTTTATCTGGAATGATTCTTCCGAGGGTATTAACGCCCTAAAACGGCATTTTGACAAGTAACAACTTCTTTGGCAATTACCAACGTTTTTCCTAAAATATGGAGATAATTTTAGCATTACCTAATCTTTGCCTTGTGATTTCAAAAAATTCTACTTGAATCTTACAATTGTGGGTTCCAAGTCGCAAATTTCAATTTATTTCAGAAATTGTCTTTTTATGAAATTATTTAAAGTATCAGCCAAGCTTTATTTTAAAAAAATTAGAGAACTTTTAAGCAAAATAAAATAACAACTGCGAATTTAGAACCAATTAAAATAAATTAATTTTTTTTTCAAATGTTTCTGAAAATATTGGACTTCTAAAAATTCCAGTTCTCTTTCAAAAATTCAACTTTTGATCTTAAAATTTCGATTTTAACCTCAAAATTTTGAGTCAAAAGATAAAATATCAAGAATAATTTTTTTTATTTTCCTCGACATTTCTAGTTTCTTTAAATGTTCCAGTTTAAAGAGGAACTTTTTACCATTTAAAGTTGACAATTCATTAAACATTAATTCCTTAAATATCAATTCATGTAATTACAAATAAATCTCAATTTGAGGACAACTAGTTCTTTTTTTATTTGACCAGCAAGTTATGCTTGAACTCTTTTGATATATTTTTAATCTAATTTCGAGATAATCGGGCTCAATGCAAATAAACATTATCATTTTAATTTGAATTCACATGTTACGTAAATTAACAGAGAAAAATGCTTCTTATCAAAAGATAAGGATTATTCATTAATTCAGTACAATAACAATATTTGATAAGGGAAGTATTCATATCAAAAATGTTGATGTTAAGAGTTTAGGATCTAAGAAATAACAATAATTTTGTAGTGTATGTAATAATACAAATCCACAATCAACAAAAAATTAGAATCATTTTATCTTATGTTAAATTGTGATAGGGCCTGTCAATTCAAAAATTAGCAATTTTGTTTCTTAAATCAAGAGACTATTAAATTTAATTAAAAATCGAACAACTAAACTTTACTAAATGTTATCTCTTGTGGAAGATTAATGTTTTTTATTGAAGCAAGTACCATTCGCGAATCTAGTATACAGATAAGGAAAAATTTTCATTGTCCATGTAAAACACTAAGAATTGTCCCTTTCATAGTTTTCTACGGCCGCTGAACGTATTCCCCTACTTTGACGCAGCATGCTCGTATCTTCCAGTTTAGATGTCAGAAAAAACTTGTCGAGAGTTTTACAACAGACTGGAATATTGCTTAGCACAGTCTGGCGGCCCATTTGAGCTCCTTATATTGTAATGTTTAAAGAGTTATTATGTTATATTTTTAATGAGAATTGTTATTGATTTTGTTTAAGAAATCTCGTTTATTTATTTTGGTTATCAAAGAATATTGGTTTTATTTTGCCTCAGACTTTGATTAAATCAGCGGACTAAAAGAACAAATAGCATCTGGTACGCAAATTTTAATAAAATTGTTGCCTGCCAGTAGTAATCCCGTAACAAAACACGTTAGAAGCTATGATGTACTACTGAAATCTCTACCAGCACTGATCGCTGCGTTCTGCGTTGAATTGTTTACACCGGTGTAGGAGAATACAAGGCGCCGCTCATCTATCCCACTATTAGCTCTCAATGTTGAATCTCTCATTAACATTTTCCTTATGGACAGTGTTTGATTTTTCTGTTGTGTATAAGGTATAAAGATGTGTTCTTACCTGTTTCGACAAAAGTCGTTCTCAACCAAAGATCGTCCTTAATGACTTCAGCAACTGGCAACTCATTCCCTTTAACTATGGCTTGAGCATGACTAGCATCAGGGAATTGGGTGGATGAGTGGTTGCCCCAAATAATGACATTTTTAACGTCGGCGACAGGCACGCCGATCCTGGCGGCGATCTGCGATTGAGCCCGGTTCTGGTCCAGCCTCGTCATAGCAGTGAAATTCTCTTTAGGGATCGAGGGTGCGTACTTGGAACAAATCAAAGCGTTGGTGTTGGCGGGATTGCCGACCACCAGCACTTTGACGTCTTTTTTAGCTACTTTGTCGAGCGCCTCTCCTTGCACTTTGAAGATTTTCACGTTGGCCGATAGAAGGTCTTTGCGTTCCATGCCTTCTTTTCTGGGCATGGCTCCTACAAGGAAAGCGGCGGATACGTCGCGGAAGGCCTCTTCGGGATCGGCGGTAGGGACGACGGCCCTGAGAAGGGGGAGGGCGCAGTCGGCGAGCTCCATGACTACCCCTTCTAGGACGCCCATCATCGGGGGAATGTCGAGCAAGTGAAGGATGAGGGGTTGATTGGGGCCGAAGACGTCGCCCTTTGCGATCATGTACAGAAGAGAATAAGCGATTTGGCCGGCAGCTCCGGTTACAACAACACGAATTGGTTCCGACTGGAAAAAATACATCACATTTTGTCAAAATTTCGAAATTAACACAACCACTAAGTTTTCGAAAAGTCAAACTTAAAAAAAAAATAACTTTTTAGAAAAATCCGGATATTAAAAGAATGGATTTCGAAAAAAATAAGGATTTTAAAAAAATACCGTTGAAATGTCGAGAAAAAGGTTGAAATTTTTTGAAAAAAATCAAAATTTAAAACAAAGTTAGTTTTGAGGGCAAAAGTAGAATTTTTAAGAATAATTTCGAAAGGGACGAATTTTTGAGGAAAAAAACAATAACCTAACCTTTCGGGAATGTGTTAAAAATTCGAAAAAAAATCTATTTTTAAAGGTCGAAATTTGTAAAAAAAAAGATGCAATTTTCAGAAAAGTTGAAATTTTGAGAAAATTTTTTAACGTAAATAAGTGGAGATTTGCAAAAACATAAAATATCACATCAAAGTTTTGACAATCAGATAATTTTCGAGAAACATGAAATGTTCGGAAATTTAAATTAAAAACGAAAACAAAAAATCAGAAAAAATCGAATATCAAAAAAATTGACTTCGAAAAAAATAATGAATTTTGATAAATACCGTCGAAATGTCTTACTTACAAATGCGATGAAATTCGGGAAAAAAAACAATTTTAGAAAACTCGCAATTTTTAGAAAACCAAATTTAGAATAAAAACCCAACTTCTCGGAAAAACTCGAAAATGTTAAAAATTTTAATAATGCCAAAATATTTCCAAAGGTCGAATATTGGGAAAAAATTTGTTTTTCTCGACATTTCTACTTCTTTATCTTAATTTTGACATAATATTTAAATTTCAACAAAGAAATTGAATCTGTAAGAATATAAGAAATCTTTTCCCGAAATTACCCAAAAATATTTTTCTTAACATGTTTAATTCTTGATAATATGCTGATTTAAGGGAAAATACACGAATTTCGAGGAAACTGAAATTTCAAGGAAAAGCTAGTTTCAAGGAAAAAGTCGATAGTTCCAGGAACTAAAACATCGGATTTTGAAATAAATGCCGAAATTTCGAAAATATGAAGTTAAATTTCTGGAGTCAAATTTAAAAAAGTCGAAATTAATAAAAAAGATAATTATTAAGAAAAATGACAGAATTTTGTTAAAAAAAAAAATGATTTTTGGAAAGAAGAGTCCAAAAATTAGAATTTATAAAGTCGAAATTTCAAATTTTCAGATTTTGAGAAAGAGCAAAATTTCGATTTTTTAAATTCGTTTTTTTCTGGAAATTTCGATTTTTTTTCCTTTTGAAAAACCGAAACGAATTTAAAAAACAAAAATTCAAAATTTTAAGAAAAAGATCGAAATTTTGAGAAAAGGGTCGAATTTTGGTAAACACTCAAAATTCTTCAGAGAGAGTCTAATTTTATTTAAATTTTGGAAAAAGGATGAATTTCAAAAAAATGAAATTTTGCGAATTTACTCTTGAGTGGCAGATAGGCAGACATGTACCCCGATCAGCCCCAACTCAAGTTAGAAAATGTCGAATATTGAGGTAAAGGTCGAAAGTTTGAGAAACAAGTTAAAATTTCCAGAAAGTTGTATTTCATTTATAAACACTTTCAAGATCGATCAAATTTTGAAGAAAAAGGTAAATTTTGATAAACAAGTCGAACACAATGCTTTACAATATTTGATTGTGATAGATTAAAAAACGAATTAAACTGTTTATATTCATCGACAGAATGTGAAACATGAATGCTAAGGAAATTGTTTGATTTTACCATGAAAAAAAATTATGAGATGTGTTTTTTCAAACAGTAAAACAAACAAAATTAATTGTGACAATACCTGCCGGCGCGGCATCAGCAGAACGTTCATTTTCTGGGTAAAAACGCATTCGCACATTTTTGCGTAATACAGGGCAAGACGCTAAGTAACTTGTCAATTATTGCTCTGGAAAAGGAACTCTTGCAAGATATAAAATGTAATTCGGCCTTTTGTATTATAGACCCCGAAATAGGAGCTTCTACATGAGCTTTAGGTAATCACAAATGAATAAAATATATTAATGTATTTTTCAGTGGCGGCTGGTCTTAAAGAGCGCGAGAGCGCGCGCTCCTCGTGAAATGAGCGATCTATTCTCTTCTATTTAATGTAAAAGATTTGGATTTATCTCAATTTTAAGCACAAAGTAATGATATTACTTAGTTAATTAATACTTGTGAGTAACTTGAAATAAAGTACGCAAACGTTTTATTCCATTATATTATATATTATGAGGAAATGGAAATACGTTGGTGCGCGCAGAATTATGCACCAAGCGTGGTTGTCATGTGATGGATATCAACGGCCTCAACGGGATACGGAGAAATAAACTACAGAATACCACGTTAAAGCTAGTCCGGGGAACGCCGCACCCCGCTTATGCGCTTTGCCAAATTGTGAGTACGAGACAGAGTTTGGAGTGTGTATTTACGGTTTATGATGCTAGATGCGTAGGTGCTGGCTGATCTGATTGCGATTACTAATTCTGCCGTTTACAGGCCTAACTGCTAACAGTGCCGCTATTCACAAAGCAGTACCCATTCTAGGGTCTAATTATTAATTTGTTGATTTCGTTCTAATTATAGGGAAAATAGTCGCTGAATAAACACCCACCACTAATGATGACATTGACAGTACGCGTAAAAATTTGAAGTGCATGTTTTTCAGTTTCAGTATTTTCCTTTAGATTTAAGATTTAATTCTGTGCTTAAAATGAACAGTATCAGTTTTTTATTAAAAAAAGATTTTAGTAAACTTTCATTGGAAGAAAAAGTAAAAATAAAAGAAGTAGGTAGGCCTTTGCCAATGTTAAAACTAGAACAGAAGTGTGAAAAAAAAATCTAAAAACAGAGCGTTTACAAGGCATTTTTCTACGAATACCTATAAGAAGAATAACTGTATATGTGGTTGCGAGGTAACGAATTTGCTGTACTGTTTTCCGTGTGTGTTATTTTACAATCCACCGGGGTCTTCACCGTCAGATTTAAGTTGGGCTAGAACCGGAATAAAAGATTTAACTCATCTTTCAGTCAGAATTAAAAAACATGAGGGATCGCAGTCATATTAATGCTTGCACAGCGGTCGCTTTACTTGGAAAAGTCAATATTATAGCTGAACCTAATTCTGCTCATAGGCAACATATAATGGAACATAATGAGAAAGTTAGAAAAAATCGTTATATTTTGAAACGAATTATTTCCTGCATAAAATTTTGCAGCGCATTTCAATTAGCACTTAGAGGTCATGATGAAAGTGAACAATCAAAAAATCGTGGAATATTTAGGGAACTTATCGATTTTTCCGCTGAATTAGATGTAACCCTTCAAGAACATTTAAAAACTGCAACCGTTTTTCAGGGAACATCAAAAACCATACAAAATGAAATATTAGATTCTATACTGGCGATTTGCAGAGATGAAATTAGTAAACAAATTAGAGATTCAGAATTTCTGTCTGTTCAATGTGACGAAACTACATAGGTAACTAATTGGTGTCAGTTGGTATTGACATTTAGATATATACGAAATAGTACAATTGGTGAGAACTTTTGGGGATTTAAAAGACTTAAAGACAAATCCTCCAAAGGCATAAGAGAATGTATCGAAGAAGAACTGGACAATTTAATTTTGCAAACGCCTCACAAATTAATTGCACAAACTTACGATGCTGCAAATGTTATGAGTGGCTCTATAAATGGAGTGCAGACTCAAATTAAATCAAAATATCCTTATGCCCATTATGTTCACTGTTATGCTCATCAGCTTAATCTTATAATGCAGAAAGCAGCCTCGCAACATTGAAAAGTTCGTGTATTTTTTAATAACCTATCGGCGCTACTTCTGCTTTTTTTTTAAATTCGTCTAATCGATGTGATGTCTTAGAAGAAATTGTCAAACAGGGATTGCCCAATGTGGCAGGAACTCGGTGGAATTATAATATTAGAACAGTAAATACTGTGTATGAAAACCAGGAAGAGCTAATGAAGCATTTGAAAAAATTGAAGAACGATGACAAATGGTGCAACTTTAAATGAAGCTTCCGGCTTCAGACGAGCTTTAGAAGACACATAATTTATGTTTTGGTTGACGTTGTTTCACAAAATTCTTCCACACGTCGAAGTTCTTTATTGATCAAATTCAGTCGAGAAATAAAGACAGTATACAGCTGCAAAAAGACATAGTTAATTTTGAAAACACCATTTCTACCATTAGAAATGAAACAGAAGACATTGAGAAATGCGTCAATACAAACTTTTCAACTAGAAGAAGGAAAAGAAGTGATGATCATTTACAAAAAAATGTGTATGCCAAAGAAATCTGCGACGTAATCGTAACACAAATGAAGGACTGATTTTCGTACCGTGGACACATTCTAGCTGCTGAACTATTTAACAATCAACTATTTAAAAGATTTGCAGCTACTTTTTCAGTTAGTATTTTCGAAGCTGTGACTTCTGCTTATCCGCACGTATCTGCGCCTCGATTGAAAACAGAACTGACAGTTATTTATTCAAGACCAGATTATGTTGATATTATTGGTGCCGTTAATTTGTCATTTATGTCAGAAAATAATTTTACTGAAACATTTTCTAAAACAGTAAAATTATTAAATATAATTTTAACAACACCAATGACAACTGCAGAATCAGAACGCTGTTTTTCGACGCTTAAAAGAATTAAAAGTTTCTTACGGAATACTATGAACAATGATCGTTTAAATGCATTAGCGGTGATGTCTATCAACAAAAATATGGTGCAAGAGATAGACAAATTTGATGAAAAAGTAATAGAACACTTTATTTCTTTAAAAGGTCGTAGAGCGGATTTTATTTATAAAAAATATTTTTTTTTGTGCTTTTGTATAGTTTAATTACAACTTTGTAATAAAATACATTTTAATTTCCAATGTAGTTTTCATTAAAAAATAATATTATGTTATTCCTATGAAAGCAAATAAATTTAATTAAGTAACGTAAAGCGGTAGCGAGGTGCAACCGTACAGAGTGCTTTAAAGAGGCTTAGAAATGTCGAAAATGTTTTTTTTTTGTACTCAATGAATATAATTTAGAGATGATAACCCGAAAACATTTTGGAGGTTATAAGGTGGTAATTAAATTTAATTCGTAAAAATACTATTAAATATCACACCCTGTGTATCACTTTTGTTTCTTCTAAATTTAATACCTTACTACGGCATCGGAGTCACCTAAACTTTTAACTATTAATATTTTTTGCATCTGCGCACCCCCTGGTAAAAAGTCACCAGCCGCCACTGGTATTTTTAATGAAAGACGGCCGCATTGATTTGGTTTACAAACAATAAAAATTGTGTTTGTTAAATTATCAAAAAAACGTTAGAAGTTTCATGAAATTTAGTGTTAAACTTTCAATCATGCGGATAGGATTCCTGTAAGGATTTTCTAATCTATAAGTACATCACAATTGTTAATGCCTCACATTGTTTCCAACATTTACTTTTGTCTATATCGGATATCAGATTGCCACTGCACGCCACTGCAACGTTGCCTCTTGCATTTTTTAAATATTAGACCTATTTATCTTGTGAACTGCCTTTGAAAGTTTTCAAATATTATTTTCAACATAATTTAATTATTACTTAGCAAAAATAATTAAGCAAAGCACCGATTATATTTAAATTAATTAGAAGTAGACACTTATGGAAACTAACAAATACAAAATATGAGCCAGGCCTAGGGATGCAGACGATAATTCGATGTTTTGAAAACATCGATGTATCGTTTGTAAACATCGATGTTTCAGCATTGATGGTAAAGCATAAAAAATATCGATACATCGTTCAGTTTATAAACGATGTTTGAAAACTCGATGTATTGCATCGCGACAAAATTCGCGCCATCTGTTGCATGGAATTGATGGAACAAACGACCACATTTTGTAACTAGTCACCCGATGGCAGCAATGTATATTTAACAAATTGATGCTAAATTTGTATGCCCCGGGTATACAATACAATTATTTGAAAATTCATAGTTTAGCAATTTTAATTTCGCAATCTATAAAAAGCCCAAATTTTGAAAGAAAGATGAAAATTTTTTCCGAGTATTAACTTTGAAAACTCAAAAACATTAACTCCATTTGTGAAAATTTCGATTTTAGATTCACAATTATTTAATATTTATTTAGTATTGGTTATTTTTAATTTTCGGGCAAAAAGAAAGTTCTTTATCAAAATTTCTAATTTAAACTGCAATATTTCAGTTTCTATAAGACAACTTTTTTTTACACAAATAAACTTTTTTCGAACTTTTAATATTTTTTATTTCGTAATTGAATTCAAAACTGGTAGAAAAAAGTTGAAATTCTGAAAAAAAAGATAAACTTTTTTAAAGTGAACCAATTTTTGAGTCAGAAATAAAAATTTCCAAATCAAATAAAAACCAAAACGGAAAACTAAAAATTTCGGTTCGAATTTCCAAATTACAAATTTCTAGAAGTTGTTAATTTTTAGGTAAAAAGCTTCAATACGTGTTTCGCGCTTTCCATGAAAATTGCACATTTTTGTAATTACAGATTTTACTCAAAATCAAAAATTTTTGAATTATACCAAATTTTCAAATTTTATTTTTTAAATTTTAGTTTTTTCTCGAAGGTTGAAATTTTCTCTTAAAATTTGGAGTGTAATTTTAATCCTCAAATATTCGGTTTTCAAAACTTTTTTTACAAAATTCGAATTTTTCAAAACATCCAATTTTTGGCAAATCTTGACTTTTATTAAAAATTTTAATTTTTTAGGAAAATGTCGATAGTTTTCCAAATTTCGATTATTAAAAATGTTGATACTTTCTCAAAATTCGTCTGTATTTCAAAATTTAGTTTTTCGCAAATTTGGAATTATTTGAAAATTATATTTTTTAAAAATTTTGAATTCTTTTAAAAATAATGACTTATTTTGAAAATTAGCTTTTAAAGTTTAATTTCTTTTTTAAAAATATCGACTTTTTAAAATTCCTTTAGTTTTGAAAATTCAAAAACGTAAATTTTCTGAAAATTTCGCTTTTTGATTAAAACTTGGGGCATTTTTTAAATTGTCGATTATTTATTTCAAAATTTTATTTAATTTTTTGAAAATTTGGGTTTTGCAAATCACAAAATAGTTTTAAAATTTCACTTATTTTTCGTATTTTTGGCTTTTTCTCAAAATATCGATTTTTTTTTAAATCACGACTTTCAAAGTTTACATTTTTTTAATTAAACTAAACGACTTTCCAAAAATGTCAGCCTTTTTCAAAATTTAGTTTTTTAATAAAAAAAATTAAATTTTTCTCTAAAATTTTACCATTTTAGACATTATTTCAAAATGTTTTTTTCAAAATTTCGACCTTTTTTTGAAAATCCTTTGTTCAAAATTATAATTTATTTTCAAATTAAATTAGTATAACTTCAAACATTTCGCCTTTTTTTTTTTAATTTAAATTTTTTCAAGTCTTTAAAACGTCTTCAAATTTTTTACTTTTTTCAAAATTGGTCTTTAAAATACCTTTTCACATTTTTGGAAATCCTTATTAAAAATTTTTTACTTTTTTGAAAATGTCAATATTTTTCTAAATTTCAACTATTAACATTTTTGGTTAAAATTTCGACTTTTTCGAAAATTTGAAATTTTTTTAAAACTTCTTTTTTAAAAAATATCTTGACAAAATTCGATATTTCTTCAAAACCTCGCTTTTTTAAAAATTCCGACTTTTATAAAGTTTGGCATTTTTGCAAAATTTTGTCTGACTTCTTTAAAAAGGTATATTTTCTAAATTTCGCCTTTTTTTAAAAAATCTAAATTTCTTGAAAACATTTCAACATTTTTTAAAATTTAGTCTTTTTATAAAATTTTCAAAGTTTCTTTTATTTTCTGCTAAAAATTTTAGCTCTTTTAAAAATTTCCACATTTTTAAAATTAATTTATTTTTCAAAATTCCAAAATTTTGCATTAAACCAAGTCTTCCTTTTACAAATTTTATTTTTTCCCGAGATTTATACCTTTTTTTACAAATCCGGAGTTTAATCTTGAATTTTTGTCGAAAATTCGAGCATGTTTTATAAATATTTGTTATTAAAGTGAGAATTTTTATAATTTTGAATTTAACTTTTTAATATTGAGTTGGGCTGTAATCTCGAAATGTCTACTTTTTTTTGAAAATTTTAATTTTCAAACCTAATCTTTAGTTCAAAAAACGTAGATTTTGAGTTTTCAGCCAAAATTTGGGGGAAAAAATAAAAAAAATATATATAGATTTAATTTCATAGCAAATACTACTAATTAAAGAAATTAGACATAGAAAGGCCATCAATTAAAAAAAATTGTTTTTTTCAATTTATGTAACATTTCTTCGGCCCAGTTTGGAAATATTTAAATTTTTTTATGGTTTGTTGACAATTTTCTAAAAAATTTAAATATTTCCAAACTGGGCAGAAGAAATGTTAAATAAATTGAAAAAAACATAATATTTCCGGTCAATAAGGGTCTACCATGAAGAATAAAAAAAATTGTATTAGAAACTTTAAGTTTAAACGCGAAATATCAACTTTTTTCTCGAAATTTCAAGAAAAAGAGTCAAAATTTCGAATTCACCCCTAATCCAAATTTTGATATGATAATCGAAATTTTGAATTTAGTCTTAGAATTTCTAGAAAAAAAATCGAAATTTTGAGATTAAAGGCGAAATTTCAATTTTAATCTCGAAATTTTGAGAAAAAAGTCGAAATTTTAACGTTAAACTCGAAGTTTATAAAAAAAAGCTTTTTAAATTGATATCCTTTCTAGGCCTTCGTAATTTTGACTTCTTAAAACCGGAATTAAATATTTAAAAAACATCGGAAAAGCATCGATGCATCGTCACCTAATACCGATGTTTGAGACATCGATGTTTCATTTAAAAAAATATCGATATTCAAACATCGATGCTTTTTTGAACGATATTGCATCCCTAGGCAGGCCATAGAGGAATTTCCTATCTTAAAAACTACCGCTGTATTGCTTCTGCAATAATTTTAATACGTCACAAAACGTACGACATTTAATTTTAAATGAAATTAATTACATAGACAGAAATATTTTGAATTAAACATATGGGTAAAAATACCATTGAATTTGTCCTCTCAAGTAATATCATTATGATGGCTTTATTATATGCAACGTGATTATTTCTATTTAAACATTTATTTTACCATATTCTTACGTAAATATTTAAGAAGCGTATTTTAAAAATCATTCCAATGTAATATGAGGTTATGTCGATTGTTTACCTCCAGCAATAACTTAAAAATTCAAGATTTTACCTACCATTGTCTCTAATCGTATAATATGCCGATTACAAAATCACAAAGTACTTTCGATCAGAAAACACAGCCACTTTCTACAGAACTTAACGGTGCTTAACGGTATCCAACAAAAATCACATTGATAAATGTGACATTTTTGACCTTCAATTACAACCTTTTTCGTACGCGATTAGAAGTAGGGACGTTGCTTATTTGCGCTCATTGTAATACGATAATATAATTACTTTTTTATATTAATTTCAGAAAAATGCACTTTGGCACTCTGATAATACACTTTGGTTAAAATTTGAAGACTACAGATCAATCTGATAATATGATTCAAAAATACGAATGTTCAATGCACAGTTCAAAAATCGAAAATGATTCACGACTACATTATTTGGTTACAATTTTTGATGAATTTTTTATAGGTGATTAAAACAAATATTCCATGACATATTTAAAAGAAATTTTCTTAATAACTAGGAAAATAAATTACAAAATAAGATACGCTTCATTGCAGTGGCGGCTCGTAGCCAAAACTAATGGGGGTGCTGCGACAATGTTTAGCGTTTCAATTCAATTTCGCCTTGAACTTTGTCTTTTCTAGAAACTTCGAACTTTGTCCAAATTTCTAGCTTGTTCTCGAAATTTTGCGTTTTTTCTCGTTATTTATCTTAATATGGGGCTTTTTCTGAAAATTTCGACACTTTAGAATCTGACTGCCAAAATTTTGATCTGTTTCCAGTGGCGGCTCGTAGCCAAAATTAATAGGGGTGCTGCGACAATGTTTTATGTTTGATCCAAAATGGGGATTTCTTCAAAATTTTACCTTTTTAAAACTTCAACTAAAAATTTCGACATTTTCAAAATGTATGGTAACTTTTCGAAAATCTTAGATTTCTTAGAAAACTTGACAATGAAAATTTTTGAATAATGTCGCGTTTTTTGAAAGACCGGATTTTTTTCAAATTTCGATTGTGTGTAAATTTTGAATTTTTCTTGAAAAGCAATTTTCCAATTGTCTTTTTTTTTAAGTTTAATCCACTCGCAAAGGGTAACCCCATTATGCTTTCAAAGCAATGCAAGTAGGATGCGGAAACAAGAATAGATGGCGATGAATATTGAAAATTTCGACTTTTTTTTAAACATTTCAATATTGTTCAATTTTGAGCATTGTTTCCAAATTTTGTTCTGTTTGAAATTTGGAACATTTTCTAAAATGTCGACCTTTCTTGAAAATCTTGACTTTGGTCAAAATTAAAATTTATCTTCAGATAAAATTAGTACTACTTCAAAAATTTACCCTTTTTTTTAAAAAATTGGATTATTTCAAATCTCTTTTAAAATTTTATGTAAATTTTTTACTATTTTTTTCAGAATTTCCACATTTTTGGGAATATTTTTATTGTAAATTTTGACTATTAAAAATTCTATTCAAAATTACTCTGTTAAAATTTCAACTTTTTCGAAAATTGAAAATTTTTTGAAAATTTTGAGTTATTTTTTTGTTTTAATTAGTGCAAATCCAAATTTTTTTCAAATTCGAAAACTTTTCAAAAATTCGCTTTTTTTTAAATTCCGACTCTTATAAAGTTTGGAATTTTTACAAATTTTTGCCTGACTTTTAAAAAGAATTTTATCAAAACTTCGACTTTTTTTTAATTTCCGAAGTTCCTTAAAATTTTTAATTCTATTTCAAAATTTGGCTATTTTAAATATTTTGACATTTTTAAAATACTTTTATTTTTCAGAATTCCAAAATTTTGCATTAAGCCGAATTTTATTTTTATAAATGTTATCTTTTTTCCGAAATTTGAGCTTTTTCTTCAGATTCAGCATTTAACCTTAAATTTTTATTGAGCATTTTTAATCAATATTTGAGATAAAAGTGGGAATTTTTAAAGTTTTGAGTTTAACTTTAAATGTAGAGCTGTAATCTCAAAATGTCTACTTTTTTTGAAAACGTTAATCTTTCGGTTTAAAAAACGTAGGTTTTAATTTTACTATAAGGATTTGGTGGAAAAAATGATTATTCTCGGAATTTCTAGGAAAAAAATCGCAATTTTGAGATTAATGGCGAAATTGCGGGAAAAAGTGGTATTTTCGAGAAAAAAAGTAGAACTTCAATTAAACTTGAAATTTCCAAAAAAAAAATGGAACGAACTGGTCCTTGGTTATCTTCAAAAATTGAAATACAGAGAACAAGTTTTGTATTTCAATTTTTGAAGATGTCTTTTTAAATTAATGTCCTTTCTACACTTTCCTAATTTTGACTTTGTAAACTCGCTATTAAAAATTTAAAAACATTGGAAAAATATCGATGTATCGATACCAAATACCGATGTTTGAGACATCGATGTTTTATTGAAAAAAATATCGATGTTCAAACATCGGTGCTTTTTTGAATGATGTTGCATCCCTAAGTCTAAATGCTACGTTAATCAAACAAGGTAATGTATACTTTTGATGTGATTTGGACTCTAGCCTTAATATTCTTACCTGAAATGGACGCAATTTACCCTCCACAAAAAATAGAATATCTTAAAACTAAATAAAAGAATATAATACCAAAATATCTGTGGAGACTGAAAAAAGAGCCTAAGCCGAAAAGTATAAGTTTCTGCAAGAAAATTCCTTTTACAGCGTCAAGCATACGATGCAAGGAAAGTAGGTAAAACAAGAAAAAGTCGGAAATCTAGAAGACCCAAAAGCAAAATTGATCAAAAATAAAAAAGAAACCCATTTTTTAATTCTAGTGCACAGACCAATAGACTTGAACATTTATTAGATTCGAAATTTGGGAACCAAAGACCGGTTTCGATCTTGCTAGATTTCGTCAGATTGGTATATCCAACGCGAATGCCAATAAATGTTACAGCAAGTAATTACTATATACTATATTTTTTAATGTAATTTTATTTTTCGCTTGTTTTGAATAAACAAATTTCATTAACTTTGACCATAAATCATTAACTTCATAGAGCTTGATTAATTCAAGTCTGCCAAAAGCTAGTGTGCTAACTTCACTTTACAATTTTCCGTCAACCACATATACTGCCAATTTAACACTATTCACACTTGAGTTTTTTAAATAAGTAATATAGAAAATGCTTATGAAAGACAAAAAACGGTTGGATCCTAACGATGTCGAAAGCCCGAGACGATTGAAACCCGGCAAGTGGAGGCAAAAACCTGGCGTACCACCCCCAACAGAAGCCATATTCACAAAAGAACAGATTCTTCAAATATTCGAAGTCTTCCATGAGTTCGACAGAAAAGACAACGACAAAGTTTACGTGAAAGAAGTACCTTATATCATGAGATTTATGGAGTACAACCCAACGGAAGCTGAAATCGCTGCCATACCGGATAAGTACGATCCAGGCAAGGCAGGAGTTATCGACTTTCGCGTTTTCCTCGACATCCTAGCAGATCAAGAGATGAAAGATAAGGACCCCGATGATATCATTATCCAAGCGTTTAAAGTGTTCGACAGGGAGGGCTACGGAAGGGTGCAGACTTACGACGTGAAAAACGCTTTGTGTAATTTCGGAGAGAAATTAACTTTTGCAGAGGCCAACGTGTTTGTTCAAGCTGTCGATCCAAAAAGACTGGGTTCCTTCAATTATGAAGACTTCTATAATTTAGTCACGAAGAAGAAGAGTAAAAAGGAGAAAAAGAAGGGCAAGAAAAAGAAGAAGAAGAAGAAGTAAATGCAGGTTTAGACTAGATTTTTAGAAATCTGCTATATATTTAGTCAAGTTCTATTTTATATCTAAACTTATACACGTATTAAAGTATTTAAGCTTTATTAGGTTCTTCACAGTAGTGTGTTATCCTTCTCATAAATGGGAAAACTAATCGCGAAAGAAAACTTAGAAATTTTGGGCTTTGACGATGAAAATGTCAAGTTTAAATTTGGAAGGTCTATTTTCATTTTAACTTTCAAGTTGAAATTTCGGCATTAAAGTTGAAATTTTCAGAAAAACGTAGAGACCTCGATTTAAAAGTAAAAATTACGAAAAATTTCGATATTTTTAAAAGAAAGTTGCAGAAATTCTTACTTGTGTTTTTTTGGAAATTTGAATTTAATTTAGAGAATTTTAAGTTTAAACTAGCAATAACTATACTTTTTTACAGTTATAAAATAAAACATTCTAGAAAAAAAATGAAATTTTGAGAAAATTCTTTACTTTTACATTTATTTTAAATTCTAAAATCGTTATTTATACCGCTATGCCGCTGTGGTAGATTAATTTATTAATGAAAATGTAGATTGAATCTGAGATTTAGTTTTGTGTTGACAACCAAGTGTCAAATTTTTCACTTCAATACTTTATCTGAATGTGAGTGATTGATAAGTTTAAGAAAATATGTTTGAGAATGCTGAGTTTGCCGATATTCATTACATGTACGGTCTTGCGGATGGAAATGCATTTGAAGCCAGGCGACTGTATGCAGAGCGTTTTCCGCAAAGAATTGTGCCAGATGCAAGAACTTTTTCAAGCGTTCATAGAAGACTACGCGAGAAGGGATGTTTTAAACCCGATCATCACTTAAAAGGGGCACAAAGAACCGCAAGAACAGAAGAAACTGAAATAGCTGTTCTAAATTCAGTTGAGCAAAATCCCGAAATAAGCACAAGGAAAATTGCTAGTAATTTAAATATCTCCCATATTTTAGTCTGGAGGATACTTCACGATTTTTTGTTATACCCTTACCATATTCAACGGGTTCAGGCCTTACTGCCTCGGGATTTACCATTTCGTATAAATTTCTGCCAATGGTTTATTCAAAAAATTGTTGAAAATCCACTATTTGACAGAAAAGTATTATTTACTGATGAAGCCAGATTTTCCCTAAATGTAATTAGAAACTTCCACAACAATCACTTTTGGGCTGAAGAGAACCCGCATGCCATGGTCGAAGTCAATCACCAAGAACAATTCTCGGTAAATGTGTGGGCAGGAATTGTTGACGACTTTTTAATTTAACCCTTTTTTCTGCCAAGAAGATTAAATGGAGAAAATTATCGTCACTTTCTTGAAAATGATTTATCAGTGCTGTTAGAAGATGTCCCCGTTTTAATCCGAAATCGAATGTGGTTTATGCACGATGGTGCCCCTGCGCATTTTAGTGTTTTGGCACGTGCATATTTGGACCAAAATTACAATAATCGCTGGATAGGCAGAGCAGGAACAGAATTATGGCCGCCTAGATCCCCTGACCTGAACAGTCTAGATTATTTTTTATGGGGCTATCTTAAAACCTTAGTTTATAGCACCCCAATCCAAACTGAAGAAGAACTGAAAAATCGCATAACAGATTCCTGCAACACTATAAGAAATACGCCAGGAATTTTTCAACGAGTACGCGAATCTATGAGAAGAAGAGTTGAGGCGTGCATACTTGCAGGTGGTGGACATTTTCAACACCTGATATGATTTAATTAATTTCATTGTTAAGATTTCATTGATAAATTAATCTACCATAGCGGCATAGCAAGTAAATGATTTTTATTTTTTAATTCGGAAACCGTCCGTCGTAGGACAAAAAGTCAAGAGCTCATTTTTGATAGAAACACAACAAAGACTAGGAAAATAATTCTTATTTTGAAAAATAGCATTGGCGTCACATTTTTTTTTTCAAAAATGTGTATCGACCTGTTTGTGGGAACGCCGCTGGTGGAATCAGAACAAATGTTTTTTTGTCAAAATCTTGCTTTTATACCCAGATATCGTGTACTGAATATCAAAAAAATATCTAAACCAGTCTCAGAAATATTGAAGAAAAACCGATTTTTTCTTCAATTTTTACCGCCCTGTATATCGAAAATGACGCGTTTCCGGACCTATGTTAATATGAAAATTTTGTCTTAAAATTGCCCAAGGAATATCCCCCTGCCGGTTCAGCATGCAATTATGAAACACCCTGTATATTTGGTCTTGGATTATAAATCATTCCAATTTGGATTTTTTCTGGAAATGTTCTTCCCCCGTGAAAAAAGTTTTTTTTTAGTAAAAATTAATATATATAATTTATTTTGATTGTTTATTCAACAGTGCAATATTAATCACGGTGTTCACGTCATTTCTTTTTCTTTTTAGGCTCTGGTTCTGTACCCGGCTTCTTCTTCTTCTCCATCGCGTAAAAAAAATCTTCAAAATTGAATTCACCTTTATTCTTGGGGTCTGCAGTTTGACAAAGTATATTCGCTTCCTCATAAGTGAGCCTCTCACCGAACCACATCAGCGCCTTCCTGAGCTCATCCATCATCAACATGTTTTCGTTGCTGTGATCGAAATATTTGAAAGCCTCTAACAATTCTTCATCCGGAAGAGGTATTCTATCATTGTATACTGCCAAAACGTCAAGAAACGTTAAAAAATGGATCCATCCAGTTTTTTTCGGATCTTTCTCTGCAAGGATCGCCTTTAATTCGGCTAACGTGGGGTTGTTGCCGAAAAGCCTGATTAAATAAACAAAATCTTTGGTGGTCACCATGTCATGGTCTCTTCTATCGAATACGGTGAATATTTGAAAGATTTCCACAATTTGTTCTTGGGTATAAACTGGTTCCATGACTTCAGGAACTCCTCTGCGCTTTTTCCTTTTGCCCGGTTTTACTCTCAGGGGACTCTCGACTGTTAATGGATCTACTCGAACCTTTTTAATAAGATGGGCCATTGTATTTGTTATATATTATTTAAGGGGGAAGCTTAATGTGATTTAGATAACCAGTGCAAAAAAATCTCAACAAAAACGTCAAATATCTGACATACCCGTTAGCATGGGTGCTGCCTTGGCGTTAATATCACAGCTTTATGAAAGCTTTCAAAATCACTGCCGTAACTTGGGAGATTCTAGACGCAAACTTATTTAGACAGAGACGATTAATAGTATTGCTTGTCGAAAAAAAATTAGAAATTTCGAGTTTACAGCCGAAATATTGAAAAGGAACTGAAAAAAATTAAATTCTAATTTGTGGATTGGATATTTTTGCTTCCTTTCGAAATTTAAACTTTTTCCCAAAATTTTCATTTTAATCCATATTTAGAGGATGGTTTTTTAATACATTGTAAGTTTGTGTTGGTCACCTAAAATCATTTTATTTTCATTGAATAATTATTGCTTAATCCGCAAACAAAATTCTTATCCGCGGGTAAGAAAATTACAAGTATTTATTTTAACCTCAAATGTTGAAACATTAATAAGAAAAACGCAAATAAGGAGCTTTGAATGTTAATTTTATGTTCCAAATATTTAGCGTCTCAAAAACAAACAAGAACAAGTAAAATGGAGGCTTAATTTTTCAATATATATAATAAAAAATTGTTTTTACGATCTTAATTTTTTTATAAAATTATTAGGAAGTAAAGTTAATTACTTTATGGAAAGGAGCAAAGATGGCCGACTATATTACTCCCTCTTATGTGCAATTCGCTTCTATCGCTATATTTTCTATATCCTGAAACGTCAATAATGATGCCAACATAAGAATAAGACCAAACGTCAAATTCTTACGTAACGTCAAAATGTCATCTGGTTTATTTTTAATTCCACGAAAGATATAAATAGTAAAGTATATTTTTGGACATATGTTTTTATTGGTATTTTTGAAATAATGGAGCCATCTTAGTTTTAAACGCGTCTTTTGTAATTTTTCGAAGCTTTAAATATGTATTTTTACACTTTTACCTTTTATATCCTATTTTTATCAGTGGAGGGTCTCGCCTTAGCCAGTAAAGAAAAACAAGTTGGAGCAGCAACAGTAAATGTGATAAGTGAAGAAGGAGTTACAGTAAATGTACCGAAGAAGAGTACTCCTAAACCAAATATAACTGAAAAGACATCTACTGAACGTGCAGGTAGAGAAAAGATTGATGACAGCAAAGAAATTCTTAATACTCTTAAATTTAATAGCAATAAAACTAAAGATATTGATGATTTAGTCGCCAACCTACCCATTAATATTCGAAATGACTCGTTGAAAGTTCATGAAACTATAGTAGCAAGAAAAGAAGCAACATTGGGAAATGTATTACCTACTGCTGCAATAAATACTTCTTTTTCTGATATACATAAAAATGTAACAAAGGAAACGTCTAAAAATGGGACCACAGAAGAGAGGCAGTCTTTTGAACTTGAAGGCAGAAAGTCCAGCTACACCCACAAGCAGAGATAATGCCAGGAAATACATCGTGTTAGTTGTAGGAATAATATTTTCACTACCTCTCATTGGAGTTCTTATCGCATATTCCCTCAAGAGAGGCACAGATTGGTGGCAACATAGACACTATCGACGAATGGATTTCCTTATCGAAGGAATGTATAATAATTAAGCAATATTAACGAGCATATTATGTATCTAAATGTGTTGAAAATTTTATATATCGTGCCTTATGATCAAGTCAAATGTGATACTAGATGTATTTTTATATCTTTAAATAAATTTTTGTGCAAGTCTAATTGAACCTTCCAAGTTTAGTAGCAAAAGCTTTGAAATAGGCAGATTTTAGTTCATTAAAATAAATAAGTATTCAAAGATTCATTTTTCAAAGAGAACTAATTGCGTAAACGAAAAACTGAGAGATAGAGGAATTGCATCAGATCAAGGTTTTTTGGCTTTATTAATCAATTAATTAATAGAACTTGATCAGAATTGGATCTTTTGGAAACTGAAGCATTTTAATTCTTGACATGTATAAATTCGAAATTAAGGGAATTTTGGTAACTGTTGAAATAGTAAATTCGAAATTGAGGAATTTTGGTAACATTGTTGAAATATATTGTTTGATAGTTGGCAACACTGCTGATCATACCGGCGTTGTTAATTGGGCGGAAAATTACTGCCTTTGCGATACTTTTTGTTCAAACTAAACCTTTAAGGATTTTATTTATTGTGTTTAAGGTAGTATTGTCGGTTTTAAAATTACCGTTCAGAATTTGATGAAACTAGACATATGGTGGATTATAGTTAGATAATGATCCAGTTAAATTTTTCAAGAGCTACAGAGAACCAGTAAAAAGTTATTGACATTTGAAATTTCAGGCTTTTAACATTGAACTCTAAGAGAAACCAGAGATTTCATCATATTTTACAAAAAGTACCGTTCGGATTTTATTAAAAGGGAAGAAAACGATGGAAAATAAAATATAACACATTTCAAATACTTGGAAGTTCAGTTTTAGAGCGAATGATAGAAGTAATTAGCGAATAAATATCAGAAACTTATGTTTTAACGTAGTTTTGCCGTAATTTATTACATGTGGCACCGTTGTTATTATGCAACTAATAGATAGGGATGACAGGAAAAATAAATATATCGTATCGAACAATATATTGGGCAGTACATATCGATAGTAGAATTTATCGAAATAAATAAATCGATAAACGCAATTTATCGATTTATTGGATAGAAGATATTTTGTCATAGAACGAAAAATAAAAATAAGGTACATTTTTTTTATATTCATGATTCGATAGCTTTTTTATCATTGAAGTCCAAATATTTAAAAATCTGATAAGCATTTATAAAAAGCTTAGATTTGGAGTTTTAAATTAACATTTTAAAAAGGTCTTTGGAAAAATTCAGCATTTTAGGCAAGTTTGTAGTTCATATGCAATAAATTCATAAAATTTTTAGAAAAAATTGAAAATTTGTGATTTCATTTGCAAATTAGACAAAAACCTCAACATTTCGGAGTTAAATTAGAGATTATGAATTTTTTTAATATATAAAAATTTTTAATGTTAAAAGTTTCAAGCTCAAAAACTCCCTACAAATTTTGATAAAAAATTCAAATTTTGAAAAAAACCTAAAATTTACAGAAATGAAATTTGAGTTTTAGTTTACACCCGAAATTCGAAGAAAATTATTTAAAAAAAAGATTGATTTTTTTTTCAAAATTTTTGTTAATAAATTTTTACACTTCTCAAAATTTTGGCTTGTTCTTTTTGAAATTTAAACTTTAATACCTTAACAACATGTCCCACTATTTTATGCTTTGTATTAACGGGTGGCGTTTTCTAGTTGTGAAAAAATCATTTTTTTTAATTTGATATAATTTTTTAAATTTCGCTCTTGTCTAAAAAACTGATTTTCAAAATGATCTCTTTTCTAAATTTGAATTTAATTGAAAATTTCCTCTTTTTTACTTAATTTCTGTTGCAAAAATTTCATGTTTCTTCTTTTTCTGGACCTTTCCACTTTTTTGAATATTTAGACTTTTTTTTGAAAATTTAGACGAACTGCAACCTTTTTCAAAATTGTTACTATTTTTGAAAATCCTGACTGACCTCGAACTTATTAAAAATTTTTACAATTGTTTAAAGAATTTAGTTTCTTTAAAAATTTTGAATTAAAAAAATAACTTTGGATAATATCCACGCGTTTCTAGTTTTTTGGTTGAAGATTTTGTGTTTTATTTCGATGTTTATAATTTTCATATTTTCAAAATTACACTTTTTTTCCAAATTTCCATTTTTTTCTCAAAATGTTGGCTCTTTTTCAAAATTTTATTTATTCTGAGAATTTCCATATTTATTTTAAAATTTCGATTTTTTCGCAATATTTTGACGTATTTTGAAAATTTCTCTGTTTTTCCAAATTTCAAGTTTTTTTAAACATTTTATTTATTTTAAAAATTTCGACTCAAAATTTACATTTTTTTCAAAAAATTCAAGCTGTTTTTTTTATTTTTTGTTTTCTCCTAAATTTTCAACTTTTGTGTATTTTTGAAAAACTATTTGAAATTTATTCGATGAAGATTTCCAAAACGTGGACTTTATTAAAATAATTCCAACTTTTCTAAAAGAAGCGACTTTCTCACACTATTTTTTCTCTTTTCTGAAGAATTCGATTTTTCTAAAAACCTTGACCTTTTAAAAATGTCGACATTTCAAAATTTCCACTGTTTCTAAATTTTAACTTTTCTGTGAAAATTTTAACTTCAAATTTTTGCCTTTTTATTGAAATTTTGATCCTTTTATAAATATCGATTTATTAAAAAGTTCGACATTTTAAAATTTTGACTGTTTTCAATTTCTCTTGTTTATTAACTTTTCGACCTTTTTTCTCAAAATTTTGACTTCAAACTTTTTTATTTTTTCTCGAAATTTTGACTTTTTTTGTAATAACTTAAAAAATCTGCATTTTAAAATTTTTATTTTTTTCAGATTTTAATTATCAAAATTTCAATTTTTATTCGAGATTTTAAGTTTTTTGAAAGTTTAGACCGAAAATTTTGACTTTTTGTACATTTTAGCTTTCTAGAAATTTACTTTTTGCAAATTTTGACTTCTACTTATTTAACTTCGACCTTTTTTGTATATTATTAATATTTTTTGGAAATTTCAGGTTGTTTGAAGAGTTAGACTCAAAATTTCGACTTTTTCTAAAATTTTTTTAAAAAATTCTAGCATTTCAAAATATTAACTTTTATTTTCAAAATGTCACTTTTTCAGAATTTCTATTCTTTCAAAATTGTGACTTATTTTTAAAGTTTCGATTTTTTTGTCGAAATTCCACCTTCTTTAAAAGTATGATTTGATTAAGAAGCTCCCACTTATTTCGAAATTTTGACTTCCTACAAAAAGCATAAATTTTTAGAAAATTTCACATTTTGAAATTTTTCTCAACAATTGGTAGCTTAAACTCATAGAAACTGAAAATTAAAGATTTAAATTTGTAATATTGATAAGAATTGAAATATTAGATTCTCAATAGAATAATAAAAATTTTAAGTTTAAGCTAGTATTTTATTTTAAAATTTCCATTTTTAACTAGAAATCAACTTTTTTGTTTAAAATGGAAAATGGTGAAAAATTCTAAAAAAAATACCCAAGTATAACTTCTGATTTCTAAATTTCACATAAATACTCATCCATATCTTAAGAACAAAGTTGAAATGATTTTCAATTTCCACTAAAATTGTGTAAAAATTTAATACCAATCAATTTCAAGGTTGGCAAAAATTATAGCTGAAATTGGCTTTAGGAAAAAAACGAATTTGATTTAGAGCAGAAATTTCGAAAAAAAAAAAACAAAATTGTTTGGATAGAAACAAAATAAAAAGAAAATGACTTCTAAGGTCGAAATCTTTAGAAAAAAGTTGAAATAAAAAAAATAGGTTAAACATCAAAGATTAGAAGTTAAAATTAGAAATTTTTTGAAAAGCTTTCATTTCTTGTTTTCTCTCAAAAATTTGACCTTTTCAGAATTTTGGCTTTAAGCTAAAATATTAGGGCATTCTACTTTTTTTTGAAATTTTGACTTTGAAATCCAAAATAGCAAGGATTCAACCGAAATTTTGAAAAAAAGTTTTGTTATCAACCATGGCAACCGAGGGTACTCGCACAAGGTCAGCGATCTCAGGGGTCGAGTGCGACAGGAATGCTGAGGGAAAAAGTGCTTGCGATGAACCGAAATGCGGCGCCTGGGTTGAGGCATTCATTCGGGGTGATTCATGGGAGACGTATGGGCGCGGCTAGCTAACGTTAACATGGATGGTTAAATGTATAGATTTTACTTTGTCTTTTCAAATGTTACAGTTTGATATTTTTGTAATAAACGGTTGTTTACATCAGAAGTGGGATAGTATTGGTGTGTTTTTGAGTTTTTAGTGAAAAAGGTGCAAAAATATACCAGAGAACGCGCTCCAAAGTAAAAGAAGTACTGAGGACTCGGCATGAATCCAGAAGACATCGGCGATGGCAGGGGAGCTCTCGAGAGAGCTGAGCAAGCCATAAACAGAGGTGAAGACAGGAGGGTGTAAGGTCAAGTTATACATCCCCAAGAACCTCAAGTGTGGTAATAATCGCCAGCAGGGTGCAGGAGAGTAGTGAGTCGATAACCAAATTAAATGCTTTTAGTAATGTTCTACGTTGCGTCAGATGATTGAAAAATCATAAATGCAAAAAAATCCAAAGTTATTAAATTTAACAGTCAATCACAAATAATCTAAACGTAAACGAAGTAAGCATACAAAGAAACGCATGCTCCTCTTAATAAAAGTATTCGTGACTCAACTTTACCCATACACGAGTATGTGATCGTCGAAATAAATGCTAATGGAGTGGAAGACTAGAGCTCCATCATAAACAAGAGCGTTTTGAACGTTGAAAATCTGTTAGAACTTTAGGACTTAAATTAAATGATGTTTATTATAAAAAAAAGTAGACGGGTTATTGCGTTTTGACGATTACTCAACAAAGGGTTTTAAATTAAAGGAAACAAATCTAAACATTGATATTGATAAAATAGAACAGCGATTCAAATACTTTTACAACCTTTAAATCTGTATAAAGGGTTATTCCCCCCAAAAAAAAAGGTTTTTGCTATCGAACTTGTAACGAACTAATGAACATACAAAACTAAAATCAAAACAATTCATCTTTTATCCAAGAAAAAGGACTGCCATTTAGGTGATGGTATTAGTCAGCTATCAGGTTACGGAACGATCTGTTAAAGATTCGAGTTATGATGTTTACGATTGCGACAAAAACAGAACATTGATATTATTTTAAGAGAGCGGACTGAGAATTATGGCCATTATGGGTTTTTTAAGGTAATTAGTTTGATCTGAAAAAGGCCATTACGTATTTACATTTATTTTTATGAGAACATTGTTAGATTTTGGGTGCATAAATTAATCTGCTGTGCGAATCGTCCATTTTATTAATAGGTGTACCTTTACTATGATATTGCTTAGTAATTATTGGTATTATTTTAAAGAATTAATTCCTACAATAAACATAATCTAACTCTTACATTATTGAAGTATATACATATATTGAAGTGTTAATTTTTGCGAACCAAGGTTGAAATATTGGAGTATGCGGTACCTGATCCGATAATAAAAGGGATAAACTACTACTAGTCGAAAACACCTGGTTCGGCAACTTAAATAATATTTGAATTTAATCGAATATTTTAGAAAATGTACACCCTGTTATTCAGAGCAAAGTAAACCATAAAGTGTATTGTTTCACAAAAATATTATGTTGATATGGAGAGACCATTCCTTTGAATTAGAAACTGTAGCAATTGTGTTATTAGTTAATAGATTTCGGCAGTACTTAGTCGGAAGGCCCTTCACAGTGATTACTGATTGTGCTGCAGTAACAAATACTTTCAAAAAGGTAGAATTAAATCAGAGAATTGGCTGGTGGGTTTTGGAATTGAGCGAATACCAGTTTGGCATTAGACAATCGACCTGTCAGCAAATGCTTTATGTTGATGCTAGCGGTTGTACAAGCGACTACACTCATAATGTATGAATTGAAGGGTAGAGAGGTAAAAAAAAAAAAATCACAAATCATGGTCCTCACTGGCTTGTATTTAAACGAGCACGTTTTTAAATTGTTCAACTAAATTTTGAAGATCTTGGTCTTTTTGCAACAGGTAAAATTTATGATCAGGTGGCTCATAATTATTGGTTTCTGCGCATGCGACGTTTGGTAGAGCAATACATGAAAAACTTGTATATTGTTGTATATTTCAAATATGTAGAAAGCGTCGAATACCATAATCTTGTTAGAAAATATCCAGGTCCTTTTATAAAATTCTCACTGATTATCTAGGGTCCTTAATAAAAACGATATGAGGTAACACTCAAGTATTCTTCGTTGTGGATGCGTTTACAAGGTTTGTTTTAATTTACTCTTCACCTAATACAAGGTAAGACATGTACTTACTGTAATGATAGACTTCTTCTTAAGGGGTTTTGGTGCACCATTTCAAACTATTAACTGTGACATAGGTAAACCATTTACGTCGAATAATTTTGAAATATTTCGCAAAATTAAAATACGGTATCACTCACTACTTGAATGCAGCTGGGCGACCAAGAGGAAATGGACAAGTTGAAAGTTACAATAGAACCATTTTCGATTCATTGGCTACTATGGGAACAGAAATAAACCATGAAAAATTGAATGAAAACATTAACAAACTCCAGTTAGGATTAAAAGGTACCATAAATCAGACATTAGGAGCATCTTCAAGTGAGGATCTGATGGAGTTTCGTGTAATAGGGCAGGTGACCTTATTACTAGCTGAAATGGAGCAGAATATTTGATGTTACAGTGGTACTACAACAAATAATTGAAAATGCATCTATTTGCCAGTCCAAACAAAAATGCATATTTCGATCCAAAGCGTTGTTTCCGATTAGCTCAAGCAAATGATTAATTTTCCTTAAAACAAATTCTTTCTTTTACAGCACAGGTACAAGTCAAATTATTACCAAAATAAAAAGGTTTTTAAGGTCACAACAACAGGAACACTGAAGGATAGAGTAAGGGAGGTTAGGTTCTTGGAGTAGGGTTACTACTCAGACAAGAACAGCTGGATAAGCAGATACCCAGGAAGCTCTTCAGTGCGGTGGAAGGAGATGGTGGTCAACTATTCAGAAGCATTCCTTTCAGGTTCAACTTAACAAAATGGTTGGATAAGTTAAGGACACTAATGAGTAGAGTAGGGGGATTCGGTTCTTGGAGTAGGGTTACTACTCAGACAAGAACAGCTGGATAACCAAATACTCAGGGTGCTCTTCAGTGTGGCGAAGGGAGATGGAATGGTGGTTAACTGTTCAGAATCATCATACTTTCGCGTGGGATTAGCCCATAGAGTTAGCATTTAAGTAGGAGTTTAAGTTCTAAAAATATAAGCTGCCCCTCACTAACCAGGGTACTAATATTCTTCAAAAATAAATAGAAAAGTTAATATACATGTTCTTATAAACTTTGTTGCACAGATCTACCACTGGAGTGAGGACACTCCAGCTGTCAGGAAGGGCCGAATGTTATCAACCATGGCAACCGAGGGTACTCGCACAAGGTCAGCGATCTCAGGGGTCGAGTGCGACAGGAATGCTGAGGGAAAAAGTGCTTGCGATGAACCGAAATGCGGCGCCTGGGTTGAGGCATTCATTCGGGGTGATTCATGGGAGACGTATGGGCGCGGCTAGCTAACGTTAACATGGATGGTTAAATGTATAGATTTTACTTTGTCTTTTCAAATGTTACAGTTTGATATTTTTGTAATAAACGGTTGTTTACAGTTTCTATTTTAACTTGACTGTTATTGAATTAAATAAACTAAAAAAAATTCAGAAAAGTACCGAAATTTTAAGGAAAACTCGGCATCCAGATTTAATAATTAAAGAGAAATAAGTTCAACCTAAAAAAACTTCAAACGGGATTTCCAGGAGAAATTTTGGGATCAATGTCGAAATTTTAAGAAGAGAAAATCATAAAATCCTAGAAAAAAGAAACGAAAGTTTTACTTTTAACCTCAAAATATGGTTGACATTTTGAGAAGTAAAACGAAGTATTAAAATAGTTAAGAAATCTTTTAACGGGCCACAAGGGCAAGTACAAAAATAATCGGGCCATGGCAAAAAAATTTTGGGAAACGCTGTTATATGTAATGCAGTACTTCAAAATTTTTGGAAAAAGTCGCAATATCGAGATTATAACTAAATCATATTTTTTTTTTTAAATAAATGAATTAAAATTAAATGTTCAAAAAATATATTTTTTTTGTTTTACTTTTCTGTTTCAAATTAAACTTCGGAATAAAAAATAACAATTTCAAGTTTAAATCCAGAGATTTCAAAAAATGATCAAAATTTCGAATTTATATGGAAACATCTCAAAATGTTCATTTCAATCACAAAATCTAAGTTCTAAGCCATTTTTTCAAATTTTATGCAAAACTGAAACATTTCTGGAAAAAGTCTAGCTGTTTACTTTCCAAAAATTGTTTTGTCGTGAAGAGTTGACGTTAAGTTGACTGTTTTTTGATTTTTACTTTTAAAGCAAAAAATAGTTTGTGCTCTTCCCTTTGCTGTGTGGAAGCTGCGTTGCCTGGCTTCCATGCCGTCACGCCAACAACGTACAACTTTAAAAATTAAATAATTTTTGGGGAAAATATTATTTCTTTGTAAAACGGGGCTTTTTCTAAGTGTAACATGTTTCATCAACATGAAAACATGTTTCCTTTGTGTTTACATCGTTTTTTATTTCTACACGTTTCTTATGACAAGAAATTGGACAAATGTTGACCTAGCTATTGCCACTTTTGGTCTCTGTGCCTGTGTGAACAAGTCTTATTGATTTTTAAAGTTAATTTGATTTCAATATATTCAAAATAATATCGATATATCTCCAATATATCGCCTACAATATATCGATACCACAATATCGATTATTTTGGCTAATTTATCGATATAAATAACATAGACAACATTGCCATCCCTACTAATAGACGGCCATCGATGACTCCAACGAATGAATTATGATTGTTTACTTCCATTTTAGGGTTTTGTGTCAAAGATTTCAGGATTGCCCGTTAATTAACTTGCCAACTCAACCTTCTATAACCTGTTTTCGAATGTTTTTTCAATTAACCCTTTTATTTTTACTATGAAATATTTTTTTATTGTGACCGAATGATTTTGACAATTCGGTCATAGAAATTCCTGTCTTTGCAACGTTGTCTAGTCTAAATACTACGTTAATCAAACGAGATAATGTATACATTTGATGTGGTTTTGACTCGAGCAGTATCGACAGTACTACCCATATGTGGTATATGGTACTACCTCTATGGTTACTACCTTAATGAAATTTATATGTTTTATCTAATCTTCTTTTTTTATGGCGCATTTAGGCGATTGAATCACTCGCTCCAGTCCGACGGTTAGTTATTTAAAAATAAACAAATTATTAATACCGCATTAAATTTGAAAATTGATTATCCCCAAATTATTATTATTTTAAAAATTTCAACCTAAAATTCCGACATTAAACTTATTTTTTTAATATTTTTGTTTTCCCTAAAATTTTGATTTCAAATTTAAAATTGGATTAAATTTCAATTTTATTCTCTCGATTTTAAATACAAAATTAAAGATTTTATTTAAAAAGTTAGTGTATTTATCGAAACTTCTATTCTTCTATTCTTCGAAACCCGAACTTCCAATTTTTCAATTCATATTTTATTTTTAAGAAAAAACTGACCATTTTTCTGAAATTTTGACAGTAATCTTGCAATGGCGTTTATCTGGACTTTCTTCCAATTGTTTAGATTTTTCCTTTCTCAACATTTGGAGTCGAAATGTTCGATTTTAACTTAAAAATGTCGACTTTTTGTTCTACATTTGAAGTCCATTTTTTTGTATAAATTATGGGTTTTTTGACAATGTCACTTATTTTCTCAAAATTTAGACTTTTCAGTCTTGTTGTTTCCAAAGATTTTGTCAAACTTAAAAGTTACAGTTTTTTTAGAGATTGTATATTTTTAAAATTTTCAAGCCCAATAGATCAGAAAAGTGATACATTACGATCGCCATTTTTGTTGAGATAAATCAAGTTTAGGGTTAGAATGCCTAAACTCTGTGTGTTTAGAACAATGAAATATATGGATTAGTTTATGTTAAACAGATTTTATTCGGCGATTAATCCGTACCTGCTGGTTTTTATTTGTTTACAAGCAGATTAAACTATTAGTTGCGGATAAATTTTCTGCAGATTTTATGTTAATCATGTAGATTTGGCAACGTGCTAGTCGATAACGGCGTTTGCTGTAATATTGTAATGACAACCACGCTAACCGCACACAAATGTCAAACATAACCAGAAAGTAGCTGCATTCGTCTGTATTTGTTATTAATCGAGTGCTGCGTTAAAGTATTATTGATAATTACAAGTCTTCTATTCGTTTCGGCTGAAAGTAACCCTCTACAAAAATTTTAGGGCACTTCATCATGGACATGGACAAACTTTACGAAAAGTACAACATTCTTGTAGATGCCAAAGACAAAATCGCCGAAGTGAGTTTTGCCACCCCTGTAAAAAGCTATTTAACAATTTTCTTATTTATAGCACGCTACGGAGTACTTGGAAGCTATAGAAGGCACGAAAAGCGACGATAAAGGGAAGAAATTGGCCACGCAAATTATAACGAAGTTCTTCAAACATTTTCCAGACCACCAGGCGAAAGCTTTGAATGCTGTGCTTGATTTGTGTGAAGATGATGAAATTTCGGTAAATTTGTCAATTTAAATGGACAGTTTTAAGGATTTCATTAAATGAAGCAATGGCATATTGAAAACAGCCGGTCACTTGATTTTACCCAATTTTTTCTACAAATGAGCCCAGAGGTTTCACATTTATATTGTGAATCAGATGTAAAAGTTCACTTTGATGAACAGTGAATTTATTTAATATTTTTATTCTTGACCTAGGCAGGTTTTATTTTTAAATGTTTGTCCCTAAAATTAAGCGTATTTTGTAGAAATTTTGAGCAAGTTGGCTATTACTTTAATCTCTGGATTTTTAAACGCAAACTGTCGGAAATCTTTTTTTCCTACATTTTATAATGTTTCGATTATTTTTTATATCGATGTTTACCTAGGGCATCGACTTGGGACAGAATTTCAACATTTCCATATTCTCCAAAATTTCGAATTCAAACTTAGGTCCTTGTTACATTTACATCATTATTACATTTAACTTTAAAATTGAAATTTCTATTTTCTTAGACATGTTGACTTATTTTTTTTTGACTTTTAAAACTTATGAAATTCCACTTTAATCTTGAAATGTCGAATTTTTTCTAAAAATTCCATTTCTTTACAAACTCCTAGCTATTTTTGAATTTAATTTTGAATTTGTCATTTTTCCCTAAATTTTGTATTTCTGGGTGGGTCACGCTGAACGCTACGGCCTCTAGAAGCCATGGGGTACGATATTTTAAAAAATAAATATAGCAGTTAAATATAGGATGCTAGGGTTTACATGCTAAACATATTTTCAAATATACAGAAAAACAATTTTCTGGAACACCATGTATATTTAATAATATTTTTAACATGTAGATCCCAGCGGCCCATATTTAACCATATTGTTTATTTTTTAGAATATGTCATCTTATAGCACCTATAGGCTGTAGCGTTCAGCTTGGCCCACACTGAAATCCCAAAATATCGACTTTCCTTGAAATGTTGAGAAAAGAATTTTGATTTTTTTCCTTCAATTTGTATTGGTCATTTTTTTTATGAAAATGGGTTTCTAAACATTTTAGCCACTGTATTAAAATCGTCACCGTAAACTCAAAATGCTGACTTTTTTGTTGAAATATTGAGAAAACTTTTTTTGAAATTTCAACTTTAATCTAGCAATATGTTTGTAGATTCGAATATGCGCCCTAAAATCGTTGCCCAATTTGTGTAAGGACTCAAAGGAATATTTAAATAAGGTAGTATTTATTCTCGCCCAATTTCTCCAATTGGATGATGCAGAGTACACTTTGGTGTCCAACGTTTTAAAATTATTGTACAAAGAGGACCCTTTGGGGGTAATTAAACACATTTTTGAGTATATAAGAGCCACGAACGAAATACCATTGAGGGAAAAAGCACTCTCATTTTTAATAAAACTGGTGGCATCCTCTACCAACAAGAGTGAAGTTGACGATTTCATGATAAGTGAATGCAAGAAGCTTCTAAATGTAAGTATATTACCTAAATTTCCAAATAAATAAATAATTAAAATGGTGCACCAGGATGGGAATCCTGAAGAATTCATTTTAATTATGCCATACCTCACGTCGTCAAAATTGGCCAAAACAATCACCGGCTCTCAAGAACTTGTCAATTTCATCGCCGAGCAGCTGGAACTCGATCAGGAATTCGACCCAACAGAAGAAGGGACGAATAACACCGATAAAGTCATTACTTGCATCAAGTACGCTCTGCCGTTGTTTTCAGTAAGTTTTGCCAACTTAGATACCGACTACTGCTTAATTTTTCCCTTTCAGCATAAAGTGGAGTCTACAAAATTTGTAATTTATATTTGCGACCAAGTTCTACCGCACTGGGATGCCATCGGTAAGTTGCACCAAGGAGACTTGGGGCAATTGCAGATTTTGAGATTGTTAGCTGAAATGAGCTCGTACTGCGGAAAATTGGACAACGCGTCACTTCACGTAGTTAATATCCTTGATAAAATTAAGGTTAGCGTCTATTTTACTTTTTTTTAAGAAGTACTCGAATTATTGTATTTCAGTTATTCATGCCGCCCCCTCCCGAGGACTTGGAGCAGCTCGATCTACCAAATCTGGATTTTTCCGCAGCGGAGTGTCTGCTGTACGCATTCCACACTTTAGCCAGGCAGTGTCCCGATCTGATCACGCACGATCCGGAAGTCCTAAAGGACTTCCGCTCTCGCTTAATGTATTTTTCTAGGGGCGTTCAAAGTTGCAGGAAGGCTCTTATAGCGACGGCGGCGGCCGGCGTCAGCATTCGCAACGAAGACAAGCAAAAGATGAAGGTGGCGCCCTCCATGCTGAACAACATAAATTCGTTGATCAAAGATTTGTTCCATCAGCCGCCGATTTACAAATGTAGTGTCGTTCTGTCGTTCAAGCAGGAAGAACACAAGAAAGTTGAGGTAATAGTGGATTATATTTTAAAAAAGAAGCATCCAGAAATAACATTAATTATTCTAACTATTTTAGAAGGAACCGGAAAAGAGTACAACGCAGGTAAAGCGACATGTACCAATCACTTTTGACAGCAACGGATCGACTGCTAACAAACCCAGTAAAGTCAGCAGAGGTGGCGAGCAGAAGCTATACACGCCACCTAGTGGGAAATTTAGCAACAACTTCCAAAATAACGGTGAGTTTTTGTTTGCCTTCATTAACAAGCTTGGATTTTTTTTAAATAAATGTGGATAATTTTTGAGAAAAGTTAAAATTTTTGCATGAAACACAACATTTATAACTGACAGAAACAGAAAAACGTTTCCAGTCAAGGTCGTATTGTAAATAAAAATTTTTCACACTCAAAATTTAAATTTCACACGCATCATTTTCAATATTCAAGAGTTTGAGCTCGAAGTTTTGGAATTTGAAGTTGAAATTTAAAAGAAGAAACTTAATTTATAAACAATTGTTCTCAAAGTTTTAGAAAATAAAGTAAAAATTGAAAGTTTAAATGAAGAAAAGGTATCCTACTTTACATTTAGGTCGTGGACACATAGTAGCATATAGTTTGTCTTTCCTTTTCAGATCGTTCCTCATTCAGGTCACGTGGCAGGGGTGGTTACAGGGGCGGAAGAGGCGGCCGCAACTGGCGGAATTGAATTTTCACTTAATGTAGGGAGTGTTATGTTAAGTCACAAATAAATTCACTTATTTAGTTAATAGACTGTTTATTGTTTTTCGGAATTTTTACAGTGTCATTTGAAATTAATGTAATGTAGCATTTTTTAAAATAAATAAATTTTTGAATTATGTACAAGAATTTGCAATTGTGTTTTCACTGATTATTAAACTGAAGCTGCAATTAGATTGGCACGTAAAAGTAAGTAAAAAAAAATGAAATAAAAAAATATGTCATTCGAATTTATTAAATATCGCCATCTGAACATTTGCTTGGAGATCTTTGGATACTTTTTTACTATTTACAACCATTATTATTGGTGTCTCAACCCGAATCAGTCTAAATTTGTATATCTGAAATGTCAAAGCTCATTTTAACATTAAAATTCGTTACTTCAGCATAATTACTTGTTGTTTATATTCAAAGTCGATATCAGTCACATATGGCTCGGGGATAGCCACAGAATCTCCAATGATAACACCTTTCCCATCTGCTAGGTTAAATATCGTCACAGCAGTACAAAATCCATGTTTATCAATCATACAAAATGTGCTAAAGCAAACTCATTTCAATTAATATGCAGCTCATAAAAGTATTTGTTATTAAAAAAAATAATGTTGTGCCTGTGTTCACTTTTAACAAATAACCAATAAAAATATCTTCAGAATAGTAAAAGGAATGTTCTCTTAAACGTATTAAAAATGAAACAAAGTTTTTATCATTTCTAAATGAAAACAGAATAATTACGTATATTAAGAAACATGCTTACAAAGGTACAGTGTCTTCGTTTCTAACTGAGCAAACGACTTTTCCTAAAACAACTCTTTCTTCATTCAGACCAGGCTTTAACTCTGAGATGGCAGTTTCTGCCAGTTTGATACTCTGACCAGTAGACGAAGTGTATAAACCTCCACCATAAAGCCCCAGCTGCTTTGAATGAATAGACTGCAAGAAAAAAATTGATATTAATACACACCCAAAGGTGCTTTAATCTACCTGTAGAATTTGTTGTATTCGCTTCGCTTTCATTTTGCCATTTGTGGCAACCATCTCTGTAATTTCCTTCAAATATTGCCCCAGCTGCGCCTCTTTCTGCTTAGGGGCTTCCCACGTAGGATCATACAAACAAGCCTGGTTAAAAGACTCCAAAGCGGCCCGAAATTCCTCCTCATATTTCAACATCTACAACTTAAGGAATAAGTTTATAAAATGACTGGCGCCGACGCCCTTACTATCCCCTTATTATAATGTAAATCCGGGGAACTTTTAGCCACTATATCTTTTTCCTACGGAAGATAAAGGTCAAAGTAACATCCAGCATTATGAAAAAAGATTCTTACAGCTTGCAAGTAGGCACTTAGGGACTGCTTTAGTGCTTTGGGATTTTGTTGTATACCGAAAAATGAGGATAAATGTGCATTGCCCAACACTGCCCAGGATAAGCCATCCTGCGGGTCCATCTGAACGGCCTCTTTCGCATAATTGAGCCCTTTTTCTATATTTTTTAATTTGTCTTCTCTAGAGAGCGAAGATTCTTGTCTAGCCAACATTGATAAATTTCGTAAGCTGACCTTATTCTTTTTCTACAAGAGTTTTTAAAGGAAAATTTGAAACAATATGGTCTTATTAGGATGTTTAGACATTCTTTTTTAGTGCAAGTTCAATTTTTGCGTGGAAATTTCAATTTTAAGCTTATACACACTTAAAAAAAACTCGAGGGTAATTCGCAATCTCACTTTTTTTGAAATTTGTATTATTGAATTTTTATTGGTTTTTTCCTTTTTATATCTAAAGTAACATTAAACCCAAAGTATTGTTTTTGTAGAATTAATAGGATTCTCCTTCGATTTTTATGCTTTTTTCCTACAAGTTCAAATAAATTTATCATTTTGAGTTCATTTCTATATTTTGCTTTTTTACCAATTTTCAAATTTAAATTTGAAATTTTGCGATTAATAAAAAAACATACAAAAACAGTCAACATTTTGAATTAGTCAAAATCTAAACAAAAAATATTTATATTAAAATGTCTAGAAAAATTCGAAATTTAAAGTCAAAAATGCTCAATATAAGATATCCAAGTTGAGAAAACAATCAAATTCTACATTGTGACGGTCATTAAAAAAATAAAACAAAAGCTACCAACTTTTTAGCAACATGGAACTTTTTTATCACAAACTTAACCATGTTAATCCAGTGCTCGCTAATGAATAAACTTGAATATACAATTACTGACATACCTCTTTTAATGCTCCCTCGAAACAATTTATAGACTTCTTTAGTTCTTCATTCTTCCAGTAACACTCCCCCAATTCATTCCAAGCATCCAACATTTTTTTATCCAATTTGATTGATTTAGACAGCAGGTCTTCAGCCTCGGGATTGTATTTAGGTACTACGTTTAATAACCTCCCCTTGAGGAAACAATACTTGGCTTTACTCGATTCTAAGGCAGCTAGTTCGTTAGTTTCAAATATTTCTAGGGTTTCATTTAACAGCTTCTCAATATTGCTGTTCTTGTGGATGGCGTCCTCCAATTTGTGATTTTCAAAGTACCTATCGCGATATGTGTAGACGGCTTCGACTTTGTCCTGGAAGTTGTAAATTTGACCCAACTCTTTAAAAGGTATTTGAACACCTGTGTTTTCGAACGCTCACCTTTAAGTATTCGATTATGTCGTCGTTAGAAGAAGTGACTTTTTCGCATGAAGCACTCGAAGAAATCATTTTCGTTTAAACCTAACTTACGTTTATGTTACAATGAAAAAAACATCCTATTTTATTACTTTTATAAGTTTATTTTGTACTGGTAAGGTTAAATTCTTCTAGCGTATTTGAACTACTAAGAAATGTCAAAAAACAATGTCGCCAATCCTAAAATTTGTCCTTAAATAAAATTGAAAACATTAATCTTTTTTTTTTAATACTTGTACTATTCGAAATGATGAGTCTCAGGAAATAGTACTGCTGATTTTCCGAGTTTTTCAAGCATTTCAAAATAAGTGGTTAATTGGGTAAAAACACAGAAGCTATAAAAAATAGAAATGCAACATTGCCAATTTTACGAATTAAAGTTTTGAAGAGTATGGACAATGAATTTGGTTTGTTATGAATTTTGCAAAAAAATGAGATATTAGTAAGCGCCATTTTAAATTACAAACGACATTAAATTATTTAAATAGCTCAATTGTTGTTTTTTATGGTTTTCTCAAAATTTTAGTGATTTCATTTTAAATTTCGATTTTTTAAACCCTTTCCAAATAATTTTAACTTCTTTTCTTGAGATGTTAACTTCAATTATCCAATTCCGATTTTAATTCTGAACTTTTAAGTTCAATGTCAACATTTCGAGGTGAAACTCGAAATTTGAAGATAAGAACTGAAATTTCGACTTAACAATCACGAATTTCGACGCCGTTGAACTCAAAAATTCGAGAAAAAACTCAAAATATTTAGAAAAAAGTCGAAATTTCAAGATTAAACTTAAAATTTTCAGATTTAACTATATTTTGAGATCAAACTCGAAATTTCAACATTAAAGTAGAAATTTCAAATTTCTACGTTAAAGAATCAAATTTAATCCCAAAATTTTTAAGAAATTATTTTTTGTTTGAACTTCGTTATATTTCATAAATACCCATATAAAGGATCCAAATTGGATAAATTGGCCTTTATTTGTAGTACATTTTAACTAGATAGTTGCGATAACAATAATGTCTTCATATGTTAATCGATCAAACATTATTTAGGAAAACACCGTCGCTTAGAAACCGATGACAAGGCATTAATTTTATATCAATAAATATAATTTTACGCCCCATTTTAATTTAAACCAAGGAACATTTCTCTTGCAATCTTAGCAATTCGATTATGGCAACCGAAACAGCCTTAGTTCCGTCTATTTGCCAGCAAGAAGAAGACGACGACGTTAGTAAGGAGGAGGAAAGTCACGAGCCTAGTTCCTGTTGCGAAACGGAAGGGGAAGACTCCAGCCAATCCGAGTTGTACGAATTTTTCGACGGCAATTCGGTTTCGTCCAGCAATTTCGGCACCAATTCCAAAACATCCCTCTACAGCAGCTCGTCGCAATTTTTGCATTTGCACAAATGTTCGTGTCACGACAAAGGGGTGAATCACACGTTTTCGCGGAATCAGATACGCGAGATCGATAACGAAAACTCGATTCTCATGAGAAAAATTCAAGCTAACGGCAAGAGACCGAACCAGTATAAATCAGAACCCTTTATGTCCAACAGTTTGACGAGCAACGCCATCAACAGGAGGAAGAACCAAGACAGAATCGACGTTGAAAATAGGGTAAGTTCAGTTAACAGTAAGAGGTTCTATTACTTTATGTCTTTATTTCAGATACTTTTAAAAAAGATCCATTCTGTAAAGTCCACGGTGGTTTGCAAAAAGTAATATAATGTACAAAATACGTTTATAAAATTTATATATATTTATTAAATAAATCAACTGTATTTTGATTACCTTTTTGTTTAACTTTTGAAATACTTATCGTTAGTTCAAAAACATGGTAAAAAACTGATGGCAGCTTAAATAATCCATTTTAAATTATACTCTTAAATAAAATCCAAAGCAGGTCTTAAAAATTTTTGAAAACTTGCAATTAATATCGTTGAAGTTTGTATAGTGCAAATGTAAATATTTTAGAGGTTGCAAATATTCTGGTTAAACTAAATTCTTGTTAATTATTATTCAACATATGGAATAATAAAACTCAAATACTAGTTTGTAGGTAAGTTTTTTAATAACAAAACAAATATAAAAAGCTTCTAACTTTTCTACGACATCTATAAACGTTTCCAATCAATTATTGCTTAACTAGCTTGGTTTCAGCACCCAAACTGTATTTCTGCGTAAGAATAATCGTCCCCTTCAAAGCCATTGATTTTAGGCGCAAACCGAGACAGAATTTAGTCCACATCAGAGCCGGAGACGGTTTAAAATTTTCAGAGAATCATAAGATGAGTCATTCTGATAAGGAATTTCTAATATACCCTAAAAGTACCCTCTGCTGCACTTTTATATAAGAATTACGTAAGAATATTCGTGGTTTGAATTTGCTGTAGGCAAACGCAACTTCCAAGTTGCATTAATTTTAATTACTTGAAAAAATTTATTATTTAAAATTTAGGGAAATTAACTAAAAATTACACTTTCAAGTACAACATTTTGATTAAAATCTAAATAAAAAAAATCGTAAATAAATATTAATTGAAATTGATGTTTTACAGATTTTCGCATTTATAAAAAAGGGTTGAATAATTTAATTTACTTTTTTTTTCATTAATTTTCAAGCAAATTGTTTCTGCTTACGAAAGTAATGAAGAAAAAAGGCTTCATAGGTTTGATACAAAAACAGGCACTGTCAAGTGTTGGTGCGCCACTGGACCGTGCCTGCCCTCAACCACCTTCAAGAATACATACTTTTCGATAGAAACACCCTAAGCTGCGCTTCTACGCAAGAATACTCTGTGGTTTGTAGTTTAAACTCTTCGTAGCGCAAATCCAATCTCTAATGGCAACACTGGTATTTTTCCGTAAAGTTCCAACAACCTTGAAAATTTCAATGTAACTTTTTACAACTGGAAATTTGGCTGTGAAATGTCAAGTTAAAGAAAAACAAATTATTATGATAACATTTTAATTCTTAAGTTTATTTTGCGAAATTTTATTTTATGCACCATTTTCGTTTTCGCAATGCATTTTAACGCTTTGGTATTTTGGTTAGTTTGTAACATTTACAGTAATGAATTTTGCTTCGCCTTCCAAGGCAGTAATTCGGATAAAGTCAAACCGGAGCAAAACTTGGCCTCCAGCAAAGTGGAAGACGGTTACGACGGTAAAAGCGACACGGTTTCGGGGTCCCACCATGATAGTAAGTAACTTATCTTGGAAGGTGTACAGCTTCGAACTTTTGTAGTTCTTGTAGATACTTGCAGTTTGGAAGATTTCGCCTGTTTAGCGATGGCAGCAAGCGATAGATTAGGCTTGGAGGCGATTAAAGCTTTGCATCAAAAACTAGACGATGATGCAAATGGGGATGTGGATCTTTCAGAATCTAATGATGTACGATAACCTGATATCTGGTTTTTTCAACTAACAATTTCGTTGTTGTAGTTTTTACGTGAAGAATTAAAATATGATACTGGTTATGAGAAGAGGCAGAAGGCATTTCATCGGAACAATGATATGCATATTTCAGTGAAAGAATTGTGGGAAGCCTGGCTGAAATCCGAGGTACATAATTGGACCATTGAACAGACCGCAGATTGGTTAACTTCTTCTGTAGAGCTTCCCCAATATGTTCCTAATTTTATACAAAATAAAGTTACTGGGGCCAATCTTCCAAGGTAGGGTTTTTATTACTTTTTCTCAAAATTGTCAGTTAAAACTAAAAACTGTGACTTTTTTCTTTAAATTTAGTGTCCAAATTTTAAATGTCTCCTGTTTTAAGCCAAAATGAACTATTTTTCAAAATGTTGGAAATTAAAGTCGATTTTTTATATATTTTTTTAATGATTATTAAGATTTAAAGATTTGGAGCATAAGCTGAAAAATGTCTTCATTTTTTCTAAAGTTTCTATTTTTTTTTTTTAGAATTGTAACTTTTTCCCAACATTTTTATTTCTAACCTAAAAATTGAAGTTTGCTTTAAAATTTTCGTCTTCTATCTCAAAAGTTTTACTTTTTTTCCTCAAAATTTTGACTTTTCCCAACATTTCACTGTAAAAGTGAACATTTTTTGGCCTTTTTTTAAATTTCAACTTTTTCTGAAGAAAATCCATCTTTTAACTTGAAATTTCATTTTTTCGTTCAAAATTTTGACTTTCTTAATATGTCCATTCTTTTCTCAAAGTTTTGACTGATTTTCCAACATTTTGTGTTTAAAAGTATAAATTTGTAGAAAAAGCTAAAATGTTTGTTTGTTTTTTCTAAACATTTCGACTTTTTTCCAACATTTCATATTGAAAAATCACAACTAAACGAAAGGGTGAAATTTTTGACTTTTTTCAAAATTAGCTCTGAAGTGAAAATTTTTTGGACATTTTTTGAAATTTCTACTTTTTCTTAAAAAAGTAAATTTTTTAAGTTGAAATTTTAACTTTTGTTTTAAAATTTTGACTTTATTCTTAAAATGTCTATTGGAAATGGGGTGTGTATAAACTATTTAGTTCAATGAAACACCACACTTTAATTATCGAGACGTTATTTATACAAGAGGTCTCGGAAGGTGTGTGTTGTCGCGACGAAATTATAATCTCAACTTCTCAGTCGAAACGAAATCTTTTCGTAATATTTCCAAATACATCTAGTCTACTTCATGATACACTGCTAATATACATGTCAACGTTAATCCCCTAAAATTTATATTCAGAAAAGGGACTAACCAGCGTTCTTAGAATTAATCATCCACCTAAGAGTGCACCAAATAAGTTAAAGTACCAGTATCAGATTTCAGTTCGTAAAAGATACACAGAAACCCATAAAGCATTCGAGGGTGTCTAATATTTAACCTTAAAATAAGCACCAATATATTTTTGTTCTTACGTTTTGAACGTAATTTCCAACAATGTCCACTTTTTTCACAACATTTTGACTGATTTTTCAACATTTTGTATATAAAAGTCGAAATTTATGGAAAAAAGCTAAAGTTTTGACTTTTAAACAAAATGTTGTGCAAAAAGGATAACATTTTTTGAAGAAAATGAAGATCTTAAGAAAAAGTAAAAATTTTAAGAGGAAAGTCCAAATTTATAGAAAATTTTGACTTTGAAAAATCAAAATTTATAGAAGAAAATTGAAATTTTGACTTTTAACCGCAAGAATAAATGAGAATTTCAGAAGAAAGCAGAAATTTTGAGAAAAATATTGTCTTTTTGAGAGTAAAGTCAAAGTTAAGGTAAAAAATTCAAATTTTAACTTTTTGTCAAATGTAGATGTTGAAAAATTTTAATTTTTTTCTCAAAGGTTTCGACTGTTACTTAAAATTGAATTTTAGCTGAAAATTTTACGTTTTATGTGTAAAAGTTGAAATTTGTAGAAAAAAATTGTAATTTTAACATTTTTTTCTCCAAGTTTAAGTAGATATTAAACTAAAAACTTTCTGCGTTTATTGTTAATTCGAGTTTTAAAAAATTCTACTTTATACAAAAATTACGGCTTTTTTAAAGATTTAGACTTTTCTCGAAAAATCTACTTTTTCTAAAAATTGTTTTAACTTTTTTCTGAAGAATGTGGTTAAGTATTTTTTTGAAAATTTCGACTTTTTTTGAAAAGTATAAGTTTTTAAAAATTTTTACTTTCATAACTAGGACATTTCAAAATTTTCACTATTACTAAATTTTGACATTTTTGTGAAAATTTCGGCTTTTTTCGAAATTTTGCTTTTTTTATAAATTTTGACTTTTTAAAAGAAAATTGACATTTCAAAATTATTGTTTTTTTTCAAATTCACATTTTTATTCTAATTTCAAAATCTTAAATTTTTGATAATATTTAAAAATATTGACTTTTTTGAAAGCTTTATCCTTTGGTTGTTTCAAAGTTTTGACCTTTTTCAAATTTTGGTCTTAAAATTTTCAATTTTTTGAAAAATTTTAACTATTTGATAATTTTTTCATTTCGAAAACTAGCGCATAATGTAATCTGAAGAAACTATAATAATAGTAAATATAATCTACAGGATGTTTCATTTGTACTTTTTGGCAAATTTTGAACTCAGAGTTTTCATTCGTCCTAATATTCTTGTAAAAAATCTTAAGATACAAGAACTAGTGTCCGAAAAAAAAACAAGAATTTTCCACTATCTGAAATGGTAGCATACTGACGAATATACAGGGCGTCAATAAATGTACTGTGGTGAGCGCCCAAGTGTTACGTGTATGTTCGAAATTATTCAAATTCCAAATTTGGCTCATCTTTAAAATTTCGAAAAATAATTTATCTTCGATTTTCGGACCCAATTTGTCTACGTTGTATTAAAAAAAAATTATTCCAATAAATTGTAACCCCAGTTCGTAGAGTACGACAGGTTATCAAATTCAAACAACAATTGACCTCAATATTTTATTACCATAGATCAACAAATAAATCGAAAAAATTTCAAGTCAGTGGTTTTCAAGTGTTCTTAAACATAATACAACAAAATAAAAGTGAACCTGTTTGTTTCAACTTGTTTGAATTTGCTGGACACAAATCTGAGAGAAATATTTCTTTAGAAAATTAAGAGAATTCATTAAGCACAAATAATCTGGCATTCTTTGTTTACCTCTTTCGCTCGTATATGGTGCGTCGATTATTAATTTCCCAAATTTTATCGTAACTCTAATAATTGCAAGGTTTCCCCCCAGCTTAGCCATTTAGTTTGTCCTCAAAAAAATAAAGGTTTTCAAACCAAATGCAGCTAACTTTGCACCTGATTATCGATGAGTGTTCGCTGGTTAGTTTGTACACAGAGATTCTCAAACTATTTTCAGGTGTCAGTTTTTTTGGGTGTGTTTTTGTCGTTTTCCTAATTCAAGCATACGTCACATAGCATACAGTTTTCTGTAAAAAGGATAGTGCTACGCGAAAATGGAGCTCAAACTTGAAAATGAAGTTGTGATTTATTATAATAAATCAAATTCATAAATATTCACTCGATTTTATACATTTCTCACTCTCCCTTTCTTTCACTTTGCTTTTGTTAACCTGTTCCTTTGTTTTTTTTTTCTGTTTTTATTATACCAAACTCAATCAGTCGAACTAAAACCAGTGTCGTAAAATAGACTAGAAAGATTGTTCAAATTTTTAGAAACTTTCTGAGCAGAATTTTCCCTTCTCAAACTACATCTACTTCTACGGCTACTGGTCTAATAAAAGGGACGTTTTCTGGTCTAGAAAGTGACTAAGCTTGACTTTTTTTGTGCTAAGCTTGACTTGGCATAAAAAAACATTTATATTAAAGTTACAAACCGGCAACAAGTTCTCATTTCATTCACCAAAATATTTCCCTAACGAGAGCTCATTTTGAAACTGCTCGTCCACCTACGTTAGTACCCCCCATATGACAAAAAATCCATAAGGCCCTCTTTGGGCCAGATTGTCTTGTCCTATATTTTTGTGATTCAAGCAACCTACGAAGCGAATGAGGTAGCACTAGGTGAATACATCAAAACAAGAACCAGGTGAGAGCTTATTGTGGCTAGGATGTTAAGGTATACGATGCCCACGTTTTTAGAACTTGCAGTACATCATCAGTAAAACCCTAATATATGTGCCTGCTGCCGAGTTACCGGACCTTTGTGGTGACGGTTATAAATTATTTCGGAACCCTTGGACACTGAGCTTCCAACAGCAGAACACCAAAAAGACCTTAAGAAAATGGAAATGTTTATATGAAGCGAATGCGCTTTATTTCCGTTTTCTTCCCGTCTTCTTTCTTTTCCTTTTTTTTTGAAACTGGTAGTTGCACCAGTAGGGTTCTTGGCCCTATAATAATTTCCTAACAATAACTTTCTCATTCATTCGTGTTTGTTGCGGAATTTTTGTAAATTTCTTTCTCTTTTCCCCCCAACCTGATATTAATCAAAATTAGGAACAAGTATTTTCTCAAATTTCAGGAAAATGATTTAAATCATATAAGAACGGAAAAACCATCAAATAAAATCATCAGCAAATTTAAAATTTACTTGCCTATTTATTCCATAGCAAACGTCACACAAATAGCAGAAAGGACTTTATGTTGAACAGAAATTGTGTTTTTTGTGTTCATTCATTAGCACAAACATAGAATTTCAAATTTATTATAGAAGCGGCATTCAGTACAACAAAAGTGAAGCTAACATAAAAAGCGAGACCATCAAAACATTCCGACTCTTTCAGTGGCGTAACTGAAAATACTTCAGTAAAGGTACAAAAATTCAATTCATTTTCAATTTTATTAAATTGCTTTTTTTTTAGAAAATTTTAACATATTTACAAAACGTATAATTAAAATTACATGAAAAATGTTTTTACTGATGTTTGAACAAAATTAATTTGGTTAGTGAACTTCTAATTTGCTTTATATTTTGTTTGTCAAAGTCATTTTTTAAATCATGTTGAATTCGCAAATTAAAAAAAAACGTTTCAAGATGAGTTTTATTAGCAGATTAGCATGTCCGTCTAATATTTCATCTTCTAAAAAATGATCATCAAAATTGTTGTAAATAGTTTGAGGTAAATCAGAAATTGTTTTTGAAATACAGTGGGCAATTATGTAGGAACTTTTTTTTAAGTATAGGCTGGTAGATTTAATTGATCTGAAACATTTTTCTGCAACTAAACAAATTTCTATAACAAAAGGTGAAGCTTTTGTTCAGGATGCATTAGCGTGAAATTTTTTTCTTTCTTGTAAATAAGAATGAGAAAAAAATGATCTGGTTTCAATCACATCTAAACATTTAATACAAGTTAAACATTTCTTAATTTGTTTAACAATGAACCCTGCTATGTAAATTACTACGTGCTGGACATAATCAGTCATCAACCAAGGTGACACGTCCAAGAAATTTTGAGGTTCTAGGTCCTCACCTGTTGTTTCCATATCTAAAATATCGTCTGTTTTGGTAATATTCCCACTAATACAAAATAAAATTTGCATCGAATCAAAATTTACTACATTTCCTGTAACAGGTGCAGATATTTGAGACTTATTAATCTTTTAAAAGCGGCTTCAAATTGTCTTGGTGTAGGGTTATTGTTGAAGCCACCTCTACTCCTAATTGAACCTAAAAAACAATTCCAAATGATCTTGCGATAATTTGTAGGTGAGTAGATATTTAAGAAGTTGTTTTTCTTCGATATAAATTTTGTATATTTTGTTTAAACTTAAGATATTTATTAAAAAGCCTAAAAAACCAGTTTTTAAGTTTGTGTTGATTATTGGTACATCATCACAAGTAATGTTTAAAATATAATGAGTCATTTCATCAAAAAACAAAGAGAAATCAATTTTTGAAGCATTAGAAAAAGGTCTTTTAAAACTATATTTTGCAAATCTACTTCGACTATTAAAAATATCAAACAAAACATTAAAGGCTAACACAAATTTTGCGGTATTTTCACATCCAATGAAGTATGAATTTTTCAAATCTCTTGCCAAAAACATCAATGCATCTGCAACACTCTTACTTAAAAGTTATGTTGCAAGTTTTACTTTCATTTTATCTCCAGTATATTGGCGTGTCGAGTTCTTAGTTTGGTTGCCGCGTGTAATTCAGAACTTTTTTGGAGATTATTTAAGTTTTCAATGAATTTCCAGTCAATTAAAATTCCATCTTCATCTTTCAGTACTCGTTGACAACCAAAAGCAGTTCCTCACTAATTTTATCATGTGACATGCGTCAAGTAATATAAAAACTTTCTCTTCTGTCACAGGGTGTTTAAAATATTGTTACGGGCTTTATCGGTTCGAATTGATTACCACGTGTGAATTACACCACTTTATTACAAAACTTAACTTGGATCACCACAATTGAACAATTAACTCACCTATTATTAACTTCTACTAACTCACTAATTACACTGACTCTAGCTGACTGACTCGAGGGAGAGCTGGCCGCTTTATATAGTTTTGGCCTCCAGGTTCTAGAACAATCCGGCAGATAAGGCTTATCGTTTGCTGAAATTTCGGGAACGCTTATCTACCGTTTGCGGCCGCTTTCCCCTTATCAGATCCTTCTAGAAACTTTTTTTATGTACCAAATTCTACAATTCTATTTTAAATCCTATTCCATCTATTTACATTGCGTTACAATATGTAATTAAATTTTTAGGATCGGTAAAATTTGCTTCAAGATGCTTGGACATTGTGAAATGAACAGGTGCTCCATCAAATGTCAAAGACGAAATAATTATACCCGTATCATTGTCAATTTCCAAAGTTCTCAGAATGACGTTCTCTCTTTCTTCCCCAGTTAAACCGTTGATCAAAAAGTATCCTACGGGAAGTTTCCAATTTTCATCCAATGCATCTTTTGCCGTTGGTGTAGTGTCTGATTTCAATTTAGAGCCAATATCGATGTAACCTGTAAAGCGAGTGCCTGTCCATTCAACTTTCGATCGTATTGACATTTCGTCTACGACTAAATTACAAATCGGAAGTTTTCCCTTTCCCTTCATTTGAATTGCTTTGGTTGTCAAAGCTTTTAAAACTTCGGAAGTATATCCTGGTGCACCATTAACTGTTTGTAACCATTTTCCTATAGTTCTTGGATGAGGCAAAGGATCATTGAAAACCTTCCTTACAAAACTATAAGCTTTTAGGCGAGTAAAAACAGAGTCAAAGCAAAAGACCTTAGTTCCGGCGAATATTTAACTTTTGGTTTTTTAATAAAACGATTGAAAATTGCAATAGCACTTGCAGGAACCGATGATTCAACAATTGCAGCAGAATTATCATTCAAAAATAATTTATTTTTAAGAAGCTGAACCAATGATTTCAAATTTGTAACTCTTTGGTGGAGACGCCGATTTTTCCGTTGCAAATGTCTTATTTTTCTTCTTTGGTTTTGCATTGTAGACCTTAAAATTCTGAATTTTGCTGTTTTATTTTTAGTCGGTGATGAAAAATCCCCACTACTGAAATCACCAGCATATCTGATTTTCCTTAAAAAAATGAACTTGGATAGTTTCTAATTATGTCTTTATTTTGCATTAACACACTTTTGTTTTGGTTTTGATTGCCTCAAAACCACTTCAGTCTCCGATGCTGTAGCCGTTACTGAAGACGATGTAGAACATGTCTTTAGACCTAGTTTAAATAAAAAAATGTTTTTTATCAAAATGAGTTGTAATTACTTTAAAAGCCATTTTAAATTAACCAATATACGTCTGCCAAATTTTGTATATTCTGTTAAAACAGAGAAATTACAGGATTTCTTAAAATAACTGTTATTATAAAAAAAATTACAAAACATTTCTCAAGATTTGTTACAATAAATCGAGTAGCATAAAACAGCTGTAAGTCCATGAAACTTACATTTTTGTAGAAAGTTCCATATCCGGACCAGTTTTTCTAAATCGATAATTAAAAAAATTACGTATATAGCTAAATCTGAAAATATGATTAAATTACTTTTTACTAGGAGGAGATCCTGTTGAAGATGTACCCGTAAAACTACTGCTTTCATGAATATTATGCTCTTCATATATCTCCTTAAAGGAACTATAAAACATAGACATATTAAAAAAATAGTTATAATTTACTCATTTTACCCAGTCAAACTTAATGTGTCGCTAGAAGAGTCAGAAAATATTTTTGTTAGCGGATTATCTCTTTCGGGTGTTTTCAAAACGACGCTTTCTTTATCTTGAGACATGGAAGGAAGGTCTAAAAAAGTTTATGCAGTCATCGGGATTGCCGACAATAGTGAAAACGCAAGACTAAGGAATTAACGGTATTTTTTGAATTTTCAATCTACTTGTGGCATCATAAATTAAAATTTTACAATTTGCAAACTAAAATTATTAATATTAGTCTAGTTTTCACTTCTATCGGCACTCCGGACAAAAATTACGTATATTTTTATAGGGTTTATTTATTAATAAAAATATATGATGGACTGTGCAAGTCAGTACAAAAAAATATAAATACAACTTAATTAAAATAATATCTAAATAAAAAAATCGATCACACATTCTTAATTCTATTACTTATAGAATTTTAACAATTGGTTTCGCGGCATACAGTCATAAGATTTTTTCATTTGAAAACTAAGTATAAAATTATGTAATAATAATGTAGAAGATGTATTTCAAAAAAAAAACTTACAAAATATCTTTACTGAAAACTTTTGGAACCACTCCTTTTTCCAAAACTCTTCTACCACTTGGTTTATCTTCAATATCTTCAGGATGAAAATGCTTTGAACAAGCTTACTTTTGTCAGAAATGCATTTATTACCAAGTCCTAAGATTGAGAACCACTCATTTCTTAAATTTTGATCTTTTGGGAGCCTATTCAAAAATTTTAACGAAGAGCAGTAGTATATTCTACGCCCATGACTTGCTGTTAAGGTTACTTACCGATGAAAAGTTATTTTGTCGCTTTGAGCGATATTTTCACCAACTACTTGCCTTTTACGACACACAATGCACTGTCTAACATTCTGTCTTCAAATTAATAACTAATAAACCAAAACTTCATCTAACTTTTAAAGTAAACAAAGACTAAACTGATGAACGACGTTGCCAAACTTAGGTTGCTTACTACAAAATCTAGAGATTGTCTAAACATTTTAACCATAATTTCAAGTATTTACATTTCAATTTATGATGACTTTCAAAATGCATTACTCAATTAATAATCTTAAAAATGTGTCGCACAAAAATAAACAAAAGAATACACTTGATTCTAAAAAGAACAAATCTTTATAAAAGGCAGGGACAAAAGAGTTGATATAATTGGCATCACGGTTTACAAATCTATTTGTAAACATTCCGACTCTCATGCTGTCTCAAGTCTACACATCAGGAAAGTCAAACACTGTCCATAAGGAAAATGTTAATGAGAGATTTAACATTGAGAGCTAATAGTGGGATAGATGGGCAGGGCCTTGTATTCTCCTACACCGGTGTAAACAATTCAACGCAGAGCGCAGCGATCAGTGCTGGTGGAGTTTTCAGTAGTACATCATAGCTTCTAACGTGTTTTGTTACGGGATTACTACTGGCAGGAAACAATTTTATTAAAAGTTGCGTACCACATGCTATTTGTTCTTTTAGTCCGTTGATTTAATCAATGTCTGAGGCAAAATAAAACTGATATTCTTTGATAACCAAAATGAATAAACGAGATTTCTTAAACAAAATCAATAATAATTCTAATGAAGAATATAACATAATAACTCTTTAAACATTACAATATAAGGAGCTCAAATAGGCCGCCAGACTGTGCTAAACAATATTCCAGTCTGTTGTAAAACTCTCGACGAGTTTTTTCTAACATCTAAACTGGAAGATACGAGCATGCTACGTCAAAGTAGGGGAATACGTTCAGCGGCCATAGAAAACTATGGAAGGGACTGTATGTTAGCTTCTCTTGTGTTAAATTGAATGCCTCTTCTATATTAAATTTGAAATTCTATGAGCAATTTTTCAAACTCCCGTATTTCGTACTCGTTTTCATATGTCCGGGACTTGACCATATTTTTTAAACTAGTTTTATCGAAGTTCAGTAGCTGACTATCCTGTAAAATTTCCTTATGATGTTTCTTGTTTACGCCCCCACCCTTATTGTCTGGGGACCGAAAGACTATTTTCTGAATTTCGCTAGAGGGCATGATGATGCGGAATTTCTACTAATTCAAATATTACTAATCCAAATTAACCCTTAAATAAATTTTGAAAAGGATTCTTAAAGTGCAAATCAAACTGCAATCCCTCTTCAATTACTTTATCCCTTTATCTTACAAGTTTTACTTCGATAACTGAAAATTAAATAACTGACAACTGTATGTGTTTATAAGGGCGTCTTTTGAAGGTAAAATCCCTTCGGTCTACCATCCCATGGTCTTGCCGAGAGATTTGCTATGGTCTCCGTTGTCTATATTTACCAGCTCTTGTATTGGCCTAATTTATCACAGGGGCCTTTACAATGTTGTTTTAATACTGATATTTATGCCTTTTTCGAGTTTAAATGAGTTTTTAATGAAACAAACCAGGCCAAGCAAATAACCCTTATCTAATTTGTGAACTGCTAAGAAGTCTGTTTCTCACGCAAAACGTTATGTTACAAAGAATTTTTATAATACAGTATTTGTAGATTTACTATTTTCAGGGAAAATTGAATAAAATTCAATGAAATAAAAACGATGAAATAGAACCCTTTAGTAGGACTCGACTCACCACAGTAAGAAACGTGATCATAAATCCTGAATGCCTATAGAGACATCAGAGGGGCCAGCTGGAAAAAAGCTAAACACAAATATTTGATTTTAGAGCATTTACAATGTTTATTGATAGCACCTTGTATTGATCATAAAGAAATAAATGGTGAAACTTATTAATATCAAAACCACTACATACTAGCTGATTTCTTCATATTTATTTTATTTTATTTGTGTAACACTTTGCATATTGTTGGATTTTTTCCATTGACCTCAACATTAGCTTTATTAAAGGTTATTCTACTCTTTTTTAATTCGCCATTGCCTCGATAATGAGAGCATTTGTAATAACTCTCTTTTTTCAAATTGTTATTCCAGAATGGCTGTAAACAATATGAACTACTTGAATCATCTCGGCATAAAAGATCCTATCCATAAGCAGAAGTTGGCTTTAAAAGCGATGGACGTCGTGTTATTTGGTCCTCCCAAAGGTAATTACCCAGCGAAACCAGCGAATTGTAACGATAATTGTAATATAATTGCGCTCTGGGAAAACATCGTAAACATATAATTAGAAATTTGCCAACGTCCATGTTTAATTCTGTTTTTCATCTGGTAGATTCTCAAGCCTATTGGAAAGACTTAATTTTGATCATCCTCATCATCGGCGGCGGTATTGGCAGCTGGTATGCCGTCCAGCAAAACAAAAAATTCAAAAACCATCTAAACCGCATGAATAAAGACATGGACAGCCTTACAAAACGCGGAAAAGGCCTTGGAAAATCTCCAGCGCGAGCTCATCGAGGCCAAACAAGCCCAGGAAAGCGTCATCAGCGAGAAGGAAAACCTGGAAAAGAAGCTGCAAAGCTCCAAGAGCGAATCCGGTTCCCTCCACAACTCCTGCTCCGACCTGGAGATCTCCCAGCTCAAGGCCGAAATTGAGGTACTTTATAACACGAGTTTAAAGTCAACATTTTCATACTTGTCAATTTTTAAAGAAAAAGTCACTAATTCTAAAGAAAATGATTTTTCAGAAATCGTTACATTCTTTCGAAATGTCGACTTTTCTTTCCTGAAATTTCTCGGGGTTTCTTATACATTTTGAAATCTGAGATATCGAAATTTTAACTTTTTTGTTGAATTTTCGCCTTTAAGTTCGCAATTTCTCTTATAAATTTTCGATTTTTTTGTTTATTTCAGAAATCCAAGTTTGCACTATCAAGTTTTACTTTTTTCCTAAAATTTGAATTTTAAACCTAATTTTTTTATAACCTAGTTTTTTTCGAAATTTGAACTTCGATTCCAAATTGTTAACGTTTTTCTCAAATTTTAAAGTTTAAACTCGATCTTTTTAACATTTCCGAGTTTTATTCCGAAAATTCAATATTAATTTGAATATTACGACATTTTGTGATATTTAGACATTAGAAAGAAAGAGTTTTAGATTTTAATCGTCAATGAAGCAATTTTATTTAACACTATCGTTTGCAGATGCTGCGGAGCGAGCTGCAGCTGGCTGAGGGCGAGCTCAAGGACCGGTGCTGGACGCCGCCCGGGGCGCTACAACAGTGGTTGCAGCTGACGCACGAGATCGAAAACAAGTCTTATATTAAGAAGAAGTTGCAGGCGGAGAAGCAGCTACAGCACGCCAGAGAGGCTGTAAGTGTGTCTCTCTTGATGGGGTAAAGCGTAATTTTCGTGATTTTCAGTGCGAAAAACTGAGGAAAAAACGTTCTAGTCTGGTGGGGGCGTTCGTTTCGACCCACGGTAAATCGATAGATGAGGTCGACAGGAGCATTGTGGAGGCGAGGACCTCTTTAAATGAGGTCACGCAGGAATTACAGGAGAGGATGTTCAGATGGAAGCAGATTGAGATGTTGTGTGGCTTTAATATTATGACTAATAGTGGTTTACAGTACTTAGAAAACGCTTTATATAGGAATTCTAACGGAAGGGCATCTAACTTAATAAAAGGTACTTTTAATTTAAGTTAATTGATTAAATCTCGTTTTTTTCCATTTTTAATTCATATTTTTATATGATGTATGAGATGCAGAATGAGAATTTTAAATAACTGTTTCAGGTCCTCAAATTTTTGGACCTTTTAGTTTTTAAAATTTTACCTTTTTGTTTTCTCAAAATTCCGTGTTAAAATTGTATGTTTTTCTCTCAAAATTTAGTCGTTTGCAGTTTCAGTTTAAATAGATACCAGAAACTGGTTTCTGGCAAAATATTCGGCCATAGTTTGGTCCAAATAAGCCGAAACTTCGCCTCAGCCAAAACTTCCAATTTTAAGCTTAATAAAATTTGAAACAAAAAATCAATTTTTGAGAAAATCTATAAAACGAATTTGAAAGAAAGAGGTATAATTGTTTAAACTAGTTTTCGAAATATAGGCTGCCATCTTAAAATATTTGATATTATTCAATAAATTTTAAGTTTTAACTCGTATTTTTTTTATTTTAATGTATTAAAATAAAAGTTTCAGCAGGTTCACACTCCCCTTGAATATTTGCTTTGTTTCAGGTCGAATGAATAGTCAAGATGATTTGGATGATGACACAATTTCCATATACAGTAACCATCCAGGTAAGAATCTTTTATTTGATGATGAATCGCCTGAAACAGATTGAAGTCACCTTAGTGTACACCTTAGTTATCATGTCAACAATAACCTGGAATTATATGCAGCTTCGGTTAGATTAGGTTGGCAAACTGTTACACGAAATAAAACATAACACACTGAAATATTTAAGATTTAATTTGGAACTGGCCAATTGCCTGGCACTTGGGACGTAACCTGATTAGGACGAAATTCTGTTCCTCAGTCATCCTTTAAGATGGCGCTATAATTTGACAGTTAAAAGGTTAGAATTTAACATCATGCATTTTAATGTATTGATAGTCACATTTATTTACTGTCATAAGTAAATTTTATGTCTTTACTGTTTATTAGTAAATTAATTTCTGACGGTAAAATAGCTTATTACTGAAATATTTTTCTGCTGATCCAATTTATTTAGATGCAGTGTTACCTTGGATCGGAATCCAAAATTATTTTTCGTGGAATTCAAATTATGTCATTTTTAGTTAAAATGATGCGTTTTCGATTTATATTCTATTTCTTCTACCTTTTTCTGTCATGCTTTTGCGCTTTATTCGAAAAACAGCAATGTGATATTTCTGGTGATGTTCTCTTTCTCCCTCTCTGTCTCTCTCTTTTGCTCTCTCTTCTATTTAGAATCTCGCCGCTCTAGCGCAATCTCGCATTTTAAGTAATTGTAGGCTATTGATTTTCGGGGTGTTATGCTAAATTTCAACCAAATTTCGGGCAGTTAAGCCTTTCAAATCCTTTCTCTAACCTAATCTGACAAGCGTAGTATTATGTATTTATTTTTGTCTGTAGTGTTCCTTACTTTTGACTTATTTTGTGTAAATTTTACTCTTAGTCAACTCATTATACTAGCGTTCTCTATATTTTAAGCTTGTTATATTATTGCCCTGTAGATTATTTAAATATATCGAGCAGTAGATGATTTTTATTTTTTTCCTTTATTCCTTCTTTGCGAATTTTCCAGTGTTGGGTTTTCATTAATAAGGTGATAACTATGGGGAGCAGTTTGTTTGCAGCTTTTTTTTGCTTTGGTGGCTTAAAGATTTTACTTTGCGAACCATTAAGAGGAAGAGGTAAGTATTTGAATGCTGAAAATTTAGCAAAATGGTGAATTCTGCTTTTAATTCTGTAACACTTTGGTATTTGGTTCATTTAATCACTTTTCTATTGACTTTTGTCTACAATATTCCTAATCACATAAAATGTATCTTAAGATCTTTTTGGTTTAAACTTCGAGGTTTTGGGTTTAATTTTTAACCATTAGCCCTTTTCATTCAAACAATTTATCTGGGATTAAGCTGCGTCAAGGAACAACTTAAAGTGTTCGATGTTTCGCCCTCCATCGAAGAGAGGTTCTTAAGGAACGAGTCATATGTCCGAGACATATGATTCGGACATATGTCAACTATGTCCGGGTCATCAGGGCCCAACACAGTGAAGTCCTTCCGCAGAAGTAAGACGCAAGGAAAATCCAAAATTAAAGACAGAAGAGCAGCACATCAGTATGTCAACTATACCAGCGATGAAATTGTTATGAAATGAAAATGGCAGAGAATTAAGAGGAAGCTTCTCTGCTGCAATGAAAAACCAAAATTCAAGACAAAAGAGTAGTAAATCATGATGTCAATCGTAGCAGCGGGGAAATTCTTCTGAAGGGGCCCAAAGAAACGCAACACAACAAGAGATAGGATCAAGGAAAGCTAAAAAATCTTTCTTCAGAGAACTAAAAACCAAAATTCATGACAAAAGAGCAATAACTCATACCTCTTTTTCTAAAATGCAAGGGGCAGAAATTGACAGAACGCTTTCCCACATGTAGTGGAACAAAAAACCAAAAAAGCATCAACTCAGTATGTCAATCATACCACATTTTGAAGAAAAAGTCGCCCAAAAAGTTTAATATTGGTCAAAACAGAAAGACGTGGTAATTCAATATGTCATCCTCATTAAGAGATGAAAGATTTACAATCGAACACTTAAGTAGTTTCTTGATACGCTTCCATCTTGGAAAACCTATATCTAAGCTGACTCTGGCTGTAGAAGTCTTCATGATCAGATTTATCTGCAGATCCCCATAGGGTAATATTTCGCATCGGCATTTTTGCTTACCTCAATCGTTAATTTTTGCATGTGGGGCGACTAACAAGGTGTAAGATGGATATCTGTGTGCAGGAATTGCGGAATCAGGTCTCACCCATCAACATTCATGGAAAGAAGGTGATTCTTCAGAAAGTGAAGTAAGCAAAGACGATGAACCCCTCAAAGAGAGAGAACCCAAGCCACTCGGCGGCCAAACTTCGGTACACTTCCTTGTAGGTGGCGAAATGTAAGTATTCCCAGCTTTTGATCCCATAAGTGTTACTATACCTAGGGTTGCCACCTGCGATGTTTGGATTTACGAGAGATTAGTATATGATAATCAGGTTTTGTAATATTTCACAGGAGATTCGTTAAAAGTGGAATTTTGTTGTTCAGGAAAAATTGATAACCAAAAAAAGGTCTTCATATTTCATATAAAAGTTTGTGTTTTCGTTGAAAAAGTAAGTTGACGACTCAGGAGATTTCTTTACAATTACAATTACAGGTTTACGGAAGAACCCGTAAAATACGAGAGATTTGGTAACCCTAGTTATATCACAGAATTCTTTGGTTTGAGATGAGCGATGTTGACAAAACATCGGTAGACGTTAGGTTTAATAATATGAACCAGAATTTTTGGAATGGTCTAATTCAATTGATATGTATTTTCTTCGCGCTTGTCATATAAATTAAGTTTATTTAATCTTTAAAAATTACGCAGAGCAATTTTGAATCGCAATTCGATAAAAGATCGAGCGTGCTTTCTGTCGTATTCACATCTTTGTTCAAAAGGGATCTATGTCTAAAATTCTGTAATTATAATGAAGCCACGCCTATAACTTCTAATTCTAACTCTAACTAGCAACCGGGTACTTGTCGTTTCCACAGCATGAGTCCTTAATCCCTGCTGCCTTAAAATGTTGACGTATTTCTCGAGATTAAATTTCAAAGTTCGACCTATTTTTCAGGCTTTTGTTTTAAAACTCCATTTTTCTAAAATGCTCGAGTATCTTCGAAATATCGATTCTTTTGTTCAACTTTTTATGCACATTTAAAATATTTATAGATATTTTCTACAATTTCTGCTTCAAAATTAAGATTTTTGACTCTAAAAATGTTCGCTGAAATGTAGTTATTTCGAATTTGTTCTAAAAAGTTGGCTTTTTGAATATTGAGATTTCAAGAAAAAAAATAGAATTTTTCAGTTTAAAGCCGAAATTTTGAAATTAGGATTCAAAATTGGAAAGTAAAGTTCATAACCTTTCAGTGTTGAAAAGTTTATATCCAACAATTTTGATTTTTCTGAAAGCTTCGACTTTTTTTTCTCAGGACTACTGCGACTTTAATCTGCAAATAGCGACTTTTTAAAGCTTTGTTTTGGGGTTAAATTTAAAATTTCGTTTTCTGAAAAAGTTAACTTTTTTTCTCAAAAAATATTGATTTTATAATTTAAACATTTGGACTTTTTTTGTCAAAACTTTAGGGTTTAGACTTGAAACTTTCGCCGTCATTTTGTAAGTTACTACTTTTATCTTAAAATTTGAATTTTTAAATGAAAATTTCGACGTTTTTTTAGAAATTTTGTCATTGAGCCAGAAATCTCATTTTGTTTTAGAAAATTTTGTGGTTAGTTAGCAGATGCGTTTTTTTAGAACTCATCATTTTTTCTCCGAATTCATTTCGAATTTTTGCCCAAATTATTTATTCCTGTGTCAAAATTCTGAGTTGAAAGTCGATGTATACACATTTGACAGACCGATTCCTTATACGACGTAGGCATCCGCTAAGAAAGCATTTTTTTTTAAGTTAATCCCTAAGGAGGTGAAAATATGTTGGCAGATTGTACATTGATGAGGTAGTTCGTTTTGCATGCTCTCATTTATATTACCCATATTTTTACATCGTTGACCTAAACTTTTGTAAAAAGATTCCTGATACAACGTACATTCGCTAAGAAAAGATTTTTCGAAATTTAACCCTAAGAGGGTGAAAAGTATACATATATCAGATTTATGATGAATCACTCCTGTATTGGATGCTCTCAATATTATATTATATTTTATTTGTGAATCTCAATCATTTCTACCCTTGCGTAAAACAGGCCTAGTATCCCCTCGTTTCACTGGGACCAAGGCCCTCGGTACCATCATTCCCGTAATCCTGTCAAAAAATCCTGTTTAAAAACTGTCTTTATTAAAGCACGCACTTGGCGGATGAAACCTTGCCACATATAAAACTCGGGAAACTATCAGGAAGCACGAGGAGCACGAGTCACACCAGCATCGGAGTGACCAACTCCAAAATTCAGGCTGGCATGCAGCGCTCTCTCTCGCAGGACACCAACATGACCCTAGCGGAAACCTTACAACGACAGAAGACATCACAATCGGACAATTCTCTAGACAGTCAAGCGAAATTGAAACACGTCCGGCAGAAGATGATACAAGAGCAATCATCAACCAACGCCTCGATCGAGGAGGATGTCTGCTCGACAGATTCTTCCTTAATGGAGGACGAGATCAAAAAGAAGAAACGGAAATTATTCAGTTTCGCTAAAAAGCCCAAGAAAGAGTGACGAAAATTGATACTTTAGGCAATTGATTCCATGTACGCAAATAAACTAATATTTTGTTAATCTGTTTATAATTCTAGCGAAAACTGTTTGGGTACAGGCTATCCGTGGGAAAGTTAACGTCTTGTCTTCCAATTTTACAGCATCTACTTATTAAGCTTTAGGGAATGTTTCCTCTCTCGAATTTTGTAATATACAATGAAATTGTAAATGACAGTTTAAATTTTGTAATGACTGCATGAGATTGTTAGGTTTTTAACTTTTACACGATCTAAAATCTAAATGGGCAAAAATTGCAATATGTTGGCCTCTTCAATGTTGCCTTATTTTTGTAATAATGTATATTACGATACTTAGGAAATTAGAGTAATTGTACTTATATGCTAGTTTTAATATGTGATAGAGATTTTTTATTCTGTTCAATCAATTTTAAATGTCTCAAACTATTTATTTGTCTTTTGTAAGTGATTTTTGAAATTAAAGTGATAATTTGCGAGGATAACAGTAAAGTAAAATGTGAACGGAAAAAGATATTTTATTTCCAATAAAGTTTTCCAAGAATCATGACTATTATTTGCCACAGTATGCATTCTATAGGAGTCTGGGACTGATACAAAGCAGATAAATTGTTATTTTATCTGGAAACAAAAAAACTGTTGCCACATTTTGGTGGGGCTTTTATTTAATCCACAAAAACTATATTAGGTTTGGGGCAGTGGCATCTTCTCCACAGAAACTAGGGAAGCACAGCATAATTCAATATTTTTAAATATTTGAGGTTTTGTCAAAATTTAGTGTTTCAATTTTAGATATTCAGTTTTTAATTTCTAATTTAGGTAACTAAAAATACGAAAAATAAGCCGACATTTAGAAATCAAAGTTGGATTGTCAACAAACATTGTTTTAGAAAAAATGTATAAAAGTCGCAAATTCAAATTAGGAGTTATAAAAAAAGTAAAAATTTCGAAGAAAAACCAATTAACAAAAACTTTTGTTAAAATTTCCAGTTTAAAGAGATTTTCAGTTTTTTTACTTTTAATTTAGATAAAAACTCGCGAAATGAGTCGATATTTAGGAACTAAAATTTGAATTGTCAAAAAAAGAAATATAATTTCTAGAAAAGCCTCAACTTGAGTTTGAAGTGAAAATAAAAAAAAATCTAAAAATCTTTAATTTAGTAGTTAGAGAAAAATCAAAATTAAAAATGCCAAATCTATTACATAAAACTTAAAATTTCAAGCATTTGGAAATGTTGAGATTTCTTTTCGAAATTAGTGTTTCCCACAGTTTTGTTTTTCAAGGCAAAAAAGTCAAAATGTATAAGTTACTTGAGATTAAATTTGAGAATTTGTTTTTTAAAAATGAATTTCGACCAAGTTACTGAATTTTTGATCTCTGTAACAAACTATTTAGTTTAAACCTAAAATTTGCTGCCTAAAATACATGGAAAATTAAACTGTTTACAGCTCATATAATTGAATAATGTGCAACTTTTATATGGTAAAACCTTAAATGTTAGTTATGTTGAGGTGTTATAAATGAAAAAATAATAAATTTGTAGATATATATTCACATAGCTCTATTTTAAAATATAAATCGTTTGAACATAATATATAGCACTACATGCCATGTTGCGGATCTGCCGCAACACCTAAAATTATCGTAAAATATAGAAATAGATGGCTTTAAACGAACGAAATACAATTTACTTTCGACATATTCAAAAGTTAGTAAATATATTCGAAAATATTCGACAAAAATTTAAACAAAATGACGTCCACATAAAAACTCTTTGTTACAATAAATTAATTCCATATTGAGCCACTTTACGATATATTTCGGATGTAACAAAAAGATAAATAAAAATATTTATACACTTCAAGCTAAATAAATAAATCTTTGAACACTTGCAAAAAAAGGAAAAAACAACATACCGCGTTCGGTAAATTAAAAAATATCTGGCACTTTGCGAAAAATAAACGAAAAATATATTCGATTTAATTTGGTTTTAATCAAATCGTCGTTTTTTTTATTCTTAATCATAAGACACGTAATACTAGCTGATATAATGTATTAGCAATAGAGGTCCTCGAATATTTGAAAAATAAATAAATAAGAGGGGGGATATGGTCGTGGGATTGTGGATCCTCCAAACATAAACACTTAGAGGTCGGATTCTCCATACAGTGCTGTTGAAAACGACATGTAATCGAGAGCGCCCGGCACGGCGCCCGGTCCCTTGAAGGGTGGCATACGCTGGATGCAATATTCAGCCTGATCTGGCGGCAGCTCCCTTCGCAGCTCGTCTGGCAAGATGTAAGGCTGAAAACAATTATCAACGCTTAATAAATAAAATCTGACAGAAGCATTTATATGAAAACGAAGCGAGATCCTAAGTTTTCAGAAAAAATCGAAGTTTGGAAAACACCCCTTGAAATTTATTTTTGTTAATTTATTTTCGACTTCAGTATCAAAATTTTCATTTAAATTCTATTTGACTTTTTCTCGCAGTTTTCTTCGGAACCCAACATTTGTTTCGAAATTAAAGACGAAATTTGGGGAAAAAAGTCAAATTTAAACCTAGAATTTCACTCGAGGCTTTCTCAATTTCCTTAAAAATTTCTGGAAATAAGTACATTCTAAGACATAGATTGTCCAATTCATACCTTATCTGCTGCCAGTATGCGGAAGCTGTCGATGACTTGCTCCGCGGTGTCTGTGTCGGTGCTTTCCCTGGTCATGAAGTCCAAGAACGCGTCAAAGTGGACATACCCGGTGTTATTGGGGTCAACAACAGCCAATATTCTGTGGAAATCAATGTCGCCCTGTCTGTCTTTGCCTATGGAGTAACCCAAGGAAACGAGACACGACTTGAACTCTTCAGGCGTAAGTCTTCCGGTTCTGTTCTTGTCGAAGTGATTGAAAGACGACCTGAACTCATTCAGCTGCTCCTGGGTGATGCCTTTGGAATCGCGAGTCAAAATTTGGTTCTCTACTTCGTTAATATTCCTGTTGATCGAAGTCAACAGCTGTTCCCAACCAACGCGCAAGGTCTCCATCGTGTACTGGGTGTATCTATTTTCGAAGATCAAACTCTCTTGAATGGCTTGATGAATCTTCTCTAGTTCTTCGATATGTGGCTTGTACGCATACACTCCCTGCTCGTACTCCTTAAGGCGATGCAATTGATCCTCCAGTGTGCCGTGAAGACCCATGCCGATGGCGGTTACCGCGTCCAGTTGACGCTCGATCCATGGGCCTACAGTGTTGGCCTTCTCAGCGAATTGGCGCCTAAGCATTTCGTTGTCTAGATGACGAGTTAAAGAAAATTTTATCTAAAATTTTAAACTCGAAACGCGTTTTGAGTTTTCTCTAAACTGAAATTTTTCAGTTTGAACTTGAAAATTAAACTTTATTTTAAAATTTCAACAAAATTGAAATTTCGAGTTAATTCTCAAATTTGTAAACTTTAAATGAGTTCATTTTACACACAACTGGACAAAACCGAAACTCGGTCGGTCTTTAAAAAGTTTATATTCCGAGGGAAGTGCGTGTCTATTAAGTTCCCCTACCGTGACCCTACCAATTGGGAGAACTTTGCTGCTTCACAACGAATCCTACGGGAATTCTATAAATTTTCATTTTAAAAGGAATTTTGTCTTTCTTGCGATAAAACTACATGCATTATTATATAAATTAGTTATTATCAATTTATCAAGTCAGCTAGAATCAATGTGATCACTGGTCACACAATTAAAAACGTGGTCCACTTAACTGACCATAAAGTGACACAGGGTATGGGTATATTAATTAGAAAGGATACTTTGTTGCTTCCTAAGTTCAGCTTGGAGGGTGGCATCGCGTTGCGGCACCAACTGTCTGACTTCTCCCCATTTTCTGGTCAAATCCTGCAACATATCGCTTCCTTCAAAAAAAGTTCGAACAAAAACTGTTCGAAAAACCGACTTTTTACCTCTAGGTCCCCACCAAATCCTTCCTTAATTGGCAAAGCAAATTAACACAGTCAAATTACTAAATGATTTATTTAAGAGTGAATGAAATTATGAACCTGATGGGAGAAGTAAATGAAGCGAATGACGTCAACAGAGGGACCTAAAAGATCGACCAAACTACTCACATGAGCGGTGAGGGTGGTGTAGGGATTCTCCAAGCCTCCAGGTACTTGATGTTGCCTGACGATAGATTCGACTTCTTTAACCAATCCAACGATACTTTGGTACTCTTTGTCAGCTTCTCCGAGAGTCGCCTGAGGAAGAATTATTAGAGAAATATGCTCAGAGTTTAGAACCAGTTACCTTGAAATGAGCATGGGCGTCAATGAGGCCTTGAATCTCCTCCACCGTGTGAACAATGAAGATGTCAACAAGATCCTCTCGAGTGCCATCCAGCCAGTTGTTAAACGGCGCTGCTCTTTTGGCGAATTCAAGGTGAAGTATGTCGATCTTCTCGAGTATTCTTTCGGCATCGTCTAAGGCTTGTCGGCGGCGCTGAGTCAGAGCCCCCAATCTGTCCCATTGGTCGCAGATGCGCTGGCAACGAGCGTTTACGCTCACGCTATCGTGATAATCTAGGGCGCTGTAAACAAAAACGTGATTTAATAATATATATTAATAATTATCATTATTATTACATAGATGAAACGTGTCTATATTCAAATTATTATTTATCAGTTTCACTTATTAAACGTATACGAATTTTCGGCAATAATGTTCAACCTCGAGAAAAGAGAACCAGTCACTTACTTAGATGTTGTTAAATAAAATAATGAAGTTTTCAGTCGCTTTTTATATGAAGCATTTGATTTCGATTTTTTCCGAAGTGATTGTGAGCAGTATGGGGGTTTCACGATAAATTCTAGCTAACACCACTGTCCTGTTTTTCGCACATTTAAAAATGTGCAGCATATAGGAATTTTTTCATTTTCGCAGAAAATTTTCAATTTCTATTTTTTTCTTGAAGAGAATGGGTATAGTGCGATTTATCTTTCTATATATAGACTCATTTGAATAAAACTATAAAATATAGCAACAATTAAGAAATCCAATAACAAAGTTGAAAACTTACTTTAATTCTTGAGCAATGGCGGCGATCTGTTCCACGCGATCCTGGTGGGCAGCCAAATCGGATTCGAAGGCTTCGTGCTTCTTCTTCAAGGCTTTCAGTTCGTTCAGTCTGCATTGCCTGAAGTCTTGGCTTTGGAGCATTTCTTCTTTACCCCTGGTCCATTCCTCGTGAGCATCGGCCTTATGTTTGAATTTCTGTGCAAGATGCTCCAATCTCTCCAACCTCATCATCTCCGATAGCAACCATTCTTCAAAGGCCTTTTCGGCAGTCTCTAGACCCTTCCAAGCATTGGCTATGTCCTGAAAGGAAAAATATAACTTGGTTGAATCCGTTAGGTTTCAAAAACCAACATTTTTGGATAAGGAAGGCGCTTTGAACTTTTCTTTTGCAAAGTTGCACGAATAACTTACCGAAACCATTTTGCCTTCAGTTGGCATATACGCCGGCCTGTTCGATAGTCGCAATTTCGTCTGTAGCGTGTTGAAATTGGTCTCCAATTTGGCCTTCTGCTCCACGCGTGGTGGCTTGTGTTTCCTCCTGTAAGTGCGATATTCCTCCAGTTTCTTCTGCACCCCCGCCAGCGAATTGTCGGTTTGTCTGGAATTGAGCCATGGCATTGTCCTCCTTATCCATTCCAGTAACTGAAATTTCGAGCATTGAGTTTTCGGGTCGCTAATATAGAGATTTACTTACGTCGCTGGCAAGACGTTCGTATTCTTCCATGAGACGTTCATTTTCTTGATTAACTTTGAGAACTTTGCAAATTCTGTTTGCAGCAGTTTCAGCCTATGGGATTTGGTAGGTTTAAAATAATTATATAACTTTTCGAACGCGAAAGGATGCCTCAATTGTTTTTAACGAGTTCTATTTAAGAACGCAGAACATTAATATGCAAAAACTTTATTCAGCGTCAAAAGTTAACTTTTTCGTAAGAACAAAAAATTTGAGAATTTTAAAGAAAAATTCGTATGACGATACCTGTAAAAAATAGGAAAAATGCAGAAGCATTTCATTCAACAAAATAAATCATCACTCCAACCATCCAAGCTGTATACAGGGTTTATGGTCAACAAATAGAGCGAAAAATAAGACATCCTTAAATAAATCCAATATTGCGATTTGACAAAATCGGCGAATAATCGAAAATGAACTAAAGCAATCAAACGTCAATTTTTTTCATATTTTCTTGGTATGTAATAAGGAATATGAGTAAAAATCTTGGTCTTCTCACCGAAGATTTAAACAAATTTTCTTTGGCAAGTTCATGATTCAAATATTAAATTCCCAATCAACATAAATTAAAAATCAAGGAATTACAATAATTTTTGGCCAAAATATAAAATTATCTTAAAATCTCGAGCTCAAACTCAAAATCGCGCTTCTTTTTAGAGATTTTGTTTTTCAATCGAAATTTTAACGTTATTTCGAAAGGTTCACATTTTTTTTGCAATTCCAAGTATTTTTTTATGTTATTCTCCACCTCCATCTACTAGCAATAGTTACGTTAATAAGCCATTAGATTGCAGCATTAACTTTTCTTTTCATTCATTATGTCGTTGACTGAACAGAAAAGATAATTGTGGTGCAATGTTGCCATATATTTGAAGGTAAAATTCTGTGCATACGCAGTTAAAATTACCGTATATTGACAAAAATTACCCTAAGTTATTTTATTACCTGTTACCCGTCTTAAAAACTTTTATTTAGTGGTTGAATGCGTTACACACCTTTTAATAAATACACTACAAAACTTGAAAAAAGTTTATTTACTTTTTTTGAAGTAAAAATTACAAGTAGAAAGGACATCAATTTGAAAAAAAATTATCACGGAATGTTGACTTTTTTTCCTCTAAATCCCGAGATTAAAGTCAAAATTTCGACTTTAATGTGGCCATTTCGAAAAAAAAAGTCGAAATTTGGTGTTTAAAGTCGAAATTTCTTAAAAAAAAGTTGAAATTTCAATTTTTAAATCGAAATTTAACGAAATCTTTCAAAGGTGTAGAAAGGACATCGATTAAAAAAAATGTTATTTTTAGAAATTTCGACTTTTTTTCAAACTTCGACTTTTTTCTCAAAATTTCGACTTTTTTTTTTTGGAAATTTGGACTTTTTTCTGGAAATTTCAACTTTTTCGAAATGTTAGAAAGGCGTAGAAAGGACATCGATTAAAAAAAATGTTCTTTTAAGAAATTTCAACTTTTTTTCCCAAATTTCGATTTTAAGCTCGCAATTTCGAGTTTTTTCTCAAATTTCGACTTTATTTCTCAAACTTTCGAGTTTTTTCTCAAAATTTTGACTTTCTTCTCAAATTTTTCTCGAAATTTCGCCCTTTTTCTCGAAATTTCGATTTTTTTTTTCTCAAATTTCCACTTTTTTCTCGAAATGTTGACATTAATATCGAAATTTCGACATTTCTCTCGAAATTTCGACTTCATACTCAAAATTTCGACCTTTTTTTATCAAAATTCGTCCTTTTTCTCGAAGTTTCGTTCGAAATTTCGACTTTTTCTCGAAATTTCGATGTTATTCTCAAATTTCGACTATTTTCTCGAAATTTCGATCTTAATTTAAAAAATTCGACTTTTTCTCAAATATCGACTTTTATCTCAAAATTTTAGCCTTAATGTCGAAATTTTGACATTTTTCCTTAAATTTCGACTTTAAACTCAAAATGTCGACTATTTTTCTAAAAATTTCGACTTTTTTCTCAAATTTTAACTTTTTTCTCGGAATTTCGACTTACGTTTTTCTCAAACTTCGAATTTTTTTCTCGAAATTTCGACTATTTTCTCGAAATTTCGACCTTAATCTGAAAAGTTCGACTTTTTTCTCGAAATTTCGTTTTTTTTCTCTCAATTTTCGATTTTTTTCTCAAATATCGACTTTGTTCTCGAAATTTTAACCTTAATATCGAAATTTCGACAATTCTCTCGAAATTTCGACTTCAAAATTTAAAAAAAATTGAAATTTTGACAAAAAAGTCGAAATTCCTAAAAAAAAATTTTTTATAATCAGTGTCCTTTTTACGCTTTTGTAAAATGTCGTAATTTCTAAATATAATTTTTTTTAATCAAATGTCGACTTTGAACCCAAAATTTCGACTTTTTTCTCGAAAATTCTACTTCATGCATACATATGTCAAGAAAGTCGAAATTTTGGGTGATAAAAAATTGAAATTACTAAACGTACCGTACTGCCAAGTGTCAATATTAAATTGTAAAAGGGTTGGTGCTTAGAATATAGTGTTATACTCAAAGGGTTGGTGAGGCTAAACTGTCATCTGCCTAACCGAACCATAGAATAAGAAATTTCGACTTATCTCGAAATTTCGTTGACATTTCAAGATTAAAGCCGAAATTTCGACTTTATCTATAAAATTTCCTCAAAAAATTCGAAATTTAGAGAATAAAGAAGAAATTTCCACTTTAATCTCGTAATTTTCAGTTTAAATTTCATATTTCTAAATATATTTTTATAAATGAATGTATTTTCTACATATTTGTAAAAAAAAAACAAAAATACATAAATAAAAAACAAAGCAGAAAATAAATATGTATCGGATCTTTCTAATAGGAATAAATAATTAAAATATAAATATTAGTGTTTAAAATCCAAGAAAAAACTTTGAAAATTAAATTTAATTTAAATTTGGACATAATGGTGGCGCCATTTTCTTTAAGCTTTGAGTTGCCTATAAATTATTACGTAATTTCCATTTTTGAATGCTTTGTCACAACATTTTAACCTTTGTATCACCTACAGTTGATATTTTTGATATAGGAGATATGACGCCAATTCATCATTATCATTCAATTTCTCTTTTATTAGAAATGTTTAAAAATTTCACCAACAAGGCGATTAATCGGAAATCGATCTTTCAGCACCCAATTATATCGGAAATCGATTTCTTTGTTCACGATTCGAATCGATCTAAAAATCGATTATTTTAAAAAGGAATCGACATCCCTAGTCCAAAATATTATGTAAATGATGGGAAATGCAAAATCATTTCGAGCTTAGTGGTTTTAAGTACAAGGAGTAAAACTGACAACGTGGTTAACCTGTTAAATTAACTCTATGGTCTACAGTTAGTAGATAAATCGTATCGTAGATTAAAAAGTGATTATTAATATAAATGTGAAGTTTAAAGGCCGTATGACATCGTCTTAAAATTTTAAATGAGACTCCAACCACTTCGTATTTTGTAATTTAGATAATAAATTCGATTGTATTTTACAAATTCGCCCTTATACTACAACAATAAACCTTTGCTAATATCTTACTGTTGATTAAGAGCAGATTTTGTTTGGCACTTTATTGTAAATCGGCAAGTGTTTGACAAATCGACTTTACTTTCTTGATTGAAGTCAGTCAACGATTCTGCTAAAAGCTTACAAAAGTAGATAAATTGTACTGAAAGATCGAAAATTGTTATCATAATGTTAAATATGCGTATACCTTCGACAGTAAAGCTTCCTGGGGTATGTTATAATCTCAAGCACTCCTATTTATAATTAAGACACCTTTTACAGGTGCGCAGTCATAAAGAAGTGAAAATGTTCTGTTAGTCCGTTTGAATTTATACCCCAACGTACGTTAGTTAAAGATTTAATTTGCCAAGCAGTAACATAAAAATGTTGAAGTGTAGTTCATTTCAGATAAATGTGTATAGGAGTAGGTAGAGAATTATCAAATCAACCTGCATTAGAGTAGACGCTGAACTTATAATTTTGTAGTGGGAACAAACAGCAAGAACTAGTAATATTTAGACATGGTCCTGTGGCAGCGGTATGACATTTCCTAATGATGTTCTGTGTTCCTATAATACTAACCTAAAATCATTAAATATTTTGATTTGTTGTGCATTGTTTTAAGAATGATTCTTTTATAGTTTATGTCAATTTGTGCTGAAAATTAATAAATTGTTAATAATGCAAATAAAAGCAATATAGGAAACATTTAGTCCGATTATTTCTGCCAAACACCTCAAATATAGGCAACACATTAATCACCAAAATGTTTTACGCGTGAAGGTGACTTTAGATGTGGTGATTTTTTTAGTAATTTATCTAAAGGTTAGTTTAATACTTCACAGCCTAATTTTACGAAGATTTATCTAAAATGGAATATAAAAATATCATCAGAATCAAAGCTGGCTGCACATGTAATTATTTTGATGATTAATGTGTTGCCTATATTTCAAGGCTTGTTTGGCAAAAATAATGCGGCTAAATGTTTTCCGTATTATTTTTATTACCATTATTAACAATTTAATAAAAAATATAAAAAGAATCATTTTTAAAACAACCGACAACAAATCAAAATATTTAATGATATTTAGGTTAGAATTTCCAGAACATAAAAAACCATTAAGAAATATCACAGCGCTGCCACTCTGTATAAATATTATTAGTTAATGTTCGATGCCTACTTTGATGCAGATTTATCTGTTGTTGTTTACTTGTGGTTTACATAAAAATTTCAAATTTCCATTTCATTTTTTAAAATTTTTTCGTGAAACATGAAATTCACTTGGAACAATTTCAACTTTAAAAATAAAGTTTTTTGAAAATTACATCTTTTCCTAAACAGCTTTTAACAAAATTATTGAAGTTTCTGTCTCTAAAGTACCCATCAGTAAACTAACAAATCAAAAATGTTTGCAATAAAACCAGAGTTTCTATAACTAGCTAAATAATTATAATAATAACTTAGATGTTGTCAACGTGTGTAAAACTTCCCCAATACTTACCTGGTACCATGTGCTGCTGAAATATTATATTGCCATAACGCTACATTGTCAATATGTGTAAACTTTCCTCCTAACTCACAAACTTTAAAATTTAAGTCACGTAAGTCATAGATTTTCAGATACGCCATGTTGCCAATATGTGTATAACTTCCTCAAAACTTAAGAATTCGACATTACATGCTGACAATGGACACATTTGAGAAATTCATAATAATATAAGATCATTCCGCGATAAATTATCAAATTATGTCAATTGAGGCAACCTCTACATAAATATCATTTTAAAGTTATTAGTAAATTAAAATCACCTTTTGAGCGCCACTGAAGCAGTGGTAGTAAGACGAAACATAGGTCATTACCGCCCGTTCGTCCGGCATAGCGGTATTCTGTAAGTCTGCATGCAAAAAACACAAAAGTTAGAAAGTTGAAAACAAAACAAGGGAGAAAACAACATTTAAAACACGGCAACTTTCAATGAGCGAGTGGGGCAGTCCACAAGCGGTTAGGCTGCAAAAATGTTAGAAAAGTTAAGTAAAAGTCAACGACGGGTGTACCTGTTGGGCCCCTTGGAAGGCGTGATAGTAACATGACACGTAAGTCATGATGGCACGCTCGTCGGGCTTGGGTGTGTTAATTAAATCTGAAATTTAGAAAAAGATAACCTGTAGTTAATCTGCTAGGAGTTACATTAATTTTTTCCGTGGGAATTGACGATGGACCCTCCTAGTTGACGAAAAATTTGATCAAAATTCCTGGAGTATTTTCCTCCCAAGAGCTAGAGCTCCCAAATTCAGCGATAACTTACCATCGGGGTCCAACATTCTGGGAATGTCGAGGTATTTTTCTGCAACGTCGAAGGCAGTGTTAAGGTTCTCTAGCGGGTTGTCTTTGGACAGCTTGTGATAGTCGATGAGATCTGGACGGTGTCTGTGAATGAGGGCACAGAAGGCCAAACCGTCTTTGAACGACAGATGGAAGTTCTGAACGTTGACATTCTTATAGGGCGCGGTCTTGCGCTGACACCACAACAGCAGCCCCTCTTTGGCAGTCATCTCCTCCACGGAGATGTCCTGGATGGCGAATCTGAGAATTATGGTCCATATCATGCCTAGTGTCATTTTTAGATTGCCATCTACGATTTCTGCAAGTAAAGAACGTTGCAAATAAATAAATGGTAAAAGGATTCTAATCATTAAAGTTTATATTTTTTGATCTTTTTAAAACATCAGACCATCAGATATCGTAAAAGAGTATATTAAAACTTTCCTTTAGAAATGTCAATTATGTGTACTATTTGACCTTCGCAGTGGGACCCGACGGCTTCCACAGCTAGAGCCATGGATCCTAAATAATCACAAGCCACATACCCTAGATGGCCAGAGACATGAATTCAGAATTGGATCGCAATGTCGTAGCTAAAGGCACATTTTGTGTTTTGATGTTGTTTTATTTCTAGCAAAATGCCTATGACTATTTTTTAGGGGCGCAAAAACAGACCTTGAGAAATGGACGCGAAACACATCTTGAGTAGGGTACAACATTCAGACCTTCAACTGGGGGTGGTCATAATTCTACTACGACAATGGAGATCCTACTACGATATTATTCTACTGCGATCATACTATGATGACACTAGACAACTATTTTAGGTTATCAACCACCATCTTAGTGAGCAGGAATAAAGAATAAAAAATCAAGGAAGAGACTACTTTATCGCCATACCAACATCGAAGAATATCTGTTTCATCATTCGTTTGGTCAAAGAAGAATCGACGATGGAATATCATTTTACAATTTTTTTTTAAGCACAATCCACTCACAAGGGTATTCCTATTGTGATCTTGAAACATACGAGTGGAAGGCGGAAATGAAGAAAAATGATGATCATTTAATCGTGTAACTGAGATTAAATTAACTCTCTTAGTGGAAACATCACTCACTCTGGAATGTGTTAGTTAGTGTTTTGACATGATAAATTAGCAGAGTTTTTGCAAACATCTTATTTTGTCTTGAAGAAATCATTAATCATCAATAAGACATAAAATTAGACTTAGTAAATGATATTTACGACAGACATCTTTGGCATTTCGCGTTTTGGCATCTGTATTGTAAACGATGCATCTAAAAAGCGAAAATATTTGTTGCTAACAATAAGAAAGTGAATCACTTTTTAGTCAATTGATTAAAGTTTCATGCAACAGACGTTTCTATAAATAATACACGGTCGCGAAACAGTTTGGATGATTTGAATCGTGTTATGTTAAAAATTGCAAAAATAGAATGAATAACTAAACTGTAACAAAGTTAAGATAGTATTTTTCAATCATAGACTACCAAGTGCAAGAACAGTACTAAAATTAAAGCAAGTATACGGCAAAGTGACGAAATCCATTGAACTATTTTGCTGCATTTGAAAGAATATCTTTGCGAGCCCATCCTCATTGAAAGGGTTTTTCTTAAAATGTCGGTATTCTTGAAGTTAATTTTATTCTGAAAATTCCAGGTCAAAAAAATAGAAATCCAAAGTTTACAATTAAAATTTCAATTTTTTTTTAAATAAAATTTCCAGATGAGATAAAATTTCGCTACTGAACTCAATATTTCGACTTTAAATTAAAATTTCCACTTTTCTCCTGACATCTAAAAACTGCAAACTTCGTATTAGGAAAATCTGGATAACCAGTTCTGTAACAACTTCGAGTTTTATCACACAAAATGACATTAACCAGAAATGTGCAAAAGTTTTGAGATCCAAGTGGAAAATTCGACAAAGGTCACATTTTGAAAAAAAGATGAAATTTAGAGTAATTGATAATTTTTTTTGTGAAAATCGGGATTTAGAAAAGGACCAATTTCGGCACTGAGTCAAAATTACGAATTGTAATGAAACTTTTCACTTCTTTCCTCAAATATTACCTTTAAACTCAGAATTTCGTGATAAAAATAGATTTTTGAATTAAAAATCAACAATTTTTCCGGAAACCTGTTTTTTCTTAATTTTTTTAAAAAATTTCAGATTAAAATTCGAATTAAAAAGCAAAATTTTAAAATTAAAACTTGGATTTTTGGGAAACTAATAATATTTCGACTAAATTTCGAAATTTATGTAAAAAAAATCCTAAATTTTCTTTTATCACAAAATTTTGGTTCTATTCAAAATAAATAGTCGACTTTTTTTTTAAATTTCGCTTAAAATCTTTAAATTTTTAGAAGAAGTCTATATTTTGAAAACGTTGTTGGTTAATTTTTTTCTGAAGACACTTGATTTTATTTACAAACTGTTACTTATTTCACCTTTTATTTTCGAAATTTAGGATTTCGATTTTTAAAATTCAACTTTTTTCGAAATGAATTAAAATTTTGAAAATAAGTTTGATACTGCGAAATTAGATTCAAAATTTCGAGAATAAAGATAGAGATATTTCGAGTTTAAAAGGTGAAATTTCAGAAATAAGTAACAGTTTCTAAACGAAACCACAACTTTCTTCAGAAAAAAATTAACCTACAACAATGTTTTCAAAATATCGACTTTTTCCAAAAATTTAAAGAAAAAATAGTCGATGTGTCATATGTATTTCGATTTGAAGTCAAAATTGCAGGTTAAACTCAGAATTTAGAAAAAAAACTCAACATTTCGAAAAAAAATTCGTAATTTATTACCAAAAAATAAAACCTAAAATTCAAAATTTATTTTCTAATTTTTTACTTTAATTTTGAAATTTTGATTTTGAACTGGAATTTTTAAACCCGAGATTTCATTAAAAGCCTTCTAAGATTTTCAAAAAAATTTAAAATTTTTAATTCAAAGTAAAAGTCAAAGTTGTGAAAAAGAATTCGACATTTTGGGTAATTAAAATTAACAAAAAAAATATTGGAAATTTATATAAAAGTTTGAATTTTGATAAAAAGGCGAAATTTTAACAATAGAGATTGAATTCTAAATTAAAAAAAATATTCCTACAAATTCTCTAAATTTTAGAAAAAATATTCCTACAAATTCGATTTTTATTTCAAATTTTTGTACAACGCCCTCCTTGGATTTTCCTTCTATGTTGGTGCAGTATACTCCCGCTCTAAAATTGCGCTCACTGGATCAACCGTTAAAGTTGCTACTCCCCATAATTCCTACCAATGTCAAAAAATATATATGTTTTATTGATCCTTGCGCGGCTGAGTGAGTTATTCAAAAAAGGCGCCAAAACTCGGAAGTTCAATATGTTGTTTGAAAATTAGTGTATCCTGACAACTTTAACGAGCGTGCAACTTTAATGGGTGCAACTTTAGCGGGAGTCGACTGTATACATTACTGATGAGTTCAAATAAGAACGAAACATCTTCTTCCTATTATACATTTTTATATACACACTAGCCGTGTACCCGATGAGATTACATTTCAGGAACCATTAGATTTTTCACAAATGATCAGGAGTTAATTTTTGGGTAACTTGCTCTGCGCATATCCTCCCTTTCACCTCGTGTGTTTTGAATCTTTTTCTTCCCCGGCTGACATTTCTATTTTGATACATTAAAACCTTTGAATCTGTCAAATTGTGGTTAAAACGACGTCATGTATTATCAACGTTGTCCGTTCTGCAGCGGAATACTCTCAGTTTTTCAGTTTTACCGTCGCATGGCCACACAGATAAGAAATGCGATAAGCAAAGTAAACACCGCCGCGCCGCGGCGTGAATATGTCATACCGTCAAAGTGATGAGTTAATCCCATATACTATCAGTATATGGTTAAGGCGTACAGGCAACTTTAAATCCAATGGTGTGTATTATTTATTTTTTGGGGTTTTAATGCCCATTTTACGTAACCTTCGTGTGCAAAATTTCATTCTTCTAGGGCCACTAGTTTAGGCTGTGCGCGTCAGTCAGTGTTAGAATTTTATTAAATAGATTTCGGTAAATATTCTGTTATTTTTTTTTAATTTATCCATCCACATTTCTGTCTTCAATTATTTCAATTTTTAATTTTGTAATCTCGTAGAATCTAACGTCATTATTTGAAGGCAGGTTTGACAGATTTTTAAAATATTACTTAATTAATTGTCTACCACAATTTAGAGGATTAGAGATTTCTGCTTCCTCTTCCGCTCCTTTGTTAGCAAAAATATTTTTGATTCATTTCATCAGCAAAAAACTCCCACTCCTTTTGCCAGTAAAAGATGTCCCACTCGTTTTACTAGCAAAAATTCCTCCTACTATTGTCAGTAGAAATCACCCCTAAGTCTAACGTTACCAGACATTATTTATGAATTTCAAACGTTTACATTTTTGCTCACAAATTCACAGAAAAAGATTGAAAGTTTCTCCAATGACGGAGGTTAAGCAGTATTAGAAAAAAATCTAATTTACCTTCTGCGCCGATGGAAACCAGCTTGACTCCTTTACTTGCAATGTAATCGAGGGCTTTGTTGACGTTGGCAATTTTGTGAAAACGCATCTTGCCTCTGTCGGGTTTCGGCAATGTTTCCCCCGATATAACCTCCAGCAGCAACATGAGCTTCAGACCATTCCGGAAGTCTTCTTCAATATTTTCTATGGCAGTACCGGCTTTCCGGAGATGACTGTTGCACCATGCTGTGAATGTCTGAAAAAGAAACATGAAAACGTTAGTCTTACCATACCAACTAATGGTGCGTATCCACCGGTTCGTGAACAGTTTGTAAGCTGTTCGCGAACAGTTCGCAAGTTGTTCGCGAACAGTTCGCAAGTTGTTCACGAACTATTAGCTCGGTAAATACGCATCATGAGATATGAAATTCGGCGAACATATCTTTTAATGTTACGGACAACCAGAAGGAATTTAAGCGAAAAGCACGCGAACAGAGTCAACAACATTAATGCTACACGAGATATTCGCGAACTGTTCTCGAACATTTATTGGATATAAATATTGGATTGGAATGTTTATTTGAAAGCTGTTTAGCTAGCTAGCTAGCTGTTTAGGTAAAAATCAATTTCTGTTTTAATCTAAACAATATTAGGAATTTACATACGGTAATGAGCAGTGGCGTGCATACAATGAAGACAAAAAGGCATTGCCCGCCCTAATAAAACTATAAAAGAAAATATAAATGAACACCTAGTCGTAAATAAAACTAATTTTTCAGTAATAGGTATAGTATTCCTTTTCATTAACACTTTGCTTCTCTTTTCAACCATTAAATGAAAGGTATAAACCTTTAAAATTTATTGAAGGTTATTGCAAAGTTAACACGAATGCGGTAATATTCCAGTGAACCATCATACTCCATCACAGTATTCCTATGTAGGTGGCCCATAAACGAAACCAATAGGTGGAATCCGACAATACCATAGCGCTTTTATGGAGATGTAAAGGCAGCCACGTTCATGTTAACATGACAGCGACATCTGTGTTACGGTAGAGGTACAATACATTAAAAATTTCTATTTCGGTAAATCCCCTAGATATTTATAAATAGTGCAATTTCTTAGTTTTGTAGTCTACATCTACGTTCCGTGTGTGCTTTGTAGTGTTTATTAGTACAAACTGAATTTATTCGTTTTATGAAAACTATGAACTGTTCTGTAGTTTATTGCACTATTAGTGATCGTACGAAAATGCAGTAAAAATGTGATCATCGTGAAAACGCTTACAACGGCTAAAAAACCTTCATTGGCGTCCAAATCATTTTAAAATACATAGAAAATTCCTTCACTTAATCTTGTGTTTGAATATTTTAGTAAAAAAAGCTATGACAATTACAAATGAACTATTAATTTCGAAAGAAAAAAAAAATGCGGACTGAAAAGTTTAATAATATAGAAATTTAGTGTTCCACTTTTAAACGTGCGAATAGGATGATTGCAAGAATTTTCTGACCTGTAAGGAAACAATGATTTTTACTGGCTCAAATTTAATTCAACCTTTACTTTTGTTTATATCGGAATCATCGAATATCTAATGGCCTACCCTATCTCGAATAGCACTGCACGCCACTGGTCATGAGTTATACAAGGGACACGTAGCCTGTAGAGTTGTATGGTTTTAACCAAAAACTAGCTCATGTATTTATATAATCGTGTAAATCTGAAAAACTATCCACCATATTTCTCTAAACTATTACCTAATCACTGAAAAGTTTTAATAAAAACGAAACGACGCCTACTGATTTCATCACATTTCAACCTTTTTGTTATTTGACGAAAACGGGTGGCGAATTTTGTACACATTTTACTTCTATTCCCTAGTCACTTAGTGCCCAATGAATGAATGTCACCAGCCAAATTAGGTCGCCTAGAATTGTTCACATCTTTTTTCCTAATGGGCCAACAATTAGGGAAAAAATACGTTTGTTAGCCTAATTGCATACAGATAAAATCGGTTTATTGTCCGCTTTTGACTGAGTCACGTAGGAATTATGTAAAATGGGCGAAAGGCCAACGTTTTATTTATAACATTATCTAAAGCAAGGTCTCCAACGCTTCTATGCTTCGTAATAATAGCCAAGTCTCGTAAACAACAAAACATCACCTCCATGAAATTCAACATTGATACGGAAACCCAATAATAATAAAAAAAAAACAATAATAAACATGTCACCTGAGTAATTAAAGCTTTGTATAAGGTGTGATTAGGGAATTCGATCCCGGTCATTATTGCTAATCCCGGGATTTCGGGATTATATTTGGTCAATCCCGGGATCCCTGGGTTATTTCGATATTGAGGGTTACAAACAAAAGAAAGGAGAATTTTATAGAAATCAGCTTTTTAATTAACTAATTAAAATTTAGATCAACCTAAACAAAATTTAGACACATATCAATGCACTTACCTCTCTTTTCTAACTAATCATTCTTTATGTAAAATTCTTTTTCGATATCTGTTTAAAATTTTTTAAATTGAAAAAGCCTTTAAGTATGTTATCAACTATGGAAATAAACTGTGAAAATTAACAAAATTCTCTCTTAACATAAACCAATGACTTTCATGTAACTCCCTAGTCAGTAGCAAACTAAAAGCAAAAAGTACTTATTTAAAAATAATATTAACGAGTCACATTCCTATTACTAAGTGAAACTAAGTTAATGTGAACATTGTAATTTGAACTATGAACATATGATCTGAGAAATAACAACACGTCAATCACCAAACTTTTTAGTTAAAAATAAAAAAAGTTTTATTTCAACCATCCGTAGCAACCTCGGTGGGTTAATTTATGGTACTTGCTTGGAATAAAACATTGTGTTTTATATTAAAAAGATAAGCAAGCAATTTTATTGAGAGCACTGGCACAGAAGGTTTCACTGTGTGCAGTCCATTTTACATTTTTTTTGAAATGATGTTAATCCCGAAAATCCCGGGATCAGAAAAATGTAATCCCGAAAATTTCGGGACTGAAAAGCGGTCGGGATCCCTGGGATCAAATCCTCTAGGTGTGATCGACTAATGAGCGAATCTGACAATTACGCCAAGAGAATGAGAAATCTGAACGCAGCTCGTTAGTCGTTAGGTTATTTTGGCACGAGTTCGGAAAGTAATTTCAGTATTACCTTGCTTCTCTTATAATCTTTAGTTATCCAGTTTACTGTTACTGAAGCTTTAAAGGAAAAGTGACTTTTCTGAAAATATCTTTTTAACCCTTTATTGGTAGAGGGGATAAAAATTGGTCTTAACCTTTTCAAGGTCACTTTACTCGATACTTTACCATAATTTTTAAAAAGAGTTGTCGATTTTTTTTAGCAAATTCGAGTGTTTCTTGAAATGACCAAACTTCGAGTTTAAAGTTGAATCTAATTTATTATTGAAAATTGCAAAACTTGAAAGCGAAATTCAAGTCAAAATGTTTAGATTAACATTGAAATTTTGAAAAAAGTATTTCGCAATTAAAGTCGTAACATCAAGAAAAAATATAACACCTTATAAATTTTTTTTTGTATCTTTCAAATCTAAACTAGAGTCTCTGGTTTATTATATTTTGAGATGAAGTCGAAATTTCGAGAAGATTATTGTCTATATTTCGAGATTAAAGGCGAAAATTCCCTAAAATATACTTGGAATTTTTCTTCTTGAATCTTTAAAAGAAAGTCGGAATTTTGAGATCAAGAGATTCGAAATAATATTGAAATCTAAAGTTTAACTTTAAATTTCTAATTTTTCTTTAAAATTAAAAAAATTTCAAGATATTTAAACTCTCAAGACGAAAATTTGAAATTTCTAGTTTAAAATTAAAATACCTACCGAATATCGAAATGAACTATTTTTGGCACCCAATGTGGGGCCCCTTTCTTTCCTCATAAGCGCTTTCCGTTTGAAATTAGTTAACTACTCGTTGTGACTTGCATCTTTTTGCTTCTTTGAATTATTTAGGCAAGTTCGCGTATTAGTTTGGAGAGTTCTTTGATATTGATTCTGCTCTAAGTTGATTTGACTTTTATACCTTAGATTCTGCATTTAATTGGTTTAAAAATTTAAAATTTATCTGTTTAGATGTCCTAGTTCTAACTTTAGGGTGTAAAGTTGTGTATTCACTTTGAACCTTGAAGATGTCATAATTGATTTTTAATTAAAGTTCCTTTGTGGCTGTGATTAGGACTTGGATATTTCAGGTTAAATAGGAAGATACGCGAGGCCATCGAAATCCAAAAATTCCCCAATAACATCAACAGAGACGAAGATTACATGCTTTCCTCCATCTGGAAACCAACCATCGGAAATCTTCGGAAGTGATCGCACAGACGCGTGGTATATAAAGTTTCCCTTTCCCTCTTTCCTGTCAGAAGAGTTTCGCCTCTGGTATGGTGGACATACTGAGTGACCGTGCTCTTCTGTCTAAACTTTCTTATCCTTTGTACCAAGTTTCAATTCAGAAGAGTTTCGCCTCTGTTATGGTGGACATACTGAGTTACCGTGCTCTGATGTTTTGAAATTGGCTTTTTTTTTGTTTTTTTTTTGCATATTGCCTCATATTCCTCTTTTCATCTATTTTTCTTTCTTTATTCCTGAAGAAGCCCCCTACGATAGTGGGCGAAACGTCGAACACATTTAGTAGTTCTTCGACACGGTCCAATCCCGGAAGAAGTATGTCCTGTACAGGTTAAACTCGGGTTTAAATCTTTCTTTTTCTTTCTCTCCCCCTCTCCCCCCCCACTCTCTCTCTCTCTCAATGGTCCCCTTAAATTCTCGAGATGCCCAAAAATAGATTTTCTTGTGTGACCTTGCGAAACTTCCAATGTTTCAAAAGTCTTCATCGTGCTGGGTTTTTAAGGTGAAGCCTGGTTGCTATTTCGGTTACATTTTGCTGCTGTTGAGAAATAATACGAGGGCGGCAGATTGATAAGTACGGTAAAAATGAATGAAGCGGTAATACTAGTATACAAGTTATAACATTTTTGGACCAGGTCATTGTTTTGAGAATACATACACGAAATTTCATACCGATATTTGAATTGGTATCGGTATGTCAGTCGTTTAGACCGGACAAGTCGTTCTTTCGCAGTTAAAATGGAAAAAAGTGAATTTCGAGTGTTGATAAATCATTACTTTTTTACGCAAAAAAAACCATCACGGAAACAAAAAATCTTTTGATAAGTATTATTGTGAATCTTCTCCGTCACTTAAGATGATTCACAAGTGGTTTACTGAGTTTCTTTGTGGTAGGGCAAGCACGCAAGGCCTTCCTGGCTCAGGCGTTCAATTGAGGTAACCACTCCAACAATGATCAAGGAAATCCACAATAGTTGAGGGAAATATCCAACACTGTAAACATCTCATATGAACGACTTTCCAACATATTGCATGAACATTTGCATATGAAAAAGCTTTCGGCAAGATGGATGCCACTTTTGTTGACAATTGACCAAAAACGTGAAAGAGTGACACTTTCCAAGGCTAATTTGCCGCTGTTTGAACGAAACCCAGATGAGTTTTGCGTCGTTAATCACTGTTGATGAAACATGGATTCATTTTTACACACCAGAGACAAAACAACAATCTAAACAACCAGCGGAAGCTGGTGGCAGTGCTCCGAAGAAGGCCAATCAGGACATCAGTAGGCAAATTTAAGACTACGGTTTTCTGGGACGTACAAGGTACAATCTCAAGTAATTTCCTCCAAAAGGGGAAGGCAATAAATTGAGAGTATTGCACTACATTCTTGGATTAGTTAAATCAAGAAATCAAAGCAAAACGGCTTCATCTTGCCAAGGAGAAAATCTTGTTTCACCACGATTATGTTCCTGTCCTTGGCCATTGCAAAGGCCAAGTGGTGGAGTTACGCTACGAAGAGCTTCCCCATCCACCATATTCTCCTGACCTAAGATGATAGTTTAGTTATCGAAACGCGTTAGAGCAACCTTTGTTGTCTTTTTTAATCTTTTCTGGTTTCAGGGGACAAGATTTGTATTTTAATTTTTAAAGGTAACCAAGGACCAGTCCGTTCCACAAAAAAATGGAAAACATTCAAAATTTCGATAAAAACTCAAGATTCAACTGATGTGTCTGAGTATTTGCAATAAGGTGAAATATCGTAAAAAACAACCAAATTATTAAATTATTTTGTATTAACTGGGATCGACAAATTCGTTTAAATCATATCATGGCAATCTGGCGAATACCACCCTCGTTTTTCTTCTCAATTTCCTCCTCGAAAATAGATCTCGATTTAATTTGCTTTTGTTGGATATCATACATTTTGGTATTTTTAAAAGCGTATCAAGTCTAATTATGTCAGATTAAGTGCGTCAGGACTACTTAACTCTCTAAAAGCTTATGTAGACTTACGTCAAACTTATTAAATCTGACCGATTAGAATGCAAAGGAATTTAGAATATAAACTTGTGAGATTGTGACTCATTTAGATTATTTTAAGATTTTGTTGATACTACCGCATTTAATAATGAAATATTTTGGATTTTGGCAAAAGTCGTTTCGTTATGCCAAACTACTTTAATCTAACACTCGAATTTCAACACTGTAATTAGTTTTTTTTTATTTTTTCGTCTGTAAAACGAGTGTTTCATATATTATTTCGATAACGGAGAACCTTAAACGAACCATGCTTTGTTCGTTCAAATAGATATCTATAGATCACATAATAAGTCGTTTCTATATTGAAAAGGGTCAAGAGTACTCCAGAGGTCGCAGACGACCCATAATTGGTACAGCTTAGTTCAAATGGACAACTAACAAAATAGTTTATGAAACATTTTGAAATTACATAAAATATTCGCATTTATGTTTCGTAAAAAAAATTAAAAAAAAAACTAAATTATGTAAAATATTTGTATCTTAGTTGTCTGAAGTGTCTTAAAATTCCATTCAATTTAAATAGAATTAACAGGTAACATAACACTTACATCGAACATTTCGATGTAATTGACCAAGTCATCGAAATTAAAATCATCTACGCCAAGATACAACGGCATCAAGAGTATGGTCAAAATGGCCTCTGAAAAATCTTTCTCCAAAGACCTTGACTACATTGAAACTGCTTCGGAACTGATGGCTTTTGAAGTCAAGTAATCACGTTAATAGAATCTTGCTTACGTTAAAATGTCATCAAATATGGCCATAATGAAAACAAAGCACCTCAATCCTAACAATATTATCAGAGAGTGGATGTAACACCTGAATTTCTAATGAAGTAAAACACAACTTTTTCAATTAAATACAAAGTCAAAGAATTTAATAAGGTTTGTGGAGTCAAAAAAATTTCAAACGCTTGAACTGGCTCCACATCTCTGGTGATAGCACCAGCAAGTTTCCTGGCAGAAGGAAAAAGAAGTGGTTTACCGACGTCATTAACGAATGGTTTCAGTAGTCCCTAAAGTTTGTAAAAACACCATTCTCGTTATAACCACGACCTACTGACTTGGTATCAGTTCACCAACCCCACTGACGAAAAGAAATCCGGAAAACACTTGCGTGCATCTCAAGTAAATTAATGGACGTAAACTCGGCGTCTATTCGACGTTGAATCAGGAAGAGGAAATTTTGGACGGTTTCCCGACGTTGTTTAGACACTTTCATAGGTCGGTTTGCGATGGCATTAAATTTAGAAATGTTTTAGAAGTTTAAATAGCTGAAATTCGGTCTGGTGGTAAAGCGACCAATTCGTGCACTTTGATTTATGTTACGGTGAACGGCTTAAATAAACTACAAACTACACGTTTATGTTCGGATGATTAAAAACGCTCTGTGGTATTTTAATCCCATCACCATGAAACTTGGTTTTACAATGGTAACGTGGATTAATTGGCGATTTAGTCTAGTTGTTATTAAAGCGTGGGAAGGCGAATTTACAATCTAATTCATTCAGGACCGAAAGCGGAGCGTAATTTGAGTGCATAAAATATTTCGTCCCAATCACTTTTAAATCTACGAACCATAGACGTCTTGGGTTTCAATCTGCAGAGAGCTACGTACGCATGGTTAATTCATGAAATCAAAGAATTCTTGCTTTTGAAATGAAAGTCATGAAATGTCCCTATGTATTATTATAATTTGATCAAATACGTAAAAATGCGTTAATTTCGAAGCTGCCAGAGAGCGATTAAGTTTTTAAATGACAAGCAGAGTCATCGACAAAGTTCGAAACCGATAATTCGATTTGATAATCCCGATTGTCATTTGGTTGACGCAGAGAGAACATATTTGTGACGAATTCACTACCGATTAGGTGGCAATCTGTGCAAGAAACAGCGTAAACGGTCAGCGACAAAATTTCAATTTAAAACAACACGTTAAATGTGGTTCAATTTCAGGCCAACAATAGGATAATAGTCTACGATTTTAACATCTCACAGTGTCGGTTGAAAGTAAATTTACTTCCTCGGCGGTTGCAATAATCTCGTTATGTCGAAAACTCTTGCAACAGATCACCTTGGAATTAAATTGGCCAAGAGGTTATCGATAAGACGCGTTGATAATTGGTTTTAATCGCGACTTATTAGTCCTTTACGTGGAATAGATTTCTAGGTCATTGCACACAGGTGCCATAGCATCAATGAACTGTAATTTCAATCTCTGAACTCCGAACTGAATCAATTTCGTTCAAAATTAACTCTTTCCAAATGATTGACTTTGTTGCAACAATAGCGCACTAGATTCATGATTTCTTCAACGAAATATGATTTAAAACTAAATTATTTAAACAAAATTGTTTTGATTGCTAGATTTGAATTTGGCGAAATTAAATTCGGTAAAATAACTGTAACTATTAAACTTTTAGCTGACCTACAGGTTTTTTTGTGGTTTATCGCGGGTGAAATAGTGCAAAAACAGAGCGCAAATCAACTGAAAACGTTCTAAGATAGAATAAAATTACCTTAATATTTTGGTCATCAATATCAGGGCCATCTAACACACAATGTAGATTAAAGCGTAAAAAAGATGACATTTTAAATTTCGAGACATTGTCAAAATTTAGGGCTGTTGGCGTCTGACGACCTACCGGTTTATAAAGCTATTGAATGCGTAACCTTGGACCTACAGCCGAAACGACCTACAAGCAAAATTGATTCATTAGGAAGATTAAAACAAAAATCATTTTTCTATGTCGCTCTATGTTCTAAAGCTAGCCGCAGATGAACGACTTTTAATCAATCGATCAAATAATCCATGCTATGACGATAATGTTAATGCGAGAGCCCCCAAATAAGCGACTGAAAAATCGGCTACAATCTGTATTAGGAAACAATATAATTGGCCTATTTTTATTCGACGATTAAAAATTGTTCAACCGGACTAAGCGTTTTTCAATTTAACACAACGCCTTGAAAAACGCAGAAAATCGTAATATTTCAACGCAAGACCTAAACTGTTTCACTGTAAAGAATTCCATGGCTAAAGAGTTCCAAGTGAAAGAGTAGTTTCTATTTTTGACTCTTTTTTTTCTACCAAATGCGGAACAGTCGTTATAATATTATAGTCCATTTCAGTTAAATATGCATAAGAGTAAGCCGTGAAGTATTAAATCAACCTTTAGATAAGTTTATTAATTTTTTGTAGCATTTCTGCAACCCAGTTTGGAAATATTTAAATTTTTATTAATGAAAGTTGACAATATTCTGAAACAACAATTTTTGAAACATGACTACGTGTACATGATATCTAAATTTATTTAAAACGTCACCTCATTACAGTTGACAAACAATATGTTAGTTTACTTTATATAGAATAGGCAAAAAATGAAATATAGAAGACCAAAATTAGACATATTTTTTTTAAATGCATTATGAAAATATAAAAAATGTAAAAAAAAATAATTTTTCCGACCAAAGGGAATCCACCATGAAGAATAGTTTAGATACGTTATTAAAAAAATCACTAGAACCAAAGCTCGCTTCAGGCGTAAACATTTTGATGTTTAATGTGTTGCCTGTATTTTAGGGATTGGTTGGCAAAAATAATCGGAAAAAAAATGTTTTCCATATTCTTTTTAATTGAATTATTAACAATTTAATAATTCCCAACAGAAACTGACATAAAATATAAAAGAATCTATATTTAAAACAATCGACAACAAATTAAAATATTTAATGATATTTAGGTTAGGATTTAAAAAACACTAGAACATCATTAAAAAATGCCACAGCGCTGCCACACGACCATGTCTAAATATTACTAAATATTAGAAGTTCAGTGTCTACTCTGATGCAGATTTATCTGAAATGCACTATAGGTTGGAATTTTAAGAACACAGAACACCATTAAGAAGTGTCAAATCGCTGCCACACAACTTTGTCTAAATATTACTAATTCCTATTGTTGCCACAACAAAATTAGAAATTCAGTGTCCATTTTGATGCGGATTCATCTTAAATGGACTATAAATAACGGGCGAAAAAAAATCCAATAAAACATAAATGAAAATAAAAAATTTCCTTATCCAATTTTTGACAACTGTGCTTGTTCTATTTAGAGGACTTGATCCCGGGATCCCAAAAATCGGAATCTCGGGATCTCGACCGCTTTTCAGTCCGGAAATTTTCGGGATTAAATTTTTCTGATCCCGGGATTTTCGGGATTGACATCCTTTAAAAAAAATGTAAAATAGACTGCACATATCGAAACGCTCAGTACCAGTGCTCTCAATAAAATTACTTGCCTGTCTTTAATATAAAATACAAAGTTGAATTTCAAGCAAATACCATAAATTAACCCACCGAGGTTGCTATGCCTGGTTGAAAAAAAAAAACATTTTTAATTTTTAATTAAAAAGTTTTGGGATCGACGTGTTGTTATTTTTCACATCACATTTTCGTAATTCAAATTACAATGTTTCTATTAACTTAGTTTCATTTATATTTAATAGAAATGTAACTGGTTAAATTATTTTTAAATACCTTTTACTTGTTTTGATAGGGTACTAGGGAGTTACATGAGAGTCATTGGTTTATATTAAGAGGGAACTTTAAGTTTAAGTTTGTTTCCAAAGCTAGTACTTACAGGTTTTTTTAATTTATAAAACTTTAAAGAGATGTCGAAAAAGAATAACTTTACATAAAGAGTGATTGGTTAGAAAAGAGTGGTAAAATGCATTGTTTTTTTTATATTTTGATTACGTTAATTGTTGTCTAAATTTTAATTTGTTAATTAAAAAACCGACTTCTATAAAAATTTCTTCTCCTTTATTAATAACCCTCAATACCGAAATAATCCCGGGATTCCGGGATTGACCAAATATAATCCCGAAACCCCGGGATTGGAAATAAGGATCGGGATTGAATTCCCTAGTTCTATAGCATACCTAAGTAGATAAATCACACTGGTAGGTTAAAAAGAAACTATCAAATATTCTTAAAGTGATGCAACTGATGTATTTTTGCTCTGTGGCCAGCCAAAGTAGATAAATTGTTCCAAAAGTAGACTAAGAGGCGCTTGTTATAATTAATGTCAAAAGTACGTAATATAATTTAAATAAGTCAGTGAATTTCCCAATTTTATCCACTGGTGTGTTCATCACCTCAAAAAGGGGCTTGTAAATTAAAATCTGTACCGTAATGAAGCCCTGCCACAGTACATTAGTGCTCATTCATTAAAAAAAAAAGTGTGTTCCAGTTACCAGTTAGAATGCGTAGTGATTTAGTGATTATCGAAAAGTGAAACATTAAAATACTTCGCAACTTTATCGAAATAACGAGGGTATTATGATGATTTAAGTGCAAAGGCGTTCGAGCTTATACGTGGTTTATCTGTAAATAAGCATAACGCACCGAAAGATGTAATATTTAAATTTCCAGGTTTTGTTGTTAAATATTCTTGTCTAATGAAAACAAGTGCTGATGAATTGCGGTGTTATTTTAATCTAAATAATAGTTTTGTTTCAAAAGCGTGAACAAATTAAGGAAAATAAAATAAACGTCGAAGAATGAAAATATTTCAGACGGTAAGTCAAACTAAAAATTGACATACAGTGGAACATAGAACAAAAAAGTACCAACAGCATAACAATAAACACAACATAGGCGTAGCCATAAGTGGGGCGCTTGCCCCATCGTCTTTTATTTTAAACAAAAACGTCTTGCTAGAAATATCCACTCTTAAAATTCGTTTTATTTTTTAAATATCGACTTATTCTGAACATTCGAATTTCTTCCTAAAATTTGACTTTCTCTGGGAACTTTTCGAAATTACGTTTTTTTTTCGAGCCAACAAGAATTAAAAATGGTGAAAAATAAAAGCTTTTTGTAAAAATATCGACTTTGTTTAAGTTGGATTTTCTACGAAATTTCCACTTTTGAAAATTTCCCCTTTTATCGAAATTTTGTCGTTTTATTCCAAAATTCGAGTTTTTCCGTTTCAGGAAATTGCGACTTTTTGGTGTAAATGGTTTCTCGGAATTTCGATTTTTTTTCTTAAAATTCGTTAATTTTCTCAAATTAAAACTTAAATAAAAAACTAAATTTTAACAAAAACGTGTTAAAATGTGAAAAAAAAATATTATTCGAAAGTTTCGAAGAAAATATTTCTTGGGATTGCCAGTCATTTTCTCGAAATTTCAAGATTGTCAAAATTTAAATATATAGGTGTTTTTACCATCCCTATTCAAAAGCAATATTTTTACAAAGTAATACTTTTATTCATGCAAAATTTAAACAAATAAATAATAAAGCCCAGAAAAATATATATTTTTTGGAAATTTAGAGGAAAATATTTCTAGGAAGTTTCAACGTTCTTTTCGAAGTTTCACAATTATGTCAACATTTAAACCAAAGGATAAAAAGGCGAGAACAATGTTTTTAGAAATGAAAACGTTCAACCTCGCGAAATAGCGAAAGTTGGTATAGATATCAAGAAAAATATATTTTTTTTAATTTCGTGGAAGCCCAGTTCTTTCTCTAAATTTCAAGATGCAAATGAAGGGATAAAAGGTCCGAAAGTAATATTTTTAGAAAGTAAGACATTTTTACTTGAAATCAAATTTGTTTCGACTATATTTAAAAATTCGACTTTTTTGTCGCAACTAAACGCATTAAATATCGATTTATTTGCGACATTTTGACATATTGGTCTAAATTTCGTTTTTCCGAATATTTCGATTTTTGGTTGATCTATTTTTTGCAAGTTATGCTTTTTCCCAATTTTTTTTCGAAATTTCGATAAGATAAATAATAAAAATTAAAAAATAAGGTTATGTTGTCTACAATTGTCACATCAATGGCATATGGCATATTTTTTAATGAGTATGAAGTAAGATACGACATATGTATCTTCTAAAAATTAACCCTTTCGCTGCTGAATTAAAAATTCCTGGGCAACCGTCCCTGTGCTGAATTATTTTGTGTAGGAACGTAGTTTTTCGTGTGTAGCACCGAGATTCCGCTATAATGGTACCCACGCCACCTCTTGTGCACATTTTTCAGTTTTCAGTATTATTTTTTTTTGCCGAAAACGTAAATATCCGTAAGAAGCGGGGAGATTACTGCTTTTTGATAACTTTATCCATACGTGTGCAGTAGTGAAAGGGTTAATATAGAAATGGAAGAAATGTGAGGTTGTGATGTCCACAAATGATACGTCGATCTTGTAATGAGTATGAAGTAATTAACCCCTTCGCGACGTGCTATTTTCCTATTTTTAAGTATGCCCATAAGGCAGGAAGTTTTCGAGGTTTACGGAATCGTATAATCTTCGTCGTTATAACATACATTTACCGGAAAAGTACGATAATCGGCGTCTCTACAAGAATATTGTATTAAATTAAAAATATAATTCGGATAAATACAGTCTTCGACTATTTGTAACATTTTTTTAACACGGGAATATACGGTCTTCGGCGCGAAAGAGTTAAATGTTTCTAAATCTGTTTGATAAAGTTGTTTTCTTGGACATATATTATCCACTACAGAGCAAATCATCATAAAGTCATTAAAGTGATGTCCGTTTACACCGAACCTAAAAGAACCGAAGCAATCCTTTTGTTATAGCGAAGTTAGTAGTAAACTATAGATGCTCATTAGTACAATAAGAGTATCTTAATTCGTCCGTGCTTTACAGATTGGTTCATTATAAGATAAAGTTCATAATAAGCGGACATCACTGTATAAACAAAACTCAATGAAACTTGTCAAAGTAATGAATTATTGAATTAAGTCAGTGCCAGTTTACACGTGGCAAACTTGAAATAATAAAATTAAGCGCTAAAATATCCTTTTTATATAAATAAAATCAAATCGAACATTGTCGCCTGCATTTTATCAACCAAACATATCTTAATTGCTAATATCCGTATGTTATTCTAAGAATAATTCTTAATTAATCAGTTGGTATTCCCGTTGATCGTTCTAAGATTTTTTAAAACACGTTTTAAATTCACCAACTTTTTCATGCGATTGAAAACAGTTAAATTTCAACTAAACCAGCTTATTATTTTACACCACTGGGAGAGTTTTAACTAGATCCCCAACTAATAACTAGCCAGTTTTTTAAATAAATTTAGCAAATAAAACTGATTTTTTTTCGAACGAAGCAAACTTAGCTCTTGCTAAATTTGTTTCAGTTTAAAATGATTAACTGAAACTAGTTAAAACCACAAATCGCCAATTCTCGTAGGTGCTCTGTGGTTAAAGCTTCTCCAATCTAGGTAGAAATTTCCACTGGATAGCGAAGATAGACGTTTCGTTTCATTCAAATAAATCCCACATTTACCAACCATCAAACATATGGAGCCCAATGGTTCTTTTATGGATAAAAATTTGTTTGTAGTCGATTTGGAATTCGAATGGCGATCGTTGACACTTCACTTTCGCCGCATTAAATAATGGCATTTTAATTTCACAAAGTTGACAAATGTAATCTGAACGTATGTAAAATGCATACTCTGCCCAATTAACGGTCGTTTAATCCAAGGTCTTCGTTTCACTAGAATGGGAAATTGTTATTCCGAAAGTGTCTGAGAAATTCACAACTTTTACTATCATACAATGTGCGTGACACGGCATCGTAGATAGGAAGGAATTATTTAGTAAAGTTAAAAGTCCTCCGCTTTAAATTCATTATGTTGGGAGACGCCTTGGGTTGAGTTATGGAAAGTAAAGCAAATAGAGGTAATCGATATGAATTAGAACATGTTGCAAGTGCAAGCAGCAAAAAAGTAAATAAAAAGTCAAGGTGACTGGCAGAAATATTATTACACATTTATATCCGTCTATAAATACGCGTGTCAATTAGATAAATAACATAAATCTTGCAATTATGAGTGCGATGTCTATTAAGGAATGTTTTACATTATAATGTTAGAACGGACTTTAATTACAATTTAGTAGGCAAATGGGTAATATGAAAATAATTATTCTTTTGTGGGCCCACCATTTGCTATTCTTTGAAGCGTCGAAATTCATAAGCATAAAAATCAATTTGTGCTCACGCCCACCTCATTCACTTAACTTTCATTTCGCCGACTTTTCTTTGATCACTTTAAATGTTTAAATGTTCAGCTCGTTCACCAGATCCAGATCTGACTCCCGACGAATTCCATTCCTGGTGGTCTAAATTTATTCATTCATGAAATTCTCGAAATTATTTTTATTAAATTTAGATTTATTTTACGTTATTTGGTACTTAAGCTGAATGTAATGATTGTAATGTTTGGTGAACTGGTCTACTAGGTAATTTGCTGTGTTTCATTCAATATTATCTACTTAATAAATTTCTAAGCACCGACAGCCTGAACCGGTGGGTCAAGGAGCACGAAATTTCACACAGGTATCCCCGGTAAAACGTAGATGAGTACTAAGAGAGGATTTTTCAAAATTTAGCCTCTAGGGTCTTAAAAATAGGCATTAAAAACAACCTAAAATGTATGCAATGAATAACACACCCAGTTGTATTTAAAGTTGCCTCACGCGTTTAGAGCTGACATCGTTCAATGTATTTCCACACGAATTTATCCAAATTTTTGCAGATGATCAGTATATATTTTGTCTTTCTTGTCTACTGAAAAAATAAGTTGTAAACTCGATGACTTTGCTTAAATAGAAACCTATAGAGCAACATTTTTTTAGACATTATGAAGTTTCTTCTCAAAAATTGCGAAATTGTAGCCAACATTTTCTGTCCAAAATTGAAAATTTGAGCAAATTTTTTCGAAGTTTAAACTTTTTTTCTAAAATTTTTGATTTTCCAAAATTTAACATTTTTTCCAAACTTTGCAAATTTGTTGAAGTTTCAAAAAGCAGTTTTGAGAAGAAAATGGAAAGTTCGACCTTAAAACGTAGAAATTAAATTCAAGAGATTCAGTTCGAGAAGAAAAACTAAAAATTTTAATAAAAAACAAAATGAAATTATTTTTAGAAATACATATTTCGATTTTTTTAAATGTTTTCCCAGTTTTATATTTGAAGTGAGGATTTCTAATATTTTGTTAATTTTGTCTTGAAAAACGTAATGAATAAGAATAACGTCGACATTTAAGGACAAAAGTTAAAATTGTAAGAACCAATTTAAAATTGTCTTTCGTTTCTTATTTCTTAAAATTTTGAGAGAAACGTCAAAATCCTGAAACTGGAAAAATCGAAACAAGTTTCAAACAAATTTCTAATTTTTTTCTTAAAACTTTCAAAAAGGACAATTTGGGATTAACGAGAAAATACCCAATACAACATTGCAACAAAAATATAATAACATAATATTCTCGAATTTTAAAGTTTAAAATTTCATATTTAAAATTAAAACTTTTAAATTAAACTTGGAATGCAGTGACCAAGGTTAAAGAAACTTTTCAATTTCTACAAAACGGTTTCTTGAAATTTTGAGTTCAAACGTAATTTGGAAATGATATTGAAATTTCAAGCAGAAACTTCCAAATATCTTTAAAAATGTTTCCCCACATTTCAATTTAAACATTGTAGTTTCCAAAATAAAGTCAAAATTTTGTGCTCTTTTTTCAAAATTTTCAATTAGATCTTAAACTCCCAAATTCTTCAAATTTTGACCTTTTTTCAATTTAAACTTGAAAAATACTCTTATTTAAAATGTCACTTTTAAAATCGAAATTTAGTTAAGGCTCGAATTGGTTTTATGCAATTTGTTGAAAATTTTAAAAATTAACAATTTGGAAAGTCAAAAAAATTCAGGAACAGGCGAATTTTTCAAAAAGTCCAAGTTCTAAAAATTCGAAGTTTCGAGCAAAAGGACCACATTTGCAAAAAAATTGAAATAAAGTTAAAATTTTGAAAACGGGCAGAAATTTAAAAAAAATTATACTCTGAAAAAAGTCATAACTTCGAGAAAAAGTCGAAATGTTGATGATGAAAGGTCGAAATTTTGATAATAAAAGATCGAAATTTTCAAAATTATAAAAATTCTGAAAAAAAAAAATGTCAAAAAATTTTGAGAATTATTCTATTGAAAGTTAAAAAAAAGTTCATTTCATTTTGTGCTCTTTTTTAAAATCCCCATTTAGATTTTAAACTCGAAATTTCGACTTTTTAAAACATTTTTTAGTTTAAACTTGAAAAATACTTTTTTAAAATGTCAGCTTTAAAATCGAAGTTTGGTTAAGTCTTGAATTGGTTTTATACAATTCATCAAAAATTTTAAAAATTCGCAATTTGGAAAGTCGGATTCTTCAAAAAAAATTAAAATTTTCCGAAACAGGCGAGATTTTCAAAAAATCCAAATTTAAAAATTCGAGGTTTCCAGTAAAAGGGCAACATTTTCAAAATTTTAAAAAAATCAAAACTTTGAAACCAGACAGAAATTTTGAAAAAAAAAACATACTTTGTTTTTAAAATGTCAGCTTTAAAATCGAAATTTCATTAAATCTTGAATTGGTTTTATTCAATTCATTAAACATTTTAAAAATCAGATTCTTCAAAAAAAAAATTAAAATTTTCCGAAACAAGCGAGATTTTCAAAAAATCCAAGTTTAAAAATTCGAGGTTTCCAGTAAATGGGCAACATTTTCAAAATTTAAAAAAATTCAAAACTTTGAAACCAGACAGAAATTTTAAAAAAATCAAGCATCTCTAAAAGGCTGTAAAATTCCTATAAATCCCACATTATTTGGACCTTTACGAATTTGAATATATCCCATTCTTTTTTTTTTAATGTCAGCTTTAAAATCGAAATTTCATTAAATCTTAAATTGGTTTTATACAATTCATTAAACATTCTAAAAATTCGCAATTTGGAAAGTCAGATTCTTCAAAAAAAAATTAAAATTTTCCGAAACAGGCGAAATTTTCAAAAACACCAAGTTTAAAAATTCGAGATTTCCTGCAAAAGGGCAACATTTTCAAAATTTGAAAAAAATCAAAACTTTGAAAGCAGACAGAAATTTTGAAAAAAATCATACTCTGAAAAAGTCATAACTTTCAGAAAAAAAAAAGAATTTTGATGATAAAAGGTTGAATTTTCAAAAAAATGAAAATTTTGACGCAAATTCGAAAATTTCAAAAAACTAAAAACTGCGAAAAATTCAATTTTTGAAAAAAGTGAAAATTAAAAAAAAAGTCTAATTTCGCTCTGTGCTCTTTTTTTTTCGAAATTCCCATTAAGATTTTAAACTCGAAAATTCTTTAAAATTTCGACTATTTTTTTAAACTTTTGGAAAATCAAAATTTATAATTTTCAGGAACAGGTGAGATTTCTAAAAAATCGAAGTATCGAAAAAAAGGGCAACATTTTCAAAATTCCAAAAATCCAAAATTTTGAAAACAGGCAGACATTTTGAGAAAAGCATATTCTAAAAAAAAGTCATAACTTGAGAAAAAGTCGAAATTTTGATGATAAAAGGGCGAAATTTTCAAAAAAGTGAAAATTCTGAAAAGTTCGAAAATTAAAAAAAAAGAGAAATTTTGAGAAAAACCAATATCTCTTTGAAGATGACAGCTTGGCTGTCGAAACGCGTTAGAGCAACGTTTGTTGGGTCTTTTAATCTTTCTTGGTTTCAGGGGACAAGTCCTATATTTCAATTTTTGAAGAAACCAAGTTTTTCAAAAAAGTGAAAATTAAAAACAGTCAAATTTTTCAAATAAATATCTAGCTTATTGCATAGAAGTCAATACTTTGAGAAAGTCTAAGTTTTTGAAAAAAAAAACGGAATTTTCAAAAATGGCAAAACTTTGAGAAATACTCAAAAGATTGAACTAAACTACAAATTTTCAAAAACGTGGATTTTTGAAGAAAGGTAGAGGTTTTAAAAAAACAATATTTGAACATAATCAAATTTATAAAAAAAATTTAAATCGAATTATTGAGAAAAGATAAAAATTTTGTACCAAACATTTCAAAAAATTCGAAATTAAATTCCAATCCTAAGAAGGACGAAATTACGAAAGTGCTGAAATGTACAAAATAAGTTAAAATTTGGAAAATGTCGAAATTAAAAAAAATATAGAATTTCAAATTCGAAATTTCCAAAATATAAAGTAGAAAATGTTAAAAACGTCGAAATGTTCGTGACAGTTAAGATTTTCAATAAAAATCGAAGTAAGATTTTTCATTAAAAAATCGTCCTTTTCAGAAGTATCGAAAAAAAGGGCAACATTTTTAAAATTTGAAAAAGCCAAAATTTTGAAATCAGGCAGACATTTTGAAAAAATCAAATTCTGAAAAAAAGTCGAAATTTTGATGATGAAAGGGCGAAATTTTCAAAAAAGTGAAAATTCTAAAACTAGTCCGAAAATTTCAAAAAATAAAAATTTTGAGAAAAACTAAATTTTTCAAAAAAGTGAAAATTAAAAACAAAAATCAAATTTTTCAAATAAATATCCAGTTTATTGCACATAAGTCAATACTTTGAGAAAGTCTAAATTTAAAAAAAAAACGGAATTTTCGAAAAAGTCAAAACTTTGGGAAATGTTCAAAAGTTTTGAACTAAAGTGCAACTTTTCAAAATAGTGGATTTTTGAAGAAAGAGGTTTTAAAAAAACTAATATTTGAACATAATCAAATTTATAAAAAAAAATCAAATCGACTTATTGAGAAAAGATTAAAAATTTTGTACCAAATATTTTTAAAAATTCGAAAATAAATTCAAATCCTAAGACGAAATTGCGAAAGTGCTGAAATGTAGAAAATAAGTTAAAATTTAAAAAATGTTGAAACGAAAAAAATGTAGAATTTCAAATTCAAAATTTTCAAAATATAAAGTCGAAAATGTTAAAAAAGTCGAAATGTTCGGGAAAGTTAAGATTTTCAATAAAAATCGAAGATTTTTCATTAAAAATATCGTCATTTTCAGAAAGTCAAAATTTTGAGAAAAAGCCGAAATTTTGGAAAAATTCGAATTCATATGAATCAAACATTTCAAAAGACAGTGTTTTCAAAACTTGAAACTTTCAAAAAATTCAAATTTTCAAATAAATTGAATTGTTTAAAAAAATCGAATTTGAACTGTCAGATTTGAAAAAAAGTTGAAACTTCGGGTCAAAATATCAATAATTTTTAAAAGGTCAGGATTTCCAAAAATAACATTTGGAAAAGTCAAAAATTTCCAATCTTCGCGATAAAGTGAAAATATTAAAAAATTGAAATATTGAAAAATATTCAAAAAGTTGAAAGTAGATAATTTTTAATAATGACAAAAACCATTTTAAAATATTAAAGTTCCCAAAAAAAAAAAACAAAATATACATAAAAAAGCCAGAAAGTTGTAATTTTCAAAGTCAATACTTCGAAAAAAGTCAAAATTTTCAAAGTAAAAACTTCGACGAGAAGAAATTTTAGAAGACAAACGAGATAACGGCAATATTTTAAAAACAGTGTATACTTTAAAAATGTCGAAATTTTCAAAAAAATCAAATTCTTCTTTCACGCAGACGAAGGCGCTAGTTTCTAAATAAAACTTAAGTTGTGGTTTCTTAGGGGAGCCTTCGGTGTTCGACGGAGACATTACACCTATTCGATTGGGTTTCTTTCGTGGGGGCGCTATTGAAGGTTTCAGACACTCAGCCCCCTCGAAAGCTTTGAAGCCTATAAACTTCAATAGTAGGGCGTATAGTTCCCACAATTTCCAAAGAGTTCAGTGAAATCATTTCACCAAGTTGTTTATAAAATAATCAAAAGAATAACAGTTCTTCTACATAGAAATTAAATATGCTTCATTAGCGTTAATAATCTTGTTTATTTTATCATCTATCTTTATTAGTTACGGTTGGCCAGAACAAAAATTCACATCTAATTAATCTAATTATGAGCCGCAGTTTTTTTATAATTTTCTTATCTGGAAATCGACATTGCGATGTCCAACAAAAGTTCGGTAAAATTCCCATTGGTCGAGTATAATCAAGTTGAATGTTTTCAATTAAAAAGATCGACTCTAATTTTATAATTGAGGAAGCAACCATATTTACGCGAAAATGTCTATTCCCGTCTAAAATATGATAAGATACAACCAAATGTTTGTCATATTGTTATGTACATATCCTTTAATTTTAGCTCGACATTATCGCTACAATTCAACTTAAATTGGAATGCTTTAAAATTTTTGTTCGATAAATCAATAAGTAAACGATGATTAAAACATTTGTTTTCCTCGTCTTTATAACTCGACAAAATCGCTTCCTAAATCTGACAAGAGCTTTGCGCTGATTATGCGATTGTAACTGATTGTAAATCGCAGATAACGTCGTACTTCCTATGGTAACGTCCTATTAATACAAAGAGAAGCTAAAAAAAAAATATAATAAAAATTAGGCAATCTTGAAGGTTGCCGACAGAAGTGAAAACTTAAAACTAGGAAATAACAGTGTCTACGAAGTGTAGTTCGAACCCCCACTAGTAAACAAGTTAGAATATTGGAAATATTTTAAAATAAATGCTGTCAAACTGAGCTACCTTTTTATATTTGTGGTTGGTGGATGTTTGTAGTGGCGTGGAAACGAATCTAACTTTACACTCTTTTTATTTATTGCACGTAATGTTCAACATTGTATGAGTACTGTCATCTGTCATTGCTGGAGTACTAGAGTACCATCTTTTACATTTTATTTTTAATACTAACAAATAGTTGGCTATAAAATAGTACATTCTTCATTACATTAAATTTGGATTTTTTGTTGAAAATGTCGACTTTTTTTTACATAATTGACACTTTAGCAAACATTTCATTTTTTTTCTGAACCTTTCGATATTTTTTTGAATATTTTGATTTTTTTCGTTTTTTTCGAAAATTTTGATCGATCAACCTTTTTCAAAATAGTATAACTTTTTTTGAAAATTCTGATTGACTGAAAACCTTGATCTTTTTAAAAATTTTGACTATAAAAATCCAAACCTTTTATAGAATTCCGTTTGTTTGAAAATTTTGAATTAATAATAAAACTACTTTTCAGAAAAGGTTCACGTCTTTGCAGTTTTTTTTATTAAAAAATCCGACTTTTTGAAACTTCGACATTTAAACATTTTCTTTTTGTTTTAAAATTTCTAATTTTAAAATGTTTGTCAAAATTTTGTCTATTTTTGGAATTTCCATTTCAAAATTTTCACCTTTTAGCAACTTTTTGACATACAATTTTGTCCTTTTTCAAAATTTCGGATTTTGTTTGAAAATTTTATTTCACTTATTTTGAAAATTTTAAAAGATGAAATACAGAACTTGTCCCCTGAAACCAAGAAAAATTAAAAAACACAACAAAGATTGCTCTAACGCGTTTCGACAGCCAAGCTGTCATCTTCAGAGAGAAAATTTTAACTCAAAATTTTGAATTTTTCTGGAAGTTTTCATTTTAATTTTGAAAAATTATAGTTATTTTCTAAATTCCATACTTTGTCTCGAAATTTTAATTTTTTGAGGTTATCAAAACTTTTTGAAATTTTATATTTTAATTTTGACCAGAGCTTCGAACCGTTATTTTTTTGTTCCGGTTTTCGGTTTTCATTCCAGAAAAAAAATTATATTGGTTCAGTTCCGGTTTTTGTTCAGATAAAAATAACGGTTTTTTCCGGTTTTCAGTTCAGTTCCGGATGACTCATTTTTTGATTTTTCAAACGTTTTTCGAATTAAAAAATGATTTTCGAACATAATTTAGAAAATGTTCTGTCTCTTTTTTGTCTTTTAATATTAAAACATGTAGCTGCTCTGACCTTGCCTAAAATTTAAGGAAAATATTTTTTATTTCTTAATTTAAAAAATTTCAAGCTAAAACCCTGAATTTTGAGTTCAATTTGAGTTCAAATTTCAAGAAAAATCTGAACTTTATAAAAAAAACTAAATAAGAATTTCGGGTTTAGAAATTTTGAATTTAAATTATTCTTCATTGTAGACTCTTATTGATCGGGAACATTATCATATTACTTTTATTTAACATTTCCGTGTTAAATATTTCCAAACTGGGTCGTAGAATTGTTAAATTTAAATTTAAACTAGGAATTTTCATAAAAATCATAAATTATATACCCAAGAGTTAAAAAGTTGTAGAATATACGCAATTTGGTAAATAAAATCAAAAATTTGAGAGACTTCTCTTTCTTAATTTTAGTTTTCTAACGAAGTTTTGATTTTTATTCGCCTTTTCTAACAAAACTGATTTTTGCTGTTTTGACTTTGTTTTCTTGAACTTTGGATTAAAAGGATCAAATTAGAAAAATAAATGAAAATGAAAAAGACGGTGATGAAACAGTCCAAATTTCGAAAAAGAACTTCAAAATTTAACAGAAAAATTTTCAAAATTTATACCTTAATGTAGAAATATTGACCTTAAACCCAAATATTCGATTTTTTTTCTGGAAATGTTGCTGAAAACTTTAAAATTTCTAAAAAAAAAAGTAAAATTTTTGGTTGGTATATTTACCTTCTTTCGATACTTTACCTTTTTTCTTTTGAAGTTTCAAATTTGAATTTTTTTGTACTTTTTATTTATTTTTTCTATAAAATTTCCACTTTAAATAAAATTTAGTCTTTCTCTAGCAAGTATAACCCTTTTTATAGATAGGTTGACTTTTATTCTTTAATTCTAGACATTTTTCTCAAAATGTTCAGGTAAGACTCGGACTATAAGTTTAAATTTGAAATTTATTACCTTTAGCTCGAAAACTCAAAATTTCCAGGACTTGAAAATGTGAGATTAGTTTTGAAAAACTGTTAATCATAAATTTAGTTAGTTTTTCCTCAAAATTTAGACTTTTCTAAAGAATATTAATTTTTTTCTTGAAATTAGAATATTCTTTCAAGATTTTGAATAAAGATTTAAAATAAAAAAATAACATAAATATTCAAATGCAAATTAGCACCTTTACATTTAAAATCTAATTTCTGCTAAAATTTTTGGCAAAAATTTGAAATGTTTAATTTAAATGTATATTTTAAGCGTAAAAATAAAGAATCCACAAAAAATGCAATTTCAATTGTTTCTAAACTTCAGTTTTCTATAGAAAAATTGAAATTTTAACATCAACGACAAATTTTCTGAAAAAAAAAAACGCGAAATTTCAATTTTAAAGACGAAATTGTAGGAAAAATCTAGCTGTAGCTAAAAATTTTGTAAAGAGATTTAAAATTTCAAGAAGCAAAGGTTCGAATTTTCTAGTTTATTTCAGAAGTTTCGAGAAAACAATTTATATTTAAAAAAAATAAATTCATCTATTTTGACTTTCTTCCGGGAAGTTTTATCGACATTTTCTTTTCTTTTCGAAATTATGTTACCAATTTTCTCAAAATTCGATTTATCTGAAAATTTGGAGTTTTTTTTTTAATTCGTCTTGTTCTCGAAATTCAATTTATTCTCAAAATTTAACTTTCTCTGGAAAATTGCAAATTTTTTCTTTTCTTCTTCAACTTCTGAAAAAAAGTTCGACAATTTTTTTAAGCTTTTAATTTTTTTACAATTTCTCTTTTCGAAATTTTACAATTTACAATTTAAATTTGTCTAAACATTCTCAGGTTTTTATAGTTGTTCTACGAATTTCAATCTATTGTTCAAAATTCGAAGTCTCTTTCTAAAATTTTGCTTTTTGAGAACTTTTGACAAATTCATTTTTTTTTAAATCTCTTTTTTCAAATATCAGCTTTTTCTGGAAAATTTTAACTTTTTTTCGAACGGAAGTCATCTATTTTCAAATCTCAAAATTTTATTTTTTTTCTTAAAATTTGGCTAGGAAAATTTTGACCTTTTAAAATTCAATACTTTTCTCGAAACTGGAAGTTTTATCGATATTCTCTTTTCTTTCGAAATTATTTTACCAATTTTCTCAAAATTCGAATTTATCAGAAAATTTCGATTTTTTTTTAAATCGTCTTGTTCTCGAAATTTCAAATTTCTTCTCAAAATTTAAATTTCTCTGAAAAATTTCGGCTTTTTAAAAGTTCGACGATTTTTTCTAAGCTTTCAATTTTTTATAATATCTCTTTTCAAAATTTTACAATTTTGCACAAAATTTTAATTTGCCTACAAATTTCAGGTTTTAAATTTGTTCTGGATTTCAATCTATTGTCGAAATTCGCCATTTTTTTTTATCTTTTTTGAGAACTTTTGACAAATTTCAACTAAATTCATCTATTTTGACTTTCTTTGGGAAGTTTTATCGACATTTTCTTTTCTTTCGAAATTATTTTACCAGTTTTCTCAAAATTTGATTTATCTGAAAATTTGGAGTTTTTTTTTAATTCGTCTTGTATTCGAAATTCAATTTATTCTCAAAATTTAACTTTCTCTGGAAATTGTATATTTTTACTTTCTTCTTCAACTTCTGAAAAAAAGTTCGACAATTTTTTTAAGCTTTTAATTTTTTTACAATTTCAGGTTTTTAAATTTGTTCTGCGAATTTCAGTCTATTGTCAAAATTCGATGTCTTTCTAAAATTTTGCTTGACAAATTATTTTTTTTTTGAAATCGCTTTTTTTTCAAAAATAAGCTTTTTCTGGAAATTTCAGCTTTTTTTTTCGAACGAAAGTCACCTATTTTCAAATCTCAAAATTTGATTTTTTTTCTTAAAATTTGACCTCTCTGGGAAATTTTGACCTTTTTTTAAAATTCAATACTTTTCTCGAAACTGGAAGTTTTATCGATATTCTCTTTTCTTTCGAAATTATTTTACCAATTTTCTTAAAATTCGAATTTATCAGAAAATTTCGATTTTTTTTAAATCGCCTTGTTCTCGAAATTTCTTTTCAGAATTTAAATTTCTCTGAAAAATTGCAAATGTTTTGTCGAAATTTCGAGCTTTTTGACTTTTTCCTTGAAGTTTTTCCTAAAATTTGACTTGTTTCTTCTTCTCTGAAAAACTTCGACTTTTTTAAAGTTCAACAATTTTTTTTAATCTTCCAGTTTATTTTTACAATTTCTCTTTTTAATATCTTACATTTTTTTAAAAAATTCAAATTTGTTTTAAAATTTCTACGTTTTTAATTTGTTCTAGGTTTCAGTCTATTGTCAAAATTTGACGTTTTTTTAAAAAAAATTTACCTTTTTTCAGAAAACTTTTGATAAATTAATTTTTTTCGAAATCTCTTACTTTTTCTCAATTTTTTCAAAATTTCTTCCTTTTACTCAATTTTTTCGAAGTCGGTCTATTTCTCAATTTTTTCGAAATTTCTTCCTTTTCTCAAAATTCGGCTTTTTCTGGAAATTTCACCTTTTATTTCGAACTTTGATATTTGACGTTTCTGTAAATTTAGATTTTTTTTTCTCACAAAAGTAATTCAACTTTTTTTCACGAAATTCAATATTAAAATAAATTCAAATTGTTTAGAAATTTCGACTCCCCAAATTGGTCTTTTACTAGAAATTTCAAGTGTTATGTATTGTTTCAAAATATGAATACAAATTCAATCAAAAATTTCGAAAAAATACTTGAAATCATAACGTTTTTGTCAAAATTTGAGAAAAACCGTAAAAATTCCTAAAAAAGTATTTTTGTAAATTTCGACTTTTGTAGCATTTTCTGAGTGTCTGTCCATCACTCTAGCTTTTGATTATTTATTTTTTTAGGGGAATTTAAAGAGCCGCAATTGTCTTTTAAAAGAGCCGCGGTTTGCCGACCCCTGAGTTAGGCAACCCTAAAAAGGCACGTCTGTAATACTTCATTACCTCCCTCCACAACCAAACATAAAAAACTTTTACGATAGGGCAGGATTCCAAAGCGTGTCATTGTTTTTGGGCCAAGAAAATCGACCATAAAAACGAATTAATTCTAATGGACGTGAAAAACGCCGAGGTCTCGCCAAAATTCCGTCTGAAGTGATGCAATTAGGTTATGAAAGAATTAGTATACTCCTACCGACGCCCAATTTATTATGTTTAACTGAAATGATCGCGTAAATAATAATATATTCTGCCAAAAACAAAATAACGCTGAAAATTTGTGCCATTCATTTTTCCTCTATTTTGACAAATTTTAGCAAATTATATTTGCATATTGTAACGAAATGATATGTATTATTAAGCGTAAGATTAACGTTTTAACTTTTTCCTCGAAATTAGTCTCTCAATTTTTTTTAAATGTGTCTTTCACAAAGGACTATTCGCATTTACCTATTTTCTGAGGATTTTTGTGCGAAATTTTTGTTCTCGTTTTTCTTGGAGTTCGTCGTTTTTCTCGAAATTTCAACTTTTTTTCAACAGTCATCTTTTTTAATTTCAGTTTTATTCGCAAAATTCGACTTTTGCAACATTTGACCTCGAATCGAATTTTTTTCTCAAATTCAGTTTTTCTCGAATATTTCGACCATTTTTTCGAAATTTCGACCATTTTCTCGAAATTTCGACCATTTTCTCGAAATTTCGACAACTTTCTTGAAATTTCGCCTTTTCTAGAAATGTTGCCTCATTTTCGAACGAAATTTAGGTTATTTTTCTTAACATTTGGTTTTATCTGAAAAGTTCGACCTTTTTTCGAAGAAATTTCATGTGGTTTTCTCTTTGGCTTGTTTTTCGAAATGTTAATTTTATTTCGAAATTTTGATTTTTATCTCAAAATCCCACATTTAACGTTGTTGAAAATTTCGACTTCCCCGAAACTTATCTTCCTCTTAGAAGTCACTACGCTAATGGAAAATTTGTGTTAATTTATCAGGATTGTCAAATTAGAAAATTTATTGAGTTATTGTTTCCCAATGCTATTATAAACACTATTTGAAGATAGAAATTATGGATTTTTAAAAGGAGTCTAATTATGTGTTCGCAATTGTTATTAATGATATTTAGACAGATTTACCGTTAGCACAGTTAATCGTAATGAGGCGCCATCCAAAATCAACGACTGGAGGTTTTTAAACCCGATCATATTTGTAAACAATGTTTTAATAATTATACCGCAAACGATAATTCCACCGCAAGGTTCCTAAATGATGATAAATCCAATTTGACTCATCTTTCTCCGAGAGGGGTCATTAACTTTTGTCAAATAGAAGTAAATATGGATCAAATTTCAATTTTTTTTCTCAAGGAAGCGATCTAAATAAATACATGAGTATTTTTGTTGACTTTTTTATATTCAAATTTAGGTATCTTAAGCACTAAGAAAATTTGATAATAAAAAGCATTCAAGAAACATTCCTTATTAAACAAGTATTATATCGCAAAATATTGCATAAACGTGGTTTATGTTATAATCAATTATCTTTAGAATGGAGGTCACTGTTGTACAGCTCACCTAAATAATAATAAAAAACACTATCATACGATTTGAATGCCACCTAGTACCCAACTTTCATCGCATCAACGCTTACTATTTCTATGATGATCAGATGTGGGAAAATTAAATTAATACGACTCTAGGTCGGGGGTCGTCAAACGGCGGCTCGCGAGCCGCATGCAGCTCTTTTAAAAGACAATTGAGGCTGTTTAAATTCTCCTAGAGTGGCCAGACATCCAGAAAATGAGTACTCATTAAACAAGTCACCCACAGGAAAATGTTTTTCTCATGATTTTTACTTTTTCATTTGTAAATTTTCTACAGCCTTGAAATTTCTTAAAAAAAAATTGAATTACTTTTGTGAGGAAAAAAATCAAAATTTACAGAAACAGCAAATATCGAAATAAAAAAGCTGAAATTTGCAGAAAAGGTCGAATTTTCAGAAAAATCAAGAGATTTCGAAAAAATTGTGAAAAAGTCTCCGAAAAAATTGAGAAAAATGAAGATATTTCGAACAAATTGAGAAAAAAAGACTTCGAAAAAATTGAGAAAAAGGAACAGATTTCGCAGAAATTGATAAAAAGCAAGAGGTTTAAAAAAAAAATGAATTTATCAAAAGTTCTAAAAAAAAGGTAACATTTAGAAAAAAAAGAGTCGAATTTCGACAATAGATTAAAACCCAGAACAAATGAAAAACCTGCAATTTTTAGACAAATTTGAATTTTTTGAAAAACTATAAAATATCAAAAAGATAAATTGTAAAAATAAACTGGAAGCTTAAAAAAATTGCCGAACTTTAAAAAAGTCTAAGTTTTTCAGGGAAGTAGAAAAAAGTCAAATTTCAGGAAAAATTTCATGGAAAAGTCAAAATTTTAAGAAAAGCCCAAAATTTCGACAAAAAATTTTCCAGAGAAATTTAAATTTTGAGAAGAGATTTGAAATTTTGGGAACAAGATGGGAACAAGTTTCTCTCTGAAGATGACAGCTTGGCTGTCGTAACGCCTTAGAGCAACCTTTGTTGTGTTTTTTAATCTTTCTTGGTTTCAGGGGATAAGTTATGTATTTCAATTTTTGAAGTTAACCAAGGACCAGTCCGTTCCATCAAACAAGATGATCAAAAAAAATCCAATTTTTCTGATAAATTCGAATTTTGAGAAAATTGGTAAAATAATTTCGAAAAAAAAGAGAATGTCGATAAAACTACCAGTTTCGAGAAAAGTATTGTATTTTAAAAATGGTCAAAATTTCCCAGCGAAAGCCAAATTTTAAGAAAAAACTCAAATTTTGAGATTTGAAGATGGATGAATTTCGTCAAAATAAAGATTGAAATTTCCAGAAAAAGCCTAATTAAAAAAAAAGAAATGTCGAACAAAATGAATTCGTCAAAAGTTTTCAAAAAAAAAAGGCAATATTATAAGAAAATACTTCAAATTTTGACAATAGATTGAAATTCGCAGAACAAATTTAAAAACTTGAGACATTTTAAATTTTGTGAAAAATTTCGAAAACAAAAAGTGTAAAATATTAAAAGCCTAAAAAAATTGTCGAACTTTTTGAGAAGTCGAAGTTTTTCAGAGAAGAAAATAAAAAATTTGCATTTTTCCAGAGAAAGTTAAATTTTGAGAATAGATTTGAAATTTCGAAAACACGAATTAAAAAAAAACTGGTAAAGTAGTTTTGAAAGAAAAGACAATGTTGATACAACTTCCAGTTTCGAGAAAAATTTTGAACTCAGTCAAATTTTAAGAGAAAATATCAAATTTTGTGATTAAGTCAAGCATTTTGAAAATTGACGAATTTCGGCGAAAAAATCGCAGCTTGCAGAAACAATGAAATGTCGAATTTTAAGTCAAAATTTCGAAAAAATCCGAATTTTGCAAAACAAGTCCAAATTTGTAGAAAGTAAATAAAAGTTTAAAGGTTTAGTAAAAGTCAATATTGGGCAAAATGGCTAAATTTGGAAAATTGGACGAATTTTAAAAAGAATATGGAAATTTCGAGAAAAGTGTTGAAGTGTTGAAGATCAAAATTTCCCAGTGAAAGTCAAATTTTGAGATTAAGTCAAACATTTTGAAAATATGTAGATAAATTTCGTCGAAAAAATCGCAGATTACAGAAACAATAAAATTTCGATTTTTAAAAATCGAAATTTCGAAAAAAAAACGAATTTTGCGTAACAAGTCCAAATTTGTATAAAATAAATAAAAGTTTAAATATTTTAGTAAAAGTCAATTTTGGGGAAAATGCCAAAATTTGGTAAAAGGACGAATTTTAAAAATAATGCAGCAATTTAGAACGAAAGTCGAAAAAATGTAATTTTGGAAAAAAGTGAAATTTGAAAATAGATCCAAATTTCGAAAAAAGAAAACTTTGAAAAAAGATCGAGGTCTTCAAAAACTAGTTTATTTAACATCTCCAATTACTTTAAATTTTTACTTTTTTATTAAAAAATCAACAAAAGATAAAATTTTGAAAAATAAGTTGAATCTTTCAGTATGTCGAATTAGAAAAAAGAAAACATTTTCACTAATTGTCGAGTTTTGACAAGAAAGGAAGATTTGGGGTAAGTTTTTAGTAAGCAAATAGATATTAAAAAAGAAGACTAATATAGAGAAGAGCAGATAAATTTCGTCAAAAATATCGCAGTTTGCAGAAATAATAAAATGTCGAATTTTAAAAGTCGAAATTTCGAAAAAAAATTCAAATTTTGCGTAACAAATCGAAATTTGTAGAAAATAAATAAACGTTTAAATGTTTAGTAAAAGTCAATTTTGGGGAAAATTCCGAAATTTGGTAAAAGGACGAACTTTGAAAGAATGTAGAAAGTTCTAGAAAAAAGCCGCAATTCTGAACAAAAGTCGAAAAAATGTAATTTTGGAAAAAAGTGAAATTTGAGAATGCATCTAAATTTCGAAAAAGAAGAGACTTTGAAAGCTCGTAATCTTCAAAAACTATTTTACTTAACATCTTCAATTACTCCAAATTTTTACTTTTTTTTAGTAAAAAACCGACGAAGGATGAATTTTTGAGAAATAGGTCGAATCTTCCAGTAAGTCGAATTAGAAAAAAGTAAACATTTTCACAAATTGTCGAGTTTTAAAAAGAAAGGGGGATTTGGGGTAAGTCTAATTTTAGGAACAAAATAGATATTAAAAAAGAAGACTAATATAGAGAAGAGCTAAAATGTCGAAATTGCGAAAAAAAGGCAGATCTTGAAAAATAAAGGTCTAAATTTTGAGAAATAAAAGGCCCTTTTGGGCTAAATAAACTTATTTGACTACATGAGTCAGAGGGGTCTCTCTCTGTCCCATATTTTGTCTGGTTTATCTGATTTAATTTTGAAATAAAATGTAGAAGAAATAAAAATTTCTGGCTCTTTGAAATTCACGAAATCAATTTTTTTATTGCGGCTGGCTCTCTCGTCTTAATTGCGGCTGCCGACCCCTGTTCTAGGTGCAGATACCCTATCACTCTCATTATTATGATGTGTATTTTAAAAGAAACAAAACAAATTTACGAATACATGGAAGTAAATTCAACTAAATACAGAATTAACTTCAGTAATCCATATATCCGCAAATTGGACACCAAGAAAATCTCATCTCAATCAAATTTTATAAAGAATAAAATTGGTTTAGTGATACAAAGAGCAAAAACATTTAGGAAGATCTTATTTATATCTTCCCGAAGTCTTTAAATAGGACGCATATTTTTAGCGTAGCTAGCCAGATTATTCTGTTATTTTATACGTCTTGCAAGAAATCTAAAAATACGGGAAAATATTCGAATGATTTGTAATAATGTTAATAACCTTGATCTAATGTAGTCCTCTTGGGACACCTTGTAACCAACCGAAACCATTCAAATGTTCCACTTTTCCAGCATCACGAGAATTCATAAGACAACTTCATCGCCAGGTGCATAAACTCAAGAACATCAATGCTGTCAAAAAAAAAAGAGCTCTTTAGGGGTATTTACGGATTTATCTCTGAAACAATATGTAGGGCACATGACGCACATTCACCGCTAGACATATGTTCCCGTTCAGGTCGAATTGCGGGAGGTCTTAAATTTTCATCTTGGAAAGCGATATATTTAACTTAAAATTCGTCTGAATCCGTTCCAAGTTTCTATAAAAACCCAATCGTGTAAAACAAATTTTTATCGCACGTGTTAAAAGATGTATGTGCTTTGAATTTCGAATTACGATGTCCTTGAGATATTCAACTGGGAATCAGTGCTATCAATTCTTCGACAATACGAACTTTTTCATAAAAGTATTTTTATTTTCTGCTTCTTGTAGAATGGCAGCATTAACATCTATGACCCTCAACTTCGCCCGCAAAATTTGATGAATTTGCATTACCTGAATCAATGACGAAATAATGACGCTACATGATGCTGTGTGCTTGCGTGGACTTAGTAATTAGTTAATAAGTTTATCTGGAACACTTTTCCGCGATGAAATGTAACTTATTAACTATCCCGGGTCGCAAGGAACGATCCATACGAATTTTCGTTGAAATCGGTTCAGTAAATGAGCGGTGAAAACCCAACACATTTTCGTATTTTTTTATATAGTGTGCCCCACTAGTACGCCGAGGTCCGATATCTTCGTTAACAAGAAGAAAAGCACCCTTCGCATTTTTTACAATATTGCCAAACTGCTTCAGCTCTACAACTTAAAAATAGTTTCCATTATACAAACTGTTCTACATTCCCGGGCAAATGGTAAATTTGTTTTTTTTTTAAATTACAACATACATATATTGCATTTTTTTAAAAATTCTACCGATTATTTTAGTATAGGTTTCATCAACTTTCCCCATACTTCAACTTAATATTTTCCAAGTTAGGTTAGGTTAATATTTTCCAAGTTAGATTTTTTTAGAAAATGAAATTTTTTCGACGTTCAGCAAAAATATAATATTTTTTAAACTATACGTTGTTTGCTTAGTAATTAGTGAAATTGTCAAGTAATTAGTCAATGCTAGACCACCCAAAAATACCTTAGAAACAAAATTGTTAGACAATGCGTCTAAAATTAATTTTAAATTTTGCCAACTTCAAACTCTTTTCTATAGAACAATTTCTATTTTATTGCACCACAGCAGTACTAGCAGTACTAAAGAAAGTTGCATTGATTTTTTTTACGCTTTCCCTATAGGTCAACTTAATAATTTGTTGTAAAATCTCGATCTTTTTCTCTTTTGATTTTCATGCATTATTTCGTCAATGTCAGAATCATCAGCTCGCGCTATAAGATTTTTAAAAAAATCACGTGCAGATCCAACTTGTGCAAGGGATGTGGAACGATATAAAGCCATTATTTATAAACAAAAAATTAGAAATTTATTTAACTAAATGTATTACACAACATTTAATCCGAATATGTCGTAAATTCTAATAATAATCAAATTTTACCCCCATACCATGGGTAGAAATGGGGATTCGATATTTTGCTCCTCCTCTATTTCTTTTTAAATTTTACAATATTATTGTTTTCGTTTTTAAGCATGGCGTTACAGAAAATGGTTTATAAACAAATTAAAAAGCTGTTCATAAAACAAATACTGATTAACGGTTAAAACATTTCATTACAAAGCTGGATATTTATGATGTTGTAAATAATATTTTACTTTTTTTCTTATTTTATTATTAATACGTCACATATTTTTTTACGAGGCCACTTCAAATTATAATTATTATTATCATTCAAACTTACTCGAAAAATTTTGGTGGACTAGTCCTTGGTTATCTTCAAAAATTGAAATACAGATCTTGCTCCTTAAAAGATTAAAAAAACACAACAAAGGTTGCTCTAACGCATTTCGATGGCCAAACTATCATCTTCTCTCTATCTCTGAAGATGACAACTTCGCTATCGAAACGCGTTAGAACCTTTGTTGTGTTTTTTAATTTTTCTTGATTTCAAGGGACAAGATTTGTATTTCAATTTTTACTCGAACAGGTTTGTTTACAACAATTTTTCCCCGTTTTTTTTAGAAATTGCAAATGCCAGGGAAACCATTTTAATTTTCCTGTAATATTCACATGATTATATTAGCATGGATTATTCCAATTTGTTCAACCAGTTGACTCGGAAGATGCAAGTAGTGTGAAATTGTATATTTTTGCAATTTTGCATCGTAACTCGAAAGGTAAGTTGGATAAAATTTAAAATAAAACAGTTTTAAAATGTTTCAAGTAAGCGCTTTTATATGATACCCCACTTGACCCCTTTAAACCCCCTATTCCAAAAATGTGAGATGTCACATGAAAGTGCGGTTTTGCACATTTTAATTTTAACGCACACGATACAAAGATTTCAAAATGTCCCCAATTTCCCCCAATATCTCCAAAATATACAAGCCAAAAAATCTGAGTTACTTAATGGCCTTGTATTGATCCAGATAATTTGAAATTTCTCGCGCCCTATATATTGGAAATAAGGGGACCATTTTTCTATATTTTTGGATCATAACTCGAGAAACATACGAGCTAAAATTAAAAAGGAAACAGTTTTGGAATGTATAAACAAAGTGCCTTCATACGATACCCCACATGACCCCTCTAAATTTTGACTCCCCCTCACCCCACTTAAAAAATGTCAAGTTGGGTACCATATGAAAGCGGTTCAATTACGCCTTCTCAAACCGTTTTTATTTTAATTTTAGCGTGCACCATTTTGGAGTTATGATCCGAAATATTACAAAAATACCGAATTTGTCCCCCTAACCTACAAAATAAACATGTCAAAAAATTTAAAATATTTACACTGCGATATTTTAGGACGCATTAATTTTTCGGTCCCCTTTCTTTGCAAGAAGAGGACGGGAACGGTATATTTTTGCATATTTTTGAGATATAGCTCGAAAACTGTGCGGGCTAAAATTAAAAATAAAAGTTTTGAAATGCACAAGCTAAACGCGTTTATACGACATCCCACATGACCCCTTTAAATTTTGGCCCCCCTACTGTAAAAATATCAAGTGAGGTACCATATGAAAGCGCCTCATTTACACATTATCAAACCGTTTTTATTTTAATTTGGGCACGCACAGTTTTTGAGTTATGATCCAAAATATTACAAAAATACCCAAATTCCCCCTCTACTCGACAAAATAAATATGTCAAAAAATTTGAAATATTTACACGCTGATATTTTAGGACGCATTAATTTTTCGCTTCCCTTTCTTTGCAAGAAGAGGACGAAAATTATATATTTTTGCCAATTTTCGAGTTATAGCTCGAAAACTGAGAGATATAAAATTAAAAATAAAACAGTTTTGAAATGTACAAGCTAAACGCTTTCATATGACACCCCACATGACCTCTATAAATTTTGGCCCCCCTACTTTAAAAAATGTCAAGTGGGGTACCATATGAAAGCGCTTCATCTACACCTTCTCAAACCGATTTTATTTTAATTTTAGAGCGCACAGTTTTTGAGTTATGACCCGAAATATGACAAAAATACACAATTTTTCCCTGTATCCGACAAAATAAGCATGTTAAAAAATTTGAAATATTTACACGCCGATATTTTAGGACGCATAAATTTTTCGCTCCCCTTTCTTTGGAAGAAGAGGACAGGAATGGATATTTTGACATATTTTGGAATTACAGCTCGAAAATTGTGCGGGCTAAAATTTAAAATTAAACACTTTTGAAATGTACAAGCTAAACGCTTTTATATGACACCCCACATGACCCTTTTAAATTTTGACCCCCTACTTTAAAAATGTCAAGTGGGGTACCATATGAAAGCGCCTCATTTACACCTTCTCAAACCGTTTTTATTTTAATTTGGGCACGCATGTACAAGCTAAATGCTTTCATATGACACCCCACATGACCCCTTTAAATTTTGCGCCCCCCCCCCCTACTAACTGTTTTTATTTTAATTTTGGTACGCTCAGTTTTTGAGTTATGATCGGAAATATTACAAAAATACCCAATTTCTCCCTGTATCCGACAAAATACAGTAGACTTCCGCTAAAGTTGTCCTCACCGTACTGGATCGACCGTTAAAGTTGCTACTCCCCATAATCCCAACCATTGTCGAAAAATATATATGTTTTATTCCCCCTTGCGCGATTGAGTAGGTTGTTCAAAAGTGGCGCTAAAACTCGGAAGTCCAATTCGTTGTTCGAAAATTAGAGTAGGGGAATATCCACGCAACTTTAACGATCGTATCCTGACAACTTTAACGAGCGCGCAACCTTAACGGGCGCAACTTTAGCGGGAGTCGACTGTAAGCATGTCAAAAAATTTGAAATATTTAAACGGCGATATTTTAAGACGCATTAATTTTTCGCTCCCCTTTCTTTGGAAGAAGAGGACAGGAATGGTATATTTTGACATATTTTCAAGAGTCAGCTCGAAAACTGTGATGGCTAAAATTAAAAATAAAACAGTTTTGAAATGCACAAGCTAAACGCTTTTATATGACACCCCACATGAACCCTTTAAATTTTGACCCCCCCCCTACTTCAAAAATGTCAAGTGGGATACCATATGCAAGCGCTTCATTTACACCTTCTCAAACCGTTTTCGCGCGTACAGTTCAGTTGTGATCCGAAATATTACAAAAATACCCAATGTCTCCCCCTATCCGACAAAATAAGCATGTCAAAAAATCTGAAATATTTACTCGGCCATATTTTAGGACGCATTAATTTTTTGCTCCCCTTTCTTTGGAAAATGTTAGTAGCTCAAAAATGGTGCGGACTAAAATTAAAAATAAAACAGTTTTAAAATGTAGAAGCTAAGCGCTTTTATATGACACCTCGCATGACCCCTTTAAATTTTGACCCCCCCCTCGACCACGTTTCGAAAATGTCAAATGAGGTGTCATACGAAAGTGATTCATTTACACATTCTTCGGTCACTTTTTTTATTTTAACGCGCATAGTTTTTCAAACAGAAAAGACGCAAAAATATCCTATCTATCATCAAAGTGTGGTCCGAAAAGTGTAAAACATTTCATCCTAAAACGACACCCCTAGGGAATTGAGAGAATATTGAGAAAAAACAACAAAAAATTTGGCGAAATGGTTACATCAGGTAGCAGCATTTAACTAAAAATCTGCTTAACCACTCTTTTAAAGATGGCGGCCGAATAGTAGGAGGATTATTTTGTGTCATTTACCTTACTGGGTATTACGACAATTGCAAAAGTGTCTCTTACTTTCAACATATAAAATGTCTTCCTTTAAATCTTAGATAGAATAAAATCACAGATTTTATTTTGTTGCCTTTATGGAATCTGGAAATTTGTAGAGAGTTTTTTTTTTGCTAAAATTACCAGAATCTAGTTACCAATATCAAATTATAGCGGATTATAATTTGTAATGAACCCTACGCCTTAATATTCTTGTTACTTTTCGAGCGACCCTCGTATGTCGTTCAAAACGGGTACAATTGCGATCGCTAAATTCCACGACTAATTGCGCCTATCTGGCTGTGATATACGCGGACCTCTGACATATTTATTTGAAATAAATGGTTTACACGCTGCATTGATCAGGTTTTTAACGGCTTTTTTTATGATTTGCGATAGACTACGTTAAAAACCAGTATTGCCGTTATAATGTCGCAGAGAATTGCAGAATGCGATAAAATCGTATTGTTGGTAACAAGAAAAAAAAGGCATCTTAACACCAAATTATTAATTACGCATTAAGGTCGGCTTACACTTGCGACATCTACTTAATATGTGAAGTAAATTCTGTATCTTAATTAGTATATATTTGACTTAAACAATTCAACTGGAACGTCCCATATGAATTTAAAAAAGAGGTTTAAATTCTTATACAAAATCCACAACTTTAGATGTTTAGTTATCTATTTTTCTGTTTGGAAATGATACCTAAAACGCCAACAATTTTTTTATAAAAGTTCATTTCCTAATTAAAAAGCAATAATTCATAAATAACACCCAGGAATTTTCTGTGAAAAGAGTCCGTGTCAACTCGAGTAAAACTCAAAAATGACAACAACATTCCGAGCTTGAAATCAAAATTTCACAAAATTTGAACATAAAACGAATTCTCGAAATTTCTAGAGGAAAAGACTTTTCCAGACTGAAGATCCATTTTGAGAGAAAAAAAAATCAAAATGTCCAGCAAATGTGCCAATTTTGGGATTAAAATCGAAGGTTTAGGAAAAAACCAAAAGGTTTTGAAAAAAGTCGCAATTTGAGATTTCAATTTATCATAAAAACTTATAATTATATCTAAAAAATGATGAATATTTAAAAAAATGAAATAATATTTTTTGAATGCATTATGATCGAAAGTAGAATTTTAGTTATTAATTTAAAGCCGTTTGAAGTCTGGAAGAAAATCGCAATTGCTATTTCTTTGTCGAGCAGCTTCCCTATTTATAAAAGACACGACACGCCACTGCAACTATGGAGCCTATAGATAGTGAATTTTATATCTGTGTTCTTCATTGTTGTCAATTAGCGAAGATAAAATCAATCAAATTCAAAAGGAAACTATCCGTCCGAATAACAATGTAAAATGAAAGTTTATAGAAACTTTGTTAAGGTAGCTGATTATTTTCTATGACAAACCGGACGAAAATCAAAATTCCAAACCCAAGGACGCACGAATTAAATACTATCAATAAGTTCTAGCGAGTTCGCATAAACGTTTTAACGAGTTTACGCGGCGTCGTTAGTTTGCAAAGCTTGTCAATAGTCAATATCGTCAATATTCCTGGAAGATAATCATAACGGACTCATAATGCACCGGAATCGTAAATCCAAATGAAATAAAAATAAAGAAGTCCAAACAAATTTCACGATGTTTACACTATAACGTTCTGTTCCCGCGAGCCCGAAACCATTTTTGGAAGCGTCGTGCAGCATACAGAGAAATTCGACGCCTCTGGTATTTCTATCTCTGTCCCACACCTACATATTTACGACCGCGCAGATGCAACGTCCACAATGTAATAACAAATTCAAATATATTTAAAAAATACGCATTGTGTGTGTAATTTTGATGTTTCAATGATCGCCAGTCAGATTTAGACGCTCTTTGAGCCAAATTTAAACGATGAATAACTAAAATTTACGATTTAACAGCTCGATGTATTTTAATGTATTCCTATTTTTTCGTTTTAAATTACCAAGTAAATTGCTGGCCACATTACATCATGAATTACGGGGGTCCAAAAATAGTCCGCCCAAGATTATGTTACGTTACTTTTTGTCCGAGTGCCATATGTCATCACTTGATGACGAAATTAAATACTTGGGCATCCTTGCGGCCAATTAAACAAAAACATATGACAACGTCGCTGATGTTATAACTACTTTTGTCAAATTCGTCCACCCTTATTACCAAAATCAGAAATAGTTCGTTTATCCCTATCACTAACAAGTGAAGGTTATGTTCTGTGTTTATTTACGTTACAAAACCGTTAGAAAAGAAGAGTCGACTCTTATTCACCCTACGCACGAATTAAATAATCCAGTTGTGCGGGGGCGAAAATACTCCTATTTCCTGATGCTTTCCGATCGAATATGGACGAACGTCACTCACCTTTTTTTGTTGTTTTTCCCAAGCCGGGTCCAGGAGACCCTCCCGTTCCCATTCTTCTTCTTGTTCCATATACCCGTCGTTGTATTGATTGATGCTGTTGTAGCCGTCTGTGGCGATCATATTTGGGAATGCACCTCTATTATGCTAATAAATTTTCGTTTAAAATTTCGTTCGAACGTGTATCATATGTCGTGTAAGAAGTACACGACGTTAGCGCGCACTGAACCCCGCTAGTTGGCCGACCCGTGCCCGACTGTAGACTGTTCCACGACTCGCGTAACGTAGCCGTAGACCGTACCTGGCTTAGCTCTCGATTTGATTTGGTTTGTTTCGTCCCAGTCCACCACACACTCCCAGTTGGGTACGCGTTGATAACGTTTTCTTTTAAATATCATAAAACTGGTTGAAATCAAGAGATGAACTTGATTTCATTAATTAGGGTTTACTAATGGTCTTCTTATATCTAACTATATACATCTGTAACATTTAATCTACTTTCAACGACTTCATTTGACCTACTGTGCATTTTTTAAGTGAAAACTTCTTTAGTATGCGTTTAGCTTTAGCGATTTTGGATAGGTGTTAAATTCGTGGTTTGGCGTGACCATCACGCGTTGCCAACATGCCCTAATGATACAAGTATATTATATTCCATAACCTCTTCTCAACCACATACGAATTAGGAGTCCCTTTCAAATAGCGCCCGGATGCAGCAACAATGCTGGGTAATCACACGTTTCATACTCATTCTTGTTTAAGACAAAATGGATCTGCACGTAATAAGAAAACTAATACGTTGACGTCATGATACAATACGTCAATTAACGTGGAATTGTCTTTTTCACAGTTTTCTTTTTAATAATAACTGTACAAGAAAATGAATTAATTTAAACTGAACGTTTTCACTTTATTTTAATCAGGAAAATGCGTGTGTAATTTAAAATATAAGTTTATATTTATTTTGTTATTATAATCACACATTAAAATGTATTACTATTTGAAATAATAATTAAATTGACGCATAACCAACAAAAAATTATTGAAAAAAATAGCTTACAGGTTCCACCGAGATTTGAACTCGGATCGCTGGATTCAAAGTCCAGAGTGCTAACCATTACACCATGGAACCTTGTTATACGTTAGCATCATACTGTAATATCTAACCGATAAGTTTATTTTAATTAAAATAAATTATTACAATATTACATGTAGTCGTATATAAATAAGAAAAGAAAAATGTATAATGCACACAAAGATCGTAACAAAAAAAGATGAAAATCTAATTAAATAATAACATTCGTTATAATATACAATACCTTATGATTGTATCGATTTGGGTGTTGGTATTTATTTCAAAAATTAAATTTTATCGAACTAACGTGTTCACAATCGTAATTTTACCAAAACGTAAAAAACCTGGAAATATATTTTTTTAAATCCACTTTAAACTTGAAATTTTGACATTTGTCATTTCAATTAAATTTAAAATTTCGATTTATTTTACAAAATTTTGACATGAATTTCAAAGTGTCAAGAAAAACTTCGAGATTATTATTAAAGTGAATTTTCGAGTTTAAACCCAACGGAACTTCTAAGACGCAATCTCCAAATTTGTAAGACTTTTTTTCAAAGTTGATGTCTGTTCTATTCGTAAATTATATTTCTGAATTTTATTTAAAAGTAAAAAAAAATACGCTCTCTGGGGGGTACTTCTGAAAGATAAAAGACGAGTAATTTTCAGTGTTTGTATTTATTATTTACATTAGAAGATTATTTGATAATGTGTACAAAAGCTCATAGGTTTTCAAGAAAAATATTAACGAGAAATACAAATTTGTACTAAAACTTAAGGTAGCATTGTCGGTTTTATAATTACCATTCAGAATTTATTGAAATTTAAGATATTGGTAGATTACAGTAAGATAATGATCCAGTTACATTTTTGAAGAGCTACAGAGAACCAATAAAAAGTTAGGGCATTTGAAATTTCAGGCTTTTAACCTTGAGCCTTATGAGAAATCAGAGATTTTATCATATTTTACAAAAAGTACCGTTCAGATTTCAGTAAAAAAAAGAGGAAACGATGGAAAACAACATATAAAACATTTTAGATATTTGGAATCAGAGAGTGTGATAGAAGTAATTGGCGAATAAGTATTAAAAAAGTATTTTTTATCGTAATTTATTAGATATGGTAACGTCGTTTTTATGTAACCAATTAGACGACCATCGACGACCTTCCACCAGTGTTGCCAACTTAGTGGGTTACCCACTAGAACTGGTGGTTTGAGAGGTCCATCTAGCGTACTATTTTGCCATTTGGTGGCTGGTGTGCTTTTTAGTTTTTTGATGTAAAAATTAGTGGTTTTTCTAGTGGGTTAAACTTTCATTTTCATAATATTAATAACTCCTTTTTCATTCATATTTGGTTTTAGTAATTACTGGCTAGCATCGGCAACATTGTCACATCCATTGTAAATTATTTTGGTGTGAAGTTTCAATGTTTAAAGATGCTGCAAGCAATAATCCCTTTCAAGAGTTGGCAGAATTTGCACTACATATGTTGATAATACCACATTCTAATGCAGAAGTCGAGAAAATTTTCAGTACAATAAATCTGGTGAAAAGTAAAATTAGAAATAAGATGCAATTACCTATGCTTTAAGCTATATTGTCAATAAGGGCAGGCTTAAAGAGGAATGACACGTGCTGTTTTGATTATACTTTACCCGATAAGGTCATTAGAAAAATAGGAACTAATGAAAGTTACATAAATGAATTTGAAATTCCTGATTCCCGCATACTCTAAATATGTATTTTATTTACCTATTTAGTTTCTGTAACTGCTTTTTCGTTCCTATTGTTATTCATAAATATGTTGTAAATTAAAATTTTTCTTTCTATATTCATTTTTGTTATTTACCTTTGTCTTTAAAAATTTATTTTTAGTTATTTATTTGTTAAATATTTACTGTAATTTGCAAATATTGAAATAAAATTAGTTTTTTAACGGATGCTCTACTGTGTTAATCTAGTGATTTTCTAGTGGTTGGGATGATTTTTGATCTGGTGGATTTCTGGTGGGTTGGTATGGCCGTTTTTGTGGGCAGCGGCATTCAGAGTTGGCAACGCTGCCTTCCACCGAATAAATCACCGTTGTTTACTTCTGTTTTAAGGTTATGTGACAAAGTTTTCAGGACTGCCCGTTAATTAAATTGTCAATTCAATATATTGCAGCTTGTTCTCGAATGTTTTTTTAAGTAACTCTTTTACTTTTCCAATAAAATGTATCTTTATTGTGACAAAATGCTTAAAACAAAGACATTGTTCGGTCATAGAAACTCCGTTGCATTCATAAACCACCATTGAACTCTATACGTATAGAGTTCAATGTAAACCACTAACAATATAGACCGGTAACTCAAATAGCACGATTTTCGCAGATTTGCGGAGCTTGGGTTAGACTCCCAATTTTAAGATGGCGCTCATGCCGGTTGTTTTCCTTAGCGCTTCCCGCGTTTTCGATCATAACAAATTTCAATCCACTAATGGCGGCAACGCGAATGTTTTGTTTTCAATCTATCAATTAGGAAATTTCTAATTTATTTTCATTATGTATTATAATTTTTTGAAAATGCTTTCTGATGCTTAATTCCATCGGTTCAGTTGTTTATGTAATATGTATGTATGTGTTTCAGAAACGGGGTCAATGACCATGACAACAGCAGCCGCTACTAAAACTTGGTTTTCTTCACGGGTCGTTGATTTTCTACGCTCCTTTTTCTCGTATTTCGTACTACCAGTTCGCTCAAACCTCTCTCCCAATTTAGCGAATGCCGCTGAATTTGAATGTCTCCGATCGGCAAAGCGTTGGGCATACATTCTTGAGGCAAGAAATGGATTTCTGTCAACACTGCCCAAGGCGTAAACCATATCGACCAATTCTTCTTGAGAAAACATTGTCTTTCAGTACTAATACCAAGGCCTCGCGACAACAATGAGATAAACTGTCAGTTATTGCCGGACAAACGAGACGAAACAAAACCGCGACATCCAGGGCTAACGTGATATACGAAATTAATTAAAATTTTTACAAAATTCTAAATTTCTCAAAAATTATTGGACGGAGGTCGCAATACCTGGTACCAAAAAAAAGGTAATTTAATTTCGCATCCAATAAGATAATCCAAGATAGGTGGTTCCATTTGAAAAAATTAAGTTATGCATGTTTGAACAACTGAAGAATTGAGTCGACGGATGTGAAGAAATTTAAGAAATCTTGCTAACAGCAAAGGCGTAAACAAATACTCCATTTCTTCCTGAATCCAAAACCGTATGCCACACAACTCTGAGTCATTGCGTTTGGAAAATATCGTTAATGGCGTCAAGCTCCGAAATCGTCAAATTTAACCAAAAAAATTAAATTACGCGAAAACGGTTCAACTTAGGGCCTATGTCGTCTTAACAAATTCATATTCATTTTTAACAAGGAATCCAAAAATGTCAAAAAACATAGGGTGTTCTATTAAAAATAAGAAAGATGTGTTCATTTTCGGTGCAACCGGAAGGCCGCCATATTTGGCAATAATTTTTGGTTGTGGAGAACTTTATTTCGAACAACTTTTATTCGAAACATTTTTCGATATTTTGAACGATACGCCTACCAAAGACCGATTCCCGCTTAGTGACTCACCCTGTATACTTATGAGGAAGGATGATTTTTTTATTGATAACTTATGATTATTCCCTAGTAATAGATTTTAAAATTATTGTAATATGTGTACTATTTTTTGTTATGAAAAATACTTCGCTCAAATGGTCCACATTTGATCGAAGAATTTTTTGCAATGAAAATGGACAACACATTCCAAATAATTGAATTTAAATTTCCCGCTGCTCCTGCCTTTAATTAGTTGATAATAAAGAAATCTATAAATTTAAATTCGGCTTCAGCGCCATCTCCGAATTGGGAGTCTAAACTCTGATGACGTCATACTAGGCCAAGTTCATTGTACGGCCGTGACGCGTCTATAGTGTTAGTGGTTTGTGGTTGCATTTTATTTCATCCGACCAAGTCAATAGGGATGTCGATCTGAGATCGATTAATCGAAAAATCGATTTTTTCAAGTCTCAAGGTCGATTTTTTAGATCGATCTCAAATATAAGATCGATCTAATGAACGATTCAAAAATTCTAAGATACGGATCGAAATTAATAACAAATTTTTTTTTTAGTTTTAATATAAGTGCATTTATGTCATTATGTTATTATCCACTTCCATCTGGTAGTAATAGCTGCGTTAATAAGCCAAAAGATGGCAGCATTAACATTTCTTTTCATTCATTATGTCGTTGACTGAATAGGAAAGATAACTGAGGTGCAGTACATACGCAGTTAAAACTACCATATATTCACAAAAATTACTCTACGTTATTTTATTACGTGTTACCGGTCTTAAAAACTTTTATTTAGTGGTTGAAAACGTTACGCACGTATTAATAAATACACTACAAAACTTGAAAAATGTTTTTTTTTTTTAAGTAAAAATTACAAGAGCCTAGAAAGGAAATCAATTTGAAAAAAAATTATCACGGAATGTTGACTTTTCCTCCTTTAAATCCCGAGATTAATGTCAAAATTTCAACTTTAATATCAAAATTTCAAAAAAAAAAGTCGAAATTTGGAGTTTAGAGTCAAAATTTCTAGAAAAAGTAGAAATTTCAATTTTTAAATCGAAATTTAACGAAATATTACCAAGGCGCAGAAAGGACATCGATTAAAAAAAAATGTTATTTTAAAAATTTCGACTTTTTTCTCAAACTTCGACTTTTCTTTCAAGTTTTGACTTTTTTCTCAAATTTTGACTCTTTTCTTAAAATTTCGACTTTTTTCTGGACATTTCGATTTTTTACTGAAAATTTGAATTTTTTTGAAATGTTACAAAGGCCCACAAGGAAAATCGATTAAAATAAGTGTTATTTTTAGAAATTTCGGCTTTTTTCTCAAATTTCGATTTTGAGCTCGAAATTTCGACTTTTTCCTCGAAATTTCGACTTTTTTTCTCATAATTTCGACTTTTTTTCTCGAAATTTTGATTTTTGTCTCAAGTTTCGATTTTTTCTCGAAATATCGAAATTTTTCTCAAAACTTCATTTTTTGTTTCTCAAATTTCGACTTTTTTCTCGAAATTTTGACCTTAATATCGAAATTTCGAAATTTTTTCGCGAAATTTCGTCTTCTCTCGCAAATTTCGATTTTTTCTCGAAATTTCGACTTTTTTCTCGAAATATTTCAAAATTTCGACTTTTTTCTCGAAATTTCGACGTTTTTCTTAAATTTCGACTTTTTTCTCGAAATTTTGACCTTAATATCGAGATTTCGACATTTTTCTCGAAATTTCAACTTTAAACTCAAAATTTCGACTTTTTCTCTCAAAATTTTGACCTTTTTCTTAAATTTCGACTTTTTTCTCAAAATTAGACTTTTTTTTGGAAATCATTTCGACTTTGTTTTGAAAATTTTAATTATTTTAAAATGTTACAAAGGATTTCGATTACAAAAAAAATGTTAATTTTAGAAATTTCGACTTTTTTCCCAAACTTCGATTTTAAGCTCGAAATTTCGACTTTTTTTCCAGAAATTTCGACTTTTTTCTTAAATTTCGACTTTTTTTCTCAAAATTTCGACTTTTTTCTTGAAATTTTGACCTTTTTCGCAAAATTTCGTTTTTTTTCTCAAATTTCAACTTTTTTCTCGAAATTTTGACCGTAATATCGAAATTTCGACATTTTTTTGGAAATTTCGAATCTAAAATCAAAATTTCGACTATTTCCTCGAAATCTCCACTTTTTTATCAAATTTCAACTTTTTCTAGAAATTTCGACGTTTTTCTCAAATTTCGACTTTTTTCTCGAAATTTCAACCTTAATCTGAAAAGCTCGACTTTTTTATCAAATTTCAACTTTTTCTAGAAATTTCGACGTTTTTCTCAAATTTCGACTTTTTTCTCGAAATTTCAACCTTAATCTGAAAGCTCGACATTTTTCTCGAAATTTTTTTTCTCAATTTTCGATATTTTTCTCAAATGTCGACTTTTTTCTCAACATTTTGACCTTGATGTCGAAATTTCAGCATTTTTCTCAAAATTTCGACTTTTAAACTCGAAATTTCGGTATTTTTCTCGAAATTTCGACTTTAAACTCAAAATTTCGACTTTTTTTCGACAAATTTCGCCTTTTTTCTCAAATTTCGACTTTTTCTCGGAATTTCGAGCATATAAGGTCGAAATTTCTCAAATTTGGATTTTTTTCTCAAATTCCGATTTGCTTTTCGAAGTTTTGATCTTAATCAGGGAATTTCGATTTAAAACTCGAAATTTCGACTTTTTTCTCGAAATTTCAACTAGTGTTGGAATAATCGAACGATTTTCAGAATCGAATACATTGAATTCGAATACTTTTGAGAATCGAATAAGTATTCGAATACAAAGAATCGAATTATGGGATAACCTAACCTAAATACCTATTAGAAAAATTGCCTCGGCGGCCTATTCAAGGTATGTGGTGGCGAGATATGACTTTCGATTTCACTACTTCCGTACCTATGCCCATAATTGGCAATTCCCTAATTGAATGTATTTAAATTTCTTAATATAAATAAATCTTGAAGTTTTAGAATTCACATACGTATCTTTAACTTTGATTGGATTCGCATATTGGCACTGTATTTCCAGATATTGTTAAATTTCATTATTAAAATTGAGAGCCAGATTTTAAAAAGTACTTAAGCATTTCGTTATTTAATAATTTTATGAGAAGGATGAAGCAATAAATTAAAATTAGATACATATTCGAATGCATGAGTGTGCGAGCATAATGCGTAACCAACCATCCCGAATAAAAATGATATCGAATAAAATTCGCATTCAATAATGCATGTCTAAGATCTCGAATACAAGAATCGGGTACAGTATTCAACATCGGAGAAGTTAAGAATCGGAGATATAGCCTAGTTAGGAGACCGATTCTATTCGCTACTCAGCATTCCAATGTTTTGTTGTATCGGGCTACCACAATCTCGAATACACATTTTGTATTCGAATACACATTTTGTATTCGAATACACATTTTGTATTCGAATACACATTTTGTATTCGAATACATATTTTGTATTCGAATGCAAGCAAGTACCCGAGAACTTGTGAATCATGCGATGATGAGATGTTGCTTGTGCGAGAGGAGAACCGATTCTATTCATATTCTGACTTCAACTCACGGAGTCTGGAAGTATTCGAATACTTCAGTTGAGAATAGGATGTATTCGAGATCTTGGTAGAATCGAATACATCTCACAACTTGTATTCGAATAGCCCAACACTAATTTCAACGTTAATTTCGAAGTTTCTAAAAAAAAGATCAAAATTTGCTAATTAAAAATAACAATTATTGGTCGCACCCTACTACCAACAGTCAAGATTGTTGGGAAAGAGGAGTGGTGGGACGTAACTGACGTATGCCTAATTTAACTATAGCGTGTGCTTATTATAGAGCGACTTATTCTCGAAATTTCGACAAAAAATTCGATATCAAAGTCGAAATTATGAGATTAAAGTCGAAATTCCGAGATTAATGTCGGAATTTTAGGAAAAAAATAGAAATTTCAGGAAAATGTCGAATTTTCGAGAAAAAAAGTCGAAAATTTGAGTGTAAAGTCGAAATTTCGAGTTTAAATCCGAAATATCGAGATTAAAGTCAAAATTTTGGGAAAAAAAGTCGAAATTTCGAAAAAAATCGAAATTTCAAAAAAAAAAGTCGAAATTTCGAAAAAAATCGAAATTTCAAGAAAAAAGTCGAAATCTTTAAAAATATTTTTTTAGATCAGTGTCCTTTTTACGCCTTTGTAAAATGTCGAAATTTCAAAATATATTTTGTAAAATGTCAACTTTGAACTCGAAATTTCGAATTTTTTCTCGAAAATTCTACTTTAACCTTGAAATGTCAAAAAAAAGTCGAAATTTTTGGTAATAAAAAATTGAATTTACTGAACTAAGTGTCAACATTAAATTGTAAAAGAGTTGGTGCTTAGAATATAGTCTTATATTCTAAGGGTTGGTGGGGCTTAACTGTCATTCTGCCTAACTTAACCATAGAATAAGAAATTTCTACTTATCTTGAAATTTCACGAAAAAAAGTTGAAATTTCGAGATTAAAGCCCGAAATTTTGACTTTATCTATGAAATTTCCTCAAAAAAAGTCGAAATTTGGAAAATAAAGTAGAAATTTTCACTTTAATCTCGTAATTTCCAGTTTAAACTTCATATTTCTAAACATATTTTTATAAATCTTCGTAAAAAATCAAAAATACATAAATAAAAAACAAAGCAGAAAATAAATATGTATCGGATTTTTCTAATTACGAATAAATAATTAAAATTTGAATATTAGTGTTTCAAATCCAAGGAAAAAACTTTCAAAATTAAACTACGCCAATTCATCATTATCATTCAATTTTTCTTTTATTAGAAATGTTTAAAAATTTCACCAACAAGGCGATTAATCGGAAATCGATCTTTCAGCGCCCAATTTTATCGGGAATCGATACTTTTGCTCACGATTCGAATCGATCCAAACATCGATTATTTTAGAAAGGAATCGACATCCCTACTAGTCTAGTCTAAACACTACGTTAATCAAACGAGACAATGTATACTTTTGACTGCCAGTATCGGCAGTACTACCTTAAATACATATACTTAATAATAAATATATGCTTAAATACCTATCGGGCTAAAAGAGGACAACTAAAACCAGTGACATCTCCGATATTTGAAATTTTTATTGGTGTCAACTCGCCTTTACATTTTGGATTATTTTGGTATCAGAGTGGCAGCACAGTAGCAGTAATTGTGTTTGCTCTATGATCTAAAATATTCTTGCTGTTGTGCGTTGTGTTTTTTGCATATATGTAATACATCTATATGGCGTGTTTTGTCCCTTTGTTTGTGTTAAAAAGGCCAGATGGATATATATGTTTGTCTTTTTCGAGGACAGAATATATTAACCAATCCCAAAGTTTACTTCAAATATCCCTCTTCTCGGCAGTCGTCATTGTTATCATTCATTTATTAATGTTCCCGCCCATCTTGTCATCTGTTCCGCTATAAACGAATGAATGCTTGTCCTCGAAAGAGTACGACATATACTTTTATCTCACCTTTTTGACAAAGCATTTTGCATTGCCGATTATACACAACACGCCATATAGAAGTATTACATATATGGTTTTTTGAGTGTTTTATTAATTTTGTAAAATTGCTCCGTGGTTCTTCAACAACTAATAAAAGGTTTTAAAATCCGTTAGATATATTTTGGGTTTATAAGCATCCAGATCTTTAATTTCCTTGAAGGCTTTCACTACTTTAATCTTCTCTTTGCTCTTCTTCTTTTTAAGCGTGATAGGTGGACCATTGTATTTACGGCAAGTCGATTCCAAAATGAAATAGAAGAATTCGATTATGCTCGTAATCGATCCCCCAAGACAAAGACCAATTATACCCCCAATAGAAGCTGAAAATAAACCTCTGAAAGAAAATAAACACTGAATGGCGAAAAGCGCTACCTAAAATCGAGTCCCACGTTAAAAATATGCTTCTATGAATTTTCAAGCAAGAGACATCGGTAAAGAAAATGCTTAACATGCTGGTATTTATAAGGCCATCAAAGCCAACCCTACAAACATGAAATTACACATGAATCAGTCTATGATGAAGAGACGTACACTTTCTCCCGATCTCGAACATCAACGCTTGTGTCGTAAGTCACTTCGTTACACTCAGGGTAACACCTACAACTGAGCATGTCACCGCTAGCTCTTTTAGAATTGACAGCCCGAAAACCTAGAAGTTTCCATGGTATAATTCTCCTATTTTAATGCCAGCTCTTCACTCTCGCCGAGACGATACGGGGTAACTCGAACGCGAGAATGTGGAAGCTACGTTCGTTTTGACTCGCTTTGTCTCTGTTCGCCTCGGAAGTGCTACGTGTCGAATCGGTTTTTAGGGCCGAGTTACGGGAAACGAGCACGAAACCGAGAGTGCGAGCGAGAGGGTAGATACAGCCCTCGCAGTTAAATTTGTCTGTCAAATGTCTCGCCGACACGTTCGGCGACAGTGAAGAGCTGGCATAAGAGTATCGAAGTATCAACGTAAACTTTTTTATAAATTCCTAGTTTTACTTTTATGAATTTCTACTTTGTTTCTATAAATGAATATTTTTTGAAAATTTTCGCGCTTTCCAAATTAATTTTTTTTTTGAAAATTCAGACTTTTTACGTGATTGCAAGTTTTTTGAAAATCTTCTTTTTTCGTATTGCGCTTTTTTGAAAATGTCGACCCTTTTTGAATATTTTAATTTTTTTGTGAAAATTTCCACTGATTGAAAATATTTACCTTTTTCAACATTTCGATTTGAAAATTTAAACCCTTTTAAAAGGATTTAACTTTTTTTGAAAATTGCTTTTAACTCTTAGTTTGTTTTTTTCTTGCAAATTTCAACTTTTTTTAAAGTTTAACATTTTAAATTTTTAACTTTTTTTGAATTTTCTACTTTTCTCAAAATTTTTTCAGATTCCCATTTTTAGCAGAATTTCGACTTTTTCCCAAAGTATTGAGTTTTTTAAATATTAGATTCATTTTCGAAATCCCCTCTTTTCTAGATTTTAAATTTTTTTTTTGAAAATTTCGACATTTCAGAATTTCTATTTTTTTCTAATTCATTTTTTATCACAATTTCGACTTTTTTCGAAAATTTCAAGATTTTTAAATTGTGAAATTCTTTTTCAAAATGTTTGCTTTTTTTCCTTCAAAATTTCTTTTTGGAGATTTTTTGTATTTTGTAATTTTTTAAAGATTCGACTTTTCATGAAAATTTCAATTTTTTTTTCAAAATTTTAACCATTTTAAAAAATTTCTACTTTATCTTGAAATGTTAACTTTTTCTGTAAATTGCTTTGATATTTTTTGAAAATTTCAATTTTTCTTTAAATTTCGAATTTTTGAAAATTTTGAATTTTTGAAAATTTCTTCATTCAGAATTGATACTTTTTCTAAATTTTAATTATTACTTGAATTTTACACAATTTCGATATTTCAAAATTTTCACTGATTTTTTCAAATTCCCAATTTTAGCAAAATTTCGAGTTATTCTCAAAGTTTTGAGTTTTTTAAATATTAGATCCTTTTTCGCAATCCCGTGTCTTTTCTAGATTGTTATTTATTATTTTTAGATTTGCAGATTATTTTTTGAAAATTTCGATATTTCAAAATTTTTATTTTTTCTTAATTCCTGTTTTTATTACAATTTCGACATTTTCTGAAAATTTCAAGATTTTTAAATTATAAAGTTATTTTTCAAAATTCGGAGCTTTTAGCAGGTTTTTTTAAATTTCAACTTCAAAGTTTTTACTTTTTCTCAAAATTTGGTTTTATGCAAATTTTGGTTTACTTTGAAAAACTATTCAATTTTCTATTTCGATTTTTTTGAAAATTTCGTCTTTGAATATGTTGGTTCGTCTCAAAATTTCGACTTTGTGCAAATTTTGATTTTTTGAACATTTCGACATTTCAAACTTTCCAATTTTTGTCAATATATCGTCTTACTTGAAAAATTTTTACTTTTTATAAAAAAGTCGACATTTTTAAAAATGTTGATTTATTTTGAAAATTTTTACTACATATTTTAAACATTTTGATTTTTTGATGAAAATTTCGACTATGAATATTTCGACTGAAATGTTTTAATTATACAGAATGTTTTATTATTTTAATTTTACTTGTATATGTTATGTCGAACCTAACAATCTTCTTTGTTTAATGTCATGGTATGATGTAATAAACGTTTTAAAATTATCTCATTTTAAATTATTTCAACTATGCACTTTCAAAGTTGGTTACTAAAAATGTGAAGGAAATGAAAAAAAAACTATATTAGTTTTATTTTAAATTTTCTTACCGCTCATATAACGGGATCCAGTGGAAACAGCTAAAATTTTGAATGAGTAAAATAATTAGAGAACAAAGGTGTAGAATGGACATCAATTAGCAAAAAAAATGTTTACAAATTTCGAACTTAAACCCGATATTTTAATTTCTTTGTTAATTTAATTTTAATATCAAAATTTTGACTTTAACCTCGAATCTTCTCTGCTCTTTGGTTACCTTATAAGCAGATTAGGCCTCATCTCACCCCTTACCATATATTGTTAGCATATTATTAACAATTATTGGCAACGTTCAGCAATTTTTAATGACCAAAATGTTACCTTTTTACAAAATTTCAAGAAAGAACTAGAATTTCGAGATTAAAGTAGAAATTTCGAGTTTACGGCCAAAGTTTCGAAATTAACTTAAATATGAAATTTCAGCTTAAACTTGAAATAGCAAGTTTTAATTCAAAAATTTCATGTAAACTAGAAATTTTGATTTTAAACTAGACACTTCGACATTGAACTCGAAATTTCGAAAAAACTAACATTTCGAGAAACGACCATAAAGGTCCAGAAAAAATCAAAATTTCGAAACTAAAATGGAAATTTCGACTTTAAACTCGAATTGTCGACTTCAAACTCGAAATGTCGACTTCAAACTCGAAATTTCGATTAAAAAAAGTCGACATTTCGAGAAACAAAGACACATTTTCAGAAAAAATCAAAATTTCGAAATTGAAATCGAAATTTGCATTTTATTAATTGATGTCCGTTTTACGCCTTCATTTTAGGAAGAAGTCATTGAATACTTTTTATTCTTTTCAGACAGTTTTCATCGGCCAGGGTGCAGTATCGAACATTCGCTAAAATTTTCAGTGTCGTTAATGAGTCACTGTTAAAAAAAACTTACCCTCAATTGGGTAATAAAATGGTATGCATTTGCATAAAGCCCATATAGCGCTGCCTTTACATTCGTTAACACAGGCTGAGAAACTGTATACAGAGCTCGCCCACTCCAATTCCCCCTGTAAAACACAGCACGAATTTTGGGTAAATCAAGCAGAAGTACGATGTAATCTAGAGGTGATTGTAGTGAGGTAACTTTAATTCTTGAATTATGGGTTACATAACATAGTGGTTGTGAATATTTTCAACTTTTAGCACGTTCGACTGTTTCTTTACAGAATATTTAATCGACTCGATCAGCTATTTTTTGTTGTCAAAATCCCAAACTGCAATATGTATGACATGTACAGAAAAAAATTTCGCACCTCATCTCTGAAAAGACACCCTCTGATATTAGGGTGAACGCCTCTTAATTCATCAGCACTAGAAATCACCTGAGGCTTCACCGCTATCGTAATATCGGTTTCCATGTTTATGTTTGTGCTGTACAGGGATAAATCCGGGTAAACATGACTTTGGTGGATCGTAACCTGAAAACTTAACAGTTCCACTTGGGTAGAAAATTGGGCCAAGTTCTTACATCCACGCCGTAGCTCGCTTTTAGAGACGAAACATATTGCCACGGCTCAACATCCAAATAAACTTTTAGACCAAAAGAAGGCCCTATCCCTCTCATAAAGGTCTCGCGGTGTCCAGCCCTAATAATTCAGTTATTACTTGGATTATACAAATGGACAGAAAGTCGACTAATATTAGTTAATTGTTTGTTCATTGTTTTTTACAGTCATCCAATCATGTCGCTTTACATTCATCCAGTTATACGGAACTTGGGTTTAATACAACCCAAGGTAACTTACCCTGTGACAAAAGACTGATGGTAGTTGAAGGAGCAGCAAAAGCCCTCCGTGCTTTTGGAAAGAGTGAATAATTTTTTGCACTCTACCTCTTTCAACTTCCAAAAGCATTTCTTCACCAACGAGTCGCAAGGTTGAGCCAACTGCAACAATTTATAGGTGTACAAAGTGTTTAAAAGAAATCAACTTTTGAATACTTTTCTCATTAATAGGTTGCTGTTGAAACCGGCTTCTTCAAGATGGTAAATTATCCTCCTGTATCCATCTAATTCCGCATTTTCGTTCAAATCGTTTAGAATCAAGGAGGATAGATTGGCGAAAAAGTCGTCGATTAAGTCATCGTTGATGCCTTGCTGATTCCTTGAAATGAAGAGAGCTAATGGAGTAAATTATCTATTTAGTAAATCTCTAAGCACTGACTGACAGACAACGCACAACCCAAATGGGATAGGTTTAGGAGCATAAAATTACATACAGATATTCCCCGTAATACGTAGGTGAGAAATAACATTATCATCAACTTTATTGAATATCAACATTCAAAGATATATTTTATGTTGATTGACTTCAATACACTAATAATGCTAATCTATTTAATAAATTTCTAAGCATCGACTGACAGACAACGCACAGCCTAAATGGATAGGAAAGCCAATATTATCAGAAAAGTCAAAATTTTCAAAAAAATCGAACATTTTTTTGTTAAAGTTTTTGATTGAAAATTTTCATAAAAAATCAACAATTTAAAAAAAAATGTCGAAATTTTTCAAAAAAAAATCGAAATTAAAAAATTCTGACATTTTGAAAATACGTCCAAATCTGATGAAAAATTGCCAAATTTTCAGAAAAATTCGAAATATTGCAAAATAGTCAAAAAACTAAATGTCAAAATTTTGAAAAATTTTAAAGGACTTCTAAATATTCAAAAAAATTGCCAAATTTTCAGAAAAATTCGGAGTTTTGCAAAATAGTTAAAAAACTAAACGTAGAAATTTTGAAAAATTTTGAAGAACTTCTAAATATTCAAAAATATTTGAAATTTTGAATAATAGTCGAAATTTTGAAATAGTAACAATTTTCGAAAAAAGTTAGTATTATGAAAAAAAGTGGAAAATTTTGAAAAGTCAAAATTTTCCAAAAAGATATAAACGAAGTATTTATCATAATTTTCAAAAAGAAAATAAGATTTTCAAAAAAGAAAAATATTCAGTTTCAAAAAAAAGTCGAAAAAGTATGTACATTTCTGAACAAAAGCAAAGGTTACCAAAAAGAAGTAAAATTTTAGAAAAAGTCAAAATTTAGGAATTAAAATTTTGAATAAAAGTCGAACATTTTTCTGAATTGGATCTTAAAAAAATGAAATTTTGAAAAAATGTCGAATGTTTCAAAAGAGTAGATTTTCAAAAAAAAATGAAATTTTGAAGTCGAAATTTTCAAAATAATCCTAAAATATTTTAAAAAATCGCAAAATTCGTGGAAACATTTGAAATATTGCAAAGTAATCGTAAATGTTAAAAAAGTTGACATTTTAAAGTGTCCTAAATAAAAAAAATCAAATTTTCAAATAAAATCAAAATTTTAAATTTAAATTTTAAGGAAAATTGAAATGAAAAAATTTTAAAAAAATGTCGAGATTTAAAAAAAACATTTTAGTCGAATTTTCCAAGAGTCTAAATACTGAGGAAAAGCCAATATTAGTAGAAAAGTCGAAATTTTCAAATAAAAAATAAAAATTTTGAAAAAAATGTCGAAATTTTCAAAAAAAAGTTGAAATTAAAACAAACCTGATATTTTGAAAAAAGGTCCAAATCCGATGAAAAATTGCCAAATTTTCAGAAAAATTCGGAATTTAGCAAAACAGTCAAAAAAATAAAAAAAAGGTCGAAATTTTGAAAAATTTTAAAGAAATTTCAAATTTTCGAAAATTTTGAAAAGGCAAAATTTTCCAAAAAAGTATAAACGAAATATTTGTCATAGAATTTTTAAAATGAAGTTAAAATTTTGAAGAAAAATCAAAATTTTGAATTGAAAAGTTGACATTTTGAAAACTTAAAAATTTGAAAAAATAGCGAAATTCGAAATTTTAAAAAATTGAAATTTTGGAAGTCTTAATTTCTAAAAATAGTTAACATTAAAAAATTTCGAGATTTTAGAAAATTGAAAAATCTTCCAAATTTTTAAAAAGAAATCAAAAAAAGTATAAATATTTCTGAACAAAACCAAAGATTATCAAAAAAAAGTTACAATTTTAGAAAAAGTCGAAATTTAGGAGTTGAAATTTTGAATAAGTCAAACATTTTTCTAAAAAGGTGAAGTTTTTGATTGGATCTTATAAAAATAAAATTTTGAAAAAATATTGAATATTTCAAAAAATAAAATTGAAATTTTGAACAGTCGAAATTTTCAAAATAACTATAAAATATTTAAAAATTCGCAAATTTGTTGAAAAATTTGAAATTTTGCAAAATAATCGTAATATTTAAAAAAATCTCCCAAATTCATAAAAAACCAAATTTTCAAATATAATCGAAATTTTAAGGAAAGTTGAAATTAAAAAAAATCGACAGTTTGCAAAAAAGTCGAAATATTGAAAAATAAATAATTGAAATTTAAAGATAGTCAAAATTTTGAAAATAAGGCGAAAATTTCAAAAAAATTCAAAATTTAAAAAATACGAAACTCAAAAAAAAAACCACCTTTCAAAAAACTACATTTTTTAAAAAAGCTATAATATCCAAAAACAGAACATTTTTTTAAAAAATATTAATTTTGGAAAGTCGATGTTTTCGCAACTTAAAAATAGTCGAAATTTCAAAAATTTTGAAAAAAAAAAGTCTTAAAAAAGGTCAAAAGTCTTAAAAAAGTCCCCTTTTAGATAAGAAATCAAAATTTTTAAAAAAGTTTAAATTTTGAAATAAAGTCGATATTTTGAATAATTTCAAAATGTCTAAATATAAATATATATAAATATAAATTTTACTTTATCAAAAATTTTCGTCGTGTTTTCAAAAAAATCTGAAATTTTTGAAAATCAATATTTAAATAAAAGACGAAATTGTCAGAAAGGTTAAAATTTTCAAAAAAGTCGAAATGTGGAAAAAACCCAAAATTTTAAGAAATGTCAAAATTGTGTAGAAAGTGGACATTTCGAAAAAATGTCGAACAATTAAAAAAGCCGAAATTATGAAAAAAGTTTTGATCTTTTTCGAAATTTTTTATGACATTTTGATATTGATAAAAACGTTGAAATTTTGAAATACATCCGAAATTGTGAGAAAAATTTAACCATTGAAAATACTCGAAATTCTCAAAAAATTTGAAATTTTAAACAAAAATCGGAATTTTGAAAAAGGCTGAAAAAGAGTCGAACATTCCTAAAAAATCGAAATTTTGGAGATATGTCGAAAAATCGATTCATTTAACACGATAAAGAAAATATTGGCCCTGACAGTAGATAGTAGGGTCCGGCGACTATATCACCTAGTTGAACTATGGAAAGCTATAAAGAAAAAATGCTGGCCAACTTTTTATGGAAATTGCCAGTATAAACTCAAAATTTTGAATATAAGTTTGAAATTTCGACTTTAATCACGAAATTTCTACTTAAAATGTCTGTATAAAGCTATGTATGGGCTACTTAACATACTAAGTAGCCTAATTTTATATGTATAAAATTTTAGGTATAGACTAAATTAAAAAAATGAAAATCACAAAGCAGTTAAAAATACTAAAAGCTAACTAAAATTAAAATGTTGACCGAAATAATCTCTTAAAAGTCTAAACAGGAAATAAAAACAAGACACAAACCCTAATTTGATTCTCAACTCACTCTAAATCTGATTTATTAAATCATAAACGTTCCAACCTCATTATCTGGGCATGCGCATTAAAGTAACAGAACTTGGTACAAAAAACAAATTCGAAATTAAGTAAACAAAAAAATTTGGATCTTTGATAACGTAATAACATTAATTATTAGAAAAACTTACAAGTACGTTCTAAATGGTGGAATATTATCTTTATACACCACGTTGTAGTTGCAAATAGAAACGGCGGGAAAAGGCACCTCCCAGATTGGGAAAGCAGTAGTGTCGATATTAGTAGTCACTCTTTTATTCTGGTATCGTTCCAGCTGAAGGTAAATCAGGTACACCGTGAGAAGGCAGCTCGTCACGCAGATCAAAGCCCAGAAGAGGGCTTTTAGCAGAGAAGATCTCGGGTCGGCTATGTAGTGAAAACCATGCAAGCTGGTTTCATTGCAGTACTTCACGGCGTAGTACTTGCATCGCTTAGAAATCACCCGCCCTAAAATTATCAAATTAAAGGGCGAAAAATTATCTCATAATACAAACAGCAGACGCTACGCATTTGTGGTTTGTCACTGGAATTACCTGGTTTACCATTGTAAATCTGCAGCAGGATTATTGAAAGAAATGAGAAAACTTGGATTGTATCTAAGAAAGGAGTTCTTATACCGGTTCCTTTTTTCATAAAAAAAACTTTGCTATGTTTAGACTTTTCACTGAAGAAATCCATACAAAAAATGTCAACTTAAAAGCACTTTTTTGGAAAAAGTCTTTCTGTTATTATCATCAACTTTATTGAATATTAACATTCAAAGATCTATTTTATGTTTATTGACTTCAATACACTAATAATGGTAAACTTTTTAATAAATTTCTAAGCGCCGACTGACAGACAACTCACAGCCTACATGGATAGGTCTGGGAGAACGAAATTTCATATAGGTGTTCCCTGTAATACGTAAGTGAGCACTAAGAGAGCATTTTTTAAAATTCAGCCTCTAAGATAGTAAAAATGTGCTTTAACGGACAGGCAATTTTTATGTAATGAATAGTACATAAGATTGTATTGAAAGTTACCTATAAGCGTTAGGAGCTCACATCGTTGATCAATGTATCCTTTACACAAATTTATCCAAATTTTTTGCTGGTAATCAGTGCATATTTTGTCTTTTTATAAATTATTTGTTTAATTTAAAGTTGAAATGTCATATTTAAAGTTAAAAGTCGTAATGCAGGGTTTAAAGCAGTGGCGGACTATCAGGGGGGCGGCCCGCCCCGGGCCTCCGGTCTTGGGAGGCCCCCAAATGCCTCCGCGTTTCCCTGAGCAAATCGTAAATAACCTTGATAGTCACCTTAATGCTCAACTTGACTTCAATCTAGAGACGGAATTTGAAGTCAAGTTAACACAAAGACTTGGATAATAGTTAAGTTGGTAGTTAATTTTGATACAACTTAAGAAAAAGTCGTCATATGCAGGTTATAAAAGTTTTTGCTACAAGTTCACTATAAGTCTTGTAGTTAACTTGACTTCAAAGTACGACTGCATATTGTCTTTAACTTACATGCAAATATCACTTAATTACGACTTAACATAAACTTGATGTTAAGTTTGATGCAACTACTGATGTCCAAGATCTTGTAGTAAAAGCCTAGCTATCAGGGAAAATTTTAAAAATGTGCTTAGTACCTACATAATTTCATCAAGATCAAAACACTACAGCCATCTAGACTTTTTACGCTGTACTAATATTCTTTTAACTTTGCTGAACGCGTCCAATACGCTGGGGGAATTCCCGTCTTTGTAACGGGTACTTTCCCAGGAATCCCTGAATGAATGAAGTACAAATAATTCACTCTTGTACGCCTACATTTACATTCTATTTACGTCAATAAATAAACATTGGCCTCATTTAAAATATATTAAATTTCATTACGTTGATATCTAATAGTTTATAAGTGTGCTCTGATATTTTCGCGAACGGATAAGCGTTTTTTCAAATTGTAATGTAATAAACGCGATCTTATTCGTTCAAAGTAATTTCATTAAAAAGTGTAATCGTGTTTTTGATTTTTGTTGCGGTATAAAAGTAAATGAGTTCAGAGTTGAGTTAGTGCATTTTCGAGTAGTTGGAAAAAGTAAGTAATTCTTCGTATAATTTAGTCTAGAAATTATAATTGTAGTTTCTAGTCAATATGCTCTTACAAGTACATTGCTTCAGTTCTTACATTTCGCGAGTAGTCCTTATTTTATTTGTAGTGCACGTTTATTGGGGAAAAGAGCACCCGCTTATCAAAATATTGTAAGGATGTTTCCAATTTATGTCTGTTTCTGGAAGGTTAACTAAATAGTCTACCTATTCCGATCGCGCTCATGACATCGTTAATTTACTGCACTAATAATAAGGCGCATTTGTAAAATGCATGAGCTGCATTTGGCGGTTGTAACGATTGTAAAAAAAATTGAGGGAATTTAAAGATATGTTCTTTTAACCAACACATAAAATATTGTTTTTTTATGCAAATAATAATTTTTTAGTCAATGTAATTTAGCTATCTTTTATACAAGTTTCTTATTTATCTCATTATTTTTAGTGAAAAGGATTCAACCATCTGGCTCTCAAAAAAGGAAGCTTAAAAAAGCGAAGACTGAAGAGGCAAAATCGCTTGCTGGATCTTTATCCAAATACCTTTCGATATTCTGAAGAGAAGAAAAGTGGCGTTGTCGAAGAAATTAATCAAACTGTTGAATCGGGATCTAATATACAAATCATTGATATTGAAACAGCAAACATAGCTGAAAAGTCCATTAAATGTGATATTAATAAAAACTCCGACATGACTGACACTGAAATACAGGACTATAAAACTAATAAATTAAAGAAAAATACTGAGGAAGCCGAAGACTACGTTGCTACTAAGTTGGAGAGTTCTTATCATCCAATGATGCTGCACATTGGCCAATACCTGTGCCAGAGCATATCAGAATTTCGATTATCAAAAAGGGCAGTGAAATATTTCAAAACAAGGACGGACCTTTTGAATCTGCAAGAAGACCAGGTGAAAGTACTAAGGGAACACATCGTCGTTTAACTTTGCCGTGGTTTTACTCACATTTGAACGAGAGTAAATTTAAGGAAATGAATGTTATACTCTCCATCAACAAAGAAATTATATTGTTACTGCAGCCGGTTATTTGCATCTGAGGGTGGCAATCACACTAATAAATTTGTCTCTGGTTTTTGTCAGTGGTGAAAATTGAATCCAAGAATATCACAGCATGAATCGTCTCATGAACATATATCAAACTTAGAAAAATGGAAAACGTTGATAATGGGCTTGAAACTTAATAAAATTATTGATAAAAATCATTTGAAGATTATTAACGATCAAACTAAGAAATGGAGAAACATTTTACATCGCCTTTTAAATGTAACGCTATTCTTAGCCCAACAAAATCTTGCCTTCCGAGGCCACCGTGAAGATATTTCTTCGGAAAACAGGGGAAATTTTCTAGAATTAGTACAACTGTTAGCAAAGTATGATCCGGTGTTGAAAGAGCATTGCTTAAAACTAGAAGAGGCTGCTGGTGGGTCAAAGAGAGTACCATCTTATTTGTTAAAAGGAATACAAAATGAATTTATTCAATGTTTGGGTGACCATGTAAGGCAAAAAATTATTGCAGATATTAAAAAGGCTAAGTATTACGGAATCATTTTTGACAGCACTACTGACGAAAGTAAAATAGACCAAATGAGTCAAATCATTAGATTCGTTCATATAGAGAATGACATTGTGGAAGTACGAGAATCTTTCTTGGTTTTTTTTTAATGTCTGGAAAAACTGCTGAGGATATGTCAAAAGACATTCAGTAACAGCTGGAAAAAGATGGACTGGATATTGCGTTGTGCAGGGCTCAAGGTTATGACAATGCCGTGTCAATGTCAGGTGTCCATGGAGGGGTGCAACGAAAAATCCGAGAAGTAAATCCAAAGGCATTGTTCTAATCATTCCTTGAATCTTTATGTAGTTCACGCATTTGCATGCGTTCCTTCCAGTGTCACGTGTTTTGGAACAGAAGAGAAATTATATTCGTTCTTTTCGTCATCTACACAGAGATGGCAATTTCTGAAAGAGAAAACTGGAAAAAATTTAAAACGATTATCGGATACTCGCTGGAGCGCTCATTACGAGTCAGTAAAAGTTGTGAAAGAAAACAGAGACAATTGTAAGTAGTTTGGAACATTTTCAAGATCCAACAAAAGCAAATCTAGATACAAGATCAGGAGCAAGTCTGCTCCTGCCGGTTGTTTGTGATTTTACCTTTCTAACTTATATACAATTCTGGATTTCTATACTGGAGGAAGTAAATTTAGTTCAACAATATTTGCAGTCTCCAAAAATGACTCTAGATACAGGAATCACCAAACTAAACGCGTTGAATGAGTATTTAATGACCGAACGAACCACGATTGTAGGCAATGCTGTAACTTTTGGCATAAAAAAATGACATGACCTGGACATCAATATCGAGAAACGAGGAAGAAGGAAGGTAAAAAGAACGATGCCGGGTGAATCAGCTCATGATGCTGGATTATCAATTCAAGAAGAAATACGTCGGTCAATGTATGAATGCATAGACCGATTTATACAAGAATTGTCGACACGATACGGGGCCATGAAACAAATCAATAATATTTTCCAAATTATTGAAACAAAGTTTATGCTAGAAGCTTTCAGATGACGCTCTGGCTGTAGCAGTTGACAATCTGATACAAGTTTATGATGAATTTGACAAGGAGCAAGTTTCCCAAGAAATAAAAAGGTACCGCAGGCATGTAAAAGCCACCTATACGAGTATGGACGTTGCTGCCAAATGGAGAGCCCAAGAAATCCTTCAATTTATAATAAAATGGGACTTCAGTGAATCGTTACCCTGTATATCGCTTATACTTCAATATTTCTTGACCACTTTGCAACTCAGTTGCTTCATGCGAGAGGAGTTTTTCGAAACTTAAACTAATTAAAAATTACCTTCGATCTACAATAGATCAAGAGCGACTGGTTAATCTAGCCGTACTTTCAATAGAAAGAAACATTTCAAAAGAAATCGATTTCACAGAAGTTATTGAGGAGTTCAGTAAATTGAAGGCACGAAAACACATATAACACGCTACAAAAAATAAAAAATCTATCTTTGATTTATTTTATCTAATTTTTTTTTGTCGATCGATTCCTATTTTATTTTCCTCGCCCATATCCATTCCATATTGTAGGTATGTATGTTTATTTAGCCTAAATAATTTAAGTCGAATTTAAATTTCACTTGCCAGATTTTGACGAAATAAACATAAACACTTATTTATACATACAAATGTGAACTGAATAAAAAGCTTGTAAAACTACATTTTTGTTTAAAGCTGGGGGGCTTAATTTAGCTTTGCCGCCCCGGGCCTCTGACGGGCTTAGTCCGCCACTGGTTTAAAGTCAAAAAAACTTTTGAATTTCTACAAAACTGTTTACCGAAATTTTTAATTCAAAGGCAACATTTAGAAATGATGACATTTCAAAATTTTAATTTTTTAAAATACTGAAAAAAAAATGTTTCCTACATTTCCATTTAACATCGCAATTTTTTAAATTGAAGCCAAAATTTCGCTTGTGCTCTTTTTTGAGAAATTCCTATTTTACAAATATTTTTCTTAACCCTAGAGTAGGCGCGCCATACTTGTAACACGAAGGGGCGCGCGCGGTCTCAGAGACCGCATCTATTATAATGTTATTTATTAACCTTTTTGGTTCATATAAATATGGTATCTTGATATTTTTAATAATTAAATTCAAATCTCTTGCTTAAACCTATACAAAATGTCAAAGGCTTTGTAAAAGAACTCCTAAATTATATCAGGTTTGCCAAAATAGTCATTACAGAATTTCTCAGAGATGTATTTATAGAATATGAAAAATGTCGGTCACAACAATTTAATTACAAATGACATTTTATACTTGATCAACCAACATTTACTCAGCTCCAAAATTTTTGCGAAAATATTGTAAAAAAAGGGCAAGAGATCGGCGGTTAATTACATTTTTGAAGCTTTTCAGTTTAAACTTCAAAAATGCTCCTTTTTAAAATGTCAGCTTTAAAATCTAAATTTAGTTAAGTCTCGAATTCGAGTTTTATAGAATTTGTTCAAAAATTTAAATACTCTCAAAATCAAGTCAAAATTTCAAGGAAAAGTTAAAATTTTGGAAGTCGAACGAGAAAAGATCGACATTGTGACAAAAATGGGCGTTTTAAAATGTTGATATTTTCGAAATAAGTGGAAATTTTCTTCTTTTATGTAGACAGGGTATCAGCTAGTACTAATACATAAATGCGAAAGTGTGTTTGTCTATATCGGCTTTTTACGGCTTCAATTAGTAAAATGATCCAAATTTTTAAAATTTTATAATAATAATTATATAGATGTGTATGTATGTGTATAGACAAGGCGTCATACTTACAAAAGGTGCGTCGAAATATTTTTAACGCCATGACGCAAACCACAGAACTAATTAGGAATCAAAGTAGATGCCGATTTCACGGTGTAATTAAGAACCTTTTTATAACAAATAGAACTTTATTCAACTTTAATAGAATGTACAAACTTTTTAATTACTTTGGGCCATTTCCTCCGTCGACGAGTCCGGTAACAGCTGGATTAATTCCCTTGATCCAAACTTATGTTTTACTGAAAACCATAAACTTAATGAAAATTTTATTAATTTAAACCAAACTTACCTTCATCAATATTCTGTAAGTCAAAAACTGTGAAATTGTTGGATTTATTATCGCCTCCGGCGGCGATAACAAATGGACAATCAGGACAAAGATCCAAACAGTGAACCACGCCCATATTTAATTCTTTTTCGTGCACCAACGTTGGCACGTTGTCATCCAAAAAGTCCCAAGTTTTTATACTCCCATCGGGCGACGCAGACACTAACAAACCCGGACACTGGCCGCTGATGCTCAACCCTGTAACTTCCTTCTCGTGCGCCGGCAAACTCCACATTTGACCTAAAAACGAAATGTCACGGAGGAAATAATGTTTCAAACGAAATACCTTTCCGGCAGTCGAAACACTGTATAGTTCCTTGGCTGGTCCCCGCTAAGAACATGTATGGTTTTAAGGGATTCCACAGCAGTCGTTCCGCCTCTCCATCTAGTTGCCACGTCAAATGCTGCTCTGGTGATCGACAGTCGAAAACTTTGGCTTGGCAATCGCACCCACCGGCTAGAAGCGTCTGCCCTTCTAATTTGTGCCACTCCAGACACTGAACTTTCTCATTAAAAGCTGTAATTGTGGTGCTGGGCGTTTTGGCCTCCATATCCCATAGTAAAACCGTTTGGTCGACGGAGCCGCTGGCCAGAATATGGTCGTATGTCTTGTTCCAAGCTAGAGCGAGTACGGCATCTTTGTGGCCGATTCTTTCGCGACCTTTCTTGCGACTGGGTAGCTGCCCCAGCGTGAAAGCTGGTTCCACGCAGTTGACCACATCCAAATCCCAAACTTCGATTATTGGGGACATAGCGCCCACGGCGCAATAGCTTCCTTTGTCCATTTTCGGTTCGTAATTAAGCCATTCGATGCAAAGCGGAAATGCCGATAGCAGTATGTCGTGGTGGACATATAATGATTCTTCCTCTTCGTTGTAGACTAAAACACTCCAAAATTTAATGATAAAGCGCTGAATAACGTTGGACGGCTACCGTAGACTTCTAAAATGCTAGCGTCTCCTTCTACGTGCCCGACTAAAATTAAATTGTCCGTGATTTTAATCAAATCATCCTCTTTCTCTGAATCATCAGATTCCGAAAAGTTATCCGCCGCTTCCGTTGGTAATTCTGCGAGGGAGCTAATACCAAGTGCGTTCGCCGTGTTTCTCCTCTGCAAGAAGTCTATTTGCTAGGGTCTAAAGTTGCCTAAGAATGACTCACCTTCATCATTGTCATAACTTTCCAGTCTGAATTCATCCCGTGGGATATTTTGCTCCGTTGTTCCACTTGGTCCGTTTTCATTCTCGACAATGCTAAGAAAACACTAAAGTGTTATACTTAAGGAATACTTGACAAAATAAAAGAAAGAAACAAAAAAAGGAACGATGAAGAGAAAAGTGGGAAATAAGACAGAGGGAGGAAGTAAAGAATGAGAGGGAAGGGGTGAAGAAACGTAGAGAAGAAAGATGATAAAGAAAAGAAGAGAAACGGTGGAAGGAAGAAAGGAAGACAGAAGAACTTTAAGAAAAAAATAAATCTACGTTCATTAAATATAGTCAACACAAGCTCCCTATTTTCAAAACATGATTTACTGTCAAGTCAATGATCCTAAACGTTAAAATCAATAAAATTGAATGACAAAAACTTTCTCCATATTGCTTTCTTGTTTACTTTTGCCAATGAGATGTTATCGATTTCAAAATAATTGTTTCAAGTAGAAAAAAGACTATTTTATGGTCTGAATCAGGGGTCTCCAAAGGAAGGCCATTTCAGCACTGTTCACCGCATCTATTCAATATAAAATTTAGAAAACACTCGAAATTTGGTAATGAAGTTGAAATTTCGAAGTAAAGATTCAAACTTCGAAATTAAAGTTTTGAAATTCAAAGTCGAAATTTTAAGACACTAGAGCTCAAAACTAACTTTAAACTGAAAATTATCAGTTTTAGAATCCAACTTTTAGCTTTTTTTCTCAAAGCGTCGTAGTGTTGAACTTTGAAGAAAAAATTCTTTGGAGATTCAACCCCAAATTTTAACTGAAAGCCAAAATTTCGATTGATCTACGGCCAAAATTTTGAGCTGAAATATGAGTTTTGAAATTTTGAGTTGAAATATGAGTTTTGACAGAAAATTTCCCAGATTGCATTAAAAAAAAAGTAGAAATGATGGATTTTAATTCCAACTCTCGGCTTTTTTCCCGTTTGCAAGTTAAAATTTCGAACTGAAAGTTAAAATTTCGAGCTGAAAGTTAAAATTTTGAGATTAATATAAATTAAAATTTTAAGCTATAAAACCGACAGCGGGTACGCAATTTTACTTTACACAGAACGAGGCTAGAATTTTCATACTATTGCAGTACTAAAACTAAGACTCTGTTTATATAAGTACTACCACCCATCATCGTGTCTTCTATTACATTTTAGTACTGTATGCAGCAGAGCTGCACCAAGTATATTCAGTATTTCTTTATTTTTTACCATTTAAACTCAAGTAAAATATCGAAAATTGTCTTTATGTTCAAAATAGTACGACTTTTTACCCCGTCTTGCTTTTTTTCGCATTTCTATCGGATATTGAACATTACGACAGATTTTAATATTTTGCTTGTTTTTAAATAACAAAAAATACAGAAATGACGTATTATAACACGGCAAACTGATAGGACACATGATGGCGGGCGATAATACCTGTCCATACAGAGCTCTTCTTAAATCAAAACCACATATTACGTGCAGCGGTAGATAAAATACACAGTAGGCATTCATTTCAAAATGTCAAATTTCTCTGTGAAAAGCCCCAAAAAATTTTCAATTGATAGGTATGCTAAGCACTCCAAAAAAACTATAATGTTAAGGTAATCAATAGGAAAATCTACATTTAGTCCTTCTGTATTATTTTAACAACCAAATCCCATCTTTAACTTGCCTTCGGAATAAAAGTCTTTACAATAACAAAAACATAGAAATGTTTTAGTATTCTTTTTGTATCTTCCTAAAATTTCCCTAATCTTAAATTGATTTTCACTTATAATGGGAGTTGACAATTGGGTTAAAATAGATTAAAAGAATCGGAAATCGCAAAGAAGGTATAGAGAGTAGATAATATAATAGGAAATGAAATAAAATTAAAACCTAATCTACCTTAGTTTTTCTTGAGTATCCTTAATAATTTGGACCAATTCATTTTTGGATAATTGAACCTGAAACACATCGTTCTATGCAGGCAACTGGGGGATTTCAAAAGTATTTTTGCACCTTTAAAGGGTTTGTACTTGCAACACCCTTTTGCACCCACTTCACACATGGAATGAAATTGACACGATTCTCTTGTTCCTCTAATTCCATGGTTTAAATTTAATAAATTTCACAACTTAAATACTTTCACGTGCAACTCAACACTACACTTATAGGTTATGGTTCTTTTCTGTCAACAAGAAAACATTTGTTAAAGGTTAAAAACACAGAATAGAAAACTGTCATTGCACTTGTCATAGATTTAAGCCATATTAGATAAGCAACTTGAAAAAGTAAAATATTCAAAAATATTTAATCCTAAGAGTTCATGCAATTTGCGACAAGTATTAAACATAACTAATAAAAAAACATAATTATTTATCTAAAAACAATTTTATAATATTAGAGAGTTCTTTCTGAAGAAAGAATTCCATGTAAAAAATTCATCACATGGCATTATGTGCATAAAGGGAGCTTTATATCATTCTATGATCTACATTTAAAAGGTTATTAATACTTTTGCCCGTCAAACATTTTGTCTTTGTTTTTGATCTGTCAAATCACGAAAGCAAAACAAAGTCTGAGAAAAATCGAATATTCGCCCCAAATAACCAATTATGACCAAATCTCCAAGTGTCCTGATAGTCAGTTGCAGTAATACGCGGCCAAAGTCGTTAATAAAATTGATCACGAAACAAAAAAACGTAGCGGAGGAGGAAAATGATCTCGTGATTCATCCGTGGCTAATCGACACCAAATATTACACCGCTAACGTTAATCTAATCGGGTTGAATGACCACACCCGGAGAAATGAAGAACTCGATAGCACCATCGAAGGTTTAATTATTCACATGGACAGTAACAAGGAAGACGGTCTTGCAGAATTGAAAATTTGGGAAGACGTCGAGAAGAACTGCGATTTGGAAGTAAAACTGCTTCTAGCGAATTACTGTACAGACGATACAAAAATCAAACGGAAAGCGGCCGTGGAGTGGTGTGTCAAAAATGGCTATGAATTTATCGAACTGTATCCATCGATTATAGACCATGATGAGAAAGTAGGAGTGGATCGAGTTGTGGAAGCTTTGCAGGCGCATACGTGGTCCAATTTGGAAATGAAGACTGTCTCGAAAAGTAGAAAAGAGAATTCGAATAGTAAGAAGGAAGATGGTGAAAGCAGTGGTCAAGATACAGAAAGTGAGGAGGCTCTAGATGATTTTACAGAACTTTTCTCCCAGCTTCATATGATGAGGGATAGTTTAAATTCATTGCCAATGAAACAGAGGAAACAGTGTGCTGAGCAAATGGTAACAGCATTTTGGAAAGCCATTGGAGGCGAAGAAGAAGAAATAGCAGATTTAGATTAGTTTGTTTAATAAAAATATACTTTTATAGAAGATTTTTATACAGTCTGATCTTACAATTATTTTTATCAATATAATTTACTGTTATTTATTTATAAAATTTCCATTTTAATGTTAAAAGTCCAAAGAGTAATATGTTGAACTTTTATGTTTATAAATAAAATAGATGAATGTAATTAATTTTAACAAATTATTAAATAACCTTATGCAGTCTCTTGAAAGTGCACAAGAAATGGTATTGATATGTGTATAAATCTAAATTAATTTTGAAACTTTAAATTTTAAAAAATATTACTTTAATCTAGAAATTCAAACCTTTTTTACAAATTTAGACTTTTAGATCAGTATTTTGCTGTAAACTTTCCAACAACAAAAAATCGAAACTTTAACCTTCTTCAAAAGTTCAACAAGAAGGTAAGCGTTAGATTCAAAATGCTGAAATTTGGAAAAAAAATCAAATTTTGCGTTCAAAATAGAAATTTTGAAAAAATTCTCACCTTTTATTTGTAATCCCCAAAGAAATATGTCCAAGGTCAAATATGGTTTTCTTTTTTAAATGTAGTTTTCAAAAAAATGCAATCAAAAATTGAAATTTTGAGTGCCCCTAGTCCAAAAGGAGGCATTCACATTTTGAAATGTCAAAAGTAGTTCATATGAATATTCAGTTTTTTACGTGTCAAATTTAGAAAATATAAAAAGCAGAAAGCTTACCAAATAAGTTACAATAATTTTGGAAATAACGGCATCCATTTCAATCTATGTTTAGCTCATAACATAACTACATTTATTTACAATCGTTATGTTTACATCAAGTCTTTAAATAAAAATGTCGTCGAAGTGTGCTGTGACTTTTTGTTATAAGAGGACATAGCCTAGTAGGTTTTTCATTATAGTAGTTCAAATATATTAACAACTTGCATCGAGTTGTCTCAAATTTATGACATGAAATTTTCAGTCAACCTGACTTTTCCAGAAATATATTTTTATTCAAAAATTCAATACATCATACAAGAAATTAAGTAATACAAAAAATACTTACAAAGTCTAACATGAAAATCTTAGCCATAAATATGAATGTAAGGCACAATAGAAACCTATAACTAAAAAAAAAATTTCATTTTTCAATTTCCTTCTCTTTATAACTTTGAAGGTACTTCAGTTTTTTGGCAATCACATAACCCAAGTCCTCAGAGGCATTTTTCGTAGGGCTCAACACAAGGCGTCTTCTCAGCTTTGGATTAATTTCCTTTCTTCTCACTGGTTCTGGGGTCCTTTCTCTTGAAGGCACAAAAAGCTTCGATCTATCCTGTTCATAGTCAACGGGGGACCAAGTGATCGGTTTACATCTAGGGCCCCTCTGTATAATTACCATTTCGTCCGGACTTGCCTCTTTTCCACGGTCTGGTGTTCCTTCGTTGATTTCCGTTAGAGCGATTCTTCGCAGAGATCTGCGTAGGCCTTGCTGCTCTTCCATGGCGCTCTTTTTATTGCACTATTTTAACAACAATATTATTGGTTTCTTTCCGCGCGGAGGCATTGTTTTTACTGCAAAATAGGAACAAATATTGTGGACCTTTAAATGCCACTGTTTACCTTTTCCCGCTGAATACAACAGGCGAAATAACTCATAAACATACAATGCTCGAGGTTGTCATATCTCCTTACCCGTTTCATTTCCATGTAGGATGCAGACTACAAAGATCTATAATAGGCTGCTATTAGGTAGATTCTTATTGAAAATAAGGGAACAAGTGTTGTTAATAATTTTATTTTACTTTGTTAATTAAGCAACTTCAAAAGTAAGTAACACGCAGTAACCGAGAAAAGTGGCAACAGGGATAAACGAAAGCAACACGTAACGGATATTTTATCAGCTGATTAAACGTGAACTGGCTCTTTAAAATTTAAATGTCTTCATCGAAGGGGATAATGATGTCATTGAATTTTAAATTCGAGGGAAATTTTTCGAATATGGCGTAATACAAGTTTCGCTTTTGGGTTTACTGGAGTTTCCGAGTTTTGACCGTTTCTTGTTTGCCCTACTTTTCCTATATCTTATGGTTCCCGTTATAAAGAGAATTTTTTTGCAGAAACTTATACTTTTCCTGTTATTAGTTTTTTTTGGTTGACAGAAATTATTACAGAAATATAACTTTTTTTATCGTCAGAAACAATTAAGGACGCTGAATCTACTTAGACCGGCACCCCTTAAGTAGGTTATTAGTGATTAACAATTGCAATCTGCAATACATTTGAACTACTGTCATTACAAACTTACTGATAAAAAAACCCAGTGATTTTGTATAAAAACCCTAGAAGATATTAAAGTTACTAACTATAATTTATTTCAGATAAATCTGCATTAGGGATGTCGATTTCCTTTTTAAAATAATCGATTTTTGGATCGATTCGAATCGTGAACAAAGGAATCGATTCCCGATAAAATTGGATGCTGAAAGATCGATTTCCGATTAATCGCCTTGTTGGTGAAATTTTTAAACATTTCTAATAAAAGAAAAATTGAATGATAATGATGAATTGGCGTCATATCTCCTATATCAAAAATATCAACTTTAAGTCATACAAAGGTGAAAATGTTGTGGCAAAGCATTCAAAAATGGAAATTACGCAATAATTATAGACAACGCAAAGCTTAAAGAAAATGGCGCCACCATTATGTCCAAATTTAAATTAAATTTAATTTTAAAAGTTTTTTCTTGGATTTTAAACAGTAATATTTATACTTTAATTATTTATTCCTAATTAGAAAGATCCGATACATATTTATTTTCTGCTTTTTTTTTTATTTATGTATTTTTGTTTTTTTTACGAACATGTAGAAAATACATTCATTTATAAAAATATATTTAGGAATATGAAGTTTAAACTGGAAATTACGAGATTAAAGTGAAAATTTCTTCTTTATTCTCCAAATTTCGAATTTTTTTGAGGAAGTTTCATAGATAAAGTCGAAATTTCGGCTTTAATCTTGAAATGTCAACCCTTTTTTACGAAATTTAGATATAAGTCGAAATTTCTTATTCTATGGTTCGGTTAGGCAGATGACAGTTTATCCTCACCAACCCTTAGAATATTACACTATATTCTAAGCACCAACCCTTTTACAATTTAATATTGACACTTAGCAGTAGGGTACGTTTAGTAATTTCAATTTTTTATCACCCAAAATTTCGACTTTCTTGACATATGTATGCATGAAGTAGAATTTTCGAGAAAAAAGTCGAAATTTTGAGTTCAAAGTCGACATTTGATTAAAAAAAAATATATTTAGAAATTACGACATTTTACAAAAACGTAAAAAGGACACTGATTATAAAAAAATTTTTTTTAGAGATTTCGACTTTTTTGTCAAAATTTCAATTTTTTTTGAAATTTCGACTTTTTTTGAAATTTCGACTCATTTTCTCGAAATTTCGGCTTTAAACTCGTAATTTCGACTTTACACTCGAAATTTCGACTTTTTTCTTGACATTTTTACTTTTTTCTTAAAATTTCTGGACTAATCTCGAAATTTCGACTTTAATCTCGGAATTTTGGCTTTAATATCAATTTTTTTTTTCGAAATTTCGAGAATAAGTCGAAATTTCTATACTCTATGGTCAAATTAAGCAGATGACAGTTGCGTCCCACCACTCCTCTTTCCCTCTTGGGAAAGAGGAGTGCTATTTTTAATTAGCAAATTTTGGACTTTTTTTTGGAAATTTCGAGATAAAAGTTTAAATTTCGAATAAAAAGTCTAAATTTCGAGTTTTAAATCGAAACTTCGTGAATAAGATCAAAATTTCGAGAAATTTGAGAAAAAAGTCGAAATTTCGAGAACAAAAGTCGAAGTTTGAGAAAAACGTAAGTCGAAATTTTGAGAAAAAAGTCGAAATTTCTAAAAAAATAGTCGACATTTTGAGTTTAAAGTCGAAATTTCAAAAAAAATGCAGTAATTTCGATATTAAGGTTAAAATTTCGAGAAAAAAGTCTATATTTGAGAAGAAAATCGAAAATTGAAAAAAAAACGAAATTTCGAGAAAAAAGTCGAACTTTTCAATTAAGAAATTTGAGAATAACATCGAAATTTCGAGAAAAAGTCGAAATTTCGAAATATTTCGAGAAAAAAAGTCGAAATTTGCGAAAAAAGACGAAATTTCAAAAAAAAAAAGTCGAAATTTGCGAAAAAAGTTGAAATTTCGATAAAAAAAAGGTCGAAATTTTGAGTATAAAGTCGAAATTTCGAGAGAAATGTCGAAATTTCAATATTAAGGTCAAAATTTCGAGAAAAAGGTCGATATTAGAGAAAAAAGTCGAAAATTGAGAAAAAAAAAACGAAATTTCGAGAAAGAAGTCGAACTTTTCAGATTAAGGTCGAAATTTCGAGAAAATGGTCGAAATTTGAGAATAACGTAAAAATTTCGAGAAAAAGCCGAAATTTCGAGAAAAAAAGTCGATGTTTGAGAAAAACGTAAGTCGAAATTCCGAGAAAAAGGTAGTAATCTCGATATTAAGGTTAAAATTTCGAGAAAAAAGTCGATATTTGAGAAGAAAGTCGAAAATTGAAAAAAAAAAAACGAAATCTCGAGAAAAAGTCGAACTTTTCAGATTAAGGTCGAAATTTGAGAATAACATCGAAATTTCGAAAAAAAGTCGAAATTTTGAAATGTTTCGAGAAAAAAGTCGAAATTTGCGAAAAAAGACGAAATTTCGAAAAAAAATTCGAAATTTGCGAAAAAAGTTGAAATTTCGATAAAAAAAGGTCAATATTTTGAGTATAAAGTGGAAATTTCAAGAGAAATGTCGAAATTTCGATATTAAGGTCAAAATTTCGAGAAAAAAGTCGATATTTGAGAAAAAAGTCGAAAATTGAGAAAAAAGTCGAAAATTGAGAAAAAAAAAACGAAATTTCGAGAAAAAAAGTCGAACTTTTCAGATTAAGGTCGAAATTTTGAGAAAATAGTCGAAATTTGAGAATAACGTCGAAAGTTCGAGAAAATGACGAAATTTCGAGAAAAAAGTCAAAGTTTGAGAAAAACGTAAGTCGAAATTAAGAGAAAAAAGTTGAAATTTGAAAAAAAATTCCAAATTTTTAGAAAAATAGTCGACTTTTTGAGTTTAAAGTCGAAATTTCGGGAAAAATGTCGAAATTTCGATATTAAGGTTAAAATTTTGAGAAAAAAGTCGATATTTGAGAAAGAGTCGAACTTTTCAGATTAAGGTCGAAATTTCGAGAAAATAGTCGAAATTTGAGAATTATGTCGAAATTTCAAGAAAAAGTCGAAATTTGCGAAAAAAGACGAAATTTCGAGAAAAAAAGACGAAATTTGCCAAAAAAACTGGCAATTTCTATAAAAAAAGGTCGAAACTTTGAGTATAAAGTTTAAAATTTCGACAAAAAAGTCGAAATTTGAGAAAAAAAAACGAAATTTCGGGAAAAAGGGTGAAATTTCGAGAAAAAATCAAAATTTGAGAAAAAAGTCAAAATTTTGAGAAAAAATCGAAAGTTTGAGAAATTTGAGAAAATAATTGAAATTTCGAGAAAAAAGTCGAAATTGCGAGCTTAAAATCGAAATTTGAGAAAAAAAGTTGAAATTTCTTAAAATAACATTTTTTTTAATCGATGTCCTTTCTACGCCTTTCTAACATTTCGAATGAGTTGAAATTTTCAGAAAAAAGTCAAAATTTCCAAGAAAAGTCGAAATTTTGAGACAAAGGTCTAAATTTGAGAAAAAAGTCGAAGTTTGAAAAAAAAGTCGAAATTTCTGAAAATAACATTTTTTTTAATCGATGTTTTTTCTACACCTTTGTAAGATTTCGTTAAATTTCGATTTAAAAATTGAAATTTCAACTTTTTTCTAGAAATTTCGATTTAAACACCAAATTTCGACTTTTTTTCGAAATGGTCACATTGAAGTCGAAATTTTGACTTTAATCCCGGGATTTAGAGGGGAAAAAGTCAATATTCCGTGATAATATTTTTTCAAATTGATGTCCTTTCTACGCTCTTGTTTTTTTACTTCAAAAAAAAGTAAATAAACTTTTTTCAAGTTTTGTAGTGTATTTATTAAAACGTCTGTAACGTGTTCAACCACTACATAAAAGTTTTTAAGGCGGGTAACAGGTAATAAAATAACGCAGGGTAATTTTTGTGAATATCCGGTAATTTTAACTGCGTATGCACGGAATTTTACCTTCAAATATATGGCAACACTGCACCACAGTTATCTTTTCTGTTCAGTCAACGACATAACTATTGCTAGTAGATGGAAGTGAAGAATAACATAACGACATAAATACACTTAGATAAAAAATTTTAAAAAATTGTCATTAAATTTACAGTGACCTGCATCTAAGGTAAATCGATCCGATTCTTAGGATTTTTTAATCGTTCATTAGATCGATCTTATATTTGAGATCGATCTAAAAAATCGACCTTGAGACTTGAAAAAATCGATTTTTCGATTAATCGATCTCAGATCGACATCCCTAGAAACTGCATCAGAGCAGACACGGTAGGCACCACAAGGCACTGAACTTCTAGTAGTGGCAACAACAGGAAGTAGTAATATTTAAACATAGTTAGGTGGCAGCGCTGTGATAATTCTTTATGGTGTTCTATGTTCTTAAAATCCTAACCTAAATATCATTCAATATTTTGATTTGTTGTCGATTGTTTTAAGAGTGATTCTTTTATATTTTACATCAATATCTGCTGAAAATTGTTAAATTATTAATAATGATAATAAAAATAATATGAAAAACATTTAGTCCAATTATTTGCCAAAAAAACTCCTAAAATATAAGCAACACATTGATCATCAAAATGTTTACGCGTGAAGGCAGCTTTAGTTTTCGTAATTTTTTTTTAAGTGTTTCTTAGTAACATTGAACTCTATACGAACTGGAAGGGACTCGTGCCGTATCTGCTACCGAAGCAAAGTGAGGCAGGGGCAAACAACAAGGATAGCTTTATGAAAGACGTATTTCTATCCTGTGTTAACTTGTGAGTAGCATAGTGATTTATGCGTCGAGCTGTATAAAATCTGGGTATATATAGGTGATACGCACCTGTGTAGGACTTATTATGTTTACTAGAGGTGCACGTGACATGTAGTAATTGTTCGATACCCTGCCTTGCTGTATTTTTATACCAATTAACGATTAATTCTGGACCCAAGAAAGTTGCATCTACCCTAAATAGATATTTCAGAAAAACGCGCGCAAAATTTCTTATATATTCCGAACTGACATAAGAACTATGTATTTACATATATCGTTATAAAATGTATAATCCTTTAGTAAATTTATTATTAAAATTGTATCACTACGTTAAAAAAGAGTTAAAATAGATTCATTCGAGTAAAAAAAACACATTTACTGCATTCGAAGCATGCATAATAAATTTTATTTTATTCATACATGATATTAAAGCACTGAACTAAATACTGTGTCTTATGAATTACCTCTACCATATCGGAAATTATTCAAATGATTACGCGATATGGATTTCGCCAGTAGAACTGGCATTTTGAAGCGTACTAGTCTTAATTAATTAGCTAATCAAGTAAGTAAAGGAGTAAAACATATGGACTCATACATGACATTGCAACAAAACAGCCTTATTATGAGCCCTAAGACATTAATTGTAAGTACTAATTGAAAGTCGAATTTAAGTTAAATTGTATAGAATTAGCCGACATTTGTGAATAAAATTATTTTCAAATTTCTAGTGGGCTTGAATTCGAAATTTCGCTTTTACAGTTGTTTCAATAAAAACTTCGAAATATGTCCCAAGTTTAAAATCGACATTTTCCGGTGAAAATTCAAATTATCGATATTGACATAGTCACAATGTGGAAATGTAAATGAACATTTCAAATTTAAAATAAAAAAGATATCAAAATAGAAATTTCGAATTTACTATTGAAATTTATACAAAACATTTTTGAAAATAAGTAAAAAATTTGAAGTTAAAGTCGATGTACGAAAGTGGAAGTCACAAAAGTTGTAGAATATATAAAAAAATATTGTGTAATTTTGAATTGAAAGTTAAAAATTCGAGTTTATTTTTCATCGCCACAAAAAAAAGTAGATGCGGAGTTTTTATTTGGGAATATTGAGGTATGACCATTTTACTAACAGTAAGTACTATATTATAATTGCAATTTAGTATACGGCAAAAAAAACACCCGGTAACTGAGGAATATTTGTCCGAAATGCATGAATTACAGATAATTAGAAGTGTTATAAACTTATTTTTAAAATTTAGACTTCATCACCATGCAAAACTGACTAATTTAAAATTGAATGGAAAAGAGGCTTCTGTCAGACAAAAAATGACCAAACGGATTTTATTTAACATCTGTTGACTGTTTTATTGTATTATGTTTCATAATGTATATATTAGATGTAATAATATTACTTAGGGGACAAAAGATTGAATAGTAAATATTTTTTTGCCAAAAGATGCGCTTGTAGTATTAATTATCTACCTACATTTTATTGTTTAAAATATTATTGCTCTGTTTTAGAAATTCTCTGTGAGTGGGGTAAGTAATAGATTAATACATATCAAAGAATTGTTTATGATATGTTGTTTTTATGTAATAAATCGTAATTTTTATTAACTGGAGTTCTTCAAGCCCCCAAGAAATAGTGTGTTAGAGAGAGCGCGAAATACGTCACTAGTGCGGGTTGCATAAAAAAATATTTGCCTCAGTCGAGTAACACGGCGTGCCCGTTCCAGTTCGTATAGAGTTCAATGCTTAGTAACTTATCTAAAGGTTTATTTAATACTTCATGGCCTACTCTTATGCATATTTATCTAAAATGAATATTTTACTAGCTGTTACCCAATCCTTCGTCTGCGCATTTAAGTAAATAATTAGAATTTAAAGGAAAAACTCCAAAATAAAAGAGAATTTTAACATTTCTTCAATTGATGGATCGATTTATTTGTTTTCATGTTTTTATTTGTCTCTGCAATAGATGGTGCTGTCGATTAAATATGTTTTCTTATTTTTGAAATTTGAGTTACCGTCACACCCTTTACAATATGGGAGATTTCTTTCCAAATACGGATTCACCAAAAGATGGAAGAACCCGTAAAATAAGCGAGATCTGTCAACTATTGCTGCAGAGAAGCCGAGAAGAGAGGGAGTTGCGTCCTTATGACGTTGTCCACGTTGTCAAACAGTCAAACTGACTTGCTCTAAAAGAATTCTACCTGCAAATTCATTAAGTTTGGAACCTCATCGTTAGATGACGTATCGTCGGGTTGCCATTGCCAAGTTTTGCATTTATTTATATATAGAAAATAAGCTGTGCCATACGCGCGAGAGTAGAACATCGAGATATTGCGCGAAATCTGGCAACACTGAAGCGGACAAACAGACAGACAAACACATTTTCGCATTTATATTTTAATAAGGATTTGGTGTATCTCATTAATTTAAATTATATTTCATTAAAGAAAATAACTTTCTTTTTGCCTTGGAATATTCTAACCTCTTAGCATATAAGTAAAACGTCAATGTGACACTTGACAGATCAATCAAAACAATTACTAGAGATTGGAAGCCTTTTTCGCTACGTTCTCTTCTAACAAAAAACACATCGCGCTTTTAAACACCCGATATTATAAATTATAGAAAAATTAGAATAAATTATATATCGAGTTCTGGGAATAATAAACAAGGTTATTCATGTAGACCATTCATTAGAAAATTCTTGACTTCCTCAAATCGTATTAACATAAAATTTGGTCAATCTGGTAATTTCTTTCTATGGAAAATGGAAAATCAAGAAAAAGGGTTTGATCATAGAAAAACTATGTATAGTCTCTGGTTTATGTTTTGTGGTCTCTAGATTGGACGATGTTTTGTGGTTGAAAGTTGAAAGCTGTCAAAACTTAAAATTTTGAGGTTATTCCAAAATAAACTATAATTCTGCGTTTACGTTCGTTTCGATTGTGTATAGTAATAAAATTGTTACATTTACTTCAAAGACATTTGGTAATAACGGCTTAACCATGGGAAAGCATAAATTGTCTAAGAAACACAAGAAAGAAAAGAAGAAGCACAAACATCGATCCCAGAAGCGTTCAAGTTCCGCGTCCAGCGCATCATCTTCAGAGACAGAATGGGTCGAAAAGGACTCATCTTCGCCTCCTAGGCGAGACAGTAACACTTATGAAGACCATAAAACAGAAAATCAAGGGGATCAAGCACAGGAGAGACGAGTGGATGTCATTATCTTGTGGTTTTTCGACAACAGATTCCAATCAAGACAGGAGAACCGCCAGAGAAGAAGCCAAACGGCAAATGAGAGGATGAAGCTAAGTATGATCCAAGAAAATGTCCCAGGGAATTGAACCCTTACTGGAAAAATGGAGGAGATGGCCTTCCCCAGTTTAAGAAGCCTAGCGATGATGACACTGTTACTGAAAGAGGAAAAAGTAAAAGTTATTCAGGTAATTGGAGAAAACCTAGTAATAGCAGTAATAGTAATGGTGAAAGACCCGGTGGAAATGGTCATAAAAGAAATTCCAGCTATAGTGAAAGGGATTGTGATTCTAAAGCTAGTACTAGTAAAGCTAGTACAGATTTTGAATCTAGCGATAGTAATCAATCAAAAGAAACGATGCACGTTCCAGAGAAACATAATTTATCTGATAAAGAGCTTAATATTTTGGGCGCAAAATTAGTCAAAGCAGAAATCATGGGCAACGTAGAACTTGCCAAGCAGTTAAAAGAACAACTTGAAAGTGCTAAGCTCAATAGAACCACATCAACTGAGGAAAACAAAGTTCTCCTTACACAAATGGATACAAAGGGTAACTTCAAACCAATAAGTATCGAGGAAACAGTTGGTGGCCCTTCAGGGAGGAAGAAAAAGAAAATGGAAACCCATAAGGATGGCAAACGCAACACTTATTTCCATGATGACGATAAATACTCTTTGAAACAAATGTTTGAGAATGAAAAGTACAGCACAGGCGGAAAATATGGACAAAATGTTTTTGAAAATGAATCAAAAGGTGAAAACAGAAGATGACATGGATGATGAATTCTTGGATCGAATAAGACTAAAGGAAAGTGGAGAGAAAGAAGAACGAAAGCAGCTTAGCAAATCGATAGCTGAAGCGGAGAAAGTGTCCCAAAGCTTAGACAACTGCTCTAGGTGTATTCAGTCAGCGACATCGCTAAAACATCTGATGATTTCAATGGGGGAAAGTATTTATCTATCTCTGCCGCCTCACGAGCCGTTAACAGAGGGTCATTGCCTTCTCATACCAATAAGACATTCTCCCTGTTCAACGCAACTTGACGAAAATGAATGGGAAAACATAAAAGACTTTAGGAAAGCTCTGGTTAAAATGTTTGCTTCCCAAAACGAAGACGTAATATTCTTTGAAACTTCCGCTTCACCTCACAGATTCCCTCATATGTACATCGAATGTGTTCCAGTACCGTCAGAAGAGGGAAGTTCAGCACCAATTTACTTTAAAAAAGCCATCGATGAATCTGAATATGAGTGGTCTCAAAACAAAAAACTTGTTTCGCTAAAGGGCCGGGATGTTAGGAGGGCCATTCCAAAGGGTTTGCCCTATTTCTGGGTGTCCTTTGGCATGGAGGAAGGTTTTGCGCACGTTATAGAGGACCAGCGGATGTTTCCGAGCAATTTCGCTCAGGAAATTATCGGAGGAATGTTAGATATACATCATTCTAAGTGGAAAAGGCCAAAGCAGCAAAAATTCGATGAGCAACGTGCCAGGGTTCTTAACTTTTCGAAAATGTGGAGTAATTTCGACTGTACAAAGAGTTAAAATCCGTAGCAGTTAGGGAAAATTTGTCTCTGTAAATAATTATAATGATGTATTTATTAAGCCTTTTATTATAGTATAATGAATCTTCAAAGGTAGTATTTCAATAATGGTCAGAGATCCCCAAATTTCCTTCCTGCTTTAACTGCTTTGCTTATGAAATTAATTATTTTGATGAAAAAGTGCTCAGTGAGATATAAATTAATATAAAAATATATGCTAGAAAACTATTTTAATAAATGTCTCTTATCACCGAGTTGGCAACTACCTTATGAATTGATATGTCATAATTTTCGAAAAACCCCCATTTTTTCTTTTCGTCAGAAGTTTCTAGTACAAATATGGGATGTTCTTTTTTTCTTATAATTTCAAATATAAAATCGAAATTCTGATATTAGCACGATATTTTTTAAAATTAGATTTTTTTTGAACCTTGTATTTGGAGTCGAAATATAAGAAAAAAATTTGCCTTCTCTCAATGTTACATTAATGCGTGAAATTTTTGTATTTGTCTAATTATCAACTTTAATATCTAAATTTTGACCAAAATATTGGAAGTTTTATTTAAAATATTGACATTAAACAAAATGCTATATGTTTTCAAGTACTTAAAATTTTGAAATATATCTCAATATTTTCAATTAAGAAAATACTAAATTTAAAGTCTATCTTTACGAATTTAAACTTGAAATGGTAAAAATGTGTGCTGAAATTTAGAGAAAGGAATCAAAATTTCCAGAAAAATCATCAAATTTATAGAAAAACTTTTAAACTTTAAATGTAAAACATCGAAAATTATTTAAAAATTTCTAGTTGTAAATTAAAGTGGATCATGGTAAAATTGATGCCACGAAAAAATTTAGTTAAAAAAAAAGTGAGTGAAATGTTTAATATTTACTCCTTACTGTTACATTTATTGGTAATATATTTTATGACTTATAAATATTGGAGAATTCTACAAAGTAAGTAGTTAAAAATATCAATCAAGTGGAGACAGGTTAAAATTTTGAGACTACAAACGAAATTTCGAAAATAGGCCAAGAAAATATTTAGAAAAAAGCTTGTAGTTTATTCTCGAAATTTTCGGGGAAAGAATTACATTGATTGTGTATTATTTGCAACTAAAAGTAATAGATGTCCTGTTTTGCTGGAACAAAATAGTTAATTATTCCTGCTGGTTACCCTAACAAAATAGTAAGGCCATTAGGGTTAATAAACTTTTGACATTTTGAAAATTACATGCCTACTTATAAAAGGTGTGTTCGGGAGCTCGCAAAAAATAGTAGGCATAAAATTTTAAATGTCATTTTTTGGCGTTATCAATTTGAATATTTAACCGGATAGGAATCATTAAACCTACAAAACACAGATTTTTTTCCAAAATCCATTGAATGAAGCCATCTCTAATTTTTTAAAGAAAAATTGTATATGCAGATATAATGTCAACTACTGTAGTCAGCAATATATCAAAGAATTTGACAAACATTACTGGAAAATGACAAGTTAGGGAACGGCAGTTTATATTACAAATATACTTTACAACTGACGTTGATTGAATACATATCTGATAATGAAATGAAATTTTTACATTTACCATGCAATTTCTTCTTCTTTTCAGTACCTCTCCTGTCATCATTATTAACCTCAAAGTTTGACGTTGACAGCGGACACATACACAAATCTATGAAAAACATTATTTTATAAAATTATGGAAGTTCTAGTGAGCAACAGATTAGAAATTATTGACACCGGGGAGAACGAGCAAAATTACAGCAGTGAGGCACAAAACGTCGAGAATCTAGAATATGGTTTGCCCTTAGCTGAAGTTTACAAATTAGCTTTGCGATTTTACAAAGGTTTTTTTTTATATATTTAAACATCTTCTTTCTGTAGACAAATGAAATTGTTGCAGAAAAAGAAGGGAAAGCGGTCCATTTCAGTTACGAAGATAAACTGCAACTGGTTGCCTTTTCGCAACAAGTTTTACATGGACCACTAGCTGAAGCTTTACCAAAGTTACCGCCATTGGGGACGCTCGACGTCGTTGGAAAGGACAGAAGATTAGCATGGCAAAAATTAGGCAAATTGACCGCCGATCAGGCAAGAAGTGGGTTTATTGAATTGTTGAGCAGGAGGTGTCCATTATTTTCTACTTATGTGGAAGCTCACAGACGAGAGAAGAAGGAGAATGAGAGGAGAAAGTAAGAGGCTTTCTATTTATTTTCGATCACACTAGAAAACATTGGAGTGTTTTAGTAAAGAAAATGAGCGGCTGAAGTTATTGGAAGAAGAGGAGAAAATTAAGAAAGCAGAAGAAGAAAAATTGATGCAGGAGCAGCATGAGAAAGAAGAGGCTATTAAAAGGCAAATACAACAGGCTTTGAATGAACAAACATATGAGCAATTCAGGAAATACGCAGAACAGCAATTTCCAGGTAGATGCTAACACTTGTAAATTAAAACAATTTCAAAAATTCTTCGACCCACTCCTAAAAAATAGTGCCATTAGATGCAATAGATATTAACTGAAGGCCTCATCTCAAAGTGAAGTCTCAAAGTCCATAAATCCTTTTTATAAAAACTTTTGAAGATTTAAGTGAGAATATTATAAGGAACCATCCACATGAAATTGAACTATTCCAGAGAGGAAGCATGATAATTTCTGTTTTAATTGGATAAATATTTCACTTCACTTCATGTTAATGGCAAGTTTTTCTGGTGTATGAATGTCATTACTTTTAGGTGACCCTGAGAAACAAGGTACTTTGGTGAAGCAACTTCAAGAACAGCACTACATACAATATATGCAACAGCTGCAAGCAGCACAAGAATCGAAAGAAAAAAATAGGCTTACAACAAACGAATGGGTACAAATGAATTATTAGTCATTTTTTATTTTCTAATTGGGATTTTCCTGTAGGAAGAGACTGAGAAAAACGCCGCTGATACTTCCCCCCATCTAGTTAACCAAGATGACTTGGTTCCAGCCAGTATGTGGACAAGATCTGACATTCAGGCATTCAAACAGGCGGTGTCAAAGGCCGAAGGGGATGGGGTTATTAGGGTTGGGCATGGCGAAACCGTAACTGTAAGGGTGCCAACACATCCAGATGGGTCGAGGTTATTCTGGGAATTCGCCACTGATCACTATGATATAGGTTCCTATTCAAATCACCTCATTACTTCCCTCTAATTGGTTAGCATTGTAGGTTTTGGCGTTTACTTCGAGTTTGGCACCCCAACAACTAATGAGGTTTCTGTGCATGTATCTGAAAGTGATGACGAGGACTTGGATGATTTAGAAGAAGAGGTTTTTGATGAAGAACATTTAGGAACTAACGATTTAGAGGCTGGATCGATGCCTACGTCTAATATTTCTAAACCACTTTTGACTGAAATCGTCCCTGTTTATAGGAGGGATTGTCAGAATGAAGTCTATGCAGGTTCCCACCAATATCCAGGGCAAGGCGTCTATCTACTTAAATTTGATAATTCTTATTCTTTGTGGAGATCAAAAACACTGTATTACAGAGTCTATTATACTCAATAAAGTTAATGTTATTTCCATAGGTACATGTTAATATTTGTTTCTTTAGTGCTTTTATTCATTGAGATGATTATTGCTGTGAGTTTTATTTATTTATAGATGCATATAAGTTTGTTTCTAAAACTATTCTTATATTCAAGTATAGAAGTGTTGTTTTTCCATTCTATTTAGTTTTAAAATAAATCATGAGTTAAGCAACTGCCTTAGTTTTATTTACTTGATGAGAAATAATTACAGGGTTAAGCATTCACCATAAATTTCAATCCTATTAGTCAAAGTTCCTGTCCAGATTAGATTAGTTTAGCTGAAAATGGGAGAGCAGGTTCCAAGAACGATGTGGGGAATTTTTTCTCGAAATTCATAGATTATATATATTTTATGGTGGAACGGAGTGGTCCTTGGTTATCTTCAAAAATTAATAAACAAAACTTGTTCCCTGAAACCAAGAAAGATTAAATAAACACAATAGCTGCTCTAGCGCGTTTCGATAGCCAAGCTATCATCTTCAGAAAACGTTAGACCAACTGTCGTTGTGTTTTTTAATCTTTCTTGGTTTCAGGGGTTAAGATTTGAGTATCAATTTTTCAGAGATTATAGTCAAAATTTCGACATTAAACTCGAATTTCTAGAATTTTTTTTGAAATTGGTAACTTAAAATTGTGCGTTTTTTGGAAATTCTTAATTTTTCTCAATGTATTTATTATTATTTACATTATGTGCTTGTTACTGAACATAGTGAGGCAATTTCATTGAAATTGCGGGATTTTTTTTCGACCATCTGGCAACGCTGCTTACCACACCATTTTCCATAATTATTTGCAAACGGTGCTTCCAGTAATCCAAATGTTAATAATCCAAATTTCAGACTTGAATCTCGAAGTTTTCACTTTAAACTAGAAGGGTTACTTTAATCTCAAAAAACTGGTCGTAAGTATAGTGGGTATAGTGTCTACATCTACTTTTTCGCGCGTACAGTCATCTATCTGTCAATGGAGTACTACTACTGTAAAAGTACTACTTTTTCGCGCGTACAGTCATCTAACTGTCACTGGAGTACTACTACCGCAAAAGTATTTCATACTTTCCGATCAGTATTTAAAATATTCGACAGTTTTCACAACAATCTGTAGCTAATCATTTACAGTTTAGAAAAATGATAGGATTTCCAAATTTGTACAGTAGGTTCATTTCACCGAAGTATTCATGTAAATTGACCTTTATTCTACATGGAACAAAAAAAGATGCATATCATTATCATTCTATTTGTGAATAATTCTATGGACAATTTAGGTTAGGTGCTGACTGTCAATTTTCAAGACAAATATTCTATTTCCTTCGTCAAAGCCCCAAAATAATAACTAAAATGGCCAAAATTACCGATGTAACCACTCTGTACAAACAGCTGAAGACAGAATGGAACACTTCAGCGCCAAATTTAAGTAAATGCGAGCAGTTGCTTTCGACTTTAAAGGTAAACATTTTCCAGCTTTAGTTTCTCCAAAGTAATGTTCCGTGTTTTTAGATCGAGTTAACCAAGTTAATGTTTTTGCCCACCTCCAATTCCGTGGCTTCCAAACAAGAACTTCTACTTGCGAGAGACGTTCTGGAGATAGGGGTCTTGTGGAGTATCGCCTGCAAGAATATTACGGCTTTTGAGAGGTATATGGCTCAGTTGAAGTGTTATTATTTTGATTATAAGGATCAGCTGCCTGAATCTTCATATAAGTACCAATTGCTTGGTTTGAATTTACTGTTTTTGTTGTCACAAAATCGAGTGGCCGAGTTTCATACTGAATTGGAGCTTTTGCCATCTGACCACATACAGAAAGATATCTACATTAGGCACCCGCTTTCTATTGAGCAGTATCTGATGGAAGGTAGTTATAACAAGGTGTGTTTGGTCTATTTATTTTGTTGCTTATTATTGATATGATTTATGTTTTTGGTGTAGATATTTTTAGCCAAAGGGAATATTCCTGCTAAAAACTACAATTTTTTCATGGATATATTGCTAGACACTATCCGTGGTGAAATTGCTGTATGTGTAGAAAAAGCTTATGAAAAAATCTCACTTAAAGATGCTGCAAGAATGCTGTATCTCCCTAACGAAGAAGCTGCAAAAACCTATGGGGTGAAGGTATGGATATTAATTTGCTTATTTTTTGATTGAAATATTTTATAATTAGACAATATACTTGAGTGATTTATGTATTCTGAATTGTTTTAGACTAAAAAGTGGAATCTTGGAAAGGATAATTTTTTCCACTTTGCAGCAGAAGTAGAAAAGATACATGAACCTATTCCAGCAACAGAATTAGCTGAGCAGGCAATTGAATATGCCAAGGAATTGGAAATGATTGTTTAATTTAATGATCTATTTATAAAATGTTTGTAATAAAAAAATTTTTGAAAATATTTGAGCACGTTTGTAGTCCACTGTACTAAAATTACTATTAATTCTTATTAACATTTTTATGGTACTAGCTAGTAGTTGAAATTTCAGAATTATAGTTTCTGTTGTGAAAATATAATTAAAATTGAAAGTCAGAATGTTAGGAAAATTAGTTGAATTGTACTCTTAAAAAAAATTTAAGTGAAAACTTTTAAGTTTTGTGAAGGAACCCAAATTTTGCTAAAATAAACTAAAAATGTCTCAAAACGACTAACTTTCGAGTATAAAGATAAGCATTTGTAGAAAAGACTTAAAAATTACGAAATTTGGGACAAAATTAACATTTTCAGTAAAAAAAAGTGGAATATTTAGCAAATTTTTTGGATAAAAGTCAACAAAAGCAGCAGAATATTCCTTTTAGATTTTTGTGGATTTGAAAAGTTTAAACTGAATTGTTCATTTGAAAAACCGTTACCTTTTTTAGCAAATGGAGGACTTCTATTCTTCAAATGCCAACTTTTTCTTGATATGAGAGTTTTTTATATTTTTTCTCATAGTATCGGTATTTCCGGACTTTCTAGTCTAGGTGGTCAAACAGAATGTTGTTAGAAACTTTATATATCTTTTGAATTTGGCGCATTAGTGGAATTACTGAGCATCGAACAACCAGTCATTCATGCGTGGTTCTTCCATATCGACTGAATGTACAAAGCGCTAAATGTCATACAACTATTCATGTGAAACCCTGTTCTACTAACAGATCAGCTGCCAAGCTTAAATATTTTTAAGAGAATATAACAATATGGAATTTTAACCTAGCATTGGTATGGTGGGGTATAATGTACCCCAACCTAATTTACAATCGCATAGTGTAATGCGTAGGCAAGCTAGCTTCACAAGTCTTCTTGTATCTTCGTTTCATTTACTTTATCATGAAAAAAGGTACCAATTTTAGTCTTTAAGGTATTGCAATGAAAATTATACATAGTTGAAGTACAGATGTGATATCTCAACCTACAGATTTATTTAATTTTTTATTTTCATATTCCAACAAAGTTTTCGGATATACTATATGTAAAAAACTCATGCTACACCTCTTTTTCATTTATAAAGATAAAATCTTTTAATTTGCAAGCCTACATGTACTTAGTAAACGGTAAATTTGCCTTAAAAAGAATAATATTACTACCCTCGATTTCCTAAAAAGTAGAGAACACCTGTATAGTATACATTTGTGAGATCTGCACAATTTTCCGAACACACTGGCATAAAACAAGCGACCTGAAGTATTGAAAAATCTGGATTCTTTTAATGTTTCGGTTATGAGCCAGGATCTGAAGAAATGTTTACTTTTCCTATGTATATTATATCCTTATTTTTCCAAGTACATGGAAAATGTCGACTTTTTTATTAACATATCTGATACAGTGGGCTGATAATATATGACTTATAAAAAAAAGTATGATCCATACGCAAAGCTTAATCCCATTTTGGCATAATTTTATAGACAATTTTTGCGATTTCTTTTTACACTTACATATATTTACATTCAAAATAATTTAGTACAGTAATTATAGTACTGCCTACTGCCTCATATTCAATTGGAAACAATATGTCTCATATTACAACTTACTTTACACAGGATGTGCAGCCTCATACCCCAGTGTACCAATGGCATAACTAATCTACATAATTTCCTTTTATTGAAAGAGATTAAAAGAAATATTTAAATCTAATGAAAATCTATTTTTAAAAAGATACAAGACCTTAATATACAAAACAATAAAAAAAATTGTAATATTTACATCTCTTAATATTGAACATTTAAATACATATCACTTCTCGTGTAAAGTTCAACATAAAACTGTATCACTCAAAAACCAATTGAAATAATTTTAAATGTATTCTATACATGAATTGTCTGCTGATATAGAATTGATTATATCTAATAAAATTTCCAAGTCTTTTATGCAAGTAAGTGTTAAAGGTGCTCCAACCAATACTGCTTTTTTACCATCAATCATAATCTCATACAACCTCGTCTTTGCATTAATGCTCACACACCTCTCAGGTTCTTGCTTATTAGTAAAACTAATCGACACCATTTCTTTCTTATGCACCATAATCTTAATTTTCCACTCTGAGCTTGGAAGCTTCATATGTTTAACTTCGTTCACCAAAGTCTCAAAATCATATCCTAGGGACCGAATCTGAGGCAACCTTTTCTGTGTGAAATCGAGCCAGTGGTAAGTTTCTATTTCCTCTTCTATATACTTCACTTTCTTCCCCACATTGTTAACTTTGGGGGTTGTAGATTTTCTGCCATAGGTGCGAGGAGTCAGTGGTTTTAAATTCTTATGCGTCGAATTGTTGGTTTCCGTTTTTTTCTCATCCAGCTTCTCTTGCAGCTTCGGCTTGATATATTCCTCAAAGGAGCTCTGAAATTGCTTCATCTGCATTGCAGCCATCACTCCGTCCCTGGGTGGTCGCCCCCGCGGTCTTTTAGCTGTACAAGTGTTACAATAAGTATTTTGAACAAAAAAAAACATAGCGCAACATTCCACCTACCTGGCACAGCGATAGTTTTTCCAGTTTTTGAATCGATCGCTTCCTTATCGATGGCAGAAAACAAAATGTAATTCTTAGATTTGACTTCTTTCGTGTCTTTCGAAGGGTTATGTTCGCCAGTTATGTGCACCTTGCAATTTACAGCATGCTTTATGTCCCCTTTCGAAAGTTTGCAATTTAAAATCTCCTAAAATAAAAACGTAATAAATTGTAACCTAAAAAAATACCGAAAAACGTTAGTTAACGGGGTAAAAACCAATTTACCATTTTAAGAAGACAATTACAACATTCCGAATTAAGTCAATAATGGATTAATACCTAAATTTTAATGCTCAACAACGCTGAAAACGAAAATATAAACAACGCTTGGACTAATTTAACCGCCAGTGAAGCTACGTTGAGCATAGAACAGAAAATCGATAGGGTCTCGAACACTGTAGAAATGTAACCTACCTGGTGTGAATTTGGCATCCCTTATTAAATTATTGAAACATGATGTAAAATTTTAGCTAAAATAAAATGCAAGAGCGCGAAATAACTTTTCAAAACAATTTTTTATAACATCGATCTGTGAAAGTGGCTTTATGGTGGAGCCACAGAATCACAAATGCTACAGACGACAGTGTTGTCAGATTATCAATAGCAGAAAGCGGCAAATTTGAAAATAATGAAATGGTTATTATTTTGATTTTACCTGTATGTGTAAATTATATATAATTAAAAAATATATATCGCTTCTAGCATCTTTTTTGTTCAAAAAGGCAGCAATAATCATTCCTAGATTAAAGTAAAAAATAAATTATAAAACATATAAGTATAAACAAAAAATTGGAGTGAATATTTAGAACTGAATTGATATTAATTTCTTTGACAAGACAGGAATAAAAACGATAAAACAAACATAAAATAACGGTTTGGTATTTGATTAGCAATATGCGTTATATTTAATTAGAATTAAATAAAAGGAATTATCTCTCAAAACACAAAACAATAGATTTACCGCAAAAACCGAGAATCTGGCATTGCAGCTTACAGCCTTAGGTAACTTATAATGTGTCAACGTTTACTGACATCTGTCGCTCCAAGTCTTGACTTACAATAATAAATGAAGTTCTATGTTCTCATTATTTAGCACATTTTTCGATCAGTTACGGCGTTAATTTAATAAAGTGTAAACGATGCGACCCTAATTAGCAGTGCTATTGTCCCTGATATCAAATTATCTATTAAGAATTTTAAAATCAGGATTTAAATGCTATTTTATGGCTGACTTTGTTGATAATGTCGGAAGTTGCAGTTTCGCCTAGTATGTAAGCTTGTTTTTGTTAGGTGGCGGGGCTGTCGTAATATTATTAATATTTCGTCCGCGGTGTGAGGTTGTTGATTTTGCTGTATTGATAAAATGATTACTGTTTTGATATTGCGTTTTGAGTAATATATTATACCAATTTAAGGGTAAGTGCCATTCGTATTACTTCTCATTTTATTTAAGAATTCTCTCGGGGGCGTGTTTTACCATCGAATTAACTTGATCGCAAAATTTTATTGTTCCACTTTTTGCGATTTAAAATGTCCCGTTGAGTGTCGCGTTATAATTATGTGTTTTCGGAGAATCGTTGATAATTTTGTTAAATTTTGAGTTATATGAAAACGGGTTAATGCTCTGCTAATCGTGTACATTATTAATTAGGTGGAAACTGGGACGTGTGTTGACAATCCATCAATCAATTTTTTTAATGCGCGCTCGTAATGTTGATTTTTTGTAGAACGCAACTCCATAATTTGCTATTCTTTTAATAATAGGTAATTATCTGGATGAATGGGTATTCTTCGATTTTATAGGTGGAAAGTTGCTAATGACTGTAATTGCAGACACATGTAAATCAGCAGAATTTTTGTGGAAAATTGAGCAATGCTAAAAATATTTCTAACGCGGGCAAGATAATTTGCACGTATTACCTTATTCTTGTCAGTTGAATCAGGTAAACGTATTTGAGATACTTTTATTGTGGAAGACAAAGGAAATACATTTATTTTGTTATTGAGTTTCTAACAAAGTACTTATTTAAATAAATTGCAATATATTTAAGTATGTTCGATTTAATTGACCTACTAAACATAGGTTCTCAATTTATCAACGGCTTGTGATAACACTGAAACTAAAACCCATTTAAAACCTAAAAACAAATCACCATAAAGCCGAGTTAATTAATGTTTAACGTTTGAAGCAGTTTTTCATGTTGAAAAGGGAACTTTTATTCTCGTGCTCATATATTTAATATTTCTTCGTGCTCAACTGTCAAAATTTTATTCTGACAAAATCTGTTATCTGTGGGTAGTGGGGATGCAAACGATATTTCGATGTTTTGAAAACATCGATGTATCGTTTGTAAACATCGATGTTTTAACATCGATGGTAAAGCAAAAAAAAATATCGATACATCTTTCAGTTTATAAACGATGTATGTTTGCAAAAACGATGTATCGCATCGCGGTGGAATTAACGCCATCTGTTGCACATAATAAATATTGATGGTACAAAGGACCACACAATTTTTGAACTAATCGTTTGATGCGAGCAGCGTATATTTAATAAATTAATGCTGAAATTATATGCCACAGGTATACAACCAATACAATTTAGATAATTTTATTTGACAATTTATAAAAAAGCCCAAATTTTGAAAGAAAAATGAAAATCTTTAGAAAAATTTTTCGAGTAATAATTGCAAAACTCAAAAACCTGAAGTTTTCACAATTATTTATTATTTATTTAATATTTAATTTCTTATATTTTGGGGAAAACAGAAAATTCTTGTTTTATCAAGATTTCTAGTTTAAACTTTAAATTTTCACCTCTTTTAAGACAACTTTCGTACATAAATTGCCTTTTTTTCGAATTTCTAATTTTGTTAATTTCGTATTTTAAGTCAAATCCTCCAGAAAAAGTCGAAATATTCATAATAAAGATAAACAATTTTAGAAATAGACAAATTTTCAAGCTACAAATAAAAATTTCCAAATTAAAACCAAAACAAAATTCTCAAACTTTTAGAACCTAATTTCCAAATTTGGAATATTTGACAAGTTGTCAATTTTTAAGTAAACAACTCTTCATATCTACTATCAGAAAATGGAAATTTTTATCAAAATTTCATGTTTAAATTTGAAAATTGCATATTTTTTAATTCCAAATTTTCTAAGAAATGTCGAATCTTTCCTAAAATTTTGTATTAAACCAAATTTTATTTTTATAAATGTTAGTTTTATTCCGAAATTTAAATTTTTCTTACCGAATCCGGACTTTCGCCTTGATTTTTTATCGAAAACTCGAACACTTTTTAAAAATATTTAAGCTTAAAGTGCAAATTTTTAGAATTTCGAGTTTAACTTTTAAAAGTTAAAATTTTTCTCCCATGCATGTTTGTAATTTCTAAATGTCTGCTTTGCCCGAAAACTTCAAAGTACTCTTCGGCTCAAAATACTTTTTTAGAAAATTCAAATTTTTCAAAATATTCCCCTTTTTTGGAAATCTTCACTTTTGGTTGAAGATTTTAACTTTTATGAAAATTTCAATATTTTTCAAAATTTCGTCTAATGATATATTTTCAGAATTCGTCTGTTTTTCAAAATTTCTATTTTATCGAAAGTTTAAAATTTTTTAAAATTTCGTTTTTAAAAAAAAATGCGACTTCTTTTAAAAATTTTAGATTTTCAAAATTTTGTCTCCTTTCAAAATTATTTTATATTCTTTTGAAAATTAGTAGGTTGAGTCGTTCTAATTTTCGAAAGGAGACAAAATTTCGCATTCTTTCTGAAATTTTGAATTTTCATAATTTTGTCTCCTTTTGAAAATTCGTAGAACTCAAAACTTCGCTTTTTTAAAAGTTTGGCATTTTTACAAAATCAACTGACTCTTTTTCCTTTTTTTGAACATTCAATTTTGTTAATTTCGTATCTTAATTCAAAACCTCTAACTAAAAAGTGGAAATTTTCATAGAAAAGATAAACAAATTTAGAAATAGATCAATTTTCAAGTTGAAAATAAAAATTTTCTAATTAAAACCAAAACAGAATTCTCAAAATTTAGAACCTAATTTCCAAATTTGGAATATTTAAGAAGTTGTCAATTTTTGAGTAAACAGTTATCGAGATTCCAGTTTAAATTTGAAAATTGCATATTTTTAATTCAAAATTTTCTCAGAAATCTTGAATCTTTCCTAGTTTTTTCCGAAAGTTGAGCTTTTTTCCAAATCCAAATTTTTATCGAAAATTCAAACATTTTTTACAAATATTCAAGATTAAAGTGGAACTTTTTAGAATTTTGAGTTAAGCTTTTAAATATTAAAATTTTTCTTTTATGTGTATCTGTTATTTCGAAATGTCTGCTTTGTTCGAAAATTTCAAATTCAAAAGTATACTTTGGCTCAAAAAACTTTTCTAGAAAACTCACATTTTTTAAAATACAAACTTTTTTTGGAAATCTTGACTTTTTGTTGAAAATTTGAACTTTTTATAAAAATGTCGATTATTTTTAGAAATTTCGACTATTAAAAATTTTGATATCTTTTCAGATTTTGTCTGTTTTTCAAAATTTTTATTTTTTTGAAAATTTAAAATTTTTTGAGAATTTCTTTTTTTAAGAAATTTTCAATTCCTTTAAAAATTTTGAATTTTTAAAATTTTGTCCCTTCGCTTTTTTAAAACTTTGGCATTTTTACAAAATCAACGCTGACTTTTTTAAAAATTTCAAATTTTTTTAAATATTTTGAATTGTTTTAGAAGATCCGGTATTTTCTTTGAAAATTTTAATTTTATATGAACTTTTCAGCATTTTTCAAAATTTTAACTTTTAATTTCTATAAAAGTGTTCTTTTCTTTTCAAAATTGTGGCTTCTTTAAAAATTTCGACATTTTTAAAATCTCTTTATTTTTTAAAATTCCAAAATGTGTAATTTTCTAAACATTTCACTTTTTGATCAAACCTTTAGAAATTTTTTGAAAACTTCGATGTTTTTTAAATTGTCAATTATTTTTTTTAATGTAGACTATTTTAAAATTTCAACTTGTTTGAAAATTCAGATTTTTTCAAAACACTTTTTTTAAATTTCACCTATTTTAGAAATATTTGGCTATTTCTCAAAATTTCGAATTTTTTAAAATTCTTACTTTTTCAGAATTAGATTTAAGTTAATTTTCAATTTTTCTTGAAAAGCATCGTTTGAAATTTTCCAATTGTCTTGAAAATTTCGATTTTCTTTTGAACATTTCGATATTTTTCAATTTTCTGCATTGTTTCCAAATTTTGCCCTGTTTGAAATTTTGATGTTTTTAAAATTTCGACACTTCTTGAAAAACTTTACTTTGGTCAAAATTACAATTTATCTTCAGATAAAATTAGTACGACTTCAAAAATTTAGCCTTTTTTTGAAAACTGAATTGTTCCAAAATTTTGTCTTAAATTTTTTAAATATTTTTTTATAATTTCCACACTTTTGGAAATCTTTTTATTGGAAATTTTGACTTTATATGAAAATGTCGATATTTTTCGAAATTTTGTCTATTAAAATTTCTATTCAAAATTCGTCTGTTAAAATTTCGACTTTTTCGAAAATTTGAAATTTTCTGAAAATTTTGTTTTTTAAAAAATTTTGAATTCTTTTTTTGTTTTAATTAGTGCGACTCCAAAATTTTTTAATATTTGAAATTTTTTTAAATCTTTGCTTTTTTTTTAAATTTCGATTTTTATAAAATTTGGCATTTTTACAAAATTTTGCATGACTTTTTTATAAAGAGTTTTATCTAAATTTCGACTTTTTTAAATTTCCGAAGTTCCTAAAAATTTTAAATTCTTTGTCAAAATTTGGGCTGTTTTAAATATTTTGCCGTTTTTAATTTTCTTTTATTTTTCAAAATTCCAAAATTTTGCATTAGACCAAATTTTATTTTTATAAATGTTAGTTTTTTCTCGAAATTTGAGCTTTTTGTTCAAATCCAGCATTTAACTTTGAACTTTTATCGAGGATTTTTTATAAACATTTGAGATTAAAGTGGGAATTTTTAAAGTATTGAGTTTAACTTTTAAATGTAGGTCAGTAATCTCAAAATGTCTATTTTTTTTCAAAACTTTAATCTTTCGGTTCAAAAAACGTAGATTTTGAGTTTACTATAAAAATTTGGCGGAAAAAATAAATAATCTCCTAATTTGTAGAAAAAAATCGAAATTTCGAGATTAACGGCGAAATTTCGAGAAAAAAGTGGCATTTTCGAGAAAAACGTAGAAATTCTGAGATAAAGTCGAAATTTCGAGATAAAATCGAAATTTCAACTTTAATCACCGAATTTCGAGAGAAAGCCGATAAAGCAATTAAACTCGAATTTTCTAAAAAAAATGTCTTTTTAAATTGATGTCTTCTCTGCACAACTACTCTACACTACTCTACACATTTTGACTTCTTAAGCTCGCAATTAAATATTTAAAAAACATTGGAAAAACATCGATGTATCAATACCGAATACCGATGTTTGAGTCATCTATGTTTCATTGAAAAAAATATCGATGTTCAAATATCGATGCTTTTTTTTGAACGATGTTGCATCCCTACTGGGTAGGAAGACTGACTGACCATAGGTAGGCTTTTTGTCTATGGACGATCTCGATTAAATTGGATAAAATATCGATTTTTATTTTGACCGCGACTATTCGATTTTTAAACTATCTTTTGACATTTGAGTGTTAGATTGATTGATTGTTTGTTTGCTCGTCTAGAATCTTGTTAAACATGAAAATTTGAGTTTAACAACATTTCGACCAGAGTGTAGCATTTTAAACAAAATTCCCTCTTTAAACTCGAAACTTGGAGAAAAAATAGTACTTTCGAAAAAATTAGAATCTCAGAAACGTATACGTTTTGGATGTAAGCCAAAAATAAAAAAATGTATTCCTATAAAAATATTTCTTTGGAAATATCGAGGAAGAATTTCTTAGGAAGACTTTTCTCGAAATGTCAGCACTAATGTGAAATTTCGACTTTTTTTCTTGAAACTTCTGGAAATTTTAGTTTTTTATACAAGGATCTACATCGAAACTAGACTTTTAGAAATGTGGATTTTTTCTTGATTTTTTTCCAAATTTCGTTTTTTCCAAAATTTGGCTTATTATGAAAATACTTCTTCTTTGCGAAAGTTCATAGCTTGTTTCACACTTCTCAATCCCTGTCTTCTTGTTGTCGTTTCTGCGATATTAAAGCCCAGCTTTCCTTCCATCCCTTAGGTGGTCGTCCTGGAGGTCGTTTGGATGCTGGTTTTCCGTTTCTGGCGATTTTCACCAGCCTGTCATTTGGCATCGGTGTTACGTGTTCATTCCAAAATCTTCTTCTCGCTCGAACCCATCGTACTACGTCTTCCGTTTGGCATTCTTCTCTGATCTCATTATTTCTCCTTTGCTGTCTCAGCAATACTCAATTTCATAACTCGTTCTTCTGTGATATAGGGGTAGTCATTGTGGGTTACATGAGCACCCCTCTCCCCCACCCTGAGCCAGATAGACACAGTATATATATTCAGGTAGGAAGTGTGCTGAAAATTACGTCTTATTTTTGGTTATTAATTTTTCTAAATTGTGAGCTCACCCTAAGAGAATCTGGCTATACCCATGTATCACCATTCATACGTGGAGAAGGGCTCCCTATAAATCAAATTATCTCTCTGTTAAACCCTAATCCGGTCCTGCTGAAGGGGCTTCCTTGTTGTTTTACGAGCTCAGAATTTTTGTGTTTATAGTTTGTTAATTTTATGTTAAGTCGCATTTAAAAATCATGTCGATAATTTAAATGTTCGGAGGTTGATAATTGGACTATTTCATTAAAATGTATGTTCGTTTAAGGCCATTAAGCGGTGGAATGTCTTGGCAATAAAATAACAATGTTTTGCAGGTGATTTATGAACTAAAACAGAAACATTTTTTTAAATTACTCTAATCTGTTATGTTATTGTACTTTTGACTTTTAACTATTAAATTTTTATCGCTTTTAAAATAATTGTGTTTACTTATTCTGAATAAGCTTGGGAGATTTTATAGGTAATATTGAAGTACTTCAGTGGAATATGTTTAATTTATTGGCGTTCGTTGGGAGATTTTCCGTGACATTTTTCGCTCATTTACATCACTAATTTTTACATGGAAAATGATCCCTTGGATCCAGAGTAGATTTTGGAGTCAGTACTAGTTCTAGGAGCTTCATTGGGCGTCAGTTTCTGGAAACGCCACGCTCGACACATTGTAATTTAAAAAAATTTTAACTTTAAATAGAAATTCCGAAAAAAATTCGAAGGTACTGAAAAAGTCAAAGTAACCTCGTAAAAAATTAAATTTTGAAATATGCAAAAATTTTGAAATTTTTTGAAAAAGTCGAAATATTCATAGTCTAAATTAAAAAAAAAAAAATGTTCACCAAAGTTAAAATTTGCATGGCAAAAGTTTCAAGAAAGTTCAAAGGTTCAGAAAAATCGAAGTTTTTAAAAGAGCAATTTTGTTTAAAAAAAAGGCAACAAAAAAGTTTAAATTTTGAAAAACAGTTAAAAAGACGACATTTTCAAAAAAGGTGGAATTTTCAAAATAAATCAAGGATTTTAAAAAGAATCAAAATTTTCAACAAAATTCTCAATTTTCAAAATAATCCAAAATTTAGTAAGTAAGAGCTCAATTTTTCAAATGTCAGAATTTTGAAAATTGACGAAAATCGAAAAATTTGACGTTTTCACACAAAATTAAGATTTTTAAAATATAAACTTGAAGACCAACTTCAACATTTTGAAAAAATAATTTTAACAGTTTTAATAAATTCAAAATTTGGTTAAAATGGCGAAATTTTAAGCAAAATTCAGACTTAAAAAAAATTAAAATTTTGAAAAATAATCTGAAATTTTATAAAAGATAAAAATTTTGAAGAACTCTTGAAATTTAAAAAAATGAAAGATTTTATTAAATTTTCAAATAAAGCCGAAATTTTCGAAGAGCCTAAATATTAAAGAAGAGTGAAAATTATCAAAAATTTATAAACTTTCAAAAAAATTTTGGGCAACAGTCAAAATTTTGGTTACATTTTTTTAATAAAGTGAAACGTTATTTTTTAAAGATTTGAAATGTTTGATTGAATATACTCAAAAATATTGAAATTTTGAAAAAAATTTTAAGAAGAGTCCAAATTTTGAACCAAATTCGAAATTTTGATATTTTTTTTTCGATATTTTTACTCACAATTTTTAAAATAAAGCTGAGAGAAATGACACTCGAAAATTTTGAAAAGCAGCGAAATTTTTAAAGGAATTTAAAATTTTGCAAAATAGTTTAGAATGTCAAAAGAAAATGTTGCGATTTAAAAAAATCGAAATTTCGGAATAAAGTCGAAATGTTAAAGATATTTTCACAAAAATGGAAAGTTTGCAAAAAGGTTGAGATTCTTAAAAAAAGGAAAGTTAAAGAAAGGTTAAATTTTAAGAAGTAAAAATTTTCGGAGTGAAAATTTTGGAAAAAATGTTCTCAATTTTTAAAACAGTCTAGGTCTTCAAAAAGTGTCAAAATTTTCGAAAATAAAATCTAAAAAGTGTTGGAGTTAAAAACACTAATTCTTTTAAAGTAATTTTTAAAAAAGTCGAAATTTTGAAAGTCGAAAGTTTTAAAAAACCGAAATTTTGACGTCGAAATTTTGAAAGTCGAAAATCTTAAAGAAACGAAATTTGACAAGATGTCGAAATTTTGTACAAAAAGTCTAAATTTTGAACTAAAATTAAAATTTTGAAATTTAAAAAAACACGATTTTCAAAATAACGCCGAAAAAATCGACACTGAAAATTTTAAATAGCAGCGAAACTTTTAAACATATTTAAAGTTTTGGAAAATAGTTCAAACTGTCAAAATAACAAAATGTCGCGATTTAAAAAATCGAAATTTCCGAATAAAGTCTAAATTTTAAAGAGATTTTCAAAAAATGAAAAGTTTTCAACAAATTTCGAAATTAAAAAAAACACGATTTTCAAAATAAAGCTGAAAAAAATCGTTACTTTGAAAATTTTGAAAAGCAACGAACTTTTTAAACAAATGTAAAAGTTTGGAAAATATTTTAAAATGTCAAAATAACAAAATTTCGCTATTTAATAACATCAAATTTTTCGAATAAAGTCGAAATTTTAGAGATTTTCAAAATGGAAAGTTTGCACAAAGGTCGAGATTCTCAAAAAAAGTAGAAATTTTCGGAAAAGTCGAAACTTAAAGGACTAAATTTTAAAAAGCAAAAATTTTTGCAGTGAAAATTTTGAAAAAAAAAGTTAAAATTTTCAAAAAAGTCAAGGTTTTCTAAAAGTGTCAAAATCTTCGAAAATAAAATCTAAAAAATGTTGGTAGTTTAAAAAATGTAATTTTTTTAAAGTAGTTTCTAAAAAATTCGAAATTTTGAAAGTCGAACGTCTTAAAGAACCGAAATTTTCACAAGATGTCGAATTTTATAAAAAAGACTAAATTTTAAGCTAAAGCTGAAAAAAAGCCGACAAATTTTAAAAAGCAGCGAAATTTTTAAAGAAATTTAACTAGTTCAAAATGTTAAAATGTCAAAATAAAATGTCGAATAAAGTCGCAATTTTAAAGAGATTTTCAAAAAAATGGAAAGTTTCCAAAAAAGGTTGGGATTCTTAAAAAAGTGGAAATTTTCGAAAAATTTGAAATTTAAAGAAAAGCCAAATTTTAAAAAGTATAAATTTTTGGAGTGAAGATTTGGAAAAAAAAGTCAGACTTGTCAAAAAAATTCAAGGTTTTTAATAAGTGTCATAATTTTCGAAAAAAAGTCTTCAAAATGACGGAGTAAACAAACTAATTTTTTAAAGTAATAATTTTAAAAAATTCGAAAGTTTAAAAAATCGAAATTTTGACAAGATATCGAAATTTGTAAAAAAAAGTCCAAATTTTGAAATGAAATCGAAATTTTGAAATTCGAAAGTTTTAAAAAACCGAAATTTTGACAAGATATCGAAATTTGTAAAAAAAGTCCAAATTTTGAAATGAAATCGATTCGAAAGTCTTAAAATATTTGAAATTTTGTAAAAAATCTAAATTTTGAAAAAACGCAACTTTTTAAAAAGTAAACAGTATTAAAAATTTTTCAAAGAAATCTTCGCAAGAGAAAAATTTTGAAAAAAGTTAAGATTTTGAAGTCAAAATTTGGTTTTGAGGTTTTGAAAAAAGTCGAAATTTTGATTTAAAAAAAATCGAATTTTTGAAATGAAACAGGAATTTCTGAAAAATTCATTCATCAGCATCTTCAAGAAAGTCGAAATTTATAATTAAAATGTTCGAAAGGTCAGATTTTTAAAAAAGCCGAACTTTTCGATGTCCAATAAGATTAAAAAAAATCAAAATTTTCACTAAAGTGGAAGTTTTCAAAATAATGCTCAAGTTTTGAGAAAAGTGGAAATTTTGAAAAAAAAAATCGAAATTTTAGCTAAAGATGAAATTTGAGAAAATCGATTTATTTAACAAGAAAGTGGTGAATCTGGTCGGATCACATATCAGTTGGTTCAAAATAAAAATCCAAATTTCGAGAATAATTCATAATTTATAAAAAAAACCCGAGTTGTAACATTTTCAAAAAAATTTGGTTTAAACACGGAATTTTGAGGTCGAATATTCGGGTTTTGTAACAAACGTCAAACTTTTTACAAAAATTTTAAAATCGTGACTAAAAAATGTTTTTCAAAAGTAAACAATTTCATTATTTACATAATAATTTAAATATCTTACAAACTGGGCTCGGTAAACTAAAATAATAGTAATTATAATAAGAAAAAAATGGGTAATTCAAATGATTTAGTAAAGATCCCAAAGTGAAAAAATTTTTTAAATAAATTTAGTTTTTTTTTCAAACTATTTATTTTAATTGGAAATGTTATCTTTTTGTAAATTATTAAAATTTTCATTTTAGTTTAGTGTTGCCAGATCTTGCGTATTTTACGAGTTTTTACGTATTTTGGTAAAAAAAATGCTGTTTCCTGATAAATCCGTATGTAAGAGGAAATCTCCCGTATTTTGAAAGAGAGAGAAGTTGAAGAACTTTTTCAGTTTACGTTAGCAACTGTAATTGAATTGTTATTTGGAGGTGAAGATTTTTTTTTGGTCAATAAATTTTTCCGAACGATGAAATTTTTTTTTAATTATCTCCTGAAAACCTGCTAACCTCCCTTAAATTAGAAAGTTGCAGGTGGCAACTTTATTTTAGTTACAGCGTTTATTTAAACCTTGAATATTCTAATTTTTCTCGAAACTACGAAAAAAATCGAAAAATTCGAATTGGATCTCTAAAAAAAGGGAAAAAGGGGTTTTAAAATAAAAATTACAAGCTATGTCCTTCCCATGGCCGTAAACGTTGATTTTGAGCACAAATCCCGATCTATCTGCCCAAAATCTAAACGCTGCATAATTATACAAAATAAGTGAGCGAAAGAATATTTGCCCGGGGCGTCCGGATGTCCCGATTCTGTCTTAGGTCGAAAATGTTGCGCTCTTTGGAGTAAACTGAGTTGCGAATCAACTAGAAATGACTTTTTAATTTGTTGCGCAACATAAAATATTTTGTTTATAACAATAAATCTCTAGTAATTGACTTTAATGTAGCTGTTCGTGTTTACGAATTTTCATTGCCAAACCAGGTGAGAATTTTCCTCATTGAAACTTTACTGTGCGAGCGTTCATTCCTGATATGTCTCGTGTCTGTCATTAGCGGTTTTTGTTCGATTCCGGCTACCAGATTGTCAGTAATTATTACATTGTGATGCCAGTCCACTGGTTATTGTGTGTAATGTGCTTGTTTCATATCATTATTACGCATTAGGTTGCAGTAGGGTACCGTGTTAGAATAAATGAAAGTTGTCCGGGACGATCTACGCTAGTTTCAAGTTTTCCTTTGCTCAGTGACAGTGCCAGTGCTAGTTGCAGTTATGAGTGATACGCGAATCCGTAAATCGAGGAAGTCGAAGAGTGAAAGTAAAAAGAGTACGTTGATTTTCGTTTAATAGTTGATTTTGCTTGAATTCTGAGATGGAAACTTTGCAGTTTTAATTTACAAATATACAGCTACGTCTATTTATTCAATTGGCTTAATTTGTTTTCTAGACTGACGAATCAATTTAAAGATTACTTTTAATAATGGCCAATGGAGAATTTGTAGCAACACATGATAAAGCCAAGTTTAGGTTTTAATTTGCGTAAATTTTTTTTGTTGGTTCCATTTATATTCAGCTGTTTCTAAAATACTACGTAAAACCAACTCTAAAATTTGGAATTTTTTGGTCACTTGAAGACCGTCCGCCCCCAAGAAGGCCACCTTCTATAAAAGAAACAAATCTGGGGATAGTGAAATTTCATGAAGTAATGTCAAAACTTTACTTTTTTATCTCTGGAAAATTTTGAAAACAGAATAATTGGTATTTAAAAGGAAAAAACGAAATTTTGTTTCTAGATTTGGAATTTTGATTCTAAAATAGAGCTTTCGCGAAGCAAATGTTACAAATATGCTTCTTTTTAGACTCTTATTGGTCGGAAACATTACCACTATTAATTTTATTTTAAAATTTTTTCCACCTACTTTGGAAATATTTAAATTTTTGGTCATGAAACTTGACAATACTCTGAAACATTTTTTGAAAACTGGATCGAAGAAATGTTAAAATAAAATTACAAATAAAATGTTGAATTTTTTCAAGAACAAATCGAAATTTCATGCAATTTATTATTTTTTGAAGCAAATGAAATTTATTGACAAATGTCGAAACAAAAAGTCGAAAATTTGTTTTTGATTTGGCAATTTTGTTTACAAAAGAGAGTCAAAATTTCGATATTCATGTCAAATATTCAAGAAGAAAATTAAAAATCCAGAACTAAATTTTGAGAAAAAACGTAACAAAAAAGTTAAAAGTTGAAGTTTTCAAAAAAAGTCGAATGCTTCAAAAAAAATTCGAAATAATTTTCGGAAAAAGTCGAAATCTTTAAAAAATCCAAATACTGAAAAAAGCCGCAATTTTCGTATAAAATTGAATTTTTCAAAATTTGCGTAAAAGCCAAAAGTTTGAAAAAAAGTCGAAATCTAGAGAAAGCAAAATCAGAATTTTGATAAGCAATCGAATATTTTAAAGAACTTATAATTTCCAGAGGAGGTCGAAATTTTTGTAAAAATGGTAATTTGAAAAATGGTGGCAATTCGGAAATGTGGAAATTTTTTAAAAAGTCAAATTTACAAAAAAGTCGAAAGTTTCACAAAAGAAGTGAAAACTTAGAAAAAGCGAAAATGTTATAATGACTCAATTGTCAAAAAGTTGGAATGTTCAAAAACATTCGAAATTTTCAAAAAAGTTCGATTTCTTTGGAAAACAGCCGAAATAATTTTCAAACCCATCAGTATTTCGAGCGTTGATCGAGTAAATTTAAATATTCAATCAACGTTTCGAGTAAAAGACGGGATTTTCAAAAAGCGTTAAAATTTGAAAAAAAGTCGAAATTTTCATATAAATCAAATGTTTCAAACTTAAAAAATGTTAAAATTTCAAAAAAAGTCGGAATTAAAGAACATTTTACAATTGTCACTTTTTTAAAAATTTTAACCCTGAAAATGTCTTATTTTTCTCAAAAATCTGGCTTCTATGTTGAAAATTTCGACTTATTATCCAACTTTTCAGAAATACATTTTTTTTTAATTCAACTATTTTTTTAAAATTGAACTTTTTCAATAAATGGCTTTTTTCTTCTGAAAATTTCGATTTTTTTTTTTGAAACTGAGAGCTCAAATTTTTCACTTTTCAAAATTTCCACTTTTTTTAAATTTCCATTTTTTAGAACTTCCATATTTCCAAAAATCCCCACTTTCACAAAATTTTGACTTGTTTTGAAACTTTGTACTTTTTTCAAATTTTTGGTTTTCTTCTTAAAATTTTAATTCAAGATGTTTTGAAATTTAGATTCTTTCAAAATATTGACTTTTTCTTGAAGTTTTTATTTTTCTTTTGACCGAAAAGTTCAATCTTGTTCAAAATTTCGATATTTTTCCCAAAGTTTTTATTTTTTTTTGATTGAAAAGTTTGACCTTCTTCAAAGTTTCGACATTTTTGAAGAATCCAACTCGAAAAAAAATGTTTTTTTTTCGAAAATTTCGACTTTTTTTTTAAACTTCAGCATTTCAAAATTTTTACTTTCTTGAAAATTTCCCTTTGTTTAAAATTTATACTTTTTCAAAATTTCAACTTTTTCTCAAAATGTTTGTTATTTTAATGACATCCGTCTTTTCTTCTTCTTTTCTCTTAAAAATTGTCAGCTTCTTGACTTTGTTGAAAATTTCAATCTTTTTCAAATGTTTCACTTTTTTTGAAAATTTTGCGTTGAAACCCTTATAGCTCCGGGGTCTGTTTCTCTCCACATCGTCTCGACTTACAATTAGTACGAAACTAGGTAATGTGAACTTCTCGATGGTTAGCTAGGTGGAGAAAATTTCATGGTATAGGTGAACAAATAGAAGGGGTTAAAAAGGGGGCGAAATGGATTTTGGAAATTAGCATAAAATAAAGTTTTTATTTAATTTTATTCAAACAATTAGCGGGAAAAAGTAGACACATATTTGCCTGATTTTAACATTTCGAGCCCTAAGGGGGTAAAAAGGAGTGAATTGGAGTTTCGAAATTATTATAGAACCAAGATAATTGCCATCAAAAGGAAATATCAGTGTGCATCTAAGGCAAAATATCTACATGTACGTGTACCATCGCCCCGTTTTGCAACCGATGTTGACCTCTGACTTGAACTTTTTCTCCACCCTAATCTCGACAAATGTACAACTTATTTTCACGTTTCGTGGAAACCAAAAATTTCATGTTTTTCTCGAGTTCATTGACATTTGCCTCGTGCGCTAACTTGCCATGCGAAGGACCTGTATAATCAAATCTTATTTGTTCCAGGTAATTTTTATTTTACCCAACTTCTGATATATTCTGAAGCTAAATATAAATTTAATTCTACATTATACAACACGTGTAAATTGGGAAATATGTTACTCATTAAATAATTAATTGCTTTCTAATGCGAAATTTTCCAAACTGTGAATGTTTACAAACATGTGATATGCGAGAGAAAATTGCGTTAGCGCTTGCAAAACAGATTGAATAAACATGTGTATTGTTTTATTCTTTTTTTTAATACAATAAGAGGAACGAACCGATTTCTGAAACTAGTTATAAGGCTCAAACAATTGGGTCTATCCTCTGTGGTTCAAGGTTAAATGTATCTTCTTATGGACGTTACTGGGTAGAAATAAACCAGAAATCTTTCGTATGCGGTCAGTTTCATTTTTCTTATTTCGTTTTTCTCTCCTAACAGAATAGTTAGGATTAAAGACGAAGAATTTAATTCCAAATAAAGACATTTATCTTTGATGGACTTGATCAAGGTACAAAGGAACTCTGACCGCGGTTTGTCTTATTTGGTGCATTTGCACTGAAACTGAGAACACTCCGGCAACAAAAGTGATACGATTTGATGACCTAATAACCTTCCAAATGACATATTTTGTTTTCAAACATAAAAATATAGATATTATGAATTTATATCAATAGAATCATAATTATTAAAATATAGAGGAAACGTAATTACATCGTCATCTGTATTGTCCAGGATTTGTGAATTAAGATCATATCTGCGAGAAAAGGTAAACAAAATAAACAATGTGAATTGTTTACAAAATCGATTAATAAATAAATAATAAGTAATGTTTTGGTTTTGCATGTGCAAATTAAATTAAAAAAACACAACATTAACAGAATATTCTGAAGTAATGAAACCAAAAAATATAATCAACGTAATCACTAGGTAACTTAATTCTAGGAAAAGTCTAAATTTTCGGTTATTCTGTTACTTTATGTAAATTTCTATTTTACACTCAAAAAAAATTGTTATAAAATATCGAACTGTTGCTCAGTTTTGATTTTTTATCGAATTTCGATTTCCTTTTCGAAATTACACTTTTTAAATAATGTGACGTGTTTGAAATTTTGTATTTTTTTAATTGAAAATTGCAATATTTTTGAAGCTTCGATGTTTAATTTTGTTTTTCTTTTACTTTTTTTCCAGAATTTTTACTTTTTGTTCAAAATTTTCACTCTCAAAATTTTAGCTAATTTTGAAAATTTCCACCCTTTTCAAAATTTCGATTTTTCCTAATTATTTTATGTTTTTAAAATTTTGTGTGCTTTCACTTATTCTCAAATTTTTCATTATATTTTTAAAAAAATCGAGTTTTTTCCAAAAGGTGGACTTTTTTAAATATGTCGACTTTTTCTTGAAATGTTTACTTTTTCTGAAACTAAATTTTACTTTTTCTGAAGAATTCGATTGTTTTGAAAATTTCAACTTTTTGAGCAGTTTTTACTTTTTAAAATTCCGACTTCGTAAAAATTGAATTTTTCAAAATTTCCAGTATTTCTGAATATTGACTCTTTTGTAAAAGTTTCGACTTTTTCTCGAAATTTTGCCTTTTCTATAAATCTTTTCCAAAATCTCGATAGTTCAAAATTTCCACTTTTTTCAAATTCCCATTTTTATCAAAATTTCAACTTTTTCTCCAAATTTTAGCTTCAAAATTTCAACTTTTTCACAAAGTTTTGAGTTTTTTAACACTTTGTTTTGAAAATTTTGACTTTTAGAAAATTTTCACTTTTTTGGCATTTTTTGACTGGTTTTCGAAAATTCTTCCTGGACTTTTCTCGAATTTCGAATTTGTTTGTTTTTTTTGAAAATTTCAACTCCTTTAAAATTTTCGAATTTTTTTTTCAAATTTTGACTTTTATTTGAAAATTGCATTGATGTCCTAATTTAAAGTCTTTTTTTGAATATTAATCTTTACTTTTTTTTGAGAAATTTAACCTTTCTTAAAAATTTCGACCCAAAATTTCGATTTTTTTGAAATTTCGATTTTTATCCCAATTCTGACGTTAAAAATTTTTTTTTTGAAATTACGCCTTTCTCGAAATTTTAACTTTATTTTGAAAATATCGCCTCTCGAAATCTTGACTTTTTGTAAATTTTGACTGAAAAATTTTACATATTTTCTTTCACATTCTTGAATATTTTTACTCTCAAATTTTCGACTTTTTTAAAATTTTGGCTTCAAAAATTTCTGTTTCGTAATGAAATTTCGATGTTCTCGAAATTTTGACATTTCCCAAATTTTTCTAAATCGAATGTTTTTTTGAGGTTTCAGTTTTTCTCTAAAACTTCATTTTTTCAGTTTCGACATTTTTCTCAAATTGACCTCAAGTTTTTTCAGTTTCGACATTTTTCTTAAATTTTTCGACCTCTCTAAAAAAATTGGAAAGTAATTTAGAGTTTTCTTTCGTTTGTGTTTTTCGAATTAGTATTTTTCTCGGAATTTTTTTATAAAAAAAACAAGCTTTCTCTTAAAATTTACACTTCAATCGTCTAAAATATTTTTTTTCTCCGAAAGCTTTTTTTTATCGAAATTTTATCATGTTTTCGAAATTTCTGCCCAAAAAAATGTAAATATTTTGTCCGCACCGGGGTGTAAATAGATCTATTTTGTTTCAGTTTCTAATATGTTGAATTACGAAGAAGATCCGTCATCAGGGTTAACACCAAGAAAGGACGGCCAAAATGCTGCCAGTCAAAATGCTTCTTTGTTATCGTCGTTACGAAGTGTTTTAATCGTTGTTAGCACGGCCCTTATATGCTTCGCGGCCGCTAGGAACTCCATCACATGGTACGTAACGAAACTGCAAAAAAAAAAGAAGCAAAATACGATGTATATCCATTCTAGGCACTGTCAGAGATTCTGGGGCGCCTCCGGTGATTTTTGGCAGGCACAGTGGGATAAATTCTTGGATTATTTCGGCGAGGATCCGCACAATTTATGGATCTATGGTACTCTGGCTATACTATTTTTCGTTTATTGGATTTTCGGCGGTATATACACGATATTGGATCTCACGAATCGACCTGCGGCGCTGAGAAGATACAAGATACAACCAGGCACCAACGAACCTGTAGATACAAAGAGACTGCTTAAAGTAAGTGTCGTTATCGAAGCGCAAAATTTCATTTGCTGTAAGCGCTCGAGTTACGATCTATTATATTATGCAATTGTTGGTTTATTGTTAGCATTAAAGTGTAGTGTTTGTTCATTTACTTTAAACATTATTTTAGTACCTCTAGTCCAAGATTTTTTGAAGCTCAGCCCGTCATGTTTTTTTTTAAGTACAATCCAATGCGTCAAAAATTATCAATCAGGTTTAAGATTTTATTTAGATTTCAGTGCTTCATTTTGTATTTGGGTACTGCTTTGTTTTAAAGTTTTTTTTTGTACTTAAATTGTCTAAATTTTTGGAAAATGAAAATGTTACATAACACGAAAAGCATTTATTGGGAAGCATACTTTACTTTACTTTTGTGGAGAATTGTAAAGCATCGGATAAACTTTTTTTTGCAAAGTTTGTCATTCATTAAGTAAGTTGATTTCCAAAGATAAATTGTGTTTGCAGCTGCTTTTATTTTATTTGCTCTTTATTCGCGAGATTTGTCATTTGCCCTCTGTTTGCTCAGGATGAAGTTTAATTTTTGTTTTATTTTAGGTGATATGGTGTGTCTTAATAAACCAACTAATCGTTGGTTTGCCCTCCACCTTCCTAATGTATAAAATAATGCAATTGAGGGGTTTGGTGCCACTGAGAGAACTACCTACGTTTCACTGGGTGCTCTACGAACTCGCGATACATATTTTAGTTGAGGAGGCCGCCTTTTACTATTCCCATAGGTAAAATTAATTGTAACGTAAAAAATTCATAATTTTCTTTACCTTTGGTTAACATTAGCTCAGCTAGAAAGCAGAAGTCAGATGCTTAAAAGGAAGAGCTGAGTGAGAGCAAAAGATATTTCCTCTCATTCATTCTATTACCCAATGCGTTGAAGAATTTTACTTTACCATTTATACTTTTTGAAATCCTTCATAGTTCTACTCTTTCATATAAAATTTTTACCCAACAGTAAACAGAAACGAGTCCAAATTATAATTTCATTATTTGTTTTCTAGAACCTCTAAATTGTCTTAATAATTACAATTTGTATTAAAAAGTTTTTTCTTCGCAGGCTACTTCACAGCAAAAGATTGTACAAATACATCCACAAGCAGCATCACGAGTGGACAGCGCCCATAGCCGTTACTGCCATCTATTGTCACCCCATCGAGCATATTTTCTCAAATTTGTTGCCTCCATTCTTGGGTGTGCTCGTGATGGGCTCCCATGTGGCGACGGCGTGGCTATGGTTTACTTTGGCCATTTTGTCGACGCTGAACGCACACTCCGGGTACCACCTGCCCTTTTTCCCTTCACCGGAGGCGCACGATTTCCATCATTTAAAGTAAGTGTCTTGGAATGCGAATGCTTTGACAGAGACAACCCAAACGTTTGTTGGTTCAGGTTTTTTTCCGAAAAAACTATTCTAGTTAGCTATAATTTTATTTTTGGAGCATCAATTTGCTTTTGGTTAATTTTTTGAATCATTAACAAGGTTCCGTTTCATGGGGTTGAAAATGTTACACAATATTAAAATAGCATCATCAAGGTGTAAAGCAGTTTTTAACGTACAGATTCAACAACTGCTTTGGGGTGCTGGGCGTCCTGGACAGAATCCACGGTACCGATACAAGTTTCCGCGCTACCAGGGCCTATACCAGACACATCATGATGCTCAGCTTTGGTGCCCCCCAGGGAGGCCTTCCCCGAATTAGAGCCGTGCAAGCATAAAATGGGTAAACAGTGAGAGTACTTTTTTATTTAGAAGTGCAACACGTAATTGTAAGTTAAATTATTTTTATATATTTTATTGGATATTGCGTTATCGCACACGACAGATTAGTATATCCAGACGTCCTGATTGTGACCAGGATCGAGAGAGCTTCTATTATCATATGTATAAAGTTGGAAATATGTTAAAAAATTTGAAAGAACGTATACGGAGATGTTTAAAATGTAGTCTATAACTGTTAATAATTATAGTTTCAATTTTAATTATTAATATTGATTAATTTTTTCATAGTTTGATATAAGACACATCTTTTAAGATTTCATTTGAATAATTTGTAACTTTAGTGATATGGTATGTGATGTTTATATTTATAAGAGAATGACATGGAAACCATAATTCCATTCTTTTTTGACTGTATTTTTTGAAATTGGTTTTTCATGACATTTGTATGTATATTATTTTGAAATAGCAATAAAAATAAGAAAGATAATGAAAGATTTTATTCTAGTATTTTTACTTTTACTACCTCTATTCCTGTTAAAACATATTTATGATTAAAATTGATTTTAAGATTAATTACACAAAAGGAATGCAGATTTTATATATTTCTTGTTTAATGTGGACAAAACACTTGTTTAATCATATATTTTCTCATGGACTTTATAGTCGCAGAAAAGCGATGCTTCTACATTTAGAAAAAAGCTGAACTGCGAGAAGGATTTGTATTTTAATTGGAAAATTAAAATATTGGGTGTAAATTTGAAAGCTGAAGCTTTTTTTTTTAAATTTTCGATCAAATTTAGATTTTTCTCTGATGCTTTTTGAAATTCAGGGAAAACTTGGGGTTTTTTAAAGGAAAGGAAAGAATGAGATTACATCTAAAAATGTTAGGTTTAATGTGTTTTCTTATTATTTGTAGTAGGCTCCTCCTTGACAAATTACTGGATGCGCCAGTGAAATTTCAAATAACATAACCAGTGGCTAATTTAAGATTGTGTAACATCACAGGGGCTTGTACCAAATGGATAACTTCCTTTTGTTTTGGTCGTCAAAATACTGTCGACGCAGTTAAGAAGGACATCACTTTATCTCAATTAGTAGGACTGATTCATAAAAAAAACTCAATTTCGAGAATACCAGCCGAGATTCTCAATGGAAAAAAACACATTTTTGAATATTTTTTTTATCAAAATTATCACAAATTTGAAAAGTTAAGAAAGATGAATTTTTAGTCATTTTTTATATTTGTCACCAGAACAAATTTATTTTAATAGAGCTCCTGATGATTTTAAGTAATAATAAAGATCTTGAAAAGTTCTTTTTTTATTCACCTTAGTTATCAACACCGCCATGAGAATCGGAACCTGTAACTTTTTCAGACGTTCACAATGTATTCAGCAGTGTTTCCCAATCCGTGTGTTGCAAAAATATCAAACTTTGATTGAACTCTGCTAGTTTGAAACGGATAAAATAGGCTCCCTTTGTTGTTTTACTCTTTAAAAAATAATTCAGAATTATCCATAGTCGTACCTTTTTTTCTTTTTTAATCAAAAAAGTTTAAGTTTGAGAGAATTATCTGTTGTGATACCTCTTTTTAGATGAAAAGGATAATTTTCGAATTTAAGTTTTAAAGTTAAACCTGAAACAAAATAAATCAAAAACAAATAAACGTGTTAAAGTTTAAACTGAAAATCTAAAAAAGTCGAAAGGGAAAACATCAAAATTTTTATTTAAAACGTGGTGTAATTTCAGAGCTTAGAAAATTGAATCCTAAACGCAGATTCTTAACAAAGTAATTTAAACGAAAACGTTGAGCTTTAAGACGAAAGACCATAGGAAGATTAGTATAGTGAATCGGCCCCAGAAGGATATTTGGATCATCTTTTAAAGGTGTGTTGCTACTAATAAGATACTCTGATTATGCAAGTTTAAGATCTCTATATATTTTGGTTTTTGAAAAAAATCAAAAAAAAGACAAATATTTTTTTCTCAAAAACTACTTAACCAATTTAAATAAAATGTTGACATATTACAGAGATGTATAAAAGCTATATTAAAAAAAATATTTACCCAAAATATTTATGCTATTTAGGAGAAACGGGCAATTTTTTTCGAAATTATTTTTTTTTCTTTATGATAACGGTCTAGAACAATTTTGAAAAACACTTTTTTATATCTTTTTTGATGTAGAATAACCTTGCAAAATCTGAAACTGATCAAAAAGGTACGCCATATTGAAAAAAAATAAAAACCATTTTTTTTATTTAAAAATTGATTTATTTTAATTTCAGTAATATTGGGATCATCTCTGAAGAGTATATTCCTGCTAATAGGATAGTTTGATCCTGCAAGTTGCAGAATTCTATTTATTTTCATTTTAAAAAAAACGGAAAAAAACAAAAAAAATAGGAAAGTTTTTTTTCAAAAACCGCATAAAACCGATTTCAGTGAAAGTTGGAAACATTATAGAGATATATAAATAATTTGCTCGAAAAAATACTAGCTCTCAATTTTAATAATAATTGTTAGAAACAGTCAATCTTTTGCGATTTTTTTTCCTTTGTGGTACGTTCTAGAACAGTTTTAAAATTGACTTTCCTAATGTGTTTTTTGATATAAAATATTATCTCGAATCTTAAAATTGACCAATAATGTACAAATAACAATCGATTAATTTCATGTTTTTTTATATCATTAAAACAACAGAAACAAAACTTCGAAAAAAAAGTATATAAATATTATTAAAATAATTATAATTATTAGAATAATTAATTAAAACTATATTAGCAAAGATGTCAATAATTTTAGTTAAAATATCCTTTTGCATTTAAAAATATCAATATAACATGTGCATACAATTATTTATCAAATTGTTCAATATTAATTTAATCAGAATTCAGAATCAATTTGCATTTTGATTAGACAATTTGCGGGTGTTTTTTATCAATAATTTCGAACAAAGGCAAAATCTCAATGTATTGCTTTTAAATGTAGACATGTTTTATTTACTCCGCAGTAGTTCAGGAAAAATAGATAAAAAATCACCCCTGTTGCAAAAAAATTAAATACTACATTTTTATTTTAGAAATATCTTCACTTACGCTTAACAAATAAGTTTATAAAGTTCCCTGCCAAGATCGTGTGGGGAACGGTCGCTATATTGATTTGAAGATGGAAAATTTTGTTTCTTTGCCAATAATTTCCACAATTTTGATGTAACAAAAAAATGTTTTTTATAAAAGTCGAAGAACTTTAAATTTTCTACGAAAAAGTTATTAAACATTTTCTTTTAGAGTTAGTGGTTATTGAGAAACTGCCTCACGAATAGCGTGCTTTCGGGTAGTCACACTCATTTCTGCATTACTCAAAATGTACAGATTTTGGCCTGTACTTTTTGAGCGATATCCTCAGAAGCCCTAATCTACCTTACCTCTTCCGTTGAATTTGAGATTTTTTGGCGGGAGGGCTGTTTTTGTTGGTCTGAATGTTACGTTTCTGAGTTAATTATCATTCACCTTCATCATCGTTATCGTCGTTTACACGTTGACGGGATCAAAATGAATTAATGTCTAAAACGAGATCAGATTACTTTTTGTAAAGACACTTGGTCGATGGTGCGTATTCTATACATTTTCACTAATTTTAGGAACAACAAAAAAAGCACAAAGGTATGTAATTAGGAGATTCTTGGTATGTTAGGGCGCTACTAACTATGCAAGGAATACTACTAGATTTGTTGGTGGTCGACATACGATACCGTTGAAAGTTAAAACCTTTATACATACCACAATGCTTAAAACCTTTGTAGAAACTCTCATAATTATTTTTTTTGATCACGACATGAAAGTAAATTATAAGATGAAGAACATAACATCAAGACTAATAAAAACATTGATGTCAATAAATTACGAATTTAATCAAAGACGGAATAGCACATTAGGCATCTTGGCAAAATTAATTAAAAAAACGCATCACATGCTATACCTTTTAGGTGATGTTGAAATCAATGCAAAGATCCAAAACATGACATTTTCCCAGTAACGATTAGATCTACGAAAAAATGGCAAATAACTTCTTTGAATCAAATTCTAAGCTTTCCAACTTATATAAAAAACATTTTTTTTTTAGACTAAAATTGTTAGTTGTTGACAAAAAGACAACATTTTCCATTTTAAGTCAATATGGTGGCCAATCCGCACATGATCTTGGTAGGGAACTTTCTGTACTTATTTGTTAAGTCGAAATGAAGACATTTCTAAAAAAAGTTTAGTATTTAATTATTTTGTAATAAAAATTCATTTTTCCTGGGCTATGGGAGCAATCCATATTTAGAGCCGCAACTAGTTTGTTAAATCTAAACTCTAAAAAATCGAAGGTAAACAAAATTGCATTATTAGTATTTTTGATGACTAAATAAATCTAGTTTAAAAAGGAATATTCTAAAATATTTTTTGATGACTAAAAAAAAATGCGTCAAAGTATTGTTGACGACTACAAAAACGACGTTCCACGTTCCACTGATACCATAGATCTCTGCGGGGGTATCCGTTGCAGCTGCTGATGCACAGTAAGTATCACAATATTGAAAAATCAATAAGAAGTATACTTGAATTTTGGTAGAACGGACTGGTCCTTGGTTATCTTTAAAAATTAATACACAAATCTTGTTCCCTGAAACGAAGAAAGATTAAAAAAAAACACTAACAACAGTGCTCCAACACGTTTCGATAGCCAAGGTATCATCTTCAGAGAGATACTCAGTACTGTACAGTATCTCTTTGAAGATGATAGCTTGGCTGTTGAAACGCGTTAGAGTAACGGTTGTGTTTTTAATCTTTTTTGGTTTCAGGGGACAAGATTTGGGTATCAATTTTTTAAGTACTCTTGAATGTTAATAATTTTACTTAAAATATCCTTTTTCGCTTTAACTTTAAAACATCAGTACATCAGATCAATCGTAATCAATTTTAATTTCTTAAACTATAAAATTGCAGTTTAGAAAATTCTGTTCTATACACCATGACCATCGCGTCGGTTGCTTTACTATCGATAAATTCCAAAAACTTGATTTTTCGCCATGAAATTATATTTAATATCTCAGGTAGCTGATGTCTACCAAATCAGTTGTAATATAGCATTTTGAATAGAAGAGAGTTTTTTCTAAACAAATTATCATTTGCTATATTTTGAAACGGCTATTAAGTCAAAAATTCCCCATTGAATCACGTCTTTCCGTCTGTCGATCTATGTGTACGTTTCTGATTATGCTACAGGTTGCAATTTTTGACTGATTTTTGATATTCATGTTTTTATGGTTTTCTAAGAATAGAAGCCCATTGATTTTAAAAGGAATCGCTCGAATTGTTTAGTTTTCTGATTAAATCATTTTAGAAGCATATTGATTAATTATTTTATATTATATTGGTATCTTAACACGCAAAAAATATTTTAAGTAAAATTATCAAGATCTTAATATCTAGTTTATAATTTATTTTTTTAATATACTTATTATAACATTTTAGTAAAAAAATCTCATAATTTTTTTGAATATTTTGTTTTTGCTCTTTCAGTGATATAAAACACATTGAAATAAATCGATGTTTAATTAATTTAAGGATTCGAGAGATTATTCTATATCAAAAAACACATTTAAGTTAACTCTAAAACTGCTCTAGAACGTCTCTAATAATTATTATTAAGGTTATAAAGGAGCCAATAATTTTTTTTTTTTGAATAAAGCATTTACAAACCTCTCTAATATACTTCAAATTTCATTGAAACCGATTTTACGCGATTTGAGAAAAAAATATTTTCCTATTTTTTTGGTTTTTTTTCCAATTAAATAAAATAAATAAAACCTTGAAATTTGTAAAGTTAAATTACCCTATTAGTAAGAATATACTCTCTGAGATGAGCCCAATATTCCCGAAATTGAAATATAAATCAATTTTTTAATGAAAAAATCGGTTTTTGTTTTTCAATATGGCGTACCTTCTTGATCAGTTTCAGAATTTGCAAGGGTATTCTACATCAAAAAAGATATAAACAGATATTAGTCTCAAAATTGTTCTAGAACGTTATCATAAAGAAAAAAAATAATTTTGAAAAAATTTGTCCTAAATAACAATGATTGTAGACTGTCAATTTTTTGGAATATAGCCTACATATATATATATATATATATATATATATATGTAGTCGTTTTTGAGAAAAAAAATTCTATTTTTCGATTTTTTTAGAATTTTTTTGATTTTTTCAAAAACTAAACGAGATAGAGAACTGAAACTTGCAGGATCAAAGAATCTTATTAGTAGTAACACATTTTCAAAAAATGGTTCAGATATCTTTCTGGGGCCGATTCACTATGCTTATCGTCCTGTGGCCTTTGAAGAAAAAAGTTAGAAACTACAAAAAATTCCAAATTTGCAGAAACACGAAACTTTGAGATTAGGGTCTGACATTAACACAAATTTTCTTTTAAAAAAGTTTTTGCAGAAAAACTTAAAAATTTGTTTGAAAAAATATTTAGAGAAATGGATCTTTTAAGGAATAATTCGAAATTTCTCAAAAAAGTTCGTTATTTTAAAGAAAAATTCGAAATTAAAAAAAAAGGTCGAACTTTTAAGGAAGAACTTCCCTAAAAGGGATTTTAAAAAACAAGTCACAGATCTAAGACAACGAAATTACTGTTCCAGATGTTATTAGTTCGTCGCCTGAAAACAGGATAATTTTATGTCCCCAGATGTTTTTCGGGGACACCGGGACAAAGAACCGAAAAAAGGGACGGTCCCGTTCAAAACGGGACGTATGGTCACGTTATGTATGACGCTTCAAGCCTTGTGATGACCTTGTGTGCGGTCGACAAGTTTTACAATGTCTGCTACATGGAGCCTAAACATCATACCTTTGATTGAATCAAGTACGTATTCAATCGAGCATACTAATCTTTACTTTCTTTTTAAGTCTGTTTTTCCTCTTTCGGATAGATCTTTACTTTTACGGACCCCCCGCCACGACTAGTTCATAGTCATAGTTCATAAATGTATAAAGAAAAACTTAATTAGAGCAATAAAACTCAATTTAACGCTTTAGTTTATTAAATATTTACAAAACCAACGGAAAATTAAAAAGGCAGGTGCTGTTTTAAGGAAGTAGTTAACAATTGATCAGGTTGATTTTCAATAATACAAGCTAGAAGTCTTTGGACATTAACGACATTGCCAGCGATCACTTTAGGAAATTTAATTTCTTTATCAACGAAGTAATTAAACAACAATCTTTTGCTGATATAACTATCGTAAAAAGATAGATACCCCACCTCAACATAATCTTGTTTTTTATTTGAAAACATCTGAATCGACATCTTTAAACACTCACTTCTGGAAAGTTTAGGGGGCCCCACTTAAAACAAATCGAAAGTGACAATCTAAGCTTTTGTAAAATTCCCCTAATTCGTCACAGATATATTTAAATGTGGTATCAGCGTCGTCGTCCTCCTTCAAAGCCACGAAAACTTGCGCCGACGTCTCCTGACAAAGCCCAAACAAATTCCGTTCGCCGGTGTCTACAGCGTCGCGATAAACGCGTCCCCAGGTGAAGTACCTCAGTGGGAAATACGTCTCGCGCACCGTGTGCTTCGTAAAGTAGGCCATGAAGGCGGACAACGAGGCCCCACCCGGTAGAAGCAGCTTGTTTAAGTTTTTCTCCTTTTCCCCCTCTGATATCACCAAGAATTGATCGTGGTACATCGGATCGCAGCCTTCCACGACGGGAGACCGCGCGAAATGCGCATTAGAGAACTGAACATAATTCGCCTCCTTGAAAAACTTGCAGGTGACGTTGCTTAGAGCGTACTCGAACAAAGCGGCGTCGTTGAGTAGATAACAAGTCATCGGGTCTCGATATTCAATCCATTCCCGTTCTTTGGCTATCTCCATATGGCATTTGGAAGATTGCGATGGTTGCTGCAGATGTGTTAGGATGACTTCATCTTCCGCGGGCACCAACGCGTGCAAAACGTTCGGAAACGAGAGAACAGACTCCATCACTTGCTCCTCGACCCCAGCAGAATAATCTTTAAGGTTCCTCAAGTCATTCTTCACTAGTTTTGAATGAAGCCGCAACGCGGCGAGATCATCGCTATCTTCAGCGACGTCCTTGGAAGTTTTTCGCGATGAGTGTTCCGATTTCAACTTTCGCTAGTTCTAGAAGTTGCTTTTTGTGTTCAAGCATCTGGAAGTATCCCCATTTCCTCTCCAAGGATTCCACGTCGATGTCCAGCTTCCTCAACGCCACATTCCTCGCTAATTCCGCTTTGTCCTCCAGGCGCTTTCCAAAGTCGATGTAAGGAGTCAAAAGTACGAAATTCTCCTGCGCCTTACTAGCCGTAATGTACAAAGATGACGAGAATGACCGAACATTCCTTAAAAAAGCACGGACACACATTTTTACAAGTCCTCATCCACTTTCATCCTCTTGCTATCCTGGGATTCCCCAACTATGGGCTTCTGAGTTTCTATTTTGCGTTTTTTGGCTTCTTTCCAACTGCCAAGGCCGGCGGCTCTCTCGGACTCTTCGATCGTGTACGGTTCGACTTCTAGAGCTTTCAGTCTTCGCTTGTGGACTTTGGTTTTGAAGTGGTCCTGCAGGGCTTGGTCATTGATAAAATATCGGGCGCAGTGCAGACAGTAGTGTTGGGCGCTGCCGGGTTTGTCAAGGTCGACCTCTTGATTTAACAATTTGTCGCAGTTTTCCGGCTTACTGTCCTCATCAATCTGCAACAAATTATCAGTGTAACTGTTAGACTGTAACACAACGATCTCCAGAAGTGTGTCTAATGCAGTAAAGAGAAAATTTAAACCAGGTGAGTTTTTTTCTAAAAGTTCTGATTTTTATTTCAAAACTCACCTTTTTTTTTTTCGAAATTTTCTGAATTCTACTTTTAGTTCAATACGTTACTTTCTCTAAGAAATTTCGACGTTTGCAATTGCATTTGTTCTCAAAATTAGACTTTCTACTGGAAAATCCAACTTTTTGATAAAAATGTTGAATTTTACCTTGAAAGTTAACAAAAATTGAAATACAGAACTTGTCCCCTGAAACCAAGAAAGATTAAAACACACAACAAAGGTTGCTCTAACGCGTTTCGACAGCCAAGACATCATCTTCAGAGAGAAAAAACTGGTTTTTTTCTCTCTAAAGATGACTTTCTTGGTTTCAGGGGACAAGTTCTGTATTTTAATTTTTAAAGATAACCAAGGACTAGTCCGTTCCATTAAACTTTTGAAAGTTAACCTCTCTTCAAAATTTGTCTTTTCTTTATTTTTTCAATATAAGACTTTATCTAGAAAAATTGACTTTTACCTTAAAATTCGACATTTTCTGTTTCTCTCAATTTTTTTCTTAAATTTCCTTTATTCTCTCGAAATCGAAAATTTAATAAAAAAAGGTAAAATTAGAAACAAAGAAATATTTCTTGGAAATTTTAACCTTTTTCTCTAACTTTTAGAACTTATGTCAAAATTAAAAAAAAATTAAAATTATGAGAAAACCATGTTTAGATATTTTATTTTTTTGTCTTCTCTCAAGTTACGTCTTCATTTTCAAAATTCCTTTAATTTCTGAGGCTGACATTTTTGATAAAAGCATCGACAATTTCGAAAAAAATATTTTTTTTGGAAATTTAAAGAGAAATTTCTTGAAATTTCAATTTTTTTTTCGAAATGTCTGGAGTCTATAAATAATATACAGAAACAACATAAAAAATATAAATTAAAAATTCTTAGGAAAAATATTACAAGCAGCATTTAAGTGGGGGCGAGGGGTAAGTACCCTTTTTCCCCTACCTGTCTACGCCTATGCCTATAAATATAAAAATTGCACCTATTTTAGCTTCTAAAAGTTGAAAAAAATGAAAGCGAAGATGAAATTCCCCAAATTTAAAAACATTGAACCTAAATAACGTATGTTAACACCTTTTGTTAGTTACGTTTTTGGATATTTCCCTAATGAATACCTTTAACCTACAACTTTGGAGGGTTTGATTATGATACCATTTGCTCTTTAATAATTTAATAGTTTATACTAGTAGGTGTCAAGCGCAAAATAAGTTTTACTTTGTGGTGTCAAGTGTAAAATAATCATTTTTGGGGTGAAAACATTCTAAATGTCATTTAGTATGTACATGTGACAGATTGAGGTTATATTTATTTAAAAAATGTACCTGATCTAAATCTTTAGTTCTTCGCTTAGTTTTCCATCTCTTCTTTAAATGTGTATCACCGTTATGACATTTTCTTCGTTTATAAACCATCACAACTGCATTAAAAATCAACAAGATCAGAATACGTCACACCACTCGAGTACGTTTCAAAAGAGGTTATGAAATTCTCTATTATGATTTTAGTACAAATGACTCAATATAAAAGTTGAAGTTAAATAATTTCGCTCAAAAATGTAGTTTCAATCAACCTAGACGAAAAATGATGTAATTTACAAAAAATCTACTTACGGTTTCTTACGGTTTTCTTTGCGCCATCTGTTAAGCATTTTTGAAACGTCGTTAAATGATACTTAGCAGAGTAACTTTTGTCTAAAAATGTGGAAATAAATTTAATTTTACGCTTTCTATAAACATTTTTAAACCCCATGTCGTATTAGCATAAGTACGAGCGTAAAATTGCAATTTGTTAGTTAAAACGAGAAATAAAATACACAAACTTTGGTAGGTCGGTAACATATCAGTTTGGCACTAATAGATGTCACCACTAATATTATTTGATTTAAAATTTATATATAACAAATTTTAGCCCTGTAAAAGTTGTTATTTTAGATATTACAGGCTATAAACTAACAATTAAATACTACTAAAAGGGTAAAAATGTTATATGCGTTAATTGTTGGCTTTCTTTCAGATATAATATGCCTAAAACGTGTTCGCTCTTGAATCACGATATGTTTTTTGTTTTAAATGTGATTTATTGGATTCGGAAGTAAGAGTGCTCTTCGTTTACTCTATTGATAAAATATTAGAATATATTAGGGTTATTAAATGTGCTAAAGCACCTGAAAATGTATGAAACCTATTTAGTTCTTTTGCAAACAGATGTCAGCACCTAAAACAATTTTATACTTTTCTTCCTTAAGCACTCTGATAAAATTCAGAGCTTAAATTATTATTCAACGAAAGTATGCATAGCTAACCTTTCTCTAGGATGTATACTTAGTTGATTTAATCAACGACTCAGTGAATTCTCCAATTCATTGAAATTGGCAAACCTAAAAAAAGTGTTTTGGCTTTTTACGGACAGATGTCACCGTAAATATTATTTATATATCTTTTTTATTTTTTTAACTTTTTTAATAATTAACAATTAATAGACGGCAACCTTATTATGCGGTTTTAATTTATTATTAGACAGCACACAAACACGCACATTTAGCAAACTCAACAAAAATGTGAATTACTTCTTTTTAGGAAAATAGATGTCACTACTACTTTTTAATTATTTTATTCCAACTAATGGTTTATTACAATTAAAATATTAAATAAAAAGTTTATAGCAGTTTTATTAAAAACTACTGATTAACAACTAGATGCTCTATTGTGACTAAATTGGCAAAAAAACGGAATTGCTATAGACTACAACATTTTAATTATCTTTTTTTTTATCAAATATTTTCTCTAATTAGAAATTAAAATAATTAACTGATGGAATTCTTACCATGAACTTTTTGTTTATTTATTTTTATAGACTCTTGGTAATTAATCATATTAGGGAATCTGGAGAATATATCCACAACTTTCCTCTTTCGAAAATAGTGGACACCACTGAGGCAATTAATACATTATGGTACTTTCTCTATGTTATATTACCAAAACCTGACATGTTAATGGTAAATGTGGGTAAATGTTTCTGTAAATCTTTAAATGTAAAGAACCATTAAGGACGTTTTCCTACTTTGGGATTTATAGGTAAATTTTATGGTATCAGATTCCGTATATGTTATGACAACGTTTTCGATCTGTGTGAGAGCTATCATATTTAATTATTTAATCAATTCGGAATTTAAATTTTCCCAACAATGTAATATTAACATTTGTACCCAAAATAATTTGAATAACATTGCTTAAATAATAGTTCGTTTTTGCTGTTGCCTGATAGATGTCACCACCAATTAATTAGCTGGTCTGATGGGAAGGAATGGAATAATATTTTGTTTTCGCGTTTTCGGTAATAACTATTGAGAATGCATACTTTCCCAAAACAATTTCAATGAAAAATAAGTTCCTGTAATCCGGTAATTGTGGATGCTTTTTGCGGCATCTGTCGTTGCGGGTACCGCGTAACGACGCGAGGTGGCGCCATCGTAAAAGGGGGCATTTGAACCCTACTTCTGTTGTCAAAAGTTTGTGATTTTTTATTAGAGACTTAATTAGGGAAATTTTAATGGATCGGAAGGCGTAATTGCAGTGATCGGGCGTCGACAAGGTGTGTGAGCTGGTTTCCTTGTGGCGTAACCTCCGCGGGCGTCGGCAAATGTTAAACTAATCGTTACTTTCGCGCTTATAATAACGGAGAACCGGCAGCCATGTTGTAATGAACTTCTTGTCAAGCATCATGGGTTAGAACGGTTAAGTTCGTCAGATGCGTTTTTAAGCAAAAAAAATCGTCGATTGCGGTTGGAAATCGGTGCAAAGTAATCGCAAAAAGCGTGCCCACGGGCGGCGTGTAGTTAGAGACGGGTAGTGTCGCCTAGTGCGATGTTTCTGCGCATTATTGCGGTCAGAGCGAGTGCAACGTCGTGATAGCACAGGGAGTCGTCAACTGCCTGGTCGACGATTGCTGGGATCGAGCATCCCTGGTTCGGGAAGTGAAGAAACACCGTCGTCGGGACGCGGTTATCATGTCGTGCGGGGGGCAGTGACACGTGAGCCACTATGGCCAAAATTCTCGATAAGGATCCGGCCACGTACTCCAAGGAGCGCGACGGGTTCCTTCGGGATCTCCAGCATTTCCACGAGACGCGAGGGTAAGGTTTGGTTTGAGCGAAGGCGACGTTGATGTGACGGTATTTTGTCATTTTCCAGGACGCCTTTCAAGAGGAACCCTACGATCGGGGGCAAGGAAATCGATCTTTTTCTCCTGTATAATCTGGTGACCGCCCAAGGGGGGTGGCTGAAGGTAAGTCTTTTTTTTTTAATATGTGCGTGTTTTTTTTTTAATTTCGACGGAAGACGAGTTTTTGTTCTGTGCAATGATACGCGATAGAAAAGATGGCCTTGGCGCTTTACCATTTGTTTTAAAATGCCGGCTGCCCGAACCGCGGTGCTTAATCTCGAACATGTGCAAATGTTTTTGTTTGGTCTCGTGCATTTGAGTGAGTTACCCCGGTGTGGAGAAACTGAGGATAGTAGGCAGTGGAGCAAGGTCAGGGCTGAGTAAGACTTATCAGTAATGTGCTTCTGCTTTAGCTACGAATTAGTTCGCCCCGCCTTCTAGATTCTCACGCGATTTGGGGGAATTTCACGTGAATTTGTAAAATACCAGAGATTTTCGTTTAAATCCAAATCAAAATTAATAACGTCGGCGGTGGTGTCATTAAATGTTTGCCAGTTTGGTAGATTGTGTTCCCCTCGTTAAAATGTTGAAATTGTGATCAATACATTCGTCCCCTTTTATAGTTTTATTCCATTATAAGCTGCCACTTATAACGGTCATTACTGATGGTTATAATTATTGTGATCCGTAAAATTATTCATAATTGCAGTAAAGTTATTGCTTTGTTTCCTTTTTTATTGTTTTTTTTTTAGTAAGATGTACTTTAGTAAATCAATATTATTTTCCGACTAATTTCAAGTTTTATTCTAATTAAATTTGTTTTCTAGTAATTAATTCCAGCGATAGTTTTTTTATTTGCAAGGAAGGAGTTTTTAATTTTCGCTGATTAAGTTAATTTCTACAATAAAAATGGCGTATTATTGTGAGGTTAGTTTTTACATTTGTGACTAGTTTAAAACGTTTCTTTGTTATTTTCTCTTCTAATTTCAATAAAATGTCAAACATAAGCAGAATTTGGAGTAAACTATTGCATTTTCGATCGAAATTCGAAATTCTAAGGCAAGTAATCACTGTTCTAAAAAATCATTTTGAAGTTGAAATCGAAATTTCCATAATTGATTTAGAATTTTAGAAAATTTCGGATATTGTGAGGACCATTTTTTAATAGTTTGTACGTTGAGAAGAAGAAATATTAAACATAAGAATTTGTAATAAATTATTTCAATTTCGTTTAAAAAAATCTGGAATTTTGAGTCAAGTACTGTTCTTAAAAAGACGCTTTAATTTTCGAGGTTAAGGTCGTAATTTACAGAATAGAATCTAAAGAATACAGTTTTAAAAATTTAAATCATTTTTCGAAATTTTCACCTTTGTGCAACGAAAATGAAATATAAGAATTTTGAATTTCAAGCTTTGCTCAAAATTTTGATAGAAAAGATTAAAAATTACGACTGTTCTTAAAACAAAACAGTTTTTAAGGTTAGAATTCTCCAGAAGGAACGTAGAAAATTTTTTGTATTTAACGTTTGACGTTAAAACAGATTTTACTGCAAATAATGACTATTTTTACATTTTGAGGTTAGGATTTAAATCCCGTGAACGAAGACAGAAAATTTCGGGTATCGAGATCGAGTTTAGGAACCTTTGACGTACAATTTGAAAACAGATTTTTTGTTTCGAGAAGGAAAACATTTTCGGATCTGGATTTGTATCTTTTTTAAATTAGTGTAAATAATAACTGTTCTTAAAACAACATTTTTTGAGGTTAAGATCGAAATTTTCGTAATGAACATTGAAATTTGTGGAATCTTTGTCTTAACATTTTTTAGGATTTTTTTATAAGTTAATTTACGAGTTTGTAACAAAATTGTTAATACAAGTTATCGTCAGTTAGCTTATATTTTTTAATAAGAAATTCAGAAATACATTCGAAAATTGAAATCTAAAGAATGTTTTGCACTTTTACCAGATTAGTTATTGATTAATAATTACGCGACACATATTTCTCGAGCAGGATTGTCATTATCAAGTGTACTAATGTCAGTTTTCTTAGCGAAATGCATATCACCTAATTACTGGTGTAGTAAACAGATTAATGGTAACTTGGACTGATTATAAGCTCTAGCATTCGAAATTTGAATTAAAAAAGTTGTACCCACTAGCTTAACGGGCCCAATGAAGTATCCATTCTTGTAAACCCATCTGGATTCTGAATATGTTAAAATTCCTTTAAAACGCGTCATTCGCGTAAGTCTTATGGAAATATTTTACGTTTTGGGCCACCATTTGTGTGCTTTATCTCAAAAATAAGCCAAACCCCAAAGCGGAAAAGTCTTAACTTTAAAAATATATTAGTTAACCTAATTTAGTCGAGTCTTTGTTTAGGAGTAAGCAAAATGTAACATAAAGCATTAAAAGTTATTAAAATCATATAAACCAACAAAATTTTTAATTCTACGAAGTTTCTGATTTAGAAGTGGTAATCAAATTACAAATAAAGTCTAAAGCATCGATGGTTGACTATTACATACACTGACTTTCTTCAAAAATAAATTCCGGAACAAGATAAGCAATAATTAGGTAAGTTTTCACCTGCTAGACAGGCATTTTCGGGCGTAGTAATGTTAGCAGTGGCCCTAGCGGCGGGAATGCACCGTTCGTAAGTGAAAGGAGCCGCCAAAATTCGCGACACGCAGTTCGGTTTGTAAACAAATGGTAGGGAAGCGGTTCGCATGAGGCTGAGCCGCGGAGCAGCCAGACCCGACTGTACTCTGTACTGATAGTGTTTGGGTTTTAACAACATACGAAAGGATCGAGGAGTCGCGTGTGCGCCAGCCGCCGCCCCCGTGCCGGCACGGGACCAGCAAGTCGCGGCCGATGGTAACGGTAAGATAGAGACTACTAGGTCAGGGTCTGGGCTGTAGAGTGCACCGTGGACACCGGTGTGTCTTTTTACTATCACTCGTTCTTCCACGTTTCGATTTTGTTGGGGGAAAAAAAATCGAACGCTCTGCGGTAACTCGTTTGGATTAAACCATTTTCGATAATATAGCAGTTCATTTTTTTTAAGTATAATCCACACACGAAGGGTGACTTTATTACGCCTTGGAACCCCACGTGGACGCTATAAAAAATAGTGGACGTTATACATCAGAATTAACTGATTCTTGTTACATTACGCTTCGTTAGAAAGTTGGCCAATTCTCAATGGAATAGTTGAGGATTTCTCGAATGAGATGATTTGAACAGAGTTTTTATTTCTCATTTTGCCAGCTCCTTTTGGTAAATTGATGACACAACATAAAATAATTGCCAACAAACGAAAATAATACAAGTTGCTTTAAAATTGTAAATTGTCATTCGTTGAGTGGGGACCTTGAGAATAAATTATTAAAATTAAACCTCGTTTATATTTATATTTAAAATTCTCGCTTTATGTTTTATCGTTAAAACAACAATTGAATGTTAATATAAAATTGTTAGCTGTACGTTTAACGATACGATGATGATAACAAACTTTAACTCTTCGAAAAAAATCCATTGTTTACGGGACGGAATATAACATTACTAAATTTGCGTAACAATTTTACATAAGCAAAAGGCTTTATCAACGTCGAGCAAAATCGCGTAAAATCACCACATGAGAATGTGACATGTTTACAACGATTAAAATCAACAAGGTGCGACCTTAGCTTTATGTAATTGAGTCACTGAATCAATCATTTAATTTTTAAGTGAATAATATTCTAGAAATAGCACTGGATTTTACATAACATCGAATAGAACGGAGAAATCGAGAAATTACTCTTGTAAGTTAAAAATTTGACCTGTTGACGTGGCTTCTGAAATTACCTATTGAATTTTAAAAACAATATCAAATCAATATTTTTGTGTTTTAATGTGTGAATTCGTACACTTTTAGGTTTATATCAGTGGCTTTCTATCTATGCTTTTTATAAATCAGAAATGAAAAATTAAAAAATTTAAAGTTTATTTTCGAAATTTCGACTACTTTTATTCAAAATGTCAGTATTTGATTTGACATTTTTGAAAATTCCTAATGTTTTCAAGGTTTGGATTTTTTTACAGAATTGGACTTTTAAGTTCAGTTTGTTTAAACATTTTGACTCTTTCAAAATTTTGACTCTCAGAATTTTGACTCTTTCAAAATTTTTGCTTTTTTCAAAATTTCGACTTTTTTTAAAATTTTAATTTTTCTCGATTGTAAATTCGTTCTAAAGATTTTAATTTCTTTGAAAATTTGGTGTCTTTTCAAAATCTCAAATTCTCGTTTTTGGTGAAAAATTAACTTTATTTTAAATTTTGAAGTTTCAAAAATTCTTTTTTTTAATTATTCGACTTTTTCTCAACATTGGAACTTGTTTAAAATTAAGACTTTTTTAAAATGTCGATTCTTTTGAAAACGGCAACCGTTTTTGAAATTTAACTTTTCGAAATTGTGATATTTTGAAAATCTTGGTTTTTCGGGTTTTTCGAAATTTCGATATTTAAGAATTTCGTCCTTTTGTTTCCAAAATTTTTGCTTGAAATTTCGACATTTTTGTACATCTAATTTTTTGAAAAATTTGTTTTTTTTTGTAATTTTAAATTTTTGAAAAATTGGACATTTTTGTAAATCTAATTTTTTGAAAAATTTGACATTTTTGTAAATCAATTTTTTTGAAACATTTGACTTTTTTGTAAATCTAATTTTTTGCAAAATTGGACTTTTTTGAAAATTTGAGTTATTTTTGAAACATTCGACTTTTATCAAAATGTTCGACTTTTTTCAAAAAATTACATAAGCAATGCTTTTTTGTACTTTTATTTTAAAAGTTTCATCCTTTTTGAAACTTTAGACAGCGAAGTTAATTGTGACTGAAAATTTGTACCTTTTTTTCGACTGTTTTAAAATTTGAGTTTTTCCCCAAATCTTGATTTTTTTATTAAAATGTCCACTTTCTAGAAAAATTTACTAGTATTGAAAATTGGGCACTTTTTGAAAATCAGTTTCTTTTCTAAAATTTAAATTTCGTTCTAAAATTTTGAATATTTTTTAAAAATGTCCACTTTTTTAAAAATTTAAACTTTTTGACCTTTTTAAAAATGTCCACTTTTTTAAAAATTTAAACTTTTTGACCTTTTTAAAATTATTGACGTAAAAATGTCGGCCTTTTTTGAAAATTTGAACTTTATTTGAAAATTTCGGCTTTTTCTCCAAATCTGGACTTTTTTTTTGTTGGAAATATTCGTCTTTTCTTTTACATTTTTTAAATGAAATATCCACTTTCTAGAAATTTTTACTAGTGTTGAAAATTAGGCAATTTTTGAAAATTAGTTTCTTTTCTAAAATTTAGATTTCGTTCCAAAATTTTGAATATTTTTTAAAAATTTCCACTTTTTTCAAAAATTTAAACTTTGACTTTTGAAAAATATTGACGTAAAAATGTCGGCCTTTTTTGAAAATTCGAACTTTATTTGAAAATTTCGGCTTTTTCTCGAAATCTGCGACTTTTTTTTGGTAAATATTCGACTTTTTTTTGAAAAATTTTGATTTTTTTAATGAAAAATCCACTTTCTAGAAATTTATACTAGTATAGAAAATTAGGCAATTTTTGAAAATTAGTTACTTTCCTAAAATTTAAATTTCGTTTCAAAATTTTAAATATTTTTTAAAAATTTCCAGTTTTTCAAAAATTTAAACTTTTTGACCTTTTAAAAATATTGACGTAAAAATGTCGGCCTTTTATGAAAATTTGAACTTTATTTGAAAATTTTAACTTTATTTGAAAATTTCGTCTTTTTCTCGAAATTGGACTTTTTTTTTGGTAAATATTCGACTTTTTTGAAAAATTTTGATTTTTTAAATAAAACTTCCATTTTCTAGAAATTTTTACTAGTATTGAAAATTGGGCAATTTTTGAAAATAATTTTTTTTTTCTATGGTTTAAATTTCTTTCCAAAATTTTGAATATTTTTTAAAAATTTCTACTTTTTCAAAAATTTAAACTTTTTGAATTTTTAAAAATATTGACTTAAAAATGTCGGCCTTTTTCGAAAGTTTGAACTTTATTTGAAAATTTCGGCTTTTTCTCGAAAGAAAGCTGAATTTTTTTTTTATTTTTGGTAAATATTCGACTTTTTTTGAAACATTTTGATTTTTTTAATGAAAGATCCACTTTCTAGAAATTTTTACTAGCATTGAAAATTAGGCAATTTTTGAAAATTAGTTTCTTTTCTAAAATTTAAATTTCGTTCCAAAATTTTGAATATTTTTTAAAAATTTCCACCTTTTTCAGAAATTTAAAATTTTTGAGTTTTCAAAAATATTGACGTTAAAATGTCGACCTTTTTTGAAAATTTGAACTTTATTTGAAAAATTCGGCCTTTTCTCGAAATCTGCGACTTTTTTTGGTAAATATTCGACTTTTTTTTAAATTTATTTAATCAAACTTCCACTTTCTAGAATTTTTTATTAGTATTGGAAATTAGTCAATTTTTGAAAATAGGTTTTTTTTCTATAATTCAAATTTCTTTCCAAAATTTTGAATGTTTTTTAAAAATTTCAACGTTTTCAAAATTTAAACTTTTCGACATTTTAAAAATATTGACCTAAGAATTTCAGTTTTTTTCTGAAAATTTCAACGTTTTTTGAAAAATTCGACTTTTTTTTTCGAAGTTTGAACTTTTTTTTTGGTAAATTTTCGACTTTTATTTTGAAAAATTTCACTTTGGTTGAAAATTAAACTTTCTTTTAAAATTTCGTCTTTTTAAAATATGTTTAAATATTTTGCAGAAAGTAAGGTTCTTGTAACTTTTTTAAGTTGAATTTTTGAAAATTTCGACCTTGTTTTAAAAACTTAACATTCAAAAATTTATTTTTCAAAATTGTGAAATTTTGAACGATGCCTTTTTTCCAAAATTTTGGCCTTTTCAAAATTTTGATTTTTTTTAATTATTTCGATCTTTTGTTTCCAAAATTTCGACTTCTCAAAAAATTATATAAAAAATGCTTTTTTGTACTTTTATTTTGAAAGTTTCCATCCTTTTTGAAACTGAAGCCAGCGAAGTGACTGAAAATTTGTACCTTTTTTTTCGACTTTTTTAAAATTTGAGTTTTTTCTCAAGTTTTGATTTATTTAATAAAAATTGAAATACAGAACTTGTCCCCCGAAATCAAGAAATATTTAAAAAAAAAACACAACAAACGTTGCTCTGTTGGACAAGTTCTGTATTTCAATTTTTGAAGATAACGAAGGACCAGTCCGTTCCACCAAAATTATTCAATAAAATTTCCACTTTCTAGAAATTTTTACTAGTACTGAAAATTTTGCAATTTTTGAAAATTTCTAAAATTTAAATTTTTTTTCTAAAATTTTGAATATTTTTTAAAAATTTCTATAATTCTCAAAATTTGAACTTTTTGCCCTTTTAAAAATATTGACCTAAGAATTTCGGTTTTTTTTCTGAAAATTCTAACGTTTTTTGAAAAATCCGACTTTTTTTCGAAGTTTGGACTTTTTTTTTTTGGTAAATTTGTGCCCTTTTTTTTGAAATATTCGGCTTTGGTTGAAAATTAAACTATTTTCGAATATTTCGTCTTTTTTTTTAAATATGACTTTTTTGCAAAAAGTACGGTGTCTGCAATTTTTTTCAATTTTAATTTTTGAAAATTTCGAACTTTTAAAAGTTTAACTTAAAAAAAAGTTTTTCAAAATTGTGACATTTTGAAGAATCTTGTTTTCCAACAATTTCGACTTTTTCGAAATTTTGCCTTTTTTGAAATTTCGGTCTTTTCGAAGTTTTGATTTTTTTAAATATTTCGTTTCCAAAATTTCAACTTTTTCTTGAAATTTCGTTGTAAATCTAGATTTTTTTGAAAAATTTCATTTTTGTTGAAAATTTGAACTTTATTTTTTGAAACATTCGACTTTTATCAAACTTTTTCTAGAAACTTACTAGGTACTATTAACAATTTTGAACTTTTCGAATATTTTATTTATTCGAAAATTTAGGTTTTTTCCCAAAATTTTGAATATTTTTTGCAAATATTAACTGTTTTCGAAATGTTCACTTTTTGTTTTTATTTAACGTAAAAATATTAACTTTTTTTGAATATTTGAACCATTTTTTGAAAAATTAGGATTTTTTCCTGAAATTTTAACTTTTTTTTTAAATTTTAGACTTTTTTTTGAAAAATTCGACTTTTTTCAAAATGTCGACTTTTTCGACCAAAGTAGGTACCCATTGTTTTTGTAATTTTTTTTCAATATCAATTTTTATAAAAATTTCAACCTTTTTTAAAAAGTTTAATTTAAAAAAAGTTCATTTCTCAAAATTGTGTTATTTTGAAAATTTTGATTTTTTTTGCAAAATTTTGACTAATTTAGGTTTTTTGTGGTGAAGTTTCGGCCTTTTAAAAATCTAATTTTTTAATAATTTCGATGTTATGTTCCCAAAAATTCGATATTTTCTTGAAGTTTCGACCTTTTTTTTTGGGATATTTAGACTTTTTGAAAAATTCGACTTTTGTTGAAAATTTGAACTTGTTTTGAAACATTCAACTTTTACTAAACTTTTTCTAGACATTCTTATTAGATAGTATTAATATTTTCGAACTTTTTGAAAATTTGTATTTTTTCCCAAAATTTTGAATATTTTTAAAAATGTCTACCTTTTTCGAAATTTAAACTTTTTTTTGTAATTTCCACTTTTTAAAAATATTGACCTTTTCTGAAAATTTTTCCGAAAATTTCGACTTTTTTGAAAATGTTGACTTTTTTGCAAAAAAGTAATTACCTACTGTTTTTATAAGTTTTTTCAATTTTAAGTTTTATGAAAATCTCGGCCTTTTTGAGGTTTGTTAATTTTTTAATAATTTCGATCGTTTGTTTCCAAAATTTCGATTTTTTCTTGAAATTTTTTGTAAATTTAGACTTTTTGACAAATGTCGACTTTTTCGCAAAAATTAAGTACCTACTGTTTTTGTAATTTTTTTTCAATATCAAGTTTTGTAAAAATTTCGAACTTTTTTGAAAAGTTTAACTAAAAAAACTTAAAAAAAGTTATTTTTCAAAATTGTGTCGTTTTGAAAATTTTGATTTTTTTTGGAAAATTTCGATTTTTTCCTAATTTAGATTTTTTTGAAATTTCGGCCTTTTCGAAATTTAAATTTCGAGTTTCTTGAAATTTTGACTTTTTTTTGTAAATTTAGAATTATACTTTTGTTGAAAATTTGAACTTTTTTGAAACATTCGACTTTTATCAAATTTTTTCTAAAAATGTTTGCTAGGTAGTATTAACAATTTCGAACTCTTTGAAAATTCGATTTATTCTAAAATTTATTTTTTTCCCAAAATCTGAATATTTTTTTAAAATGTTTACTTTTTTCGAAATTTTAGCCTTTTGTTTTAATTTGACGTAAAAAAAAATATTAACTTTTTCTGAAAATTTTAACCATTTTTTGAAACTAGGATTTTTCCTGACATTTTATTTTTTTTACACTTTAGACTTTTTTTTTCAAAAATTCGACTTTATTTTAAAATGTCGACTTTTTTTGCAAAAAGTAAGTAATGTTTTTGTAATAATTTTTTCAGTTTCAGTTTTTATAAAAATGTCGACCCTTCTTAAAAAATTAACTTAAAAAATCCTTTTTCAAAATTGTGTTATTTTAAATTTTTTTATTATTTTTGCAAGATTCCAATTTTTCATAATTTTGATATTTTAAAATTTCGGCCTTCGGTTATTTAATTTTTTAGTAATTTTGATCTTTTGTTTCCAAAATTTAGCCTTTTTCTTGAAATCTAGGCTTTTTGAGAAATTCGACTTTTTGAAAATTTATTTGAAACATTCGACTTTTATCAAACTTTCTAGAAATTTTTACCAGATAGTATTAACAATTTCTAACTTTTTGAAAAGTTTATTTATCCTAAAATATAGTTTTTTCCCATAATTTTGAACATTTTTTAAAAATGTTTACTTTATTCGAAATTTTAACCTTTTATTTTAACTTGACCTAAAAACATTAACTTTTTCTGAAAATTGGAATCGTTTTTTGAGAAATTGGAGTTTTTCTCGAAATCTTGACTTTTTTTTAAATTTCAGATTTTTTTTTTGAAAAATTCGACTTTTTTGCAAAAAGTAAATATTGTTTTTGTAATTGCCTTTTCAGTTTACATTTTTATAAAAATTTCGACCTTTTTTGAAGTTGAACTTAAAAAAGGGTATTTTCCAAATTTGTTATTTTGAAAATTTTGATTTTTTTTGCAAAATTTCATAATTTTGGTTCTTTAGAAATCTAATTTTTTTATAATTTCGATCTCATGTTTTTAAAATTTCGACCTTTTAAAAATATTGACCTAAAAATATCGACCTTTTCTGAAAATTTGAACCTTTTTTTCGAAAAATTCGACTTTTTCTCGAAATTTTGACCTTTTTGTAGTCAGCTTTTTTTTGGAGAAGTAGACTTTTTTCAAAATGTACCCTTTTTTTCAAAATGTCGATATTTTCTCAAAACGTTTGACCGCAAAATTGACACATTTTTTGTATCCCCTTTTTTTTTTGAATTTTTACTTTTTTTAAGTTGTGACTTGAAATTTTGACTTATTGAATAAAATTTCGACTTTTTCTTAAAATATTGAAAATTTCGATCTTTTTTGAAATTGATATTTTTCTAAAAATTTGAATTGTTTGCGTAAACTATACCTTTGTAAAACGTCTATTTCATTCGAAATTCAATTTTTTTCGGAAATTTCTACTTTTTATTTGAAAATATTGATTACAAAAATTTCTGAAAAAAAAATCGTCATTTATATGTACTTATGGGTTAAAAAATCTTGTTTTTCGATTTTAAAGTTAAAATTAATTAAAACTTCAGTCACCAAATTTCGATTTGTTTCCCAAAATTTGGAACTCACAGTTGTTTATAAAATTCGAGAAGAAAATCAAAATATTGAGAATAAACTCGAAATTGCGGGAAACAGGTCGAAATTGTGGGAAAAAGTCGATATTTGCAGACAAATTTTGAGAATTAACGAAATTTAAAATCGAAATTTTAAAAGAAAGCTCTAAAATGTTTAAATCTGGAAAATTCGAAAAGGTATAAAGTAAAAATTTAAAGTTAAAGTTTTTATTTTTAGAAGAAATTATAATTCTAAAAATAGGCCTAAATTTCAAGCTTAGTTGAGATTTTAGAGGGAAAAAATTAGAAGCCTTGCATGTGCTCTTAAGGCCGTAAGTTCCTACTTCTGCATTAAATAAAGTTCAAACTTCTCCGATAAAACCTTGGATATGCGGGAAAAATGAGATGAATTTGGATTTCATAGTAAAGCGGTGTGTAATAAAATTGAAAGGAAAAAATGACAACATTGTATATTTTTTCTTTTTGTATGAGAATTTCGTTGATAAGCGCCGTTGGTGGCTGAAATTCCTGACAAGGCCCCATTTTCGTTGGAAATTTCTCCGACCAGTCGAGGAAGTCGTCGATAAGAATGCGAGCGGTAGGTCTGGCGAATGTAATGCACGGCATGCTACGCGTTTTGTCAGTTTCAAGTTGTGCCGGCGCTGAGAAAACGATCGAGTTTCTCCCAGCGCCGGGAGGTCGTCGAACTTGTAACTGTGCCTCCTCTGCTCTGCGGGTGTTAACAGCAACACGGTGTAGTTGTTTTCGACGTCTCTGACCGCCTCGGTAGGTTTCGAGCCCGATCGCCACACAATTCCTCTCGTCTCGGCGCTCTTCCCCTATTTCGGTGACCCATCGCGCGCCGCACTTCGTTTGTTTTGTGTAGCCTTGTATGCCAGCCGGTAGCGCAACTTGGTTGCCAAGTAATCCCCGAGCGCGGCAGCGGTGTTGCCGGATAGTTTCTATTGCACGATTGTCGAGATCGTGAAATGCCGACGTATTGTTGTTGCTGGGAGGAATGACACGATGGGATTTAAGGAAATGAGACAAGACTAAATTCCGTATAAAACACAATTGTTATTCAACGATATATACAGCGTGCCCCAGATTAAATAATTGCGGGAGCTTTAAAATGTAGAAAGTCATACTAGTTCACGCATTTTTGTAACTTACCTAATCTTACCCATTCTTCTATCATCCCAATACATCGTTTCCCAAACTTTTTTGTCATGGCCCAGTTGTTTTCATGGTTCCCCTTCGTGATCCACTAACAGATTTTTCGACTGTCGTTTTTCTTATAATTTCAACAACATTTTCAAGTAGTAGTAGTAGTAGGTTAGAAGTCAAAAATTTCGTCTTTTCTATCAAAGATTTTTTAATTTTCTTTTCTCACAACTTCGACTTGGAGTCTAAAATTTACGAAATTCGACCTCTTTAATCTTAAAACTCAATTTTTTCTCCATGCTGAGTTTCTCTTAAAATTTCGCTTCTTTTTGAAATTTCAATAAAGGGTGAAAATTTGATATCAAAAAGAAAAAAAATAAAAATTTTGAGATACCGCAATTTCAAAAAGTCGAAATTTTCAAAAAAGAGGCGTAATTTTCATAAAAATCTAAATTTTTCAGAAAGGAGTAAAAATACTGCCAAAAAGTCATTATTTCGAGAAAAAGCCCTTTTGAAAAAAGTCGAAATTTTCGTTAAAAAATTTTTCAAAAAGCTTTCCAAAGGTACAAGTAATTGGCAATTTCAAGACGAAATACGAAATTTAGAAAACAATTCGAATTTTTCAAAATAAATAAAATAAAATTGTTTAAAATGACCGAAACTTTGAAAAAGGTGGAAACTTTTAAAATGAGTCAAAAAATTAAGAAAAAGCATAGACATTTTTTAAATAAGCCAAACTTTGATAAAAATCCAACATTTTGAAAAAAAAGGTGGAAATTTTGAACAAAAGCGTAAATTTTGAGAAATTTTTGAATGTCGAAGTTTCAAAACAAGTTGAAATTTTCGATAAAAAACTAGAAATATTGCGAATTTTTTCAAAAAGTTTTAATTCGAAATTTAAAAAAAAGAATTAAATTCTTAAGAATTGGATTTTTTTATAAGGTCGAAATTCTTAAAGAGGTTTTCAATCCGTCAGAATTGAAAAAAGTAACATTTTTGAAATACTTGAGATTTGCAGCCGATCAAAATTTTGAAAAAAAAGTCTAAATATTCAACGAAAACTTCAAAAAAAGAAGAAAAGTGAAATTTTTGCAAACATTTCAATTAGGTAAAAAAGTTGAAATAACAAGAAAAGAAAATTTGAATTTATAAACAAAAATATTTTACAAATCAGTTATTTTTAAGCAAAGTCGAAATTAAAAAAAAAGTATCGAAAATTTGATTGGTCATAGCTTGAAAACGCTGCCTATTCAAGGAAAGTCTAAGTCATGTCATCAAGATGTTAACTTTTATATTTCGAGAAGTAATATCAAATTTTTAAACACAAATCCTTACTAATATACAAAATGCGAAAGTATGTTTGTCAGTTTGTCCTCTTTAATGTTGCCAGATCTTGCGCCCTTTCTCGATTTTCTACTCTCGCCACACATTTTTTGTGTAAATAAATGCAAAACTTGGCAATGACGACACAACGACATCGTCATCTGACGACGAGGGTTCATGTATTTTAAAAATCGAAATTTTGAGAAAAATCCAATTTTTCAGACTAATGAACATTTTCAAAAAAAGTCGAATTTTTAAATTTTTCAAATAAAAATCCAGCTTACTACATACCAGACGAAACTTCGAGAAAAAATCGAAATTTTTGAAAAAAGTGGACATTATAACAAAAAATTGAAATTTTGAAAACAGTTTAAATTCTGAAAATGTCATGTCTTAAAATAAAGCCGCAATTTTATGACAAAAGATTAAGATTTTCAGGAAAGTGAAAATTCTGAAAAAATTTCGAAAGAAATTGAAATTTTGAAAAAATCCAATTTTTGAAAAGTGCAAATTTTCAAAAAATAGTCGAATTTTTCAGTTTTTCAAATAAAAATACCATTTACTACATAAGAGCTGAAATTTCAAAAAAAAAAAATAAGAATTCCTAGAAAATAGTTAAAATTTGTATAAAAAATTAAAATTTTGAAAAAAGTTTAAATTCTGAAAAAAATCATATCTTAAAAAAAGCCGAAATTTGATGAAAAAAGGTCAACATTTTCAAAAAAAAGTAAATATTCTAAAAAAAAGTTCGAACATTTTAAAAACCGGAATTGTGAAAAAAATCTGAAAAGTAATTTTTGAAAAAAGTGAGTTTAAAAAAAAATCGATTTTTTCAATTTTTCAAATAAAAATATCATTGACCACATAAAAGTGGAAATTTCGGAAAAAATTAAAATTTTGACAAAAGTTGAAATTCTGGAAAACGTTATATCTTATACAAAAAAAACTGAAATTTGGTCCAAAAGGTTAACATTTTCAAAAAAAGTAAACATTCTAACAAAAGTTCGAAAATTTAAAAAATCGAAATTGTGGGAAAAATCCAATTTTTTCAAAACAGTGAAAATTTTCCAAAGAGGTATAATTTTTTCCAATTGGTAAAAAAAGTCATTTGTTACATAAAAGTCGAAACCTTTCAAAAACTGTCAAAACTTCGAGAAATATTCAAAAATTTGAATAAAAGTGGAAATTAAAAGAAGCGGTTTTCAATAAAGCAATATTTTAACAAAATCAGACTTAAAAAAAAATTTTGAGAAATGAAAATTTTGTATCAAAATTCTCTTAATCTTAAAGAGAGTTAAAATTGTGAAAGAGCTGAAATTTACAAATTATGTTAAAATTTGGAAAAAGTGGAAATTAAAAAAATGGCAAATTGGATATTCGAAATTTTCGAAATATAAAGTCGAAAATTTGAAAAAAACTCAAGATTTTCAATAAAAACCAAAGTCAGATTTATCAAAAAATCATTACTTTCAGAAAGTCGAAACGAGGAAAAGCTGAACCTTTAAAAAAACTCGAATTTAGAATGAAAATGTCTTATAAAAATCGAATTTAAAAACAGTCAGGTTTCCAAAAAGGTGGAAATTTTGAGTCAAAATTTTGAAAAACGTTTCAAACATTTTCAATAACAATATGGGACTTTTAAAAATATATCAAAAGTTTCAAAAATAAGTTCAAAAATGTAATAAAAACTCAATATTTTCCAAAAAATTAAAACTTCGAAATAAAGTCAAAGTATTAAAAATTTAAACTATTGAGGAGCAAATTTTCAAAAAAGAAATTTTAATAGAAAATATAAAAAGTTCCCAAAAAGGAAGATCAAAATATACCCAAAAATCATTATTTTAAAGCTGGAATTTTCAAAAAAAGTAAAAACTTCGAAAAAAGTCGAAATTAAGTCAAAATTTCGAAAAAAGTTGAAATTTTGGCAGTCGAATGAGAAAATGTCGACATTCTTAAAAAAGGTGATATTTTAAAATGTCAAAATATTCAAAATACATAATTTTACAAAATTCTACAAAAGTCAGTATTTCCAAAAAGGTGAGGCTTCATTGGTATAAATATTGACAATATTTGAAAACGCTTTGTTTTTGTTATTTATTTATTTATTTTTTTTTTTTTTTTTGTGAAACGGACTGGTCCTTGGTTATCTTCAAAAATTGAAATACTAATATTGTCCCCTGAAACCAAGAAAGATTAGAAAACATAAAAAAGGTTGCTCTAATGCGTTTCGATAGCCAAGCTATCATTTTCAGAGATCATCTTCAGAGAGTATCTCACTGAAGATGATAGCTTGGCTATCGAAATGCGTTGGAGCAACCTTTGTTGTGTTTTTTAATCTTTCTTCTTTCTAACGCGTTTCGATAGCCGAGCTATCATCTTCAGAGATCATCTTCAGATCTTCAGAGAGTATCTTACTGAAGATGATAGTTTGGCTATCGAAATGCGTTGGAGCAACCTTTGTGTTTTTTATTCTTTCTTCGTTTGAAGGGACAAGATTTGTATTTCAATTCATTTTTTTATTTAAAAATATTAATATATTGAGCACTCACCGCTGTATAGACTGCAGTGATTCTACAATTAAATAATTGAAATAATAATCAAACTTAAACATAATTTAAACAATGCGCATCATTTTAACTTACAATAAAGAGTACAGATTTGTTTAAAGTTTCAAAATTTTGTTAACAGAGAGCGGGGCGCACTGGATGAAGCGACTACTTCTTCGCGATCACGCCTGGTAGGTCGCGTGTTCAAACCCCAGTGCAGACAACGCATTTTTTAATCCTCTTACACGTTTTACTTATATAGCCACATACATGGGTGGCTATATTATTAGAAACCCTTTAAATTTGAAGCGTCTTTCAATATTCTGAAGACATACGGCGATGATTTTTGGCCTAATTCAACCACTTTTTTTCATAGCTTTAGTCAATCTTGGTTTTTTTTATTGGCCTGCAACACTCAAACCTTGTTTTTGCAGCCGTCTTTAAACAGTTCTCTCAGACAAATTCATTCCTGAGTTTTGGACCAATTTTGTTAGCATTTTACTGCTTTTGGTTCGGTTTTGCAAACAAATATCTCTTATTTTTTTATCACCTCGTGGTGTTGTTAGACCTTTTCGACCACAATTGTCAACATGTTGCGTTTGAGACCACTCTTATTTTTCCTTTTTTTTACTTTGTTAACTGTGGCAACAGAAACGTGAGTTAAAGCCGATATTTTCCTTTGGGAGTAGGCCGTATTCTTTACAAGGGTCGCAACTTCCGAAAATTTGATTGGGAGAATATACGGTTTTCAGTTAAGTGTATACAACCACCGTACCATGCTGATGAGGCCAAGGAGGGCCGAAACTAGTCTATGGTTGCGGTTGTACATATTTTAAATTTTAAGCACGTTTAACTGTTTAATTACGGAACATCTGATTGGTCATTTGTCAAGAATATATTTTGTTTTTCCTATTTGGAAAAAAAAACATTCTCTTTGAAAAATGCTTTTGAGTCAAATTTTCTCCAAAAAGATATATAAATTTACACTCAGTTTTCTCTAAACACAGTCTAAGATAGTATGAAACATAATTAAAGTCAATATAAATAAATTTCTAAGAATTTGGCCACCCACTGTAATACTGTTAACACTAGGGTGTGTTGGTAACGCAAATTAGCGTGATGGTGACGCGAAACCTTAAGTTTTACCTCTTTAAAATCGCCCAATTTGCCTAAAAAATTTTCATTGCAACAATTTCTCGAAATATCTAAAGAAGTCGGGCCAAAATTTCAGTGGACATCGCTCTTGTCATTCTCATTTTCTTTTTTTGTTTACACTTCTCTTCATGTAGTTTAATAACATTCTAATAAAAATGTTTTTTTTCATTGTTTCGCTTTCTCTTTTCCTCGTTCTTCTTTTCTTTTTCTTTCCGTCTTGCAAATGGCATAACCATGGTCGAACGTTTGTGCTGGCCCACGGTTAAACGTTTGTGCTGGCCCATGGTCGAACGTTTGTGCTGGCCCAACAATCGTGCTGGCGAAGCCTTTACTCGAATTTTTGTGGCGGTTGGTAGGTTTGGCAACGCGGCCTATTTCCCGGTCGTCTTGCGGTGCTAATGGGCCCAAGGTCGCCGCCGCTTATGCACCTTATTCGGTGTCGTCCGAAAGAGTCGCGAAATTGGTAAGTTTTTTCCCCCGCGATGTCCTTTCATTTATCCGATTATATAAAACCGGTTATAAATGCCGCGGAAAATCATACGATCCGGTGGCCGTTTGGTCGGATGCCAGGATAAATAGCCGCCGTTGTTGACATAAGTCGTAGGAAATATTTCCATGCTTGTTTGATCGGAAATTTTAATATAGACCCGATTTATTATCCGCTCTCGATCATTTTCGGATTGAGTAAATTAAGAAAATTCTTTTACATTCCGTTAATGTTTAGCAGGAATTCAACTGTTTAAGAAATAATTTTCAAATATTTCAATCTGACTAATAATTATCACTACAACCGACAAACACGATGATATATTTAAAATTTCATGAAATCCTAAATTACTTCAGTTTAATTGAGGTAAGACGTCATTTTATGGCACCAGCCCAAGATAATTGCATGGAATATGAAGAAAAATTAAAAAGTAAAAAAAGCAAGTAAATCGTTGCTCCTGGACAGTGCGAAATTTTGTGGGCAAGATTTTGGTCTTGTTAGAATCATGTTATCGGAACGCTACTTTTATGAATGTTGAATAATTCAAGATTGCTTCAATCATTACTTATTATTGAAGTGAACACTTCTTTAGGAATCTTGAGTGATTTTGGATAGGAGGTGGTTTCACGTGACCATCACGTGTTACCATGTTACCAACATGCTTTGTTGTTAAAAATACAGCATGTTGTAACACGGCTAAGAAGTTCGAACTCAAAAATGGGTAATCACCAACGGGGTTTGAACCCGCGACCTCTCTGGCTAGTCATCCTATTTCTAAATTTTTCCTATTGATACAAAATACTTACCAGTTCAAAAACTTTTTGATTGGTTAAGTCAGTAAACTTGACATCATTTTCTCATCAAAATTTAAGAAAATTAATAGACAAAATTCAGTAAATATCAAGATTAATTAATAATTATTAGTACATATTACGTAAAAATACTTAAGTAGGTAATTATTTTTTGAGAAAAAAAAACATTAAAGTCGCAAAGTAAAGATAAAAACATAATAAAAAATTCAGTGTGATGGCTGAACCTGGTGATTTTCTATCAATGTAGCTAGATCTGGTTCAATATTGATGAGTTGCAGTTTTAAATCTCGGCGTTCGTTGATTTTCAAACGGTTTCTTTGTTTAATCAAAATGTTTGTAACCACACTGAAGCATTTTTCGACTAGGTATGATGATGGAAAAGCGATAAGGTATTTTTCAGCAATGTTACTGAATGCAGGATACTATGTTTTAATGTTGCGTTGCAACCAGAACTTCTGATAGGCCTTGGTTGAACTTCAGCTTAAGCTTCTCGTCTATGCTGATGGTGATAAACTCTTCTTGCATTATCACATTGGCTTCTTCCATGGTTGTGATATATGTGTATGGTATACCGGGTGTTTTTTTTAATTGGGAGGTTACTTTTATATGAAGTATCATTTATTATAAAGGCAAACTGATTTTGTCGATGGAGCTAATCGAAGCTAAAATACCTTTCAAAAATATTTTTAACTTTCGCCCATTTTCGGTTATAACGGAAGCAGACATCAACTTTCTTAATGTAAATAGCAACCCCCAAATTTTATACTTTATTTGGATTTTAGGTAGAAAAATAAGGTGGGTTTATGTATACATGTTTATTACTATCTTTGATAGTTTTAAAGATTTTTCAATTTTTCGAAAAAAAATGACAGAAAAGAGGGTTATTTTGACTCTTTGTATCTTTTTTATTATTTGCAGTAAAAACATGAAATTTGGGTTGAAGTCATGGAATATTATGGAGACTATAATGACTTAATCAGGTTTTACATTTATTACACAGGGTGATGGAAATTTTATGATCTTTATTGTTTTTGTTTTATTCAAAAAAACTCTGTATTTTTAAATGGGAACTATGCGTTTTTTAATCATTTTTGGATTCTTCACGAAAAAAGAAGAAAAAAGTTATATGACTAATTTTTTAAAATTCTGCACCGTCACAGAGATATAATTCCAAATAAAAAACAAAAATATATCTTTTTTTTATCTAGTAGCAACTTGGTAGTAGAAAACAAAATTTTCAAAAAAAAAACAACCACAAGGCCTAAAAATTTTAGGCTAAATAACATTTAAAAGATAACCGTACAAGACGAACAAGTTTTTGATTAATTGTTAGAATATTATTGAAAAATGTTTAGGGAGCCAAGAACGTAAGTTTCGTAAAAACGGTTTGTTAAACAGACTTCTTATTTTTGGAGTAATGAAAATCAACAACAAATGTTCAAGAAAATTCGTCCTTTAACTGTTATGCTGTTAGATTAAAACTCAGGATTTGTAAGCGTTAAATTTTATAATGAAAATTAATTACTGCATGACAAGCATATTTCTAGAAACAATCGGATGTGCTTAAAAACGTTACTCAATTCGAAATCTTAAAATATGCCTTTAAATGTATTGAAATATTGTTGTTCTTGATGTAAGTAAATTTTTTGTCAATTTTTTTTTCCTATTATTATGATTAATTCTTTAAGCTTTTATTGCCTACAGTTAATTTCCTACTTGAACAAAAAAGACATGTTTGATTCTTTTTATTTCGAGATTTATGTAAAATATCTCTGTAAATTGAAAAATTAAGTAACATAACTTTTTTCTTCTTTTTATGTGAAGAATCCAAAAATGATTAAAAAACATATAGTTCCCATTTAAAAAAATAGAGTATTTTTTTAATTAAACAAAAACAGCGAAAATTATAAAATTTCTATCAGCCTGTATAATAAATGTAAAATCTGATTACGTTATATAATATTTTGTGACTTCAACCCAAATTTCATGTTTTTTGTGCAAATAATAAAAAAGATACGAAGAGTCAAAATAACCCTCTTTTCTGTCATTTTTTTTTTCGAAAGATTGAAATATCTTTAAAACTATCAAAGGTAGCAATAAACTTGTATACATAAACTCACCTTATTTTTTTACGTAAAATCCAAATAAAATATAAAATTTGGGGGTTGCTATTTAAAATAAGAAAGTTGATGTCTACTTCCGATATAACCGATAGTAGGGGGAAGTTAAAGATATTTTTAGAAGTTTATCCCCGATTACCTCCATCGACAAAATCAATTTGCCTTTATAAGTAGTTACTCCATATAAACGTAACCTCCCAACTAAAAAAAACACCCGGTATATGGTATAGATTTATTATCCATTGAAGAATTTGTAAATTTACAATAATGATATTTACTTCCTATTAAAATATTAGTCACTTTTACAAGTTGGTACCCGTAGCACAACCTATACAGTATCTTAAAAGTTTCAAATAAGGACTTGTGTTAATTAATATGAGTCGATTCTTAGACCTCGTCGACTCCCAAAATCAGTTTTCGTTTATGTCGACCCCTGGAAAACCGATTCTGACCCTAAGGGGTCGGTATCGACCACTTTGGGAACCCCTGAACTAAGCCATACTTCCCTTGACAAGTAAAGTTTTTCAAAAGTAAACACTTTCATTTATTTAAATTATTGGAAATGGGGTGTATATGAACGGTTTAGTTCAATGAAACACCACACTTTAATTATCGAGACTTTATTTATGCAAGAGGTCTCGGAACGTGTGTGGTGTCGCGACGACATTGTAACAACTTCACAGTCGAAAAGGAATTTTTTCGTAATATTTTCAAATACCTCTGGTCTATTTCATGATACACTGCTAATATACATGTCATCGTTAATCCCTTAAAAACCTATTTTCAAAAAAGAGACTGACCAGTGTTCTTAGAATTAATCATCCACCCAAATAAGTTGAAGTACCCTTATCAGATTTCAGTTCGTAAAAGATGCAGCGAAACCCATAAAGTATTCGAGGGTTGTCCAATATTTTACTTTAAAATAAGCACAGATAGATTTTTGCTCTCACGCCTTGAACGTGATTTCCAATATAAATAATAAGTTAAATATCTTACAAACTAGGTTCGATAAGCTAAATTAAAAAAAATGTGTAATCCCGAAATTATTTCCCCAGCTGAACTGTCGTTCTAAAATCTACCAATTTAATTAATTAATTAAGTATATAAGAACGGTAATATTTTAAAATTTTATCAATCCGGATAAAATTTTTTGTTCTCTCTTATGAAATTTACTAATTATAATGAGTACCTAAACTAATCTAACCTAACCTAACCTAACGGAAACCAATCTACTATACTACACACTGACTTGTTATGTTTATGATTCTGATCTGCTGATCCGCCTATAAATTATGTGGTAGGAACCATTATGTTTTAAGATTTTGACTAGAATTATACCGTGGTACTAAACCTTATCGCATTTTTTTTCAGGTAAACTCGAAGAATTCGTGGCCTGAGCTTTTGGAACATTTTCATTTACCAACAAAATGTGTTAATGGCAGTGTGGCACTGAAGCAAACCTATTTGAGGTAAGCAAAAACTGACTAAATATTTTCAAAGACCAATCAGACTTGATTAAATACTAGTGATGTAACGAATATTCGCATTCGTAAGAAATTATGCGAATATATTGCGAATTTATTTGGCAACATAACGGAAAATTATGAAATGACAATGCAACTTTTATGGCTGGGTTTCATGTATCCTTGGGAGATCTATATCATGAGTGTCGGGGGGTCCATGGGTCCATTTATTAAGATAATAATTAATGCAGTAATTTATCCAGTCCCACCTAATAAAATGTATTTTTAAATTTCCTCGTTTTTTTTTCCCACTAGCTAGCTAACACAGGGCAGGGTGGGACGCTTGCTTTCCCAAGGTTCATAGAGCTAACCAAACTTTTATATTCTCAACTGCGGGAACCTTTTTCAAAAATTTTCATTATTTTTCCTGAAAATTAGTCCTTTCATTGAAATTTCGATATTTTCTCGAAATTTCGACATTTTCTCCAAATTTCGACATTTTCTCCAAATTTTGACATTTTCTCGGGAGTTTCGACTGTTTTCTCATACAACATTTTTTTTCTTTTGAATTTTCGAATCTATTTTAAAATTTGAGTTCTTTTTTTATCAAAATCCGACTTTCTAAAAATTTCGAATATTCCGTCTTTTTTTACAAAATTTCTTTTTCTTTAGAAATTTCCAATTTATTTTAAGGTTCGAATCGTCATTTATCAAAATCCGACTTTCTAAAAATGTCTTTTTTTACAAAATCTCTTTTTCTCTTGAAATTTCGAATTTATTTTAAAATTCGAGTTCTCTTTTATCGGAATCCGCCTTTCTCAAAATTTGGAACTTATATCACAAAATTCCTCGTTTTTTTCTCAAAATTCTAATAATTTCAGTTATCTTTAAAAATTCATATTTCTGGAAATTTCTACTTGTTTACAAAACTTCGCCTTTTTTTTTCGAAATTTTAGAATAATATTTATATGGAAATTTTGAAAAATATCTTTTGAAAATTTAATATTTTTGTAGAGACAAAATTTCCATAAAATTCAAATTCCAATTTGTTTCTCAAAATTTCCACGTTTATCTCAAAACTCGATATTTTATAACATCACAGGGGGCCAGGGAGTTTATGCTTCACTCAGGTAGTTGTTAAAAAATAAATATTTAGTCGACAATTTTCGATTTTTTTCTTCTGAAATTTCGACTTCCGGAAATTTGCCTCAAAATTCGCCAATTTTTCGAAATATCGACAACATTTTTGGAAATTTCGAATTTTTACTTTTCGACTTTTCTCGAAATTTGGATCTTTTTCTCTAATTGTCGAACTTTTTCTCAAATTGTCGATCTTTTTCTCGAAATATTGATTTTATTTTTCAAAATTTTGGGTTGGGGTTTTCGAAACTTTCAATTTTTACATCGAAAAGCGTCTTTTCCCAAAAATTCAGCTTTTTATATTAAATTTGATTCCCAGAAAATTCTGTCATTTCTGTTTTTTGTAAATAATTCGCTTTCTTCTAAATACGACGTTATACTCAAAATTCTACTTTTTCCTTTCAAAAAACTGAACCATATTGGAAATGCTGAATATTTTATGGGAATTTGGGCAACGCGACCTAGATCTCTTTGTGCCCTTTTTTTGGAAATTTTGCCTGTCCGGTGTTAACCTGTTCCTTAAAATTTGTCTTATTCTCGAAGGTTCGACTAAATGTCTTACGTTTCTAGAAATTTCTGCTTGAACTTTTTATCCAAAATTCGATTTTTTCTCAAAATTCGTTTACTTTTCTAAAATTGGTTCAAAATTTTAGGAAAAATATAAAAATTATGGAAATGATATTTTTACGAAATTAGAGAAAAATATTTCTTGTAAATTTTGAGATTGTCAAAATTTAAATGGAAATAAAAATTGTAAGAGAAATATTTTTAGAAACTCTGGGTTGGTTTCTCCAAATCCGATTAGCGATTTTTATCCTTTTAGTAATAAGGAACCATTTTGAGATTGTCAAAATTTAAATGGAAATAAAAATTGTAAGAAGAATATTTTTAGAAATTCTGGGTTAGTTTCTCCAAATTCGATTAGCGATTTTTATCCTTTTAGTAATAAGGAACCATTTGACTAAATTTTTATCCTAGTATAGGCCACAGAACGTTTGGTGGTAACATCAAATATGTGTGAATATGTCGACATTGCGTTATCACATTGAGAGACTTGATGACTTCGTTACTTTTGATGCTGTTATGGAGAGCAATTCTTTCGTGGACCACCCTTAAGGAAGACTAGACCACGTCAAAGTCGAAAGGAAGAATTTCTCAGGGTACTTTACTTAGATTTGATTGGGTCATCATGTGGTTTGTCTACAGCTGAAAAATTTCTTTTTTTTCTATCGTTGTCAATTCTTCCCTGAATATCCTTATACAGACATACAAGATGGTTTTGCCCAACCCTTAGTTGATTGGAGCCAAATCAGAAAGTAAAAATTACAAGCGAGCCACATTCAGGACCTAAAAAGTGATACCTAAAAAAAGGGATGAACATCTTAATTTTTAATATGAAACCTGAAACCTAACATTTGCAATTCTCAAAAGTGAAATATAAAAAAGATTATCACAGTTTGAAAAATGTTGCTTAAAAAACGATGTACTTCGAAAACTTAACCTAGTTACCACGATCTACATGTGGATCGCGAGCTACGGGTTGGGTACCACTGAAATGATTGGATATACAGAGATTAATTTAATGACATATTTTTAAATCGATTTGGATTCCGGTTCGCGAAAAATGAAATTAGCATCCTCTCCCATTCAAGAGCTAGACTTCTTTCCGTTTTGGGCGCGAAATCTTGGTGTCTGGCTAGCTCCATGGTCGAAATGTGCATCGAGCGGCCGACGGTGCCCGTAGCAAATCCCGCCGCGTCCTTCGCATAGATCGAGAATCGCATCTTTTCCGTCTAGTGATAGTCCACGGGCGCCAGGCGGTCTCGCACGCAGTTAGGTACACACTGTATAAGCGCCTCCTGCGGGGCACCCTAGAGATTCTAATGAATGGAGCCGGTCTGCGCTCACGTGGTGCGCCCGCTTCCGCGTGACACCATCGTGTGCTGATTGTTGTCCTGGGTCAGTGCCGCAATCACAGAGGAGTCGCTTTCCGATTGCTGCGGCCGGCCCGACGACGTCTGTCCGCGTTGTGTTGCATATTCGACGACGCTTCGGTAACTGTAAACGTTTTTGTGTGTTTTCAGGTACTTGGACCGGTGGGAAAAAGTCCATTTTTTGGGGGAGGAGGCGGACAGGGGCAGCGACGATGACGAGGAGAGCAGGCACAAGCGCTGGTCCGCACGAGCTCTCCATTCTGTGCCACTCGCGTACAATTATCATCAGCATAACATTGCAGGTAATTAATAGTTCTTATTATTATAATTATGCCAACTTTGCTACTTCTACATTACCGAGGACACCATCCTGTAATAAAACACTAATTCATGACGTGATTCTACTACAATGTAAGATATAAAAGGAATTAAGTTCAGATTTAATTTTTTTCCATGCGATGTCATGATCACCATAAAAATAAGCTGTGATCAGCCGCGAATCCATCTTAATTTATTTTATAAAAAAAATACGCATTTAAAAAATCAAGATTAAATTTAATATTTTGGACAGAAAAAAAAATGGATAGAAACTCGCAATTTATAAAAATACAATTTGAGATCTTAACGCCAAATTTTGAAATTGAAATACAAATCTTGTCCCCCGAAACCAAGAAGATTAAAAAACAACAAAGGATTGCTCTAACGCGTTTCGAGAGATACTCTCTGAAGATGATAGCTTGGTTATCGGAACGCGTTAAAGCAACCTTTGTTGTGTTTCTTAATCTTTCTTGGTTTCAGAGGACAAGATTTGTATTTCAATATTTGAAGATAACCAAGGACCAATCCTTTCCGCCCAATTTTGAAATAAAAAAAGGTCGAAATTTTACTGAAAGATCTTAAATTGGCAATTTTTGAATTTGAACATTTCAGTTTTAAATTTAGAATTTGGTAAAATATCGACTACTCCATTTTTTGCTCATAAATTCAAAATTTTCGAGTTTAATTTCAACATTTTGATTTTTTCATTAATTATGTCGAAATTTCTCTAATCTTATCGAAAATTTTCATAAAAGTGGATTTTTTTAAAATAAGTTTGGAGTTTTCTTCAAAAACTAAGTTATTATAGCAAAATTATACTCAAGATTTTCAAACTCGAAAATTCGGAATTATTTTTGTAACATTTGACCTTTTTTAATTTTTTTTCTCAAATTTTTCATTTTACACTTGAAATTTTTATTTTTCTCCTAAAATTTTAACTTCAGGATCAAAATGTTTCGATATTTTTACTTTAATTTTAAAATTTTTTGTTTTTGAATTTTCGCGGCTACATTTTCGAAGAAAAAAGATTTACATTTCGAATTCAAAATTTCGATGATGATAATGAAATTTTGATTTTTGCGTTTAAATGTGAAATTTCGATTTCTAATCACATTTCGAATTTGCACAAATTGTTGACTTTGTTGTAAAAATATTGAGGAAAAAAACGGCAACTTTTCAAGTTTAAATTCACATTTTAACTTGGACCTTTATTAGGATTTCGGTTATTAGAGAAAATTGAAAACTTCCCCCTTTGCGAGTGGATTAAATTAAAAAAAAACCGCACGGTAAAGTATAAACAAAAAAATCATTTTCAATCTTTTCAATTAAAATCGAAATTGAGAGCTTTTCACAAAATTTTGATTTTGCTTTCGCAATTTTTTTGCTAAGAAAAATAAAAATTCCAAGTTTAAAGTCGTCTCTTATTTAAATGATAATTTTGAAAAAAAAACTCAAAATTATTTCTGTAAAGTTCGCTCAAAGCTTTAAAATTCTTCAGAAGTTGAAATTTGGATAAAATTTTTAAGTTTAAACTGTGGATTTCGTTAAATATCGGAATATTTCGAGAGTCTTTAATTTTTTTTAATAAATTATAACTGAAGCAAAAGTTAGACTTCTTTTTCTAAATTTTGATTTTTTTTTTCGAAATTTTACACATTAAAACTTAAAATTAAAAAATAATCCTCAGAACGTTGAGAAAAGAGTAATAACTTTGAAAGAAACACTTTAAAACTTATGTAAAAAAGATCATATCAATTTCAACTTTGATCATATAATTTTTACCAGAGCACTGAACAAGTTTTTGAAATTTCGATTTTAAACTCGATATTTTGACATTTTGTTTTTGAAATTTTGGCTTTTTTTAAGCTCCCACATTTTAAACTTGATGTTTTTATTTATTCCCTGAATAGTCTTACTTTTTCTATAAATTTTGGATTGTACTTTCGAAATTTTGGCGTAATTTCTTAAAAAACGAGAATTTTTTTAATAGTTTTTGAATTTTTTCTCCAAATTTTGACTTATTTGCAACATTCAGATTTAGCGCTTCCAGTTTTTTTATTGTCTATTTTTATTCTTAAAATTTCGAGGTTTTTCGAAATCTTGACTCCTAAAAATGTCAAGCAATTTAAATTTTTTAAGAGCGAAAATTTCTCCCGAAAATTCAACTTGGATTTTATTTTTTTGAAATTTGAAGATTGATTTTTTCGAATATAAGATACCGAAATTAAATGTATTCTGCCGTAATTATTGTGGAAATAGAACTAGACATTTTGTTTTTATATACATAAATTTTACGAATTAATTAATACATTTCGCTTTTTTTCTGTTGACCTTCGACCATGATCAGAAAATAAATCTGGTTTAATTTTAAAAATACAATTACACGACCGACGAAGGAAGCATCGCTCGCGAAATAACTATTTTGTTCAAGTTTTGGTGCGTTAGAAATGGCCAAATCTAATAATCCTTCGTCCACCGGCGGCGTCATCTGTTGGAAATTCAGGCCTTAGCGAGCGACGGTAAAATTAGTAAGACAGGTGAGCGGCGAGATAACGTAATTTTGTTTGGCGCAAACGATGCCCTTTGATTATTGATTTTGTTTGGAACGCGCAGGCAGACGACATGAAACCGATTATTCCCCACTTTGCTTACGCCTCGTCAAATCAAAACCGAACCCCATCAATCGTTCGGAATTTAAACAGCTCGACGCTAGGCTTGGACTAAAGTGGCTCACGACGGGTTTTCTGCTAGAATCAGAAACAGAAGAATCGTTTTTTTTTGTCATATTTTTTTCGATGCCTCGATTGAAAATATTCAGTCAACGCCCGCTCCATTCTTCAGGAGTCGTAAAAATATTAAATTATTTATTTTCTATTACACCTGCTTAATTGAATATGCTGAAATTAGGCAAATTTGTAGAAGACATCATCCTTGTGGAACAGCCTTGGGATCGCGATCAGATATAGTGGGGAGTCACTGAAAAATAAGATTTATTACGAAAAATTCATTATCGATTATTACTTAATTAAATTAACAGTTAATAACCACATAACTAATAAAATAAATTAACCCTTAATGCTCGAAAGGCTCCGCTGAGGGGACATGTATTAGTTTTATAAAAATCGAAAGGCTCCGCTGAAGGGACATGTATTACTGTTATAAAAATCGAAAGGCTCCGCTGAAGGGACATGTATTAGTGTTATAAAAATCGAATGGCTCCGCTGAAGGGACATTCTGTTATCTGGTATGTAGTATAAACATTTTTATCGAGCGTTAAGGGTTAATAGTTTGAGATAATTGATCTTTTTTAGGGGGTCGTGACATTAAACATTTTTTTAAAATTTTTGGGTGGTCATTTCAGTAAAAACGTTGAGAAACGATACTCTAGGTCTAGAACAGCTGCTCTAGACTTCTAGACTCTAGAAAACCTCAATAGATTGCAACGAGATTGACTAAATGAACCTTTCGTAAAATACAATTGAAATAGAAATTAAAAATACGAGTGCCAGCTTTGGGCACATGAGAACTTGTCGATATATCCATAAATTTTACGAATGTCCCATTTTTTGGTTATCTTGAATGTTTTAGATTCAGTTGTGTGACATTCAGCAAAACCAGCCCTAGCCCAAGAACGACTTTCTCCGTTGTAAAGCACAACAGGTCTGTGCGCCCATCGAAGTATTTTTGTTGTTGGGCCGTGCGCAAGTCCTGAATTCCTGAAATAACGCCGAAAATCCTAATTATAAACGTGGGTATGCATTTTTGCATGATCAGAAATAACCCGATCTGTCATTCGACGGATAATAGGGGAAATTCATCGCGTGAAGCCGCTTTAAGCCCCAACGTGACTAAATCTCTCCTTATTATTGCCTTCATTTAATTTTCGAAATTTTTCAACAGTACACAGTGTCTACAGTAGCGAAATAAACAACCAAAGTGCCCCGAGGTTTTAAAATGTCTCCATTCAGAAAGAAGTTGCTGAAACAGTTATTGTGAAATTTCGCTGTAGAAAGTTATAGCAATTCCCGCCTCAGCGCGCAAAAGCGAAATTAGTAGATAAATTCGAAAATTTTGAAACAAATCAAGTTCCGAAAATTTAAAAATGTTGAGTAATAAAACATTTCGAAGTACCCGAAGTAAATAAAATTTTTTCAATATTTCCACTTCAGAATCGAAATTTCAGCGACAAAAATTAAATTTTCGACTTCAGTTCCGAAATGTTGGGATAATGTTCGAAAAAGAAGAAACTAAAGAAACTCAGATTTTAATAATTTGGAAACCAAAGGCTGGGAGAAAGTTCAAAATTTCGAGAAGGTAAAAATTTTCTAGAGAAAGTCAAATCTGGTGATCTTGAAAAGTTTTTGAGAATAACGGTGTTTCGGATAACGAACATTTTGAAATGCGTTTTAAAAGAAGCCAGAAAAAGGTGAACTCTGACAAAAATCGTATTTGTACAGAAGACAAATTTAGAGAAAACAAATGTATCGAATTTTCGAGGAAAAGTTTGTGTCCAAATACCACAGAGAGTCATTTTTTGGGAAATTCTTGAAAGGTTTTGATTCTGAGAATTTAGATGAACATCAAGAAAGAACCAAATTTGAGAGAAAAGGTCATTAAAAAAAAGGTTATTTAAAAAGATGAGTTTTGAAAGAAATCTGAGAAAGTTTGGGGCTCACACAGGGCTGTAACGCTAAGGATGATGATGATGATCATGATGATGAGTTTCTGGAATAAGGTCGAAATTATCAGACTTTGAGAAACTAATCGAAATTCTCAAAAAATTGGATTTAAAAAACAAGCCGAAATTTCAAAATTTGGAAAAAAATGGCCATACTTTAAAAATAATTCGAAATTTTGAAACAAGCATCTCACTTAATAAAGTGCAATTTCCCGGTGAACGTCAGTTTTGAGAAAAATCAAATTTTGAGAATAAAGTCGACCTGTCAAAAAAAGTAAAGAATTTTGAAAGAAAAATTAAATAATTCGATAAAAAATGGATAAACGAATTCGATAAAATTTCCAGGAAAAAGTGGACTTGGCAGAATTTTGAAAAAGGATTCCAAATTTTTGGAAAAGGCGAAAAAGTCGAAGATCAGATTTTGAAAACAATTCAAAATTTCGAATAAAGGACAAATTTAAGTACATAGACGAATTAAAATGTCCCAAGCATTTTTTTCTGAACATTTCCAAAATGATAATTTCTCAAATTTTTTATATTTTGATTGAACACTTAATTAAATATCAAGAAAAAACAGAATTTTGAGGAACAAATCGAAAGTCAGATTTTGAAAAGAATTCAAAATTTCGAATAAAGGACAAATTTAAGTAGACGAATTGAAATGTCCCAAAAATTTTGTTCTGAACATTTCCCAAATGATATTTTCTCAATTTTTTTATATTTTGATTGAACAATTAATTAAATATCAAGAACAAGCAGAATTTTGAGGAACAAATCGAAAGTCAGATTTTGAAAAGAATTCAAAATTTCGAATAAAGGACAAATTTAAGTGGACGAATTGAAATGTCCCAAAAATTTTGTTCTGAACATTTCCAAAATGATATTTTCTCAATTTTTTTATATTTTGATTGAACTGTTAATTAAATATCAAGAACAAGCAGAATTTTGAGGAACAAATCGAAAGTCAGATTTTGAAAAGAATTCAAAATTTCGAATAAAGGACAAATTTAAGTAGACGAATTGAAATGTCCCAAAAATTTTGTTCTGAATATTTCCCAAATGATATGTTCTCAATTTTTTTATATTTTGATTGAACTATTAATTAAATATCAAGAACAAGCAGAATTTTGAGGAACAGATCGAAATATTTAGGAAGTCTGATTGAAAAAAAATGTGAAATTTCCAGAAAAGCCAAATTTTGAGGAAAGTGGCGAATGAGAAAACAACTAACAAACTCCAAAGTTAATTTTTGAGAAGGTCGGAATTTTGAAACGTTTCAAACAAATTTGAAACAAAAAAAGTGTCCATATATCGAGAACCTGATATTTTGAACAAAAGTCGAAGTTTTTAAATTCGCAATTTTCCGAATATGCGTGAAAATGTTAAGAAACGAAGTTTTGAAAGAAGAGGAAATTTTGAAAAAGTGGAAATTTTTAAAGTGTTGACATTTTTAAAAAATCCCATCAAAAATGGTTCGAAATTGACAAAATATTTGAGACTTTCAAAAAATTCAACAAAGGTCAAAATTTTCAAAAATCGAGATTCTTAGTCAAAAATTCAAAGGAAAGTTAGAATTTTGAAAAAGGGTCGAAATTTTGAAAAATAGTTTTGACGAAAGTTCGGAATTTTCAAAAAAAAAAACATGAAAAAAATTAAATTGCAAAAAATACAATATTTCAGAAAAAATTGAACAAGAAAGTTCAAATTTTGAGAAAGCAATAAAATTTTCAAAAAAAGTCGAAATTTTTAAAAACGTCAATTGTAAAAAAGTAAAATTTTGAACTGTCGCAGTTTTCAAAAAAATTAGAACCTTTCAAAAAATCTTATGGTAGGATTAAAAATGTTGAGATGCGCGACCGGGGATCGAACCTAGAACCTATCACGTGGCAGGCAAGTCCTCTCATCATTGAGTTGCTTTACGTCGCAGTTTTTAATTTCACTTATAAATAGCCTCAAAATTTCAAAAAGTAGAATTTTTGGAAAAGCCTACTTTCAAAGTAACGATTTTGAAAAAAGTATTTTTACATTTAATCAGCGATATTTGGTGTTTAATATAAATGAGTTTGGTTTTTGAATTATACTCGAATCCAATTCACGCACAAAATTCGTCCCAGTTAAAAAATGTTCAGTATAAGAGCTGGTAAATTAGACACGCCTATCTGGGGAACGTTGCGCATTTTTCCGATTTTTCACATTGCAACGTGCACAACCAGCGGCGTGCCATTTTTTCCGCATGGAAGGTTTTTTTGCAACCGTTGAATTTTTTTTTGCTAGTTTTTTCGAATAACAAAACTATCGGGGTCGTCAATCAAAGCGGGGGGTGCATCGCGAAATCAATACGATCGGGGTGACAGGAGTCGGCAGAGGTGGCGAAATGGTGCGCATATTTCATATCCGCTCGGCGCTTGCATAAAGTGCAACTCTGGATTTATTCATCTCGCTCCTTGTCACGGTCGCATCATTCTCGACGCAACACGGCCGCAAACGGAATCGATATCATAGGTCGCCGGATCAGTAGCGCCGATGGGGATTTACGAGGTACACGGCTTGACAGCGAAAACGTTACGTTTTGTCCCTATCTATCAATATCATTATCTGCTTGGCGCTGATATTCTGAAAAACGAGGCTGGTTGGTTTCAATTTTTTTAAAAGAGTCGTGAGATTTTGATGTTTTTTCTAGAAATTTTGAATCTAAACTCCAAATATTTTACAAAGTTTTTGAAATTTCAACTAGTTTTGTTCAAATTCCAACTTTACATTTTCAACTAAAATCGAAATTTTGTTTTGTTATATTGGCTTTAAATTCGTAGTCTCAAATTTTCGAAATTTCCTAAAATTTTTTACAATTTTTTGTATCCCTATTTAACTGCAATATTTCACATTTTAGACACGAACAGGGAGTACAACCATCTGTCAACTAACCTATACAAACCGTCGGACTACGACCGACTGGCTCTTTCCCTGGTTTCGCCGCTTCCCAACGAACAAGATTTCGCCATCAACGTTTGCACCCTGCTGTCCAACGACGGCAAACACACTTTAAAGCTTGAAAAACACCCTCGCATTCTCTATTTTTTATTGGGTCACGCCGGTGTCTACAATCACAGTAAGTCCCTCGCTTTAGACCCTCCTCGGTCAAAGTTAATCCACGACTGTTTTAGGCTCTCTAGGCAAATTATTTCATCATTATTACGCCATCATCAGGAAGCATTCCCCAGCGAGTTTCTGGCCCCAAGTGGTAGAGTGGAAGGAAGCCTTGGATCTCATTAACGAAAGCGTGGAGAAAGTCATTGACCCCAAGAAACCCCAAAGCGCAAAGGTCGAACCGAGCGTGGAGGCAACCCCCAATGAACGTATATGTGAAATTAGTGATTCGGATAGTGACAGTGACGAAATTTTCAATTGTGACGATGATGTTTCCCAGCAGCGAAAACCCTTCAAGTTTAAGCCCGACTCATCCGATCGGGAACTCTTCTGTTTGGGGCGAACATTAGGCACCCAGGATTACCTGGGGCAGAGGGTGTTGCAGGTGGCGACGATATTGAGGAACCTCAGTTTTATTGAGGACAACGTGCCGGTTTTAGTGAAAAATAAGACTTTTTTGCGATTTTGTTTGTTATGTGCTAGTTCTCAGTGGAATTATTTGAAGAATTTAGGGTACGACATGCTCGGCAACATCGCTTCGGATTTTGTCGTGAAAGAGTTGCAGAGCGATCGACTTGCCAGTATTTTAGTTAAGTTCGTTACGGATGGCTTGCATAGCGAGGACAGGCTGTGTTGTATTTCTTCGCTGGAGGTATTAAATAAGCTGAGCCAGAACGAAAAAAATGAAGATACGCTGCTTAGGTGAGTAGCCCCCTAACATAACCTCAACTAATGCAACGCGAAATCTAACATTGATTTTTTTTTCATGAACCACTCCGAATTTTATTTTATTTATTTTTTTAAATTTTATTATTTTACGTGTAATGCAATTCTAAAAGTTGATTTTCCGCAACTTTCTACTATTTTGTATTTAATCATAAATTTGATAAATGTTTTCTTATGAAAGATTAAACAAGTTGCTACATACCTATTCTAGGTCATATTCATACCAAGGAAACTACAGAGCTTATGATAGCACCTCTTCCCGGTTTGGCCTTGTGTTCCCTCCCAGAAAAAATTTCAGGATCCGCCCTTGGCTACATTGATAAATTCTACAAATTGGTTTCCGCACGAAATTCTCTAAATCCATTTTCGCGCGACAGACAAAATGATATTTTGAAAATTTCTACCAATTGAGTTTTAGGAGACAAAATTCTATACTAGGATAAATATCGCAATTTTTTATGTTAATATTGGGTTCTTGTTTCCGCGTGAAATTGGTTTTTACACGAAATTCTTAGGATTTATTTTCTCTCGACATTTGTTAAAACAAAACTCGAAATTTTCCAGTAAAATTCTATAAAATGGTCCCTTGGAAAATTCTACAAGTTAAATTTTATGAGAAAATTTTTATTCGAGGATGAGTTATTGTAAACAAATTGTTAACAATTGTATACGAGCATAAATTTTGTCTATGTTAAAATTGGTTTCTCTTGTTTGCGCGGGAAATTCTACAAATTGATTTTCGCATGAAATCCTCCAAGTTTATTTTCTCACGACTTTTTACAAATCTCATTTCTGCTCGAAACTTGACAAAATTTACAGTTTCGCAACAAAGTTCTATAAAATGGTCTCTTTTGAAAAAATCTACCAAAAAAATTACAAATAATTTTAAAAAATTGCCAAAAATTGTATACAAGGTTGAATTTTTTCTAAGTTTATCTTCTTGTTTTTGCGTGAAATTCTACAAATTGATTTTTACCCGAAATCCTTTTAACTAACGACTTTCGACAAGACAAATCTCATTTCTACTCAAAATTTGACAAAACGTACAGTGTCCCAGGGAAATTCCTTAAAATGGTCCCTTGGAAAATTCTATAGGTTAAATTTTACAAGAAAATTTTTATTCGAGGATGAGTTATTGTAAAAAATTGTCAACAATTGTATACGAGCATAAAATGTTTCTATGTTAAAATTGGTTTCTCTTCTTGCTCTCGCGTAAAATTCTACAAATTGATTTTCGCATGAAATCCTCTAAATTTATTTTCTCGCCACTTTTAACAAATCTCATTTCTACTCGAAACTTGACAAAATTTACAGTTTTCCAACGAAGTTCTATAAAAAGGTCTCTTTTGAAAAAATCTACAAATTGAATTCTACGAGAAAAATTATATCGAGGACAAATTATTTTAAAAAATTGCCAAAAATTGTTTACAAGGTTGAATTTTTTCTAAGTCTTTCTCTTCTTGTTTTTGCGTGAAATTCTACAAATTGATTTTTGCACGAAATCCTTTTAACTAACGACTTTCGACAAGACAAATCTCATTTCTACTCGAAATTTGACAAAACGTACAGTGTCCCAGGGAAATTCTATAAAATGGTCCCTTGGAAAATTCTATAGGTTAAATTTTACAAGAAAATTTTTATTCGAGGATGAGTTATTGTAAAAAAATTGTCAACAATTGTATACGAGCATAAATTTTGTCTGTGTTAAAATTCGTTTCTCTTCTTGTTTCCGCAGTGAAATTCTACAAATTGATTTTAGCACGAAATCCTCTGAATTTATTTTCTCGCGACTTTTGACAATCTCATTTCTGCTCAAAACTTGACAAAAGTTACAGTTTCCCAACGAAGTTCTATAAAATGGTCTCTTTTGAAAAAAATCTACAAATTGAATTCTACGAGAAAAGTTATATCGAGGACAAATTATTAAAAAAAATTGTATACAAGGTTGAATTTTTTTAAGTTTTTCTTCTTGTTTTTGCGTGAGATTCTACAAATTGATTTTCGCACGAAATCCTTTTAACTAACGACTTTCGACATGACAAATCTTATTTCTACTCGAAATTTGACAAAACGTACAGTGTACCAGCGAAATTCTATAAAATGGTCTCTTCGAAAATTCTACAAGTCGAATTTTACGAAGAAAATTGTTATACGACGATGACATGTAAAAAAATTGTCAAAAATTGTTTACGAGGATAAATTTTTTCTATATTAAAATTGGTTTCTTCTTGTTTTGTGTGAAATTTTAGAAATTGATTTTCACACAAAATTCTGCTATTTTATCGCGATTTTCAGCAAAATAAAATTAAATTCTGTTCGAAATTTGACAACATGTATAGTCGTTTCTTGCGAAATTAGACAGATCTCTTTGGACATTTCTATAAATTGAGTTTTATATACATATATAAAAAAATTGTATGAGGATAAGTTGTATTCAGTTTTTTCTGCGTTAAAATTGGTTTTTCTTGTTTCCACATGAAATTCTACAAATTGGTTTTCGTACGAAATTCTGGAAATCTCATTTTCGCGCATTATTATTTGACAAATAAAATTAACTTCTGTTCGAAATTTGACACTATGATGGCGAAATTCGATAAAATGGTCTCTTTGGAAATTTCTACAAATTGAGTTTTATGAGAAAAAAATTATACGAATATAAGTTGTATCCTAATTTTTTCTACGTTCTACGAAATTCGATAAAATGATTTCTTTGGATATTTTTATCAATTCGTAGTTCTCGTTTTAGCGATTCTACATATTCTTTTTTGCACGAAATTTGCCAAATTTGTTTGATTATGAAATTCTACAACTTGATTTCCGCACAAAGTTCGTCAACTCTTATAGTTTCCTCTCAAAATTGGACAAATTGAATTTGCATGAAATTCTATGAATTGACTTTTTCGAAAATTTCCATAAATTAAGTCTAATTGAGACATTTGGTACCTTTTCTTACAATTAGGCAAACTTGGTTTACGCTAAATTCATTTTCCCATGAAGTGCTACAAATTGGTTTCTGTACGAAATTACCAAATTTGCTTCAGCGCGAAATTTTGTAAACTAATATCTGCACAAAATTCGTCAATTCGTATAGTTTTCTCACGAAATCCAACAAATTGAATAATTTACTTGAAATTCTATGAGTTGACTTTTTCGAAAATTTTTATAAATTGAGTCTAATGAGTCATTCGATACATTTTCTTACAATAGGGCAACTAGGTTTCCGCTAAATTAATTTTTCCATAAAGTTCTACTTTGTTTCTGTTCGAAATTCACCAAATGTACTTCAGCGCGAAATTCTGTGAACTAATTTCTGCTTAAAATTCGATCTCTCATTGTTTTCTCATAAAATTTGACAAATTGAACAGTTTGCGTGAAATGCTATAAGTTGGTTTTTTTTGAAAATTTCCACAAATTGAGTCTAAAGAGACTTTACATTTTTTATGTATCTTACAATTAGGCAAACTGGTTTCCGTGAAATACATGAAATTCTACAAATTGGTTTCTGTACGAAATTCGCCAAATTTGCTTCAGTGCGAAATTCTGTAAACTAATTTGTGCACAAAATTTGTCAACGCGTATGGTTTCCTCATGAAAATCAAAAAATTTCACGAAATTCTATAAGTTTACTTTTTCGAAAAGTTCCATAAATTGTGTCTAATGAGATTTTATACAATTTTTATGCTTCTTTCAATTACTTAAATTGGTTTCCGCTAAATTCGTTTTCGCATAAAATTCTACCGATTGATTTCTATCTATACGAAATTCGTCAAATTGTCTTCAGCGCGAAATTCTGTAAATTGATTTGTGCACAAAATTCGGTAACTCCCATTGTTTCCTCATAAAACTGGACAAATTGAACAGTTTGCGTGAAATTCTATAAGTTGACTTTCTTCGAAAATTTTCATAAATTGAGTTAAACGAGACATTTGCTACTTTTTTTTTATACAATTGGTTTCCGCTAATTTCATTTGCCCACGAAATTCTACTAATTGATTTCTGTAAGAATTTTACAAATTCGCTCCACTGCGAAATTCTATAAATTGCGTGCTGTACAAAATTCGATAACTCGCATATTTTTCTTACGAAATTCCATAGTTTGCGTGAAAATCTATGATGGAATTTCGAACATTTCCACGCATTGAGCCTAACGAGATATTTGATACATTTTCTGTGTAACTTACCATTAAGTAAATTGGTTTCCGCTAAACTTATTTCCCCATGAAATTTTACAAATTGGTTTCTGTACGAAATTCGTTAATTAAATAAAGTGCGAAATTATAAAAAACTGATTTCTGCTCAAAGTTCGATAACTGATAATTCCGTGCGAAATTTTACAAATTGAATAATTTTGGGAAATTCTGTAAGTTGTTTTTTTCGAAATTTGTCACAAATTGGAGCAAGCGAGAATTTTGATGCATTTTTTTCTGTGTAACTTAGGTAAATTTGTTGCGCTAAATTTATTTTCGCTTGAAATTCTAGCAATTGGTTTTTGTTGCCGTGTGAAATTCGATAACTCGCATAGTTTTCGCGGGAAATTGAATAGTTTGTGTGGAAATTCTATAAGTTAGTTTTTTAGAAAATGTCCACAAATTGAATTTTAATTAGAAATTTGCTATATTTTTTCTTACGCAGTTTAGGTGAATCGGTTTCGGTTCAAGTTATTTTCCTTTTGAAATTCTATACTTTGGGTTTTGTACAAAATTCGCCAAATTTGTTTTACCGGGTATTTCCACAAACTGATTTCTGCAAATAATTCGATAACACTTAGTTTCCGCCCGAAAACCAACAAATTTGAAGTTTCACACATTCGGTCTAATGAAAACTTTTATCATTATTTTGTTTACAACTTTATTTTCTCGTGAAATTCGTTGGTTTCTGTACGAAATTCGTCAAATTTGTTTCACCTCGAAATTCTACAAAATCTGAACGCAAAATTCGATAAATTGAATATCCGCGGGAAATTGTGTAAGTTGATTTTTCAGCGAATTTGTTTAATAAATTGGGTCTTACGAGAAATTAAGTAAATTTTTTCGTCTCAAATTATTTCTTGCCAAATTTGCTATTGCTTAAAATTTGACGAGGCAAGTTTGTTTCTGTACGAAATTCGCATTGTATCGTTTCGGTGCAAATTCGGTTAAGTGAAAATTCGTTCAAGAGTTTTTATGAGAATAATTTCTATAACCTTGTACCGAGTTAGATTTTAGGCAAAGTTCTAAATGGTATATTCTATGTGACGTTTAGTGAATTGTTAGTTTTTTTGCAAAATTCGAATATTCCCTAAATTGCTTTCTTTACAAAACTCGACAAATTATATAATTGGTTTCTACGTACCTAATGTAAAAGCTCACAAGCTACGTTAAAACTGTCAAATTTTAAATAAAATTCAATTCTAGTATAGTAAGTTTTATTTAAAATTTGACAGTTTTTTACTTCGCAAAATTCTATAAATTGCGTACTACACAACTTTCGATGAATTAAGCTTCTTGTCAAAATCGGGAAAGTTCTATGACTTGCACTAAAGTGAAATTTATGCAAGTCCTATATGTTGAGTTTTTTGTTAAAAAAAATACAAAATATTTTTTCGACATGAAGTTAAATTTGACTCACTGTCATTAAATAAAAGTATTAGAAAAAATAGCAGTTGGTACAAAACCAACATATGACGACATTGATTTGATGAAGTAATTCGACTATAGAAACATTTTTTTTACCGTGGTTTATTGATATTTAAGTTGTTGTATATATTCTTCATGAAATTATTGTTTATTAAACTATATTTTATTTTATAAATAATTGTATTATTATCTTATTAATTTTTTTAACGTTGTAGGTGCTTAGAAGGATCGGTGTATAAAAAAGTATGTTCCTTCTTAACGATACATGACGTAATGTTACTCATCTACACGCTGGAATGCCTCTACTCGCTGTCATCTCTGGGAGAGCGTTCTTGCAATTTTATAGTCAACAATCACGGCGTGATAGATACGTTGGTCTCACTTGTGACCGTCGAAGGTAAAAGTTACGGGCCGAAAGCCTGCATCGGCATGAAACTGGTGGAAACAGTTCCCGGAGGCGCGACCACCGTCACGCAGGTGCAAAATAATGCAACGTCAACGACGGCTTCGAACTCGCCTGTCGCCACAACAGTCACGATGTCCACTTCGTCTCCGTCTTCCACAACGACGACCACGATCGCCTCGTCATCTGGCATCACGACGAGTATTCTCACCACCGTAAACACGTCGTCGCCGAGCAAAACGGCCACGAGCACCCCCGTGCGGACTATACAGATGGCCCCACAGAGGATCCTCGCCCTCAGCCCAGCTGCGTCACCTGGTAAGCACTGATTTTTTGTTCATCTCGATTTCATCTAGTTGTGGTGGCCAAAACTCATTCGGAGTTCTAAATTCTTTCGGCTTACCCATTTGTTCTTGGCTAATTTGATAAACTGATATGTTTTGGCAACATTAATGTTTTCACTTTTAACTCTACATACGATTATGCTGATGTTAATATTTTTTTATTTTTTCTTTTAAGGAAAGGGCAATATGATCCCTAAATCTAGTTTTAGTAATCTATTATATTAAGCGGCTTAGTATGTTACATTATGCAATAGAAGTTTGAATAACTGGTTGCGCATTTGAATCTACCAATGATGAACATTTTTTTGCTCACCTTTGCCATCTATATCAATGGAAAAATTCCGCTGCGATTCTCCGAACAGCGCGAAAAGGACATGAATCTCCTATGAAGATGCGATCTGTTAAGCGTAAGCGGCAACGGCAGGTCAACGTAGATAGAAACGTTCACTTGATATTTAACTTTGTGCGTTTTCTAATGTACCCCAGTATCGGTGTAAATGGTTTTTGAAAAAACAATGTACAGTGTTGACTGTTGCACAAGCAATGAGGCAGCAGTGAGTAACTGACACGCGAAATTTAAAAGTTCCCGAGTTGTCTTACAGCGTGTTCCTGTCTTATTTAAAACAAAAACAAAAAATTACGACATCTTCTTCAGTATCATATGTTTTCAGCACCTACTCCGGTTTCCGCGGCTACTCCAACGGCAACATCGACGTCCTCAATCTCTGACGCCCCAGCAGATCATTCAACAGCAACATGCCCATCAGCAGGCGATTCACGAAAACGAACAGTTCGCCTTGGCTTGGCTGAGGGCGACATATGAACCCTGTTCTACCGGTCGAGTGGATCATCAGGAGCTCTACAAGCATTACATCAATTCTTGCACAAAAATTGGACGACGGGGGGTGATATCGCCCCTCCATTTTCCTAGATGTGTCAGGTAGGTACTTTTTCATCCTGTGAAAACCGAGATATGCAATTTGGTGGTTCTTAAATTTGAATTTTCGCTTCGTCCAACTTAAAAATTTGGATTTGGTTTCTGTATGAAATTCGCAAAATAGTTTTAATGTGAAATTCGTGAAATTGGTTTCTACGTAATTTATTTCTCAAACGTGAAATGCAAAATTCAATCACAAATTCTCTTTGCTCAAAATTCAGGTTGGGGCTTTATTTGTGAATTTTTTTATTAAAAATTTCGTCTTTTTGGAAATTTGGACTTTAAAAAAACGATACTTTTAAAATGTTGGTTTTATTTTTAGAATTTCGCCTGTTTCTCTAATGTGAACTCTTTTAAGGACCCTACTTTTCTTTTGAAAACTTTTCCTTTTTGAAAAGTCGTTTTTTTGCACAAAAATTGGCTTACTTTCAAAATTTTGTCTTTGTATTGAAAAGTCGATATTTTGAAAATTTCTACTTTTTCTCGTAATTTGCAATTTTCCTAACGATTTCGTTCTTTTTAAATATTTAGATTTTTTAAATTTCGATCTTTTGCAAAAATTTGGAATTTTTCTTTGAACAGTTCGACTTTTTATTGAAAATTGCAACTTTTTACATTGGACTTTTTAGAAAATTTTTTCGATGTTTTTCGAAATGGTCATTTTTTTCCCTAAAAATGTACGTTTTTCTTTTGAAAATTTCCACTATGTTTTACAATTTTCCTAAAAATTTCGTTTTTTTTTAATTTCGATTTTTCGAGTTTAAAACTCTCGATTTCAATAACCTGCTTTCAGTTTCTAATTTCCCATTTTAAATAAAAAAATTTATTATTTGTGCTTCTGATGTTTTCCAAAATTTTAAAATTTTTTTTAATTTGAGAGAGAGAGAGATAGAGAAAAGCGGGAGAGAGAAGAAAGGGGAGATATGTTTAAGAAGAAGATGTAAAAAATGTTGGAATTAAAAGAACAAAGCGGTAAAATATTTTGATTTCCAGATCAGTATTCGGGGGCACGGTGGGTCCGAATCCGGTGAAACCGAGCAATCCGAGCGAGCCGCAGTATTACGACGGGATTAAGGTGCGCCAACAACCCCTTCTAATCAACATCCAACAAACCACCGCATGCACCACCACAGTGTTGCCGGTCGCCGCCACGCCAAAGTCGACCACCAACAGACGCAAGCAGGGCGCCGCGGCGGCGGCGCCCTCACCTATCCCCCCGCTCCCGCAACCTTTGCAATCGCCGCTGACCGTGCTGGCGGACGCGGCGTCCGAACAGCACGCCCAGCAGCAACACCAACACACACCTTGCCCCGCATCTCCCATCCTTAAAGCGCAACTGAGCGCCCCTCCCAAACAAAGGGACGCGGCTACTCCCGCTTCAGCGACGATCGCCAACAAGGTCGACCTGAAGAGCCAGGTAATTCTAACCTAACAGCTTCAGTTGTCGCTCGATGTATCTGTCATTTCTCTTCTCCTTTTACTTACTCTGTTTAGTGGGCTTTATTATCGGTACACTTCTGTCTACTTTTAGATAAAATTGCATTGAAACTAACCATCTTTTTATTATATTTATTCCAAAAGTTATTTGCAAGGTATACTTATACTGGATGCGCTGTTGCCAAATTTAACAATGAAACGCGGAATTTGATACCAGTGGATGATGAAAAATATCTTCTAAATTTTAGGCATTGCTCATTAAACTTGAGACATCACTTATTAAACTTATTTGCCCTTTAAACTTGAGGCATCGTTCATTATACTTGAAACATTGCTCACAGGTTTTTTCAAATTTCATTTCAATTTTGATTAACAGTGGAGTCTTGTTTTTGCAATAAAACATGAATGGCAGCCTTTAAGCAATAAATTTTTGCTATGCCCAACTGATACAGTGAACTAAAAATATAATTACCTGTACATTTTTAATAATGATACCAGATTACAACTCGTACAGGGTTATTCTTGGTTACTAAGGTTTAAAAATATTCTTTACATTATCCAAAGGTAAAACTATTTAATAAATTTCGGACATTTTGAACATTTAAGAGCTTGCCTTGTTGCTATATTTGAAAGCGAAATCGAAATCATTTAAATTCGGTCTCGCTTAAAATATTCGCGTTTTTTGTTGAATGAGTCATTTTAGTTTGTCACTTACATATTGTTTCTATGAATTCAGATTGTGATGATTCCGTCATTTTAAATTATTGATAATGGCCAGTCTGCTTGTTATAAGCCAATTTCACTTAGCGTCCTAAGTTCCTCATCCCGTCCTCTCATGTATTGCATTTTACACTTGGTGGTGGATGGTGCATTTTTGAATATTCTCCATCTTAGTAGCACCCATTTTGGCGCTAGTTATTACATTTTGAGTCGATCAATCAAAAATATCAACAAAATTCAGCCCATAACAATTGTATGAGTAACTAAAAAATTTCATGCCAGTTGAAGTGGCATTCTCAAGCATAATTATAAACTGTCTGCATAATTTAAAAATTAGTATCTTTTTTTCATATCATTTCTATATGTTATAAATAGCCGTTTTTGGAATTTATATCTGTTCTGTTTTTGCGGATTAATCTCACAAATAGCTAGACTGATGAAATTTCATTTAAACCTTACTCAATGATTCAAATCAAAGATTCCCAAAATCGTACCTAACCGGTATCAGCATATTTTTGAGGGTCGGCTCAAAAGCGCCCAACAAGTGCCGATTCAACGTTTTCTTTTCGATTTAAAAGGTGATGGCCCATCCCCATTTGAGCCAGGCATTGTTGGGTACTTCGAGCAGCAGCGGCGCCGTCACGGTAACTAACCTGACGGCGCCCGGTCCAAGCCCTAAGGACAACCAGCAGCAGCAGCAATCGCAGCAGGCGGCAAGTCAAAATCAGTCGAATACTTCGCTGATTAAAAGCCTCCTCGCCACAAAGGTAAACGATTGCATGACCACAGAGAGCATGAGGACTGCAGACTGCCAAAATGTAGCTCAGGTAACACACTAATCTATTAACTAAGAAAATTTCTCATTTTCGCGTTTTAATTTAAGTATATCTCAGTTACGAGAGTTAAATAATTGACCGTGATTTGGCTTCTAAGAAGTGACGCGTTTCGTTATAGTCTTATAGCTGGGATATGTCAAAGTTAAAACTTTGGAATAATTTGCATTATGGAAGCTTTTAAAGTTGTATTTTCTTATGCTTCTTTTAGAGATGTGGAATATTTATTTTTTCTTTGATATTAAAAAAAATTGCAACTATTGGAAATTTTTTAGACAATTAACACAAATTTTATATTGAAAATTCGATTCCTTTTAAAGATTTTGTAATCGTGCTTTCCCAAACATTGGTACTCTCCAAGCTCTAAATTTGGTTGGAACCCACCAAAATTTTTTAAGTCGGCTGGATCATAATAATTAGTTGCAGGGATTCATAATTTCTAGAAAACGTTTTTTTTTTGAGAAACATAAGTTCACATTTAATCGCTTTTAAGACTGCTCTAACTCTGCCAATATTGCCAACTTCAGGATCTTCCATTTATTTCTTTTAGGAATTTATCTTTGGGCATGATTTGTGTAATTTAACCAAAATAACATTTAACCTACGTTGTCTCAGTAAATACTTCAATTTTGAATGCTTTAATATAAATAAAATATGTTATTCGCAGATTTGCTTTAAGAATAAAACTTTTGTTTTTAGTTTTAGTTAATCGCAGTAGTGCACGAATTAACCTGAATAAACAAACATTTAATTTTTGGCAAGGAGAGAAATCATTTTAATTTTTGGCTCTCAATCGTCACCGTGGATTATCTTATTACTTGTATTTATACCAGAACGATTACGTCTTGGGTTCAATTTAATTCGTCCGCTAATGTGATAAATTAAGCTTTAACTTTTTCGAATTTGAACTACTTTGCATCGCAGGTGGCAGCGAGGCAGCAGCAGCAGCGACTCTTGGCCCAGCAGACACAGCCCGATTCGAAAACCCCCAAGAAAGACTCCCCACTTAAATCGTTTAGAATGAACGGTGCTAGACAGTTATTTACAGACAACGAAACCGGTGACCCTTCGGTATCGTCTACCACGAACTTCTCGAACGCCTCGAAAGGGAAGAAAGAACCGCCGCAGCCGCCTCCTCCGCCTTTAGCGCCTTTGAGCAACTCAATTCGCAACAAGAACTCGAAAATTGACAACGAAGACAGCGATTCGTTGGGGAATAATTCGTTGGCATCCAGCAGCGGGCCTTTGGGGCTAGGAGGGATTTCGTCCACCGAAGAAGGTGACAATTCGCTCACTAGCTTTGAAGGGTTGCTCAATGGGGTCCCCAACCTTGAAAACCCGATGAATGAGGATAGTAGTTCCAAGGATTCTGTCAAAATAAGCAGTGGAATCGAAATAACCAAGAATAAACCGTTAAGATTAGCAGACTTGCTGGAGAAAAAAATTGAGAAGACGCCGATGCTTTTGAACGGCTCGTTAACTAAAGATCTAAGGTTGGGGGATAAAGGGGTGGATTTGGTCGAGAATCATATCGAGAAAGCGCTGAATAGAGACATCGAAAACATGGAGGTGGAAAATGAGAAGAAGCAAGCGTTAAAGAGACCTGCGTCTGATGATATTGTGGAAAGCGAGGCGAAAAGGCCAAATGTTAATGGCACATCGTCGACTAATTCGCCCGCCCCGGAATCTGAAAGTAGTTCTAACGGAGAAGTTGGAGGTACTTCTTCTGTTTCGACGGCAGCAGCTAAATTATTCGCCGACATGGCGGCTGATATCCTCGAGGACGAAGACGAAGAGCAGCTTCTCCAAGAAGTGAGCACCCCGACTTCTATGGAAACCCAAGTTATAGCGCAAAATACCCAAGTCCCTCAAATCATAATGGATAACAACCAGATGCTGATAGCGCAGCCTCGCCAGATTATAATGTCTCAACCCCAGCAGCAGATCCTACCAACGCCCACCCAAATCAAACCCCAAACCCAAACCGTCATAGTCCAAAATCCGAATCAACAACGGGCCGGTATGATCGTACAACCGAACGCCGGGCAAATTTTGCTATCGCAGGGGTTGCAAGGGCAGATGCAGTTGGTGGCCAGCGCCACTCAACCCGGACAATATCTTCTACAAACCAGCAATACCCCGGGGACGTACGTGGTGGCCCAACCCCAAACCGCCATGGTGCACGGTCAGCCTCAAACTGTTCTCGTAGCTCAGACGTCCCAGCAGCAGGGAACCGGGGCCAAAACCATCATAATCCTCCAGCAACAGCCGGCGGCCGGAGCCACCCATCAGAAGGTTGTCATGACCCCACAAGGTCAGCAAGTGGTGATGACGCCTCAAGGTCAGCAGGTCGTCGTTACTCAAGTTCCTAGGCCGGTCGTCCACACCTCCGTCAGCACCAATCTGGTACAACCCACCGTCATCAAAACCAACGCTGTACCGACGGTAACTCAAACTAACGCAGTCAACGGAGTGGACAAGAAGTCGGAAGAGGCCAAATCCAAGGTGAAAGTGATCAGGGACCTTTCGACGCCATTCGTTTGCGAGTGGGGAGACTGTTCAATGTAAGAATCTCATCAGGTCACCGTAGCGCAATGAATTCATTTCTTTTTTTAGTCAAACCAAATTCAAGTCTGCCAATGAGGTTTACATGCACGTTTGCGAGGCCCACTGTCCAAAAGGGAGCGAGGAAATCACCTGCCAGTGGGACAGGTGCGATAACATGAAGAGAAAACGGTTCTCGCTGATGACCCACATCTATGACAAACACTGCAATACAGAGGTAAGTCCAGCTGCCGGATTACAAACACATTGGGTCCTTAGCTGATATGGGGTATGACCATCACCCAGCAAATTATCAAGTTAATACATTACAAGAAAAAAAAACCATATTACAAACAAATCTATCTTTGTCACTTTTGCATTGAGCAAATCTCCTGACAAGGCAAGAATTTTCGCTTTTTGCTAGAAATATATCTTGTATTTTCATGACATTTGTAAATTCCCATTTTTTTTTCGATATTTTAGATTTTTCTTGAAATTTTGCCTAAAAATTCGACATTACATTGTAAATTTCAATATGTTTTTAGAAACTTTGATTCTATTCACTAAACTTAAAATTTTGAGATTTTTTTAAAAATTAAATTGTTACTTTGTTTCAGCTCTTCTTTTTTCTTGTAATTATGGTAAAATTGCTTAGTTTAAGCAATTTTAAAAAAATTCGTCTATCCAAAATTTTGCTTTTTTGAAAATCCGATATTTTTTTAAAAATTTTGATTTTTTGAAATTTTACTTTTTCTTTAAAAGTTGGACTTTTCTAGATTACTTTTCTATTCTTAATTATTTTTCTTTTGTTAAATTTAGTTTTTCTTTGAAACACACTTTGATTTGCAATTTAGAATTTAGCGATTTTCCAGTGTTCAACTGTTTTTTCTTGAATTAAAATTTGATATAAAAGAATAGCAATTTCAAAATAATCAAAGTTTTGAATTTATGAAAAAAAATTCTCAAAATTTCTATTTTACTCAAACAGTTCTGACTAAACTTAAATAATGACTGTCCTGTCACGAACTTTTTCGTTAAGCTGTAACATTTGTAGAAAAAGTCGAAAAATTTAAAGAAAGAGAAAACTTAAATTTCGCTAAAGAATTAAAAACTTGTCACGTGTCTCTTCCTTTGGTTCTCTACCTCTAAGGTTAAAAATTGGTGACTCAAGAAGCGAGAGAGAAAGATCTGAAGAAACCTTAAAATTGGCGACAATTATTGGATGACGACTTACTTCACTTAGTTTTGTTAATTTCTTTTTTATAAATAGAGAGAGAGAGAAGAGCAAGAGTGGAAAACATCGGAATTCGCGAGAATTAATTAATGGACGGTCCCCTTAGATTTGCTAATTTCTTTTTTATAAGAAGAGAAAAGGAAAGAGAAGAGAAAGTGAAAGAGAGAAAATATCAAGAAGAGAAAGTGAAAGGGAGAAAATATCAGGAGAGGAAAGAAAGAAGAAAAAGTCGAAGAAAGAGTTATAAGTAGCTGTTAGATGGCATCACAAGTTTTAGTACAACTCCAAATATTGCGGTTTTTACGGATTACATAAAAGCGGTTTTAAACGTAAAGGAATTTTGCTCTAATCTCCTTTTCACCTTAATTCTCTTTATAAATTACCAAATCTTAAAACAAAATTGCAAATGTGTTTACTTTTCAGACCATGAAGCAGAGCCTCGTTAAACGGAAGCAGACCTCTTCCATTGGGGCCAAATCGGAATCGCCTTCAACCAGCACGACGCCGCATCCCGGTTATGCGCCGGACGCCGCTCTGCACGCCATCAAACGGCACGCCTTGGAATTCGTTAATCCCAAAGAGTTGCAGGTGAGTTTTCGTCTTTGAACCGTCTTTTTTTCTGTGTACATATGTAAGTTTTTCTTCTCTCTGAAACGCAGAAACAACCGAAACAGGGCACCATTAGTGCACCTGCGGCGGTCCCCAAAACCGGGCCACCCGTAACGCCCGCTGATCAGGTGAGGTCGTTGTGTGCCACGTTGATTTGATCACGATTAGAACGTGCTTTTTTTTGTTTTGATAGTTTTTGACAGCTTTTGGTTGCATGAAAATACTGAAAGTGTTGCGCATGTAGTTTTCTATTTGTGTTCTTTTCAAATTACAGGTTTTAAAAATGATTAACATGTAATGAATGAATATACTCGAGTGTGATTAGATATTAGAATCATCATTACATATATGTCTTGCTAAGAAGTTTTTTGATACATTTGATACATTACAAGTTTGCAAAATAAAATCAAAATTTTGAAAAAAGTAAAAATTTTGAAAAATCGATCTTTTGGTGAAAGACGAAATTTAAAAAGCTACAAATTTCAAAGAAATCGAAATTTTAAAAAATCTATTCATTTAACAAGTTAAGGACTGTTCTGGGCGACATAATATTGATAGGGGTAGGGTGACGTATCAGCTAGTTCAAAAATAAAATGTTCACTGGGTTTCAATTGCCCGCCAAATTGTTTCCAGAGCATTTTATTACTCTATGATTTAAGTCACAGAACGTATGTATAGGTTGACCAACCTGATGAAAAAAGGCAACTTCGAAGTTAACTATGTGGTTAGCTGACAACGATCATAAATCACTTTGAGCAACACAATGAATAATTAATCACATTGTCAACTAATCGCATGATTAGTTGATAATATGATCAATTTTGTTTTATACAACCGGGCCTTAAACTTTTTTCTAAAATGTGCAACTTTAAATTTGAAATTACTCTGTTCCAAATTTAAGTCTGGAATATTTATTTTTTTTCTCTTAGCTTATAAAGGTATTTCTCGAATTTTCGATTTAATCTAAGATTTCGACTTTAAACAGCACGTGTCATGTATTTCAAGTATTTTCCTAAAACTTCAACTATTTTTTCGTAATTGCCATGGAATTTCATAGTCTTAGCTTGGCTACTTCGTGCACGAATACACGATACAACTTGAAAAATCCTGTAACGTGTTTATTCTTTTATTTTCCAGGATGATAATGAGGGTCCAGTAACGAAAAGCATTCGCCTCACGGCGTCCTTAATTTTGAGAAATCTCGTAATATACAGCAACAATTGTAGAAGGTAAAGTCTCACATTTCCACACAGTACAATTCACCTTAGCGTTATCGCCGACTAATTTCGCTTTATTTCAAGGTACTTAAAGCCTTATGAACCCCATTTGGCGAACGTAGCCCTAAGCAACGTGGAATCATCGAGGACTATAGCTCAAGTGCTGTATGACATGAACGAAGGTTCGAATCACAGGTGACCATCACGCAAAGAAAAGACTAAAGTGGAGTGGGACGCCCAGTGATAAAAAAAGTGTGAATATTACAAATAGTCTGTAAATTATTTTGTGTACAAATGTTAGTTTTTCATAGGTACTAAAAGCCTAATTGTTATTTTTATATTATTTTCTAGGCTAATGAAGCTTTTTCGTAATTTGCAGAATTTAGTTCGAACGAATTTTATTTCAGTCTTTGTCGTCAAATAAACTGGATCATTTTTATCCGTGCAATTTTTTATTATCGGACTTCTCTCAAACTTGTAGAAATTGTATATAATTCCAATTCAACTCTTGTATGGTGGATGAATTTGATTGATTTTGTCCATATTACTTGTGATATGAAAGCACATGTTTTATTTTTTAAACAGTATTATCTGAAAGATGTAATCTTATGGTTTTTATAACAAGAGGCCGAATCTCTATCTGACTGAATTTTTGTGTGAAGTTATTCGTTTTTATGTGCTTAGGAATATCCATCTCTACGTACCGATAAAAAACACTGTAACATGTTTACATTATTAAATGATACATCAGAATAAAATGCATTTAATGTACTTTTTACTACTATTATTATCACTCGCTCTTATCTTAACCCCAAACGAAGTTTACCAGCAAAGTTATGTTTTCCGTTTATTCCTAGTATGATTGCAATAATTTGAAGGGCCTGAAACCCTAATATTGACTCTTGATACATACGAAACATTAATATATCTTTACATTTTCAGTATATTTGTTTGTAAAAAATATACATTGGGTCGCAAGTTGTCCTTTCCCTAATCAATTTGAGCATAATTTTGATCTGTCCTCAATTTGGACAATTCCATTTTTATTTTATGCTTGTATTTTTTATTTATTTCATTTATCGCTTTGTGTAAGATTTGTTAGAATTACTGAAAAGTAGAATATTACAATCCAGTGACCAAAACGACATTTATTTTCAAAAGCCAAAATTTTGACAAAAAGTCTAAACTTCGATGTTAAAACTTATTTCAAAAAAGTTCAAAATTCATAAGATCATTTTTGAGGAGAAAAGCTTGATGTTTGAGGATTTAAGATCGAAATTTTGAAAATGAAGAGTCAAAAGATAACAAAATTTTTTTGAAAAAGTAGTTCAAAGTTTCAGCCAAAATCGTTTTTAGAAAGTTATTTTCTTTCACGATTTAAATTAATGAAATACAGTCACAAAATAGCAGATTGTTTTAAGGTCTTCGAGTGGTTTTATATAAAAATCACCAGGTTTTTCCCTTTGGTTGGTTTGTTACGATAGTAGTTCAAATGTACCAAAACCTTTCAGTTGTCAATCACTGATTACCTATTTAAGATATAGATAAATCTCCATAAGAGTAGGCCAAGAAGACTAGTGTTCTTGGAGTAGGCTCTGGACTTCTAATTTTGTGGTGGCAACAAGAACCAGTAATATTTAGACATGGTTGTGTGGCACCAGTATCAGTACCAATTCTTAAAGGTGTTCTGTGTTCTTAAAATCCTAACCTAAATATCATTAAATATTTTGATTTGTTGTCCCTTGTTTTGAGAGTGACTTTTATATTTAATGTCAATTTCTACTAAAAATTATTAAATTTTAAATAATAGTAGCAAACATAATATGGGAAACATTTATTCCGATTATTTCTGCCAAACAACACCTGAAATATAGGCAACATATTAATTATCAAAATGTTTACGCGTTAAGCCGGTAAAGCCAGCTTTGTTTCTAGTGATTTTTTAGTAACTTCTAAAGGTTAATTTAATACTTCATGGCCTACTGTTATGTAAATTTATCCGAAACAGACTATATGTTTAAAAATAACAAATTTTCACAGTAAGTTCATGACTGTTTGAAGAGTATGTATTTTTTATATACAATAATTATCCACTGATTGATTACATATTCAATCAACGTATTACCTTACATGTGGCAACATTGATCGAACCTACAGAATAAATGCCAATAGTGACTGACATACGTCAACTGTCACAATTCAAAGTGAGGTTTGGTTGACCTTGGCGCTGGCGCACAAAGTTTACTTTTAATCAATAATTTTAATTTAAGTTGAATTCCATTTAAAATTCAGAAACACACCGGCGATACCAAACCCAATACTGTCGTGAGATACAATTTTAACCAAATGACAACGTATATTTTATCAAATTTCTGGGTATAATCAACACGTGGGTTTGTTTATATTCGTGGGACAGGTTTTCGGGTCTTATTGTGTTAACGTACAACAACAGAAGCATGGAAGGTAATAAAATTAATAATCAGGAGCTTCTATTGTATGTTTAATTCAGTTGTTTTTATTTCTGATACCAAATATCTATGTAATCAGTAACGAGACTGTACGGTTTGGATTGAGGGTCACACCCTCTTTTTTCGTTTTTTATCGACACAAATCAATTTCTGTTATGATGATAGGCTTTAAAAGGTGACACAGATTATAAACACAACAAATAAAAGCCTTAAAAACAATCATTTTCGTCTTCTGCCTGAGATGTCTCGCATTCATTTTGTTTCGTTTTTTCGTCCATAGGTCTTCTAGTACCTCAAAAAGTAAGGTTTTTCTGAATTGCTTTTTTTTCTCGATCGCAGTTACGCTAATTAGCCAGCAAAACTCAGGAAAAAACTAGACACAAAGACTGCATTTAATATCTGCTTAATTTGTTTTTAGAAGTCCCCCCGTTGGAAGTCGCAGATGACAATGACGATTCGGACGAATGGGATGAGATGGAGGTGGCTGGTGAGCAAACAACATGTCTGTTCTGCCCTTCTCAATTTTTGACAATAGCAGTAGCCCTTGATCACTGCCGAACAGAGCACAACTTTGACTTGTTAGAATTAAAAAGTAAATATAACATGGACTGTTATTCCTACATCAAAATGATCAACTACATTAGAATGCAGAAACCTGACCCGAAAGTGATAACGGAGTCTCCAGTCGCCTTATGGGAGAATGATATTTATTTGAAGCCTGGGGAAATGGAGTCATGGTTAATGTATGGTAGGGTTAAATTTTATGATATTTAATATAGATCTTACAGTCATAGGTGAACCAGTGACATGCCTAATAATTTGTTCCAGGAACTCTTTAATGGAACTTATTCTACCAATTTTGTTTTATCAGATTGCACTTTACATTAATACAATTTTATTTTGCTGCTGAAGTATAAAGGTGTAATAAAAATTAAAAAAAAAATATGTTGGATACTGGTCTTTTGTACTTTGTTCAGATGAAATATAATTTAATGGTGTGTATCCACTGGATAAAATTTCGTGAATAATTTGGGAACAGTTTGTGAACAGTTCAAAAACTGTTCATGAACTCTTAGTTTGGTGAATGCCCACTATGATATCTAAGATCCAGCTAACATGTGCTTTAATGTTACCGACAGTCAGCGGGCATTTGGCGAACACCATGCTAACGGGGTCAACGACACTAATCTTGCACGAGATGTTCGCAAACTGTTCGCTAATATGCCAGGAACATTTTACAAATAGGTATTGGATGTTCGAGAGCGTTCGCCGGTGGATACGCACCATAAGGAGTCTGATCATTACTAATAAAATTCTGACTACAATCTTAATTTTAAATTTCAGTTTGAAAGTTTGTCGCAAAATTTGGGAATCAGAGTTTAATGTAGAGTTCCATAGAATGATTTTTCGCGGAATTATCGCTCAGAACAAGTTATGTTTGGTGATCAATAACATGGGAAATAATAATTGTACTGAAAATGTAAGGAGTCTTGTTATTGATTGATTTAAGTAAAAAAAAATAGCCGAAGGAAGTTGATTTAGATAGAGATTAAAAACTCGTTAATTGGGGATATGATAACTTGGTATAACTGTACAAATAATGGATGGGATAAGGATATGGACGGCAGCTTTTCACTTCAAAGGAACTCTAAAAAAAATTTAAAATATTGGATTTAGAACGATCGAATTTGTTTTTGTTGAAATCAGTTTAAAGATGATCTTTTAATTCTTTTTGTTTAAATTGTTTTTTTAACAGTAATTAATATTTTCCTTATTAAAAAATGTTATAAGTAGGACTTAAACATGTTGCCTAAAACTTACCAATAACTCAGCCTCTAATTTTTATTGAAAATAAAGTATAATGACAAAACTAAAATCAGTGATGGGCTTCTTCCAAATTTATTCCAGTGGTCTACATGAGTTTGACGGTTCCCTCATTCCCTGCTGAGCAAAAAATGTGTACACCTTCCCTAAGGAAATTCAGAATCGCCAAATATGAAAGGAACTTATAATTACGCGTGTTGCAGATTTCGATGATTTGGGTAGTGCACCGTCAACCCCCCATTACGCCATAGATGGGAAAACACCGATTAGCTCAATAAATTACTCCGATCTTCAGCGCCAAATACACGATCTCAGGCTAGAGGTAACGCTATATTTTCCCAACAATTCCCTCTTAAATTTGTGATTTTTAGTTGAGGCACAAGGATATGCTGCTGGAGAATGCCCGAAGAGACATCGTACAAATGAAGGAAGTCACCAGAACAATTGTAGAAGTTGGTGACGCACCAGACGCTTACTCAGATGGTAGATTGTCTATGGCGCCAGATAGCGACTATTTTCATTCTTATTCTCACTTTGGGATACACCATGAAATGCTCAATGTTAGTTAACTTGTTTGTAAATGGCTTTGGGTGATACTCGAATTTCAGGACAGAGTTCGCACGGAGAGTTATAGGGACGCAATTTTAAACAATTCGAATCTATTTAGGGATAAAATCGTATTAGATGTCGGTTGCGGCACCGGTATTTTATCGATGTTTTCAGCCAAAGCTGGAGCTGCCAAAGTTTTTGGCATCGATCAGTCTGAAGTTGTTTATAAAGCGATGGATATTATTAGGTAAGATTCTGGATTATGCCTCAATTGGTTTATTTTTTTGATCTTTTTGCGCAGAGAGAACAAACTTGAGGAAACTGTTCATCTAATCAAAGGTAGGATTGAAGAGACCAATTTACCAGCAGATAAAGTTGATATCATCGTTTCTGAGTGGATGGGCTACTTTCTTTTGTTTGAGGGCATGTTGGATAGTTTTATCTACGCAAGGGATAAGTATCTAACTTCTGGAGGTCAAGTCCTGCCAAATAGATGCAACATAAGCATCGTTGGAGTGGGAGATATTGGTAATTTTTTTTTAAATTTACACTTTACCGCTGTTTTTGAATGTATGCTGCTGATACATTAATGTGGAGAAATTAAATGGGCATTTCTGTCATAACACTTTAAAAATACTGCCACATGCTAGCATAAATTTCACAACAAGACATGTCGAATTTTGAGAGTGAGATTGAAACTTGCAGAAAAAACGACGAATTTTGTAAAAAAGTCGAAATATTCAGACTTTCTTGTTTAAAAAAAAAAAGTTAAAATTTTTAGAACAAGCACAATTTTGAGGAAAGTGCAAATAATTTGAAGAGAAATTTTTACAAATAAATTAAAATTTTCACAAAAATTTGTAATTTAGAAGTTTCGAAGTTTATAAAAAAAGCCCAGTTTTGAGACAAAACCGCTTTTTAAAAATAAAATCGAAACTTCGGAAAATACGGACGATTTTTGAGAGCAAAGTCAAAATTTCTACAAAAAGACGAATGCTGAAATAAAATTTTCGAAAACAATTCGTATTTTCTAGAGACAAAGACGAATATTAAAATAAACGATTGAATTTTATGATAGAAGTGAAAAATATAAGAACACGGCAATGCATCCTGTACACAACAGGTACTCTGAAAACAGTATGCCAGGTGGTTCAAATTAGATAAAAGTTAAAAATTATTTTTATTACTTATCGTTTGTAGAATTATATTGTTTTACATCATTTTAAAGATTCTAAAAGATGTAATTTTCAAATGTCCTTTTTTTAATTATTTTAAATGATATTAAAAGCGAAAGATCCGTTTTTTATCAGGTTGTCTGCAAAATGGCTTTCCCAAAATTTGGTTTGATATTTTGTCTCCACGAAAGCCATCTCTGAAAGGAAAAACTATGTTTATTGTTTTTTTTTTAATGTGTATGCGTTCTGAATTCGCTCCTTTTTCGCCTTTTTTTTAAAGTACAATTCACTCGCAAAGTACAACCTTATATGCCCTTTGGACTCCTGCATATCGGGTGCGGAAATAAAGATATTGTAGATGGTTACGAATCACCTTTTTAAATAAGGATGGGTTGTAATTAATTTAAATAAAAATTCGGCTGTGGTAGGGATATGTTATCGTTTTCTATCTCTGTAGAAATTCTGTTTCACCAAGTTTTTAATTCTTTCAGAAAACTATGAAAAAATGATAACATTTTGGGATGACGTCTATGGTTTTAAAATGAACTGTATGAAAAAAGAAGTGCTTCAGGAAGCCTTTATTGACACAATACCTCAAGATAAATTATTGACAACACCTAGTGTACTCTTAGATATAGATCTTCTGACGTGTAATAAGAACACTTGCGAGTTTAGCTCCAAATTCACCCTAAAAGCCAACAAAGATGGAATTCTCACTGCAATAGCTGGTTATTTTGATACTTTCTTCGAACTAGAAAAAGCCGTCGAATTCTCCACAGGCCCACACACCACTAGAACGCATTGGCAACAAACCGTATTTTACTTGAAGGACACAATCTCACTCAAAGAAGGTAACAATTATTAAGTTATGTAGATTATTGTCCTTTATTTTTATTTATAATTGTAAAAAGACTGAAAAATTGTGCATAAATATAATTTTTAACTAGATAATTAAAAAACTTTCCTAATTTTTCAGACAAAATATAAATTGAATTCTTTTAAACAGACTACGAAAAAATAAACAGTGAGAAAATAGACAATTAGTTTTGCTCAGTCGGATGTGTTTTAAAAGGATGCAAATGTTAAAATATTTTGTTTACAGGCGAATCTATTGAGGGTTCCCTCTCATGTACAAGGTTGAAGAAGAATACGAGAGGTTTGTCTGTTACCATATCACTAAGAGGGAGCCAATATCACTACCATTTAGATTAAAATATTTGGAATAATTCATTTTGTATTAATTAAAAGTTTTAATAAAAACCTGTACCTAAATCGAGTACTTAAATTAACCATAATTTATTTACAATCTAAAATCCATTATTTCTAACTCTAAATACGTCATTTAATGGATTGTACACAGTCCTTTGGGTGGTATAGAATGGTAGCCTTCTGTTGTAGTCTGACTGGACGTCGGCGCGAAGGATTACAACACCTGAAACGAACAAATTTGTATTCTTTTTCTCTCGTTGGTTAACCAGTAAACTTACCTGAGGGGTTGACTTTGACTTTAATTTTGGTTTGTGAAGAGAGAACGCCATAATCGACATCTTCATATAAGTCCTAGAAAAATAACACTGTGATTAGCTTGTTTTAAAATTTCACATAATGCAGTCAAAAGCTAAACGAATATTCAGAAAATATAGTAATTTTTGCAAAAATGATCAATCTCATAAGAAAAAAGGACAAATTTTAAGACAAACTGTCAATATTTTGAGAGAAACTAATTTTGAAAAAAATTAAATTTGAAATGAATCATCACATCATTTTAAATATGGAGCTTAAAGTAGATTCGAGATTAAGGTCGAAAAGTTGGCAAATGTAAAAAATTTAGAAGTTTAATTAAAAATTGCAAACTTCGATTTTAAAATCAACATTTAGAGATGTAATAAAAATCTAAAATTTAAGTAAACTTAAAATTTCTAATTAAAGGCATTTTTATTAAGACTGATCTCAAAGTTTTGAAATTTTTGTAAGCTGGACTTTAATTTCAAAATGTCTACATTCATTCGAGTTTTTGATTTTATTTCATAGTAAAAAAATATATAGAAATCTCAAATTTGAACTTGAAAATCTAAAAAGGTCAACAATTCAAAAAAAAAGAATCAAAATTTTGAAAAAAGTATTGTTTCAGAAAACCCGGCATTGAATTTTCTCAAAACTAACTTAGCAGTAAATTTTGATTAAAATAATAGTCAACATTTCTAAAAACATAATTTATATACATCACATTTTGAAATAAAAGTTGTAATTTCGAAGTTGTATTTTCAAAAAGGCGTCTTTCAGAAAAATATAACTTAAGAAAAATGCCGGCATTTCAAAAAAGACGATTTTTGAAATTTTCTTTCAAAAAGTAAAATTTTGAGAATCAATTTGAAATTTTGAGAATAAATTCGAAATTTCGAAAAAGATGAATTTCGATAAAAGAGTCATTTCTAGAAATGTTGAATATCAAAATTTCAGATAATAATCCAAACTTTAACTTTTAAAAAAGCCACCTAGTAAAAATTTCTCGAAATTCAGATTCCACAAGGTCAACATTTTCAGAGAATATCACTGTTCAGAAAAAAGGGAAAATCTCAAAAGAAAACGATCGAATTTTGGGGAAGAACGTCGAAATCGAGAAAAAATTCGACATTTTCCAGAAGTCGATTTAAAGAAAAAACGTCGAATTTTGCGGATAAAGTCGAAACGCAATAAAAATTTAAAAACTAGTCGAAATTCCAAGAAAAAGTCAAATTTGGAAATCAATGGAATTTTTGCAGACATCCAAGGAGCCGATTTTTCTTAATAAAGTTGAAATTAAAAAAAAGGAAATTTTGAAGGAAAATAGTGGAAATTCGGAAAAAAGACAAATTTCGATGAAATTAGAAAATTTTGAATGTAAACTTTTAAGAAAATACGGTTAAAATTTGAGAATACTCCTTCTGAAGACGAATTTTGAAAAAAATCAAAATTTTGAGAAAAAGACAAATTTTAAGGAAAAAGTTAAGATAAAGCCGTATTTCGAAAATAGATTGATTTAAAAAAAAATATTAAAATTTCCAAATTAAAGACGAATTTCGAGAAAAAAATCGAAATGTTAAAAGCAAAACTAATTATAAAAAAAGAAGCGAAAATTTTAGAAACATCGAGGTTTAAAAAAAGATCGAAATAACGAGAAAAAGATTAAATTTTCAAGGACAAATTTATTAAAAATTCAAAATTGCTCAGTAAAATTTTATCAAAATTTCGAAAACTGGGTGAATTTTGAGAAAAAGTCGAAATTTGTTCTTTGAATATTTATTTTATTTTAAGTGTTTAAACCAGAGGGAGACGAGGGCTTCGCCCTATCCAATATAGAAACGATTTTTTCCTTTTGTAGGGGCCGTTATTGCCGTTATTGCGTTTGTTCGAGTCTGTCAGCATTATATATCTCGGCCTTTATAGCCAGGCTCAGCATCTGACCTACACTCAGGGCCGGTCCAAGGCATGATGCAAGTGATGCCTAGCATCAGGGCGCCACTGTAAGGAGGCGCCTTACAAATTTATCTTTAAGAATAAAATATAGACAGTTTATTACGACCAATTTTCAAATACAAACATAAATTAGGAGTGAGGTCATTTCTCGGATAAATATTCCAAATTTCAAAATTATGATGTCGACAAAATATGAATGAAATATATAATTTAGTTGATGCTTTGTTAAACTTTCCACTGCGCACTTTTATGGCATCTTTTCGTTACGCCAGGTGAGGGTGATAATGGTCAACGAGAGAAAGGTATTCTTTAAGTTATAAAAATTTATTAATTCTGTGAAATTCAGAAAAAAGCACAATACACCATATCACCGTTTCGCCTTAGTTCCGAGCCGAGTAGGTACTAATTTTTTTAGTTTTTCATTGTGTCTTTGAGGAAGAAAAAAAAAGCAATTCCGGTACATTGCTAAAACTGTCCACTTTACAACCACCCTATTCTCGCATATGACAACTTATGTTTTATTGTAACTCACAAAAAACTTTAAAAAGTGTTTTATTTTAGTTTTCCCCCAACATATATTACTCGTGCCTCGGGTTAACTTAGCAATCCGTATAATATTGGGGTTCCGTGCCTTAAATAGGAAAAAACGGAACCTTTATAATCTCACTTTGGTGCCCGTCCGTCCGTTTGTCACAAAGAGTTTTTTCTCGAAAACTATGTAACGTAGAAATTTCAATTTTTGCACATCGTTAGTTCTCGATGATTCACGCAAACACCGCCAGCCAACTATTAAAAAAAGAAAATATTTTATAATAAAATGGGAAGGTTAATTTGGTCTCCAAAAAAATCAAGCTTTAGTTAAGATATCGTGTGAGATAGCAATTGAAAGAGCTACCTCTAAGGATCCTAAAATATTTTTTTATAATTTTCAGTTCAACCGTCTTAAAGATATAGCTCAGAACGTGTCAGAAATGACCTATACTCGTTGGTTTCTACAGATGAAATTTAAAATTTAATAGTGGTAGTAGATATTGAGCCACAGATTATCGAAAAAGTGCAGTTTTTTTCGATATCGTTACAATTGCTGAGAAAAAAAATATTTTATGGAAAAATAGGTGCTCGCATTCCAAGGCTCTTTAACCCAAATAGTAATAATTTTTTCAAATAAAAAACTTGATTTAGCTGAAGAATAGAACGCAGATCAAATTTGTCTTTTACATTATTTGAGATGAATATTTTTGGAGTTGGCACTAGTTTATTAAATTGCTCGAAACGTAGTCATTGCGGTTGCCGTTTAAATGTGTTAGTCATCGACTTATTGCGAATCGCGCATGAATGGTTTTTACATGACATTATCATCACAGTTATCAGTTCCATAAATATTGAGATTCATTGTAGAAACTAGTGTGTATGTCTGAAATTTGACAATTTATAACACAATTATAACACAATATATATATATATATATATAACACAAGAAAACTTGGATAACTTGGATTGACTGTTCAGTGTAGTAATTGGTAAGGAACCCTAATTGTGCGAGCCCAACTCACTTTTGGTTGAATTTTTTAATTATACTTAAGAAAAGTTCTGCAAAATTTTCGCAATTTCTCCTAGTAATTTTTTGAGAAAATGTATCATAATACCTTATGGCTGTTGTGTTGTTAACAATTTATTTATTATGACAGTAAACATGTTTATAGTGTGTAGTATACTAGGTGTAATTATTACTTGTGTATTTTTTATGTTAATTAACCAAATTATATTTTATAGGCTTGGTTCTCTATGTAAATTTTTATTACTCGAAAATTAACCCTAATGCTGCCTTTAAAAATATTGGGAGAGGGGCGCTATAAAAGAAGTTCGCATCAGGGCGCCGACAACCCCAGGGCCGGCCCTGCCTACACTTATTCCTTCCAGTTTCCAGATCTTCCGGTCGTAATGTTTCTTTTCCAGTCAAATTATATCTGTATCGTTTTCAGCTAAGTTGAGTTTAATCAGGTGTTCTTTAAAGTTCTCGTGGCCAGTGAGTAGACATAGTGCTTCGCTTAGTCTGCTTTTATTCATTGCAGTAAGTGCTTTAGCCCTTGGTTGCAAGGAAGGAGACGGTTATTGTCAAAAAAAGTTGGAATTTCCAGCAAATTGGATTTAAAAAAAGCTGCTGAAATTTCCAAAGGAAATTTTCCAAGAATTTTTGATCTTATACAAAAGTTGAAAATTTTCAGAAAATATTTTTCAAAATTTTAATTTTTGGGAAGACGAATTTTAAAAATGATCCGACAAATTTTCAAAAAGAGGCACATTTTGATAAAGTAACCGAAATTGATATCGGATTTTAAGAAGCGCCGAAATTTTCAGAAAAAGTCGAATTTTGAGGAACAGTGCAATTTCGAGAAAAAAAAGAAGTAACGAAGAATTTTTAGTAAAATTTTTAAATTTTAAGAAAGCCAGATTTTGATAATAGAAATTGAATTGTAAAAACAAATTGGAAATTGTAAAAAAAGACAAATGTTGTAAAAAAAGACGAATTTTGAGAAAATAGTCGATATTTAGAGAAAATGTCAAAATTTCAAGGAAGGACGAATTTTGAAAAAGTGGTAAAAGTCCCCCTAGTTGAATATAAATTTTCGATTGATTGCTTGTACTATACCCTGCCTAATGCTAGCTATGAAAACATTAATATGTTATTAACTTTTTGTTTTGTAGAAAGGAACCAAAGCACTTGGATTCCTTGTGCAGAATTTTTACTTGTCGAACGCACTCAGCTGAATGGTTCTTCTTGTGTTAGGTTTTAAAATGAGACCTGGTTCTTTTTTACAGCAGTGAAAATTATCGTATATGCACTTTTTATGAAAATTACTTTTTTTTTAACTATCTGAAGGGAATTCTGGGTTTCTTTCTTGTCGAAAAATAACGCAATAATATAATTTTTTTTTCAATATCTTTTTTCTAAATATAATATCTTTTATGTGCACTCAATATAAAAATGTCAGTGGTAAAATCTTCTATGTGATTATTTTATTATCATTATTATAGATCAATTCATTTCAGATGGTAAGAATATAAGTGATATAAATTAAAATAATAAAGCGCAAACGCATAACAAAAAATGTCAAATTGTAGACAAAAGACAGCAGACTCATCGAAAAATGAAAGAATGGCTAAAATTACTGTCGACGGTTCCTAGTTACTACTGTAGAAGCACCAATACCTGCACATATATGGAATCAATTTTAGGTCCTTTTCTCACATGAATAATGTGTTTAAAGAATTGGGTAAACAAAATTCAATAAAAGATTTCAAGAATATTCTTCTTGGATATTTTAAAAAAATCAGAATATTCAGATACACTATCCTCCCAAAGACCAATTCGACATCTGGTTATTAAGTAAAAATGGTTAGTCAAGATGTGTATGACACGAAAAATGATGCTAGAGATGCTAAGAACATGGCCAAGAGTGAAGCTAATGAAAATCATTTAGTACTGACCATGGACCTTCAAGTGTGCTGTTTTGTTCGAAAATTGAGGCTTCCTCGATATATTATTACAAACAAAAGTTGCAACTACATAATTTTACAATTTTAGTTCTAAATAATAAAGATGTAACGCTGTATGTATGGGTATGCATCAAACGGTGGTGTGATTTCTAATGAATTCACTAATTGTATCATCATCATTGTATCTTATATTTATAAAATTAGCGTGTTTACGATAATATCTGATGGATGTAACTATCAAAATAGAAACAGAGCATTAGCTAATGTGCTAAGAAATTTGGAAAGTGAGAAAAATTTAATCATTCGATAGTTATTTCTTGAGATAGAACTTACAATGATGGAATGTGATAATGACAAGGCTACACTAGAAAAATACTTTATTTCGCCTCTGAACTCTCCTAATGATTACGTAGCCCACCTTTTAAAACAACCATATAATGTAAAAATTTTGAATTACTCCTTTCAAAATTACATCTAATGACTAATATCCAGTCATTGCGATCTGGAAAAAAAACAGCAGACCCACATGTTACTGACATAAGAGCAATAGAGTATCGTCCTAATGGAGATATTTTATACAAAACTTGACATACTATATAGCCATTATGAATTGTTGACGCAAAGAAAAGTAAATGTAAACGAAGTGCAAAGGCCAGTCTAGCTTTATGAAAGACCTGTTCTCATAAGTGAATCAAAATGGAAATGTGTAAAAGAATTGAAAAAAATTGTTAGAAAAAGATCAGTATAGTTTTAGTGACAATATTCCATTTCAATTTCAAACCGATAAAAATAATAAAAAAGATAGAAATAAAAAGTAAGCTACTGTAAATATAATTTTGTTAAGAAGTAAGTTTTTTAAACCACTTATGTGCACATATTTAAAAATTGTAAAAGCTTTCATGTGTTATATGTTACCCGAAATATAAAATTTTGTCTATAAATCATAAACAGTTGTTTTATAGGTACATAAACATATCATTATAATACCAGATTTAAAAGAAAAATGGTCTATCTTTTCATTTCGAAAAAAATATGTTTTTTGTTTCCCTGTAAAATTGACTTTTTAACACATAGAAGCTTTTTTCACGGTAGCGACGATATGCTAAAAATCTACTATTTAAGAATTTGTGGGCTTGGTTCCTTTCTGCAAAAAGCCGTCGAATGAGCATTTTATTTGTTAGACATTTTTGGGTCAGAACTTATAGTTACACAAATGAGGAATAATAAGCGAGTAATAAGAATCATTCTTGCATATTTCGAAACTTCGTAATTTGTCTGGTATTAGCGGAAAACGTATAATTATTTTAGACTTTCTCGCATAATGCTATTGCGTTCAAAAATTTACATCCATCGACATATCGCTAAAAGCCTTGCGCAATGCGAAAGAAGTAAGACACCCAATATTTACATTTTTCTACGTAATTTCACGCGACAGTAACCCGCTGAAACTTCCACTTTCAAAACTATTTCCTTGAAAGGAGTGATTTTCCTGCGACAAGGTCGGGTCAAAGTCAATATCGTCAGTTTAAAACTCACCATGCATAGGGAATTGGTGCAGTAACGAGCCGCTCAATTAACAGAGGTGCATAATGCGTAATAACGTCGGTACAATGAGCAATTGTTTGCCTTAAGTGGGTTAGTGTGTGTAAATAAGAGCATAAAAAAGCGACGTACCTCGACCCGATATCCTGTGGGTGATGTCAGTCCTAATTCCTTTAATGTGACTGCAACATCAGAAGGCGTACCGTCCGTCCTTCTGTTGACAAACGCTATGGCATACGAGAAGTAATTCTGGTAGAGCGGCGTTATCGGCCTTGACCAGATTTCAATTCCTTTGTGCTGAAACATAATTAAACAAATTGAGTGCATTTTTTATTTTCATCGAGAATATTATTTCATGGAAAAAAAACTGATCGTTTATATCTTTAAAATTACCACAAAATACAAAACTATCATTGAATTTTGCAGGCCCCATTGCTTAGCGCTGGTCCATCTTTGTCTATACATAAAGGAAATGACCCGCATGTAAAACCTATCAGCCCATATTTACACAACAGGAACTTTTAGGTTTATATTAGTGCATGGGTAAAGAAAGGCAAATAATAATGTTTATCTGTATTTGATTTCTATGAGGGCGTAGAGTAGGCATAAATTAAAAAAATATAAACTTATCACATTCCTGTCGAAAATTCAACTTTAAAAATTGAAATTGTCCCCTGAAACCAACAAAGATAAAAAAACACAACAAAGGTTGCTCTGACGAGTTTCGATAGCCAAGCTATCATCTTCTGAGGATACTTTAAACTCAAAATTTCTCTCTTTTTATCAAAAATTTAAATTATTTCTCAACATTTCAACTTTGAACCCAAAATATCGGTTTTAATTTCCAAATTAAAACCTTAAAACTCAAAATGTTGATTTTAATTGCAATACGAAACTACTTTTCCTTGTTGATTTTTTGATTTTTCAAAAATTTCCACTGAAAACTTCGAAATTTCGATCTTAATTTCCAAAAGATTTTAAGCTCAAACTTTTAATTTAAAGCGCAAATTTTTGATTTTAATTTCGAGATCTTCACCTTCTCAAAATTTTGATTGTGAACTTGCAATTTCGACTTTTACTCGAAATGTCAATTTCACTCTCCAGATATCGAATTTAATTTCTCTGATTCGATTTTAAACTCGAAACTTCGAGAAACATGCTTTTCATTAGAATTAGAGATTTCAAATTTTCGTAAAATTTCGACTTTAGGGGACGTTCATAAATTACGAGTTGTTTAATCCCTGCTCCTTCCCCCTTGCAGAGATTTTGTGATTTAAATGGACCTCTTACAAAGTCCCTTAGAATTCTTGGGCATGGGGCCAACTATGAGGTTCGGGCTCCTTGTGTTCTGTGCAGGGCATCGAAACACTATTTTTTTTGTTCCGGTTTTCGGTTTTCGTTCCGGGAAAAAAATCATGTCCGTTCCGGTTTTCGTTCCGACAAAGATAGCGGTTTTTTCCGGTTTTCGGTTCAGTTCCGGGTGATTTTTTTTTTTTAATGTTTTAAATGTTTTTATTTAAATTCATTTTCTAACATAATTCAGGAAATGTGCTCTCCCTTTTTTTTAATATAACAGCATACAACTACTATGGTAATGCTTAAAATGTGAAGAAAATATTTTTCGATTTTTCGAGTTTAAAAAATTCAGGTTGAAACTCTGGATTATGGGTTCATTTTGGGTTCAAACTTCAAAAAAACCTCGGACTTTATAAAAAAAAATAGCTGATACCCGCGTTTTCGCCTAGGGGAAAAAAGAAAAAGGATCCTTGTAAACTGTTACGGGCTTTATCGGATCGAATTGATTCACACGTGAATTGAAAATAATTCCCACTTTATTACTAAACTAAACTTGGATCACCACAATTGAAGAATTAACTCACTTATTATTTACTTCTACTAACTCACTAATTACACTGACTCTAACTGACTGACTCGAGGAAAAGCTGACCGCCTTATATAGTTTTGGCATCCAGATTCTAGAACAATCCGGCAGATAAGGCTTATCGTTTGCCGAAATTTCGGGAACGCTTATCTGCCGTTTGCTTCGTTATCGCGGTCGCTTTCCTCTTATCAGATCATTCTAGAAACTTTTCTTATGTACTAAATTCTACAATTCTATTCTAAATTCTATTCCATCTATTTACATTGCGTTACAATACTTTTTGAAAGTTTCGACTTTTCTGAAGAATTCAATTTTTATTGAAAATTTTGACTTATTTCGAAAATATCGACAATAAAAACCACCACTTTTTCACAAAGTGGATTTTTTCTCATTCGACTTCCAAATTTTCGAAATTTTAACCTGATTTTGAAGTTTTCGACTTTTTTTTCAAAATTTTGATTTTTTTGAATATTCCAAATTCCTCAAAATTCTGTCTTATTTGATTGGTTTTAATTTTTTGAATACTTTATTTTTATAACTTTTGTTCTTGTTAAAGATTATATATTTGGAAAATTTCAAATTTTTTTGAATATTTGGAATTGATCTCGAAGCTTGAATGTTCTCGAGTGTTTGTTTTTTTTATTCAACTTTTTTTCAATTTACACTTTTTCGCAAAATTCTGACTTTCTAAAAATGATTACTTTTTGAAAAGTCTGCCTTCGATTTTTATTGAAAAGCCTTAAAAATTTTTCGATTTCTTTAAAGCATTTCGTCATTATATTTTGAAAAATTTGAAATTCAAATGTTCTTTTTTTAGGTTCCACTTTTTTTAAATGTTTATTTATTTTATTAATAGCAAGGCTTTTTCAGTTTGACCTTTCTCTGGAATTTTAATTTATTTTCCAAATTCTAAATTTTTTGAAAATCGTTATACATAATTTCGATCTTTTCTGCAAATTGTTATTTTTTTTTTCAAAATTTTGTTTTTTTCCGTGAATTTAATGATGTTGACAAACTGACTTTTAAAAACTTCTACCATGTTTCTTAAAATTTTTGACGTTGGTCCAACTTTTGATAATTTCTTAGTTTTGATGTTTTTTGAAAACTGAGATTTTTTTTAAATTTCGACTTTTTCTCGAGGTTTCGGGTTTTATGTAGTAAACTAAACTTTTATTTGAAAAATTAGATTTTCCTTTAATTTTTGTTTTTTGAAAAATTAAATTTTCCTCAAAATTTCGACATTTTTAATATTTTCGAACCTTTTTCAGAATTTAGACCTTTTTTTGAAAATTTCGACCTTTTATCATCAAAATTTCGACTTTTTCTCGAAGCCGTAACTTTTTCAGAATTTGATTTTTTGGAAAATTGCATTTTTTCGAAATTTTGACTTCTTGTAAAAAAATTGACAACACAAAGTTTTTTTTCTCAAAATTTTGGATTTTTTATATTATTTTGTTGAAACATTATTTTTTGACAACCTTTATCTTTTTTTGAAAATCCCCACTTTAGCTATTTCTTGAAGTTTTATCTTCTTTTCTTGATAACTCCGACTTTGTCCCGAAAATTTTCACTCGTTTTAAAATTGTAACTTTTTGAAATATTTGAATTTTATTAGGATTTTAATCCGTTTTGAACATTTTTACCTTTTATCATCAAAATTGGTACTTTTTTCGAAGTTAAATATAGCTTCATTCAAAATTTAAAGTTTTTTTCGAAATTTCCATTTTTGTTCAAAAGTTCGAGTTTTTGTGATAACTTCAATATTTTTTCAAAATTCGCCCGTTCCAGAAATTTTTTAATTTTGCTGATAAATCCGAATTACCAATTTTTAAATTTTGAACGAATTCTACAAAACGAATTTAAGGCTTAACTAAAATTCGATTTTAAAGCTGCCTAAATTCAAAACAATCTGAAAAAAAAATCGCAGTTTCGAGGCTAAAGTCGAATTTTTAAGAAATAAGCCAAATATAGCGTAAACAAAGCCAGATAAAAATTGGTAGTTTAAATTAGACATTTTCTAACATGTCATCGTTTCAATTTCAAGATCTCGGCTTTAAATTGAAATATGAATGTTGTATTTTTCTCTTGAAATTTTGACTGAAATTCCTTATTTCTAGTAAAAATTAGAAATAGCGAGATTTTATCGCAAAATTTGAGAAAAAAAGCCAAATCCAGAAATTTTCGGAAGTTTTATGAAGTCGGCATCGTAAAACAATCATTAGAATTTGAAATATCGAGAAAAAAATTGGCATATTGAAAGTAAAGAGAAATTTGAAGGTAAAAATTCAAGAAAACTCGAAATTTTAATAATAACTTCAGAAAATAGGGGTATCAGATTACAAAAGGGAAAATCCAAATTTGAGAAAAAACCAAATTTTGAGTGCTTGTTCTGAAGAAAAAGTTGTAATTTTCGGAAAAATTCGCATTTGCAAATAAAATTGCCAGGAAACTGTGTTTCAATGAAAAAGACTCCACTGCTCGAGTCTATATTTACAATAGCACATACAATTTTTATTTTAAACTCGAAATTTTAGTGAAAGAAAAGAAATGTTTCGGAAAAAGGTCCAAATTTCAAAAAAGAGCCAAAAATGTTGAAAAAAGAATATTCAAGTTATACAACTTAAAATTCAATTTGGCTTGAAATTTTGAGAATAAAATGAATATTTTCTTAGAAAGGGTGGAAATTGTAAGTTTCTAATTGAACTTTCAAAAAATGTTATTTAAAGTAAATTCGTAGTTTTGAGATGAAAGTTGCACGAATTTGTGTAAAGTTTTGAAAAGGAAATTTCTAAAAAAATCCCAAACTTTAGTGTAAAGTAAAAATTATTTTAAAAACATACAAATTCAACGAACCGAAATAAACCGTTATTTTTTTCCGGTTCTGTTCCGGTTTTCGTTCCTACAAAATAACGGTTTTTTCGGTTTTCGGTTCAATTCCGGTTCGAAGCCCTGGTTCTGTGTATTGGGTGCAAAGGAGATTCGCGTATTGTAGGGCTCTATAATACCCTCTACAGGTAAAACGACATAATAAAGAAAAGAAGGTTTATTTAATTCATAATTTTCGTTTTGACGAATGCAAACAAATAGTTTTTTTTTTGAAAATCTCAACCTTTTTACTCCATTCACTAAAAGAAGGAAGTTCTCGTTAATAGCTCCCATCATGAATGGGGTAGAAATTGACTTATCAAATGAGACAAAATACCTAGGTTTAATTGTAGACCAGAAACTTACTTGAAACAAGTTCATATTTCAAATAGAATTTAGAAAGACATGTCGATTAACTTGAATATAATTTTTTATTGCGAATGTCCGCTGCATACCATCTTTTTTAATTAAACTTGTCGCACAAAGTGTCAACAAGCGCGTTACTCATTAAATTTTGTAATTAGGTTTTGCATCATCTATTCATATTTCCTTTTATGTTTTGTAAATATAGCTGCAATAATGCGGTTAAACAATGAATGCCACGGATCACACAATAAATACGACTTTTTCTTAACATACTTCTGTGTGTTACACCATTGTTTTGTGTATTAATATACATAATAATAAAAAACAGAAACCACTGCAAAACATTTTTTTTTAAATCTAGCTTGTTAAATGTGCTACACAATCAATAAAAGAACGATGTCTCGTTTTTATTTTGAGCACACTTAGGAATGTGCCTCATTTTAGAGAATTTATCCTTTGGAATAAACATAAAATATTTTTAAGTTCGTATATTATTCTGCAACAGTGGCGTGTCGTGACTTTCAATAATGGGGAAGCTGATCTGGAACAAATATTTAGATGTTTGCTCTCGATTCTAGTAGCGTCAAAAAATGCTCCTTTATTTATATTGCAAAATACAAAATTCTGACCCTTACTTAAAACTCTAGTGGAAATTAACAACAAAAGTTGAAATTTCGATTTTAAAGCCCAATGTTTGGAAAAAATCCTAATTTAACTTTAAAGGTCGAAAATTCTAGAAATTATTCCAAACTAGTTTTAAAAGAAATTTTCAGTTTTCTGGTTTCGAAACTTTGAGAAAAAAATTAAAATATTGAGGGCTACTTAAAATTTATAAAACGAATTCGAGATCTAACTCGAAAGTTAAATCTTGAAGCTGACATTTTTAAAAAAGCTGAGAAAATTAGGAAATACTTTGAAATTTGGATTAAAAACTCACCTAAAACAAATATAATTTTCAAATTTTCGTTCTTTAAATTTTAACGCGATATTTGGATTAAAATCAATTTATTTAGTTATTTAAATTCAGTTTTGACACTAAATTATGTGAAAAATCGACAAGTTTTTTAAAATTTTGCAGAAAACGTGTCCAATTTGAGACTAAGATCAATATTTCAAGCAGTCAAAGCACCATTTCTATAAAAAGAAGTCCACTTTTTGAATTTTGATTTGAAATGTTAAAAATTGGTATACAAATCTTGTCCCCTAAAACCAATAAAGATTAAAAAACACAACAAAGGTTGCTCTGCCGCGTTTCGATAGCCGAGCCATTATCTTTATAGAGATACTCGAAATTTTATAGAAAAAATTTAAAAGTTTTAGGCTTTATCTACGAATTCTGAGAAGAAACTCCGAATTTCGAAAACTTCTAAAAAAAATCCTGACATTTCTGATTTTTTTTTGTGGAACGGACTGGTCCTTGGTTATCTTCAAAAATTGAAAAACAAATCTTGTCCCCTGAAACCAAGAAAGATTAAAAAACACAACAAACTCTAACGCGTTTCGACAGCCAAGCTATCATCTTCAGAAAGATACTATCCTCTAGCTAAGGTATCACCTTCAGAGAGAGTATCTCTCTGAAGATGATAGCTTGGCTATCGAAACGCGTTAGAGCAACCTTTGTTGTGTTTTTTAATCTTTCTTGGTTTCAGGGGACAAGATCTGTATTTCAATATTTCTGATAAACGAATTTTAAGATTGACATTCGAAATTCGATAAAAGGCGGAAATTTAAAAGTTAAACTTAAAATTTTTTTCTTCATTTAGGTTTTTGAAATTTCGATCTTTCTATTTAAAATTTCGACTTTAACATTAAGGTAAAAGCACCAATGCTCGTCAGTGAACTAAAGGATGACATTTTTTGATAAACTTTTCATTATAAGAATATTTTTCTTGATATTACTTTACAACTGAGGTGAGACACTTAGTGTTATCTATGATGGTATCCTCTGACAATTAGAAAACTGTATCCAAGGAAATGATAGAGATATTAGCATCATAAGTAAATCTCAAATACTTGAAGCGCTCAGCGTTACTAGTGGTTCAACTTTTTTGGGATGTCATCTATTGGTTTCTATGACAAGGTTTATGATGTTGTTTATTAAAGCATTTATAATAAAAAGTTATTTTCTAAATGCAAGAATAAAGTTCGTGCATTCCTTAAAGTGTCCAGCATTAGCGCCTTTACCTTAAAATAAACGAGAAAGTTTTTTTGTGTTTAAAAATTTGAATTTTAAACTGCGTATTTTCTAAAAAATTCAAACATCCAGATTGATGAAAATTAAATTCAAGGTAAAGCGAAATTTCAAAAAAAATTCAAGTTTTTTGTAAAAAAAGTAGAAATTTCGGTTTTATAAAAAAAATGCGATTATATTTGTCAAGTTTAAATACGAAATTTTAATGAATTTTCTGATATGTAACTTATTTCTTAGAAAACATCTAAAAAGTGGAATTTCAGGATTAAAGTCGAAATTTTGATTTTTTTTAATTTCAAATTTTCTCTCCTTTTTCTAGGAATTAAGAGTTTAAACTTTAATTTTTCTCGAAATTTTTGCTTTAAACTCAATTTTTGTTAAAAATTTTGAAATCCTATCTCAAAACACTGAGTATAATCTTAACTCAGCTATGGAAAAACATGGTGAGGCTAGAATTGGGCATTGGATATCTCAAAGGCTTTCGACAGATACTGGCACCGATATCTTCTCGCCAAATTAACATCTTATGGTCTTCCTCCTGGACTCTGTCACTTGATATCCAATTTTCTCGCTGACAGATCTCTTCAGGTCGTCGTCGATGGCATCTCATCCGAGACATTTGCGATTAACGCAGGGATGCCTCAGGGGGTGTTCTGTCTCCTACTCTATTTTTGTTTCACATAAACGATCTCTTCCAATCGTATATACAGATACGCAGATGAAAGTAACCTTGTGTCTTTTTTTTCTCCGACAAACCATTATCTATCGCTGCTTCAGATCGACTAAGGGAACAGCAGATACACACGATCAATCGGGATTTCCAGATTATTCTGGAATGGGGTAAGAACAATTTGGTCGACGCTTCAAAAACTCAGGACGTGGTTTTCTCTAAGAAAACATCAAGGGATAATGCAACAAACATACTAATGGACGGTAAAATCCTTCCGATGGGATCTAATCTATCTATCCTAGGAGTGAATGCGAGCACTATCTTCTCTTGGGACGATCATATGCGCGCCATTGCCAAATCCGCCTCTCAGAAGCTAGGCTTTCTTTTTAGAGCTAACAGCACTTCACATCACATTAGCTATTAACACTATACAAAGCTCAGGTTAGGCCAACACTAGAATACTGTTCTCATGTTTGGAGTTCAGTCCCAAAACACACTTTAGCTCTCTTGGATTTAATTCAAAGAAGAGCGATTCGCCTAATTGATGACGAGAGTCTGACCGATTCTCTCGAAACACTAGAGCACAGACGTTTGGTTGGTGACTTGTCTCTTTTCTACAAGTACTATCATGGAAGATGCTCGCAGGAACTAATAGGATTGATCCCCCCAAGGGCAAGATTCTTGAGGCGTACTAGGCAGTCGGAGTCAGCAAATTCCTGTGCGGTCCAGCTTGACATAGTGAGGAGACTCTTTTCTCTATAGAACTTCCAAGTTATGGAACTTGTTAAAGAAAGGAATTTTCCCCAAAAATTACAACCTATCCTTGTTTAAGAAGGCGGTTCATTGCCATCTATCCTTGTTTCCACATCCTACTCGTAGTGCTTTGAAAGCATAATGGAGTTACCCTTTGCGAGTGGATAAACTTAAAAAAAAATTATAAAAAAATTGAATTTGAGTTGCTTTAAGTTTTTAAGCTCGGAAATTCGGGAACATTTTTTATAAATCTTGGATTATGGCTCAAATTTTGATTTTTTTTCCCCAAACTACCCTAGTTCAATAAGGTTTTATACTTTTTTTTTTGTAAATTTCAACTGAAGTCGACCTTTTTTTCGACATTTCGATTTTTCCTCGAAATTTCGGTTTTAGTTCAAAAGTCGAAAAAAAGTTTTTGATATTAATCAAAAAAGTTAACTTTAATCAAGGAATTTCGACTTCACTTCACTTCACGAAATTTTGACATTAAGAACAAAATTTCCAATTTCAACTCAAAAAATAGTGGCTTCAACATTGAAATGTGATTTTAATCGCGAGATTTTAAAAGAGAGTAGCATTTTTGAAAACGGTTTGAAGATATAGTTTTACTTTAATAAGAGCGAGAGAAAAGTCCAAAGGCTTGAAGTTAATCAAAACATTTTAAAAATTTTTTAGTTTAAAAGTCCCAGTTTAATAATTTTGATAAAATTTGTAATTTATCTTCGATTTTTTGCTTAATAAGTTAGAACTTCTAGAAAGTCAAAAATCTTAATATTTAAGTCGAAATATAGAGAACATTTTTGTTTGTTGATAATACTTAAGTCTTTATTTTAAAAGCTATAATTTTCACTCGAAATTTCAAACATTTTTTAAGTTTTTTCTATTACAAGTTAGACTTTTTTCCTTAAGACTATTTGCAAACATTCTAAAAACAATTTTAATACATTTCTGTTCATGAATTTAGTTTTGACTGGTTTAAAATTTAGACTATTTCTAAAACTTTTAAAATTTTGCTGTCTATATACAGATATTTTTCCCTCAAAGCATCGAATTAAAAGAGGAAATTTAAAACAATAAAAATGTAGGTCAATTGATTTAAGGGACAACATTTTAAAAAATTTCGAACTTATTAAGTTCACTCTAGAGACGATATTAGGCTTTTTTTGTCAACATTTTCTTGGAAGCTGTAACATCTATAGAAACGTCGAATTATGAAAATTAATTTATTTTTCAGAAGTTTGATTGCAAAACTCTGAAAGTGATTTTTTTACTAAAATTTCGAGTTTACACTGAAATCCAGACCTTTACTAGAATTGTCTTCAAATTTAAACTTTAATATTTGAATTTCGATTTTTTTGTCTCGAAAAATGACGATTAAGCTCTTAGGAAGCTTGAACATTTTAAGTTTAGGTTCGGAATTTTAAAATAAATATCGATCATCGGTCTCGCATTAAAAATAGGCTTTTAAATAAAAAAGAAATAATGTAAGTTACAATTGTATGTATCACAAAAAAATATGTGCTTTTCAAGCTTTCATGGAGAACACGCCACTGTCCTGCAAATAGAAAATGTTGTTTTCAAATATAATTGAGGCCAGCCAGCTTGCTGCATATTTTGCGGATTATTAACTTATTAAGATGTAAATTATTTGTGAATCCAGAACAAACAATAACCACAAACTTTTGATATTAACGATCCTTTGATGCTCATCAGAGTATTATGCAGTCATCAAATACCAAAGAAGAAACAGATTGCAAACATGTTTTATTAATTAGAAAAAAAAAACAGAAATAGAAGAAAAAGAGATATGATTGCAAATATTTTTATTGATATACTTAAAACACTAACATTTCTTCTTCTTTAACGACTGCATGTCTGCGTCGCAGAATCGTTAAACATTTTTTTTGTTGTTGTTATTATTTGTTCATTTTATCAATCATCATACTGACGTCTGCAAAATATTTCAAAACTTAAAGCGATGCAACGAAGAATCCCCACAGAGTTTATCATCTTATTTACTTTTCCAGTCACAAAATGATTAACGATTTTCTCTGTTTCTGATTAACAAACCACGCCATCGAACCACACACACAAGTACGTTTGACCTGCACAAAAAACTTGTCGTTTACCTTGTATATTCGCCTTCCCTGAATGCCTAACGGATCTTGATCGACGGCGATAATTTTCTTGTTCTGCAGGATCGCCTTGTATTCCGGCCTTATCGTTCTCAGATCGACGGACATCAGCAGTGGCGCCGCCAAAATAGCCCAGATGGCCATCTGGGTCTTGCTTTGCTCGTAACTCAGCCCGAAGTTGCCTATGATTAACTGCAACAGAGGAAATATGTTACATCGAAGAAGACGAACTATTTTTTTTAACCAAATTTTTTATGGGGAGCAATCTTTTTTTTTGGGGGTGAAAATCTTTCCTTTCAGAGATGCGTCATTGATAAATCATCTTTGGAAGAAATGATTTATCAGTTGCGCTCGAATGATTTCATTTGAAAAGCGAATTTCAGCTTGGTTGGTTCCGAAGTGAGTGCGGCAAAATATGCACATATTTTTTCTCTTCGTTGCTTCTCGACCGAAAATGCATAAATCAAAACTAATTCAATTTTATTGTGTTCGTAAAACGTTTAATTATGCGACTAACTGGCGTGACCGATAAACGGCGCTTTTTTCGTTTAATCATAAAATCATAATAACCCGTTAACGCTGATTTGTATATTCAAGATGTATTTATGTTATGGTTGCCGTGGATAAACAGAAAAATTTCTCAGCAGTAAATTTAAACTATCCTTCAAGGGTGAGTAACTGTTAAGAGGAAAATATTTACGTTACTCGTTTGTTTTAAATTTTCCCGTAGAACTAATTCGCCTTGAAATGGATCTATATAATTCTCTACTTTTACATCATTTAATTCTTTAGTATCAGAAAGTGATATTTCAATTAAATCGTTTAAAACCAAACTGTATAATAGGCACAGAAATCAAGGAATATAAAAAAATCCAAATTTTAGTTTGATTTTCAGAAAGCGTAATTCGAAACAAAACAGTCACAGAAAAAATTTAAAAAAAAAAGAAAAATAAAGCTCCAAGTTTCAACTTTTCAGAATTTGGGTTCAAATTTTTTGAACCTAGGCAGTTTTTAAGTAATTTATGGGAAAAGCATCGGCCAAAGATTTTTCCAAATTTTTATTAACCTTTAACATTTTTTTCAGTTTCCATTATAAAGTTGTAGATAATTTAATCCTCTTTAATTTTATTGGTCTCCGAGCCCTGCATGATAATCTTTCGCTGAGTTATCGTCTTCAAAACAAAACAGTAATTTTCGGCTTTATTAATCAATAACTTGGGAAATATGATCATACAGAAAAAGTGTTTTGGAAACTGAAAAGCATTCTTTCTGCAAGTCATAATTATTGTTTTTTGATAAAAAAAATGAGTAAGAGAAAATTGATAGAAAATGTGGTAAAAAATTTGGCAATTAGGGATATAGGCTTCACTTGGCGAAACTTTGTAAATTAAGAATGTTGACTGTAAGGTTTTGCACTCAATCCCAAAGAAACCCTAAACATTTCAAAGCACTGTCATTTTCTTTTCTCATTGTGCTGAGGGGGTGATTTCATTTATTGCTTTTGCTCAATTTAGAAACGTTTTTTCCACTTTTTATTAATTTTTTATAATGAAAATGCTTTCCTTTAGTAGTGACCATGTTGGGAGAATTGGAACGTATGTCTACCTCGCCTGGTCGATTCGCTAAAGAGCGTAGACAAAGTTTCATTTCGGCCTGCCGTTGGCGTCCTCCGTCCACCTCTCGATCCTTCAGACGAGATAACTTTTCACTTAACGCTGCTAATTTTCTATAGGCCAGTCAAATCGTATTTCAATGCAAGTGTTTAATAAAAATCCCATTCCCCATTGAAAGAACGTTTTTTTTTCGTTATTTTAACGGCCGACATGTGGCCTAGTCAAATGTGCTTGAGTTACAATGGCGTAACTGTTGTTTCTTAAAGCGGATTTTTGTGATTGCCCAAGACGACGTAACGGAAATTAAACTATCCCGATGCAGCTACCAATTTGAAACGCTCTTTGTAGTGTCTATTCACAATGTAATTTTATTTAATCGAAGTAGACGTACGTTAAATGGAATTCTAATTGTGTTAAGAAACCGTAACCGCATCGCATTTGTTTTCATTTCGTTCATTGTAAATAAATAATAAATTATGTAAATAGACAACTTTAATAATAATAACTGAATAACATTAATTCTACAAGTGAAATTTTTTTTAGCTGACATGACTATGGTATTAAATATTGTTTTCGTCGAGTGTAAAACACGAAAATTCATTTTTTTGTTGAAAATTACTACTTTATGTCGACCTTCTTCTTCATATTTTGATTTTTGCATTTTTTCCCTTTTTTATTTTTAAACTTGGACTTTTTCTAGATATTGTTTTTTAATTTTTACCATGTCTCGAATATATTTTTTCTTAAAATTTCAAGCCTATAATCGAAAATTCAAGTCTTCGTTTCCACTTTAAAACATGGTGGATTTGACTCTGAATTTATTCCTTAAAATTTCAATTTTCTTAACATAAACTATAGGTTTTTGCGAAACTACATTCTTTTTCTCAAAATTCATAGCTTTAGTTGTTTCTTTCCACTTTCCCTAAAAATTTTGACTTTTATTCACAATGTCGACATTAATTTCAATATTTCGATTAATTTTTTAATACATATTTCGAGTTTCAAGCGATTTTTTTTATAAATATAAAAATTTTTATGCAAAATTTCAAAGTTAATTTCATATTTCGAAGCCATAATTTTGGTGCCACGGACTAATCCTTGGTTATCTTCAAACATTGTCCCCTGAAACCAAGAAAGATTAGAAAACACTACAAAGGTTGCTCTTTAGAGCAACCATTGTTGTTTGCTTTGTTGTTGCTCTTTAGAGCAATCTTTTTTGTGTTTTTTAATTTTTCTTGGTTTCAGGGGACAATTTTTGAAGATAACCAAGGATTAGTCCGTTGCACCAAAATTATGGCTTCGCAACAACAAAGCAAACAACAAAGGTTGCTCTTTAGAGTATTTTCTAATCTTTCTTGGTTTCAGGGGACAAGATGTATTTCAATTTTTCATATTTCGAACTTTTTACTTAACTGCCGGTTATTAACTTAAATTTTCGAACAAATTTTTGTTTTGAAAACCTTGACTTTTTTCCTATAATTTTCGAGTTAAAACTCAAAATTTTCTTTTATAAATTTCGAGTATTTTAAATTTTATTTTTTTTTTTTATTGAAACTTTACACTGTCTATTGCTTTTTTCAACTTATTTTGCAATTTTTCACTTTCTTTTTTCGAAACTTATATTTTGGTTACAGAATTTTGCGTTTACCTTAAAAACCAAGTTTATTTTTGTTAAAGTTTCGATTTTAAACTCGAAATTTGGTTTTTTTTAATGATTTTGACTTTTCTTTTTTCGAATTTTCTACGTTAATTTTGAAATGTCGACGTTCATCTCGAAATGTGGGCATTTTTTTTCTAAAAATTATGAGTTCTCCTTCGAAATATCGATTATTTTCTTAAAATTCACTTCTACTATTTATTTCTCTTTACTAAAAAAAACATTTCCCACTTTTCTCCAAATTTTTGATTGTTTACTCGACATTTTTCGAGAAAATTTTTGTTTCGCATAATTAATCAGTTTAAACTTAAAATTATTTTTATAAATTTTAAGGTTTTTGATTTTTTTTATAATTCCAAGTTAATATTTTCAAATTCTTGATTTTTTTCAATTTTCTCTTTGGATCGAAATTTTAATTTTAGTCAGAAAATTGTATATCTCGAAAATCAAACTTTTTTCTGCAAAATTTTGATTTTAGTCACAAATTTTTGGGTGTACCTCGAATAGTAAAGTTTTTATTTTTCAAAATCTCGATTTTATATTCACAATTGGTGGTTTTTTAAAAAACAATTTTGACTTTGGTTTTATTGGAAATTGGATTTCAATGTTGAAACCTTGTCTTGAAATACAGAGATATTTTTTTCTAGAAATTATGAATTTTGTTTCGAAACATCGAATATTCTCTATAAATTTGCATTTTTGCTATCTTTCAGTTTTTTACAAATTACCCATTTTTCTCGAAATTTATTCATATTTCCAACTTTTCACTAAACTTTCGATTGTTAACTTAAAATTTCGAGAAAATTTTTGTTTTGAAAACTTTGATTTCTGTCCCATAGTCCAAGTTTAAACTCAACATTCTTTTTTACAAATTTCGCAATTTTTTAAATTATGAATTTTTTGATAATTCCAAGTTTACATTTTCAATTTTTCGGCTGTTTTGCCCTGTTTATAAATCCTGATTTTTTTAATCTTCCCATTTCATTAGCAAAACTTCGAACATATTGTTACGGGCTATACTCGTTTCGAATGATTACCACATGAATTGTAAAACACTTTATTTCTAAACTGAACTCGGAACACTACAATTGCCATCCACCAACTTATTCATTCTTCTTCTAACTAACTTGACTAACCAGCTTCACTGACTAACTGACTGACTGACTAACTGACTCGAGGAAAAGGCGACCGCCTTATATAGTTTTTGCTTCCGGGTTCTAGAAAAATACAGCAGATAAGGTTTATCGTTTGCCGAAATTTCTGGAACGCTTATCTGCCGTTTGCTTCATTATCGCGGCCATTTTCCCTTATCAGATCTTTCTAGAAAATTTTCTTAGATTCTAAATTCTACAATTACATTTCGTTAAAATATTTTGAGTGTTTTTCTTTGCCTTAAAGTGCAAACATTTCTTTTCTAGAAATTATGGACATTTTTTCTCTTAAAATTGACACTTCTGGTACCTATTAATTTCGTTTTATAAAAAATAACTAGAAATTTATTAAAAAATATCTCGAATTTTTAGGTTAAACTCGAAATTTCGGGATAAATACCAGATTTCGTAAAAATAAAAGTTAAAATATCTAATACAAGTCCAAATGGGGGTTTAAAAACGAAATTTTCCTAGGAAAAGTAAGATTGAAAGTGTAAATTTGGTAAATTTGGACTGCCGACAGAAGTGAAAACTTAAAACTAGGAAATAACAGTGACAAAATTTTTCCCGATGTTATTGAATATACAGTAATTTAATTCTTCCTGGACTAACTCAAAATGTTTAAATCTTTTGATCTGCGGGTTATGTACCAAAAATTGTATATCACTTACATTAAATTTAGGTGACAGGCGACTAATACTAGCTAACCTTGATCCTGGTGTTATCTGAATATTTCCATCTATTCATCGTGATATTATTCAATGTATTCATCACAATTATGCTGTAGTTAATTCTCTCATTTTAAAACAGCAAAAATATACTCTGCCATTTCATACTTTACAAGAAATAACTGGGTCACAAAAGCACAAAATCAAAACATTTAACTGTGAGTGTTGATATATTACTCAAATCAAGATATTTAATGAAGATTTTAAGAGACAGAATAGGAATAATTATAATAATAATCAAATCAAAACACAATTTAAACAATTATGGTGTACACATTTTTGCATAATCAATTTTATTTCAGGGGTACGGTTAGATTATCAGGCCAGTTTAGCTTTCAGCTTAAGCTGGCATGGTCCAGCGGCCTAGAAGGTATGCTGCTTTTTCGTGCGTGGCGGGGGCGAGTTCGAGCTTCGCTGCTGATCCTCGCAGTTCTGTTTATAGGTACATGTACCCACGAGACATTAGAGCATGTGGCTAGTTCAAATTAACGCTATTGGTAACGCAAAAATATTCGTTTTTTCCCTATCTTTAGTCGCTCTACGCGCCCAAAGAAGTTTTCACTTCAAAAAAATTAAAGTTTATACAAAAGAAATGAATATTGTTACGTGCGTTATCGGTTCGAATTGATACACGTGATAGATTATACCCACTTTATTACTGAACTCAACTTGGATCACCACAATTGACAATTAACTCACTTATTATTGACTTCTACTAACTCACTAATTGCACTGGCTTCTAACTGACTGACTCGAGGGAAAGCTGACCGCCTTTTTATAGTTTTGGCCCCCGGCTTCCAGAATTTTCGGCAGATAAGGCTTATCGGATGCCGAAATTTCTGGAACGCTTATCTGCCGTTTGTTTCGTTATCGCGGCCGCTTTCCCCTTATCAGAACCTTCTAGAAACTTTTTTTATTTACTAAATTCTACAATTCTATTCTAAATCCTATTTCATCTTTTTACATTGCGTTGCAATATAATAACGAAGGCTTCCACGGCAAGAGTCAGTATAGGATATACTTCTTCCGGGATTGGACCGTGTCAAAGAACTACTAAAAGTGTTCAACGTTTCGCCCACCATCGTAGGAACCATCGCATGAAAAATAAAATCCAAGGAAATATAAAATGAAAAAAGGCCAATTTAAAAGCATCAGAGCACGGTACTTCAGTATGTCCACCATACCAGAGGCGAAACTCTTCTGAATTGAAAATTTTGTACAAAGGATAAGAGAGTTTAGACAGAAGAGCACGGTAACTCAGTATGTCCACCATACCAAAGGCGAAACTCTTCTGTATCTTCTGTATTTATTTTTCTTTTATTGTTTCTTTGTTCCTGAAGAAGCCCCCTACGATGGTGGGCGAAACATCAAACACTTTTAGTAGTTCTTTGATACGGTCCAATCCCGGAAGAAGTATATCCTGTACAAAAGAAATGAGCAATTTTGGTAGGAAAGTTAAAATTTAGAAATTAACTTTCGAAGGTAAAGTTAAAATTTCTAGTTAAATATGAAAAATTTAATCGAAAAAACTTTGGGAAGTTAAAAAGAGAAACAGAGTTAAACCTTAACTGCAATAAATTCACTAAAAGTGAACTCACTTTTTCCTGACAAAATTCGTGAAACAGGTTGATTATTTTAAAAGTAATAGTTAATCAACTTTCGTGGTTAAAAGTTAACATTTCTATATGTGTCGAAATTGCAGATTAATATAAAAAACTTGTCCAAATTTCCATAATAGTGGAGCGACATTTTTAATGTTTAAAAAAAAACTTTTAATTTCTATTTTTAAATCGACATTCTGTGAAAAATAAAAATTTCGAGCAAAAAAAATTATAATCTTTTCTTTAGAAAAAAGTTTAGTATTAAAAAATCGTGTTTACACCCACGTTTGGGAAAAAAGTTAAAATCTCAAAGTTTCAGAATTTTGAAAATAAAAACGATATTAAAAAAATTATAAAATTCTATGAAACTACTAAACTTTCAAGACATTTGAAAAAATCGAAGTTAAAGTCGACATGTCAGATTTAAAGTTGAAGCTGTCATGAAAACAGAAATTTAGATATCAAAGTTATTTCAAGAAAAAACAAATCAAGAAATTCCTAGCTTAATGTCGATATTATAGACCAACAAGCATTGGAAAAATTTTGGCATTTATAAATAGTATGTTGTTTTTTAGTAGTAAAAGCAAAACATTTCCGGACGACAATGTAAATTGTGACCGAGGCTGAAAAACATCGAAGTCAGGAAATGTGCTTTCATTTCAAGGCACACATACTAATTTTCCTGAAATCGTAATCAATATTACTTAAATTTTGGATTTTTAATAATTCATGACTTTTTCGTTGTCATTTAATTTTCCATGAAATCGTTTAAAATGTTTATGAAACTCGTGACTGTGTTGATAATGTTTCAGGTAAAAAGCATTTATTCTTAATTCGCAATAAGTCAATGACTAACACAGTTTATGAGATATCCACGGATTGCGCTAAAATGTTCGATTCCAACCTCAATTACTGTCTTGCGTGCAATTTAATAAACCTCTGCTAGCTCCAAAACTATTTATCTAAATGAAATAATGTAAAATACAAATTTGATGCGCATTCTATTTTTCGACTAGATCAAGTTTTTTAATTGAAAAAAATTAATACCATATGGGTCCAAAAGCTTTATATTTGTTCATAAAATATTTTTTTCTTGATAACTATTACGATATTGAAAAAAACCTGCAGTTTTCTGATAATTTATGACCCAATATCTACTAACCCTATTAAAATATAAATTTTATCTTTAGGAACCTAGAAGGATCAAGGGGGGAGCGGTCATTTCTTACACATTTTGAGCTCTATTTTTTAAACCATTGAAGCAAACCAAAAAATTATTTTAGGATCCTTAAAGGTAGCTCTTTTAAATGATACCTCACAAAATATATTAACTAAATCTTGATTTTTCGGTGACCAAATTAACCGTCCCATTTTATTATAAAATATTGTCTTTTTCTAATCGTCGGCTGGCGTTATTTGCGTGGGTAATCGAAAACTAATGATGTGCAAAATTTTGAATTTCTGTGTTACATAGTTTTCGAGGAAAATCTCTTTGTGACAGACGGACCGACCTACACTAAATGAGATTATAAACGTTCCTTTTTTTTCCTTTTAAGGCACGGAGCCCTAAAAATCCTGAAATTCTAGGAAGCTATTAAACTTGAAAGTGTTAAAGTAATACTTTGAGAAAAAGGAATCTAATTTAAAGTTCAAATTTTGGGAAAAAAGACTGTTTAGACTAAAATCGAAATAAAAAATGAGACTTCAACAAAAAATTCACAATATCCGAATTTAAACGTGAAAATTCTGGAGAATTAAAGAGGACATAAAGACCGAAATATCGAAACGTAAGTATACGAGGGAGAGTCGATAATAAATATGACTGACGAGTTTATAACCTCAACATTTCTATGATAATAAAGGCTTCCACGGCTAGAGTCAGTACAGGATATACTTCTTCCGGGATTGGACCTTGTCAAAAAACTACTAAAAGTGTTCGACGTTTCACCTACCATCGCAGGGGGCTTCTTCAGGAACAAAGAAACAATAAATGAAAAATAAAATACAAGGAAATATACAAAATGAAAAAAAAGCCAATTTCAAAACGTCAGAGCACGTGTATGTCCATCATACCAGGAGCGAAACTCTTCTAAATTGAAAATTTGGTACAAATGATAAGAAAGTTTAGACAGAAGAGTATGTTCATCATACCAGAGGCGAAACTCTTCTGAGAGGAAAGAAAGAAAGGAAATTGTATATACCATTCGCCTGCGCGATTACTCCAGAAGGTTTCCGATGGTAGGAAAGCATGTAACCGTCGTCTCTGTTGATGTTTTTGGGAAACCTTTGGATTTCAATGGCCTCGCATATCTTCCTATTATAGTAATTGGGAATATTGGATACAATTGAAATATTATCAAAAACAATCTTATGTCCGTTCTCATGTTGATGTTCTGCAATGGCTGACTGCGAAAAAAACCCAGACTAAAGACATCTTTGGTGCTATTCCCGTTTTAAATGATCGCCGATGTACACTGAACCACAAGAACAAGGAACCCGGTACACACCATTAGAACGAAAGGATGAAATTTTATCTTTGGGAGATGGGAGAAGCTGTTGGATTTTTGAGGATGATGAAAAAATGGGTTTAATGTTGTGTTTTCTCAATAATTTTTGGATTTGATCTGTTACTCCGTGAACATTTTTCATTTTTGTATATTTCCTTGTATTTTGTTATTCATATATTGTTTCTTTGTTCCTGAAGAAGTCCCCTACGATGATGGGCGAAACGTGGAACACTTTTAGTAGTTCTTTGACACGGTCCAATCCCGGAAGAAGTATATCCTGTACTCAACATTTCTAATTCTAAAGAGAATGGTCTTAGAATTTTATGTTTGGTCTATGTGAGTTCAAAATGGTCATATATTTAACTCACATTTTTTCTAGTTTTGGAAGACAATGCTACATCAAAATCAAAGGTAAATTTAAATTAATCAAAGGAGCAAGATGCGGGTAAAATTCAACTTGCGTAACGAGTTTAAATTCAAAGGTGCGTTTATTCTAATCAAAATAAGCCGAAACCGCTTTTTTCGATTCATTAATAATCACCTTGGGCCAAAATCCAAGCAAAATACCAAAATGTCAATTCGCAATTGAAACGCGATCTGGTTTTTGCGTAATACCGTGCAAATTCAGGTCAATATATTATGGCATTATGGCAAAGTGTATGTGTGTATTCACCTGTAGATCTGAAATAGAAAGCTGAGAGATAAACGGTTTTAATTGAAGGGAAAGACACGAGAATGGAACGCTCGGACTATTTTGCCGATGAGAAACAATCGTTAGCTGGTGGAAGTCATAAAATATCATGGGTAATTATAAGTGTTTTGTAATGCACGTCGATTTTTAATCGAGTTGTACCATGCCTGGTCAATTAACATATGGTGGATGAAGGCCACTGTTACGCATAGTTTCAAGTATTTCCCCAGCTTTCACACCTTCGCACTTGAGGAGACAGGTTCTTCGACTTGAACTCTCAACTTCCAGAAAAAAGTCAAATTTCCGGAAAAACCCAAAATGTTCATCTAAAACAACTCCAAATTTCTGAACAATATTTTTGCTGACATTCAGACTCTAAAGTTGAAATTTCGCATTTAAATTCAGACTTTGGAAAAATTTCAATACTGCTACAAATGCTTCTCCTAATTTCAAGTTTCAAGTTTGTGTTAAACTATCGATATTAAAGTAAAAAATTGATATAGAAATCTTGACCCCTGAAACCAAGAATTACAAAACACGAAAACATTTGCTTTTGTGACTTTTAATCTTTTTTGGTTTCAGGGGACAAGATTTGTATATCAATTTTTAAAGGTAACCAAGAATCAGTCCGTTAGACCAAAAAAAAGATTAATGTCACATTTCATGTTTAAGCCGGCATAAGTTGGAAGATTTAAAATCAACGTAATGGTGATGCTAAATCATTAGTTCATCCCCTGTCAAAGGTGGTTCAACGTGCCTAAAAAAGTTCTCACTTCAGACAAAACATGAAGCGTGATGGCGATGCTAAACGATCAGTTTACCATCAATCAAAAGTCCCTCAATGTGTTTAGAAAAATTTTCCCTTCACAAATATCATTTTTAAATTTTATATTTAAAATCTGAACTAGAAATGTTGGGAAAAGGAGTTGAGAATTGAAGAAAACACTTAATTATTCTTATTAAATTTTTTTTCTGCAATTTTTGACTTATATTGTATTTAAATCAGAAATTCGAATTTCGAATATTCAGTTCTTACTAAAAATTTGTAATCTAAGGACTAGAAATTTTGCTAAAACATTTAACATGTGAACATTATTTGGGAAATTTCAAAGTCTTTCTATCAAAAAAGATTCAAAAAAAAATAAAATAAAAAAATTTATTTTCACAGAAGCTTTAAAACTAAATTTAAAGCGTTTAATTTTTAACTTAAAATTTTGACTTCACAGTCAAATTTTCGATTTTTGTCCCTCAAATTAAGGTAGGTAATAAAATGGAAACCTTACTGAAGAAATTTCGAGATAAAAATTGAAATTTTCATAGATAAGTTTGGAGAAAAAAAAACTCAAAATTTCTAGGGAAATCAAAATAATTTTGGAAACATTTGAAACCTTCTACAAAATATGAGAAATAATTTATTTTTTTATTTTATAGATCTCGTCTTGAAAATGGAAATTTCATTATTTTGAAAATAATTCCACTCTTTTTGGACATTTTGACTTAAGAATAAAAAAAAGTTTTAAATAAAACAAGGATATTAAGTTAAATTTTATTTCATAAAACTTCATCTCGAAAAAAAGTTTTGATATGAAATAAAGTAAGGGTTGCTAATTTCACCCCCGTATAATGTAACAGGAGTATTGAAAAAATACCCGTGGTTAGTCCTTTGCGAGTGCACAAAAATTGCAGAATTTCAAATTTCTAGCTTTACTGAAATTTAAGAAAAAAAATAAAAACTCAATTTTAGTCACCATCTTCTAAGGGTGATATCTCGGAAAGGGATGGCCTGAAGAAATTTTGTTATAGGAAAGACCCATCTTAATTTCATACGAGCAATCACCTTCTGAATTTTGTCGCATGAATTTAGAAACACCCTGTACATTCGCGAATATTCGCATGTTTTTTAATATTCGCATTCGCATTCGCAAGTAATTATGTGAATATATTGCGAATGTATTTGGCATCAAAACGGGAAATTATTAATGGGATAATAATGCAACTGCTAAGGCAGGGTTTCTTAAACTGTGGTTCATGGACCCTTGACGCATCTATATCATGATTTTGGGGGTCCATTAGTAACGTACCTAATAATTGATGCGGTAATTATCTAGTTACACCTAATAAAAAGTATTTTTAATTCCCCTTTTTTTCTTCCTTCTCTTCTTTTTTTATTTTCTTTCTTATTAGCTAGAATAGGGTACTAGCGCGTCCTTCCCTGGTTCATACAACCAACCGAAAATTTATATTTTCACTACGGGATCCTTTTCCAAAAATTTTCATTTGTGCCTGAAAATTAGTCCTTTCTTGAAAATTTCTACATTATCTCAAAATTTCGACTTTTTTCTAAAAATGAGTTTTTTTTTCACAAAATTTCTATTTTTTTTTCTTGATATTTCCAATTTCTTCTAAAATTCGAGCTTTTTTATCGAAATCCGACTTTTTCAAAATTTCAACTTTTTATCTTTAAAATCCGTCGTTTTTGACTTTTTCTGAAAATTTCAATATTTTTTTAATTCATCTTTCAGCAAATTTCGGCTTGAATATCAAACTTCGCCGTTTTTTCGAAATTTGATGGATCTTTTAATAAAAAAATAAAAATATTTAGAATAATACTTACTTGAAAATTAGCCGTTGAAAAATAAATATTAATTCTAAAAATGTCGACTCTATTTTCTTGAAATATCGACTTTTTCCCTAAAATTATCCTTAAAAAATCATCCTTTTTTTTGGAATTTCGTCAGAATTTGACTTTTTTTCGAAATTTGGGATTTTTTTCTCAAAATGTCGATATTTTCATTGAAATTTTTTTTTTTTTAATTTGTTTGGGTATTTAGACCTTTCGATTTTTACCTCGAAAATCATCATTTTCTCTAGATTTTTAAATCTTGTAATTTTTTCAAAAGGTCAGGTTTTTTATTAAATCGATTTCTTGAAAATTTCCAGTTTATTCCAAAACTGTTTTTTCAAAATTATAATTCGTTTTTTTCTTAATTACTACTATAAAGTCGAGTTTTAAAAAAGCAGAATTTTTAGTATAAACTCAAAAATTTTGCTTTTTCCTCTCAAAATTGGACAATAATAAAGTTTTTCAATATTTCATAGAAATTTCGGTCTTTTTCTCGAAGTTTTGATTGCCCGGAAATTTCAACCTGTTTCTCAAAATTAGTTCTATTCTTGAAGTTTAGACCAATTGTCTTATTCTTCAAGAATTTTCTACTTAAAATTGAGCTTTTTATCCAAAATTCGACTTTTTATTCAAATTTGTTCATTTTTTTCAGAATTAGATTAAAATTTTGCTAAAAACATAACAATTTTGAGAATTATTCATGGTGAACTCTTACTGACCGGAAATATTATGTTTTTTAATTTTATTTAACATTTCTTCGGCCCAGTTTGGAAATATTTAAATTTTTATTGTTTGTTGACAATATTCTAAACATTTTTTGAAATATTTTATTTTTAAGAATTTCTTCCTCATTGGTCCCTTTCCATGTTATGCACTGCTGACGAGCTCAAATGAGAGCGAAACATCGATGTCCAGTGCTAAAACCTTTTTATTTTTTATTTATTTTTTATATTTTATATTTTTATATTTTCATAATTTATTAAAAAAAACGAAATTTTTTTTCATATCTAATTTTGGTATTGTATTTTTTATTCTTTCCTATTCTATGTAAAAAAACTAACCTCTTATTTTGTCAACTGTCACGAGGTGACGTTTTTAAATAAATTTAAATATCAAGTAGTCATATTTCAAAAAATGTTTAGAATATTGTCAACAAACAATAAAAATTTAAATATTTCCAAACTGGGCCGAAGAAATGTTAAATAAAATTAAAAAACAAAATTTTAAGAACAGTATTTCTACGAAATTTAGAAAAAAACAATTCTTGTAAATTTCGAGATTATGTCAAAATTTAAATGAAAATAAAAATGGTAAGAGAACTATTCTTAGAAACTGGGTTTTTCTCTCCAAATTCGATTTATTTTGAAAATTTCGATTTTTCTCACAAAATTTTTTAAGTGCCAGTGGAAAAGCCAGCATTCGCATTCGGATTCGCCTTCGCATTCGCGAATATTTCACTCCATATAAGAGAACAGAAAAGACATAACACCTGACCATTCTCATTCTAAGATCAATGTTGAGCTCATGTCCACATAAAATCTTTTTCATCCTTACAAAGGCAGCCCTAGCTTTGGTGGAACGGACTGGTCCTTGGTTATCTTCAAAAATTGAAATACAGAACTTGTCCCCTTAAACCAAGAAAGATTAAAAAACACAACAAACGTTGCTCTAACGCGTTTCGACAGCCAAGCTGTCATATTCAGGGAGATACTGTATCTCTCTGAAGATGACATCTTGGCTGTCAAAACGCGTTAGAGCAACGTTTGTTGTGTTTTTTAATCTTTCTTGGTTTCAGGGGACAAGTTCTGTATTTCAAGCCCTAGCTTGCTCAATTCTTGATTTTATTTCTATTGCGTTGTCCCAATTTTCGTTCAGAAGCTGTCCCAAATACTTTATTTCCTGTTCTCTTTCTAATTTATTTGGACCAATCCAGAGTTTCACTCGTGGGTTCGGTTTCTTACTCACAACCATGAATTTGGTTTTTTTAGTGTTAAGAGTAAGGCGATACTGGCTACATGACCTGACTACTTGATTAAGGACGCTTTAAAGTTCCTCGACACTATCTGCAAGAAGAACAGAGTCGTCTGTATATCTAAGATTATTCGATGTTATGTCGTTTATTCTCACTCCCTCTCTGGTATTCCCTATGATTTCTTAAAATATTTTCTCCGAGTAGGTTGAACAGAAGCGGCGACAGAATGCAACCTTGCCTTACTCCCCTTTTGATTGGAATACATTCAGTTAAACTGTTTTCTGCTCTCAGATTTGCTTTCTGTTGCCAGTAAAGGTTAGCAATGAAACGTTTATAATATACTTCTGTTGTTTTAATATTTCATTTTCTCATGTTTTACCCTGTCAAACGCCTTCTCGAAATCAATAAAGCACATGAATACGTCGCAATTCACGTCTCTACATATTTGGGTCAAAACTTGAATACCCAACAATATTTCTCTTGTACCCAGGCCTTTACCGAATCCAAATTGTGTATTTTCGATATGTGTTTCTATCTTGGGGTATTGAATACGAAATTTCAATTTTATTTTCCAAATTAGAAAAAAAATAATTTTCGTTTGAAATTTTAGACTTTTAAAATCGATGTTAAAGAATATGGTAAATTATCCTTACTAATATATAATTACGACAGTATGTTTGCCCGTTTCTTTGTCCGCTTTTCATGACTCAATTACTGAACCGATTTTGATGAAAATTGGTAAAGACATTCCAAATGTTGAGGAATAGTTAGTAGGCTACTCTTTATCCCATACTTATCCACCATTATAAACTTTTTAAACGATGTAAACAGTCAAAGAGATAAGGGTGATCGTTATTTTGACAATGGCCTCTATTTTTAGGTCCTTGAAGTATTACCATAAAAGTGGGCATTTGTATAATCGATTTCAGTAATATTACGTTATCGCCTTAAAATTTGAACCGAACATTAATTTCAAATTTCATTTAGAAATGTAAAATTGTCTTGTGCTTTTTATGCAGTTGTATTTCAGTTATTTAATCAAGTTCGCTGACGAAGTCGCGGGTAACAACCAATCATTAAATAATGGTATACGTATACGGGATATACTTCTTCCGGGATTGGATCGTGTCAAAGAACTACTAAAAGTATTCGACGTTTCGCCCACCATCGTAGGGGGCTTCCTCAGGAACACAGAAAAGAAACAATAAATAAAAAGGAGAAATATAAGGGAATATGCAACAATGAAAGAATGAAAAGGCCAATTTCAAAACATCAGAGCATGGTAACTCAGTATGTCCACCATATCAGAGGCGAAACTCTTCTGAATTGAAAATTGGTACAAAGGATAAGAAAGTTTAGGCAGAAGAGCACGGTAACTCAGTATGTCCACCATACCAGAGGTGAAACGAGGAAAGAAAGAAAGGGAAACTTTATATACCATTCGTCTGCGCGATCACTCCCAAAGATTTCCGATGGTTGGTTTCCAGATGGAGGAAAGCATGTAACCGTCGTCCCTGTTGATATCTTTGGGGAATTTTCGGATTTCAATAGCCTCGCGTATCTTTCTATTATAGTAATTGGGAATATTGGATATAATTGAAATATTATCAAAGAGAATCTTATGTCCGGTTTCATGGTGATGTTCCGCAATGGCTGACTGCGAAAATAAACCAGACCTAAGACATCTTTGGTGCTCGGATATTCGCATCTTAAATGATCGCCCCGTTTCTCCGATGTACACTGAACCACAAGAAAAGGAACCCTGTACACACCATTAGAACAAAAGGATGACATTTTATCTTTGGGAGATGGGAGGAGTTGTTGGATCTTTGAGGATGATAAAAAAATGGGTTTAATGTTGCGTCTTTTCAGTAATTTTCCGATTTGATCTGTTACTCTGTAAACATAAGGAAGAAAGGCTTTAGAAGAAATTATTGAATTTTGTGAAGGACGAGGGGTAGGGTGAAGATGTCGTTTAATGACAGTTTCAATATCGTGCGATTTGTAACCATGGTTGTGGAGGTTGAAACGAATTTTGTTCAACTCGTCTGAAAGATTTATCGGTTGTGAAATTGCTACAGCTCGTGAAACCATTGAATTTATGACAGAACGTTTTTGGGAAGGGTGATGATGCGACTCTGCGTGCAAATAACGATTAGTATGGGAGGGCTTTCGATAAACGGAATGAGAAACGCGACCATTTGGTAAACGGTTGACCAGTACGTCAAGAAAAGGAAGAGAACCGTTATTTTCGATTTCCATAGTGAAGCTAATGGAAGAATGTAAACTGTTTAGGTGTTCCAAAAATATATTTAGTAAATCCTTGTCATGTGGCCATTCAATAAATGTGTCATCTACATAACAAAGCCAAACCTTGGGTTTTAAATCAGCAGTTTACAAAGCAGTGTTTTCAAAAGATTCCATGAAAATATTTGCTACGACTGGCGATAAGGGGGAAGCCATTGTGGTGCCGGAGACTTGTTTATAGGAGCTGCCATTGAAAGAAAAATAAGTCGATGTGAGGCACATTTCAGTTAAATCAACTAGAAAATCTGCATTCTCATTGCCTGAAAATAATTGACGAATTATCATCATGGAATTGGAAACTGGAACATTAGTGAATAGTGAAGTGACGTCAAAACTTACCAGTATGTCCTTGGGGTCTAGGGTTAATTCGGACAACAATTCGACAAAGTGTTTAGAATTTCGGACGTGTGATAATGTGTTTCCCGTATATGACTTGAGGATGTTAGATAAATATTTCGAGACATTGTAGCTAGGTGAATTTATCGTGCTGACAATGGGCCTAAAAGGAATATTGGGTTTGTGAATTTTGGGGAGACCATAAAGACGAGGTGGTTTGGATTCTCTCGGAACAAGATGTCTGAGAGTGTCTGCGGACAAATTTGAGGATTTTAGCTTGGACTTGAGTTCGCGTTCAATTTTGCTTGTTGGGTCCCGAGGAAAAGGAATATAGGATCCGTCATTCAACAGAGCGTTAATTTTGAAGACATTCTCGGAATTATCCAAGATGACAGTTGCATTACCTTTATCAGCTGAGAATATAGTGATTGAAGAATCTGTTTTTAGGGTTTTAAGAGCACATCTTTCTTCTCTAGAAATGTTGGACTTTGGTGGTTTGGCATGTTTTAGTATTTTTGTAGTTTGAAAACGAATAGGATCTGCTGCCTCCTTGGGGAGAGTTCTGATAGAAGACTCTACTGCACTGATTATTTCCTCAGTTGGAATTTTTCTTGGGGCGACAGCAAAATTCATTCCTGTAGATAAAATGGTATGTTCGTTATCCGACAGTGGAGGGGAAGACAAATTGACCGCCGTTTTTGAGACTAAACTATAAGTTTTGACCTTGGGACTTAAAGATTCGAATTTCTTCTTGTGTTTCAGATTTTCGAATTCAAAAGTATTTTCGGACTGATTATAGGATATGGCGTCGAAATAATTCCAACATTCAACCGACAACCTACTCGATAGTTCCAGATAGAGCCCGAGCAATTGTCGAGAGATCGAAGCCAAATCGCGTTTAACCCTTTTGATCATATCCCCAACAAGAGACAAACCAGCTTTATGAAGAATGTTGAATAAAGAATGGGTTCTAAAGTTATCTTTAATTCTGAAAGATTTCTTAATTTTTCTTATATTTCCCCTTTTTTATATTGTTTCTTTTCTTTTTTCCTGAAGAAGCCCCCTACGATGGTGGGCGAAACGTCGAACACTTTTAATAGTTTTTTGACACGGTCCAATCCCGGAACGAAGAAGTATATCCTGTACTGACTCTGGCCGTGGAAACCTTCGTTATCAAATGGTTTATGTTTGTTTAGGTACATATTGCTGTTATTTTTCTAGTGGGTAAAGTTTTCTTCAGGAGTGGGCGATGTCCCCCATCTAGAGGGCTGATTTACTGTAATCATCTGTTAACACAAAAGCTAAGCACAACAATTTTTATTCAAAAAGTGGAGGATAAAAAGGACCTGGAATTGTAATAAATAAATTTATAACAATAACATGATCGTGCAATTTTATCCAAGGACTTTATGGACAGCGACAAATGTTAATTATGAATTGAATTATTGCAAAATCCTTATCCGGAATACTAATACAGCCAATTTGATATATTTTATGCAACAATTGCGCATTATTCAAATAAACAAAATGTACAGTTAGTCCGAGTGTTAACCAAATATGGTTAACAGTATTATTGTTTTATGAAGCTTCAACTATTTGGGTTACAGTTATTAGTCTTCACTATTCGTAAACACTCGAAACAAGGACGAAATCTCTCAAATGAAATGCATTCAATGTGCAAGTTTTTCTCAGCGTTCAGTCGAGCACGTCATTCAGTCATTCGGACGCTCCTAATGAAATAATTTATTCATCTGAAAAAGTCAAACTGAAATCATTGAATATTTACGTTTCTACGAAGAGTAGATGTCAGAGTCACAATGAAATCCATAATTTTAAATATAAAGCGGTTTTTTTGTGACGGTGATTATTAAATAACAGCGATACTATAATTAAAAAATATCTACCATTAATAAGATAATATATCACGTAAGTTTTTGACCTCAGCATTATTTCGGTTGTCCACCTTACGTGTAATATGCCAAAGTTCTGATCGACAGATTAAATTTTTCACGCTAGAGCGATCTGAAGGTTAATTATTACTATTATTACGAATGTCGTGTGATAGTTAAATATTTTATTTTTCCGAGCGTTGATGAATCAACTGCCCTTGCCCCTTGTTTACGTTTAATTGACATTTAATTCATAAGTGAACAATAGAGTATTTTCAATTTTAATTTGGGATAAAATTCATTAAAAGTAAATTCGCAAATGAAATAATTGTTCTGTCCCTTGCTTGAGAGAAATATTGTTGAATTACCTCAACCAGCAGGGAAATTGTCATCTTGATTAGGAAAGGTGCAATATTTGGACAGGCTAATAAATTCAAAAGATGAATTAGTATGTAAGTAAACAAAATCAATATACAGGGTGTCCCCGTTATAAATGCCTTAAATGAAACAGATGATAGAAAAAACAATTTTAAGCAAAAAGTTTCTTGTGAACATATATCTTAATAAAAAAGATACAAGGTGTTGAAATTTAAATTAAAAAAAAAAGTTTTTACTTTTTCACTTTCAAGTTTTCTAAGCTATTTACCAAATTTTTCACACATGGTGTGTGAATGAAGGACCATAAAATAAAATAAAACTAAGTTTCTATCTCAACCAGTGGTGGAGTTACAAGTAATCTGTGATATTATTGTAGGAAAAACCCGGTACACCACTAGAGAAATGAAATAAAATACCTGTTTTGGGTAAAGCATTTAATTTTGGATAAAAGTTATTTCTTGAGATTTTTTCGTATTTGCCTTTGGTTGCGTCATGTCGTTGGTTTTGGAAAAAAGATCACTCTCACTCGTACTTTCATTAGGGAAAGTCCCAAAAATTTAAATTCTGTCATAATTCTGACAAATATGAAAGAAGGTTAGGAGTGAACTTTATCCAAAACTGCTAATTCATTTCATTTTATCCAGTGTCGTAGCATCTTAAACTTACCCCTCTTTGTGTTAGTCGGCGATTATTTAAAGATCAGCATACATTCTTTGTATTCAGGCCCGCAACCAGGCGGGGCTAGGGGGCTGCAGCCCCCCTCCCCGAAATTTTTTGGCCTCACACTAGATAGAACTGAACTTTCCAGATGTGCGCCCTTTTTAAAAACCATTTTAAATGGATCATTTTGTTTTTGTACTAAAATGCAAGGATGTTTTATTTTTCAAATTTGGCGCCATTTCTTATTATTAGAGACCGGATTTTAAGCACAATCAAGTAAGGTAAAAAGGCGAGCAAAATGTTAAATTAGGCAGAAACGAAAAGTTTAAGAAGACACCAAAAAGATAAAATACTCTAAAAAAAAGGCATTAACAGGCCAAAACGCACAATTAACAAAAAAAAACATTTTGATATCTCAGTCGAAATTAAAAAAAAATAATAGATTTTAGGTTATACTCAGGATATTCAGAAGAAGTATAATATTTTCAAATGAAGAAATTCTTAAAATTTCGAGTTCATTCTCGAATTTTCGCCCTAAATCTTGAAATTTTTACCTTAAACTCATTCGATTTTTTTCCAATATTTTGACATTTAAATCTGAGATTTCGTTTCCAGGAAAATTTAAGCTTTTCTTGAAATTTCTTTTTTTTAATTGAAATGTCGATCTTACGTTTTGAATTTTATTAAAATAATGTTGAATTTGTAAGTTTTTCAAGCTTAAACTCCCTATTTTGAAAAAAAATTCAAATTTTGGGAAGAACTAGAAATTTATACAAGCGATTTTTCGAGATTTAACACTAAATTTTGAGAAAAACTTGGATTTTGTAATAATAGTTTTACAGTTTTGGAATTTAAAAATTTAAATTTTAAATTCGGTTTTTGAATAAAGTTTTGAATGTTAGGCCCTTTACTAAAAAATCAAAATATCTTATAAGTCATTATTTTAGGAAGACATTTTTTAATAAGTTATTTTTATGAATTTCTTTTATAATTTTTCTAACATGGCGATTGAACTTTAAAAAAATGTCGATTCTTTTATAAATTTCGAGTTTTACAGAAAACTTGAGCATTTTTAAGTTGAAATATTTAGGAATTTTTTAATAACTTTAACCTATCAGCTTAATTCGAAATTTTTAAATTTTTCGTCATGAAGTTGATTTGTTTATATTTCGACAACGTTTACGAAAATTCGACTTTTTTCTCCAAAATTTGAATTCCAAGTGAAAACTTCCAAAAAAATATTGAAATTTCTATCTTAGTTATCAAATTTCAATTTTAATTAAGAATTTATTGTACTTTTAATCACATTTCTATCTTAGTTACCAAAATTTCAACTTTAATTAAGAATTTATTGTACTTTTAATCTCTTTTAAATTCATATTTTTAAAAAAACTTGAATTATAAAATGTTTAGAACTTTTAACCACGAGATTAAAAATGACAAGATTAAAGTCGAAATTTTGAAAAAAAAATGAGCTTAATGACTTTGGCTTATATTATATAGACATTGAATTTATAGAAAATCTCCTGGCCATTTTGAGAAAACACTAAAAGTTTCAGGAAATATTAAAGTTTATTTTTTAAATTTTGTTTCAAGACAAAGTGAGTGTTATTAGTTTTTGTTAATAGATTTTATCTTTTGGAAATGAAAGATTATTTTTTAGAAAATTTTGACCTTCAAACCTTTTTTTTTCAAAAATTATCGCTTCTTTTTTCTTCGGATTTAGAGAGTAATTCTAAATGTCAACTTATTTCTAAAACTTCGAATTTAAAAAACTAAAAATTTTGAGTTCGAACAGGTCACATTAAAAATTAACATATCGTAATTTTGTTCGGAAATTCAAAATTTTTAAAAATGTTATTATTTTCGAAAATGTTTAATAATGAATTCTGGTTATTTTTAAGTATAACCACGGTCGTAATTAAACTTTTTCTAGAACGAGTTTATCCACTCTAAATGTAGACTTTTCTAGATATTTCAAATTAAAATTCCAAATTCAAAAAACCCAACATTAAGTTCAGAATTTCGATATCAGACATTTTTCACAAACATTTTGGCGAAATTTTCAGGTTTCTAGAAAGAATTGATGTTTAATAAAATATTTGTGGGTTTGAAGTAAATACCAAGATTTTAAACTTTGAATTTTGAGAAAAAAAAGTTAAAGTATTAACATACTTCGCATTTAGCAAAAAATCTAATTCAAATTGAAAATTTCCAAAAAAGGTCGAAATTTTGAGATTAAAGGTAAAACTTACAAAAAAAAAACGATAAATAACTTTATAGCAAAAACTTTTTTTCGAAATTCGGAAGAATCAAATGCACTTCGACATTGCAAATTCAGATAGCAACAATAATTCCCAAAATTGGCCAAAATAAAAAACATAACAATTCAAGTTGTTGCCAGTTAGAAAAAGAATTGGACGCTAAGGGGAAACTTGAACTTAAAAACATCTAATCTTCCAAAATTTAGAAAAAATATCCAAATTCTAAATGTTCGGGTGCAAACTTCAAATTTGAGATAAAAGTTAAAATTATGAATTTAATCGAAATTTGAAAAAAATTAAAAAAAAGAAGATTTTTCTCCAGCTGACTTCAAACTATGTCTTTAAATAGAGCACTTTCTATAGCCACTTTTCATACACAAGTGCAGATTATAGAAGACAGTTCAAAGATAAATTTTAAGGAATATCTTTCGAGTAATTTTTCCATCTTACCCACACATCTGTTTTTATTTAGAAATTAAATTAAGATAAATAGGCAACGTTGTTGTTAAATTACTTTTTCAGAATGTTAGAAGAATGCTAGAATGCTAGAAATGGTTTTAGTGTATTTTTATATTTTAGTATACTTGTATACAATAATAATATTAATGGTAAAGTAGTATTGGACCGTGGCTTCTTAGCTCTAACCTAGACTTAAAGACTAGGTAGTTTTAGCAGAAGGATCGCAGCCCCCCTCGAAAAAAAATCCTGTTTACGGGCCTGTTTGTATTCGAACAGTTCCTACGTAAAACATAAGGTAGTAAGTGCCAAAAAAATGTCAAAAAGAACTTCCTTCGAATTAACAGCTTTATCAAAAATTTTATTTTATTTCATTTTGTTTAGTGGCGTACTACTTTTTTTTTCAAAACAATATCACATATTACCCGCAACTCCGCCACTGGTTGAAATAGAAACTTAATTTTCTCTTATTTTATGATCCTTCATCTACACACCATGTGTGCAAAATTTAGTTTAAATAACTCTGAAAACTTGAAAATGAAACAATAAAAACTTTTTTTTAATTCAAATTTTGACACCTTCTATCTTTTTTATTAAGAGTTTCCGGATACATGTTCGTAGGAAACTTTTTCCTTAAAATTACTTTTTCCATCACCTGTTTCATTTGAGGTACTTAAAACCGGGGCACCCTGTACAGTATGTAATGTGTATGCAATTTTTTTTATCATGTGAAAGAGAATTCTGTTTGGCAAAACATTTCGGAGTTTGGAAGTTCCTCGGTAGTTATTCGTCTATAATCCCATAACCAGAGGTTCGATTAAAATTGTTTGGAAGAAGAAACAAAAAAACATGAAAATATCTAATTCAATTGAATGACGATGGGAGATCATAACAATTCGACATGGTGGTTTCGTTCTATTATTGTTCATTAAATGTCATCGATTTTTGTGTCCGGTAATGCGAATTTTCCACGAAATACCAAATAGGTAATTAAACGAAAATATTTTCAAATTTACCACGGCGATGTTTGAAGGATTTTACTGCCTGCGAAAAATTGGAATAATTATGCCGTGCGAAAGCTTGGAAAACTTGCGCCATCAGGCTATAAAATTGATTAAATTTCGACGTAACCTTTCGTTAACTTGTAATATTATTTACATTTGAAAGCAACATAGTGGGTCTCCACCCACAAAGCAAATACATTAAGGACGTACTACACGGAGTATATGGCAATAAATAATAATGTACCAACGCGTTTAATTAATTGAAAGATCTCGACTCTGTTGGTATCGTCAGGAGACAAAAATTTTTATAATTTTACACCGTTATGCAAAATTCCAGTTCGACGTTATGGTGACATTTCGAACGAAACATAAATTATAAGCGACGAGTTTCTTATGTCATTAAAACTACAGAAACAGGATCCGAGTAGTATATAGCTCGCATTTCTTTCCTAAAACATTTTTTTAATTCTTCTGTTACGCTCACTTGTTACTATATAGTTAATAATCTTATACTCTGTAATATAACTTTTTTATTTCTTATATTTCAAATTAGCTGCTACCAGCAACTACGTCAGCGATCTTGAAGAAATAACTGCAGTTTTAAAACAATTTTATATTTAGGTGAATTTAATTTTCAGTTCAAATAGTAAGGCAGCAGCGTAATATTTTTAAAATCGATAATACAGGTGCCCACTTTTATGGTAATGTTTCGAGGACCCAAGAAGAGGCCGCTCTCAAAATAAGAGTTGATACTCTTACCTTTCTCCATGATTATTTACATCCTATAAAAAGGTTTTAAAGATTGTTTAAGCCTTCTGGAAATAATATAAGTTTGGGAGAAAAACTAGTCTATTAACTATTCCGCATCGTAAGGAATGTTTATACCAATTTTCATCAAAATCGCTTCAGTAATTGAGCCGTGAAAAGCGCACAAACACACTGTCTCAATTATGTATTGCTAAGGATAAGGACGTTCACTCGTGGTAGTCATGACGTAGAATTCACACAACTCGAAATCAACTAATTAAGCAAACGGTAATTTTACGATATTCTACAAATCAAGTTATGAAGACATAATTGGTCTGAAAAATAATTTTTAAAATTGCGACTTCTACGAATTTCCCAATTTTATACTTTTTCTAGAAACACCGACTCCTAAAAACTTAATTTATAAACTTTAAAACTTCTTTGCTATTTACACTATAAAGGACGAAGTCAAATTTAAATTTAATTTTCAGTGAAAAGTAGTCAACACTTATAAAAAAGTATATAAACTTTTAGTTGGTCATAGTTTAAAAAATAAATATTTTGACATGGCTGAAAAATTCGCAAAATATCAGAAAATACATTTATTTAAACAATTTTTTTATAACTTTTGTGGATTGGAGAGAAATGAGAAAAAAGTGAAGGGTTTAAAATGGTGCAATTTAAATCAAGTTGAAGATTACGAGTTGTTTTTCTTAAAGGAGTTTTCGAATTGATTTTTATTTTGACAGTTTTCTCAACATTTTGACTTAAACTAATGAATCTCTGTCTTCTAGGCTTAGTTTAAAATTTCGCTGAAAATGTCGAGAACTAATTACATATTTCTAGAGAAAGAAGTTAAAACGAGACAAGCAATTTTAGAAAAAGTTAGATTTCAGGCCCACCGAGAGAATTTTTGGGCCTGGGGGCAATTGTGAGGTCCTGGGTCCCTCACATTCTGTCTTGGGCGCGCCATCTCCTACAGCACCCTCTTTGAACAAAAGGACAAAAACAAGTAAGAAAAATAAAAAAAATAAACAAGTTATTTTTGAATAATTCGGATATTTCGAAATTTAGATTTTTTAATTTCGACTTTTTCAAAAAGTCACGACTTCAAACTTTCGACGTCTTTGACTGCTTTTTACGTTTTCTTCAAAATTTCGACTTTTCTTGGAATTCTATTAAATTTTATAAACTTTTTAAAAATATTTCAACGTTTTGAAAATATCGACTTCTGTTGAAAACATCGAATTATTTCAAAATATTGACTTTTAAAAACTCCAACTGAAGAATTCTATGTTTATTGAATATTTATACTTTACTTGTCGATTTTATTTTAAAAATTTTAAGTTCTGTTGAAAATGTCAACATTTAATTTCGAAATTTCGACCTTGTTTCGAAATTGTCACTTACGTTTGAAAATATCATCTGCAAAGATTTCGAATTTTTCTTAAAATTTTAACTTAATTTTGAAAATGTCGGACTTTAGAAAATTCTGTTTTAAAAATTTTGGCTCTTTTGGACTTTTATAGTATGAATTTAAAAAAAAATTATTTTCAAATCTTTGACCCATTTTTGGAAATGTTGATTCGAAATTTCAACTTTCTTGTCAATGAACCTTTTTTAAAATTGTACTTACAATTTTAAAAAATTTCGATTAGGCTCGAACAATCGATGATTTTTTTAAATTTCCAGTTTTGAAAACATTGACTTTATTTAAAAATTTCGATTTTTTCTCAAAATTTTGATTTTCTCAAAAAGACGACATTTTTGAAAAATCTGATTTCCATTTTTATTTAAAATTACGACTCTTTTTACTATTGCTACTTATTTTTGAAAATTTCAAATTTTAAATTTTCCAATTTTTTTTCAAAATTGCCAAATTCTCTACAATTGGACTGAATTATTTTAAAAATTTCAACTCTTTCGCAATTTTACTTTTTCTTCAAAATTTCGACTCTATTTTTAATTTCGTCTTTTATTGGAAATTTTGACTTCTGTGTGAATTTTTTCTATTTTGAAAAATTCTAGGTTTTTTATTAAATTTTGCCATTATTAGAAATTTTGATTTTGTTTTGAAGTTTCTCTTAAAATTACTTCTTTTCTTTTTTTGTAAATTAGAATTTTTGCAAAATTTTTTTTTTTTAATTTTTACACCTGTTCTTAAATTTGCACGTTTTTTTTTCGAAATTTTAAAGTTTGTTTAAAATTTTGACTATTTCCCAAGGTTCTGTTATTTTTTTAAAAATTCTTTTTTTTTACCAAAAATTTCTACTTTTCGCGAAGTTTCGACTTTTATGTAAATTTCCGTCATATTTGAAAACCTTAAGTTATTTTTTAAAATTTAATTTTTTTCTGAAAAGTTGGATTTGTTCAAAATTTAGATTTTTTAAAGTTTCTGACCTTTTTCAAAATTTTCCCTCATTTTGAAGATTTCGACCTTCTTTGAACATAATTCTGACTTTTCCTCGATTTTTCCTTTGACTCATTTGAAATTTTCGTCCTTTTATAAAAAAAAACTTTGATTTTTTGAAAATTTTCTGTTATTTTTTAAAAATTTCGTTTTTTTTACCAAAACTTTCTACTTTTCGCGAAGTTTCCACTTTTATGTAAATTTCCGTCATATTTGAAAACTTTAAGTTATTTTTTAAAATTTAATTTTTTTTGAAAAGGTGGATTTTTTCTAAATTTCGATTTTTTGAAATTTCTGACCTTTTTCAAATTTTTCACTCTTTTTGAAGATTTCGACTTTCTATGCACATAATTCCGACTTTTGCTCGATTTTTCCTTTGACTTATTTCAAATTTTTGTCCTTTTACAAAAAAAACTTCGAGCTGTTGAAAATGTTGACTCTTTTTTGAAAATTTCGACTTTTTTTCAAGATTTTGACTATCTTTAATCTTCGATTTTTTTTCAATTCGAATTTTTGAAAAATTCGCTCCTTTCTAAATAAATTCGATTATTTTTGCAAGAATTTGGTTTCCAATTGCGAATTTAAAGCTTACATTTTAAAAATGAGTATTTTTCAAGTTTGACTTGAAAAATTTTAAAATAAAAGTTTAAATTTAGAAGAACTTTCAAGATTAAAATGTAAAGATGGAAATTTAAAAGGAGCACACATTTTAAGAAAAAATTTAAAAATTATATAAAAACAAATCTGAGTTTTAGGAAGAAATTTCGAGAAAAGGCCCCTATGAAGCGCGGGGCATTTGTTTCCTTTTGTCCCCCTTCTTGGCAGGTCCGGTCAGCTTAAAACTACGAAGAAAGAATGAAATCCAGTTCGAATTTAAACTTGAAAATTCAACTTTTCTACTTTTGTGTAAATTTGACTCTTATTTGCAAAAATTTAGCCTATTTTTTAAAATTGTATTTTTTTAAAAAGTTGATTTTTTTTGAAATTTCGATTTTTTGAAATTTTTGGCCTTTTTCAAATTTTCCACTTTTTTTAAGGATTTCGAATTTCTTTGATCATAATTCTGATTTTTCCTTTAAACTTACTTCAAAATTTCGTTTTTTTTTTATAAAAAGACTTCGACCTTTTAACAATTTTGATTTTTTTTGAAAATTTCGACCTTTTTTCAAGATTTTGACTTTTTTTAATTTTCGATTTTTTTTAAATTCGACTTTTTGAAAAATTCGCTCCTTTCTAGATACATTCGAAATTTTTTTTGAAGAATTTGATGTTCCCGATTACGAATTTAAAGTTCACATTTTAAAAATAAGTATTTTTCAAGTTTGACTTGAAAAGTTGCAAAATAAAAGTTTAAATTTAGAAGAACTTTCATGTTTAAAATCTAAACAAGAAAATTTAAAAGGAGCACAAATTTCGAGACAAAATTTAGAATCCTATAAAAAGTTATAAGAAGAAATTTGGAGGAAAAGAAGACTTCAAATATTATTTGTGGCAGCTCACCGGACCCCCATGAAGCACAGACATTTTGCAGGGGCATTTGTCCCCCTTTGTCCTCTTTCATGGCAGGTCCGCTCAGCTTAAAACTAGGAAGAAAGAATGAAATCCATGAGTTCGATGTTAATCTTTAAAATTCAAGAAAAATTTTAAACTAAAAGGTTAATTTTTGAAAAAAAATTAATACTTCTAAAAAAATACATTTCCAGTTTCAAGTCTAAATTAAAAAAAAAAGGTAAAAATAAAAACTACGAATTATCACAACATTTTTTTTTAGAAATTTGGATGTTTAAGGGATATTTTGGAAAAAAAAGTATTTAAGTTGAAAATCAACATTTTGAGATGAAAGCGGATATTTAGAGATCATTTTTTACAAAAGTTTTATCTATTGTATAAAAGTTAGAGACTAAATTTAAAATTTTTGCTTTTTAACTTTATGTTTTGACTCGGAAGTTCCAGAAAAAATCAATATTTTGAAATAACTTTTTTTAGAAAAATTATATATTTCGAAAGAAAAAACAAAATTGGTAAATAATGCAATTATTTTCGAATTTTGGCATTTCAAATTTCAAATATTATAAGTTTTCAATTTTTGAGTAAGAAGCTGAATTATTTAAGATTTAATTTTTGACTTTAAAATTCAAGAATTGTTTACATAAGTTTCAATTTTTCTCAAAATTTTGTCTTTTTCTTAAAATTTCGTCTTAAAACTCGAATTTCACTTTTATAAATTTCAAATTATTAATATAAACGAGTTCTTTTTAAAATATAGCCATTTTTCAAGATTCTGAAATTAAATTTGACAATTAAACACAAAAATTCGAATTTTTTAAAATGCATTTCGGGTAATTTGGGGAAAAGGTAACTTTTTTAAGCTTATCAGCATCTTGGTATTCTTTTTAAAAACATGTTCTCTCTGAAATAAAAATTTCGACCTTTTTTCTAAAAAAATTGACTTTAAGACGTATAATTTTGAGTTTAAGCTAGAAGTTTCTATCCTTAACACATTTTTTTTATACAAAAAGTCGATTTTGAGTTCTTCAATTGTCTTTTAATTTGTTTTTTAAAAAAGTTGACTTTGAGACGTATACTTTTGAGTTTAAGCTTGAAGTTTCTATCCTTAACACATTTTTTTTTACAAAAAGTCAATTTTGAGAAGATCTTTGTCTGTTAATTTGTTTTTAGAAAAACGTCCACATTAGCAGAAAAATTTTAAATTTTTTGTAAAAAATGTTTTTAAAGAAGTTGAAATTTTAAAAAACTTGTTACGTAAGAAAAATATTAAAAAAAAAGTCGAAATTTCGTGGCCAACATTTAAATTTTCAGAAAAGTTATTTTGAGAAAAAAATGGTAATACTTTTGAAAAGAAATTTTCCTAAAAAATTGCACGAGTTACAGTCAAATTTTGAGAATATACTTAATTCAAATTTTCATAAAAACGAGATAAAACAAAATTTCCATTTTGATCTGCCGTTGCCTTCTACGTTCCACAGATCGCGCCGCCGGAGTAAATATCTGCCTTGATTCGCGTTGCACGTGGAATCGCCGCGTAATTTTTCTTTTTTTTACCCTGCATTTATTTGGCAAAGATACTACACGTATATGGTATTATTTCTGTTATAACAAACGTCGCGACAGTTTTAGTGAATTTAAAAGGGGTCGCAATCAAAAGCAGCTTGGGAGCCACCGTGATACTCTATTTTAAAAATACCTGTGACGGGAAAAAGCTTCAGATTATAATAGAAATTTTCTTCTATTTAGGTGCTCCAAAATTCTAATTCAAAAACCAAAATTTACTTAGAAATCTGGATCTCATTACATTCAATGTGATCCAGACACTTCTGAGTGATTTAATAAAAAAAACTCGTTTTATGTTACATGATTCTGAATACAGAAACGTGTTTTAAAAAAGCTCTAATTTGTCCTTCACTTTATCAGTTTCACTAAAAATTGCTAATAGTAGATTCCATTGTCGAAGCGGATTACGCAAATTCGTCACCTCTCAAAAGGTTTTGTAACATCCGAACCATTTACAAGAACGATTCGCTATATTTCCTTTTACGTGGTCCAATTATGCTAATTCCCATGACAAATACAAGATAAATAGCCTTGTAACAAAAAATTTCTCGGGCAGTTTTCGGTAATAGCCAATTAATGCAAATTTCATGTAGATCCTATCCATATAATGTCGCAGCTCGGGGTCATAGAGGTCGCAAAAGTGTAACTAGCGTCAGAAGGAAAGTGTTTTTTTCTTATTTAAAAGGCGAAACAATGAGAGACGAACTCTCATGATCCGAGATGAGGATAATAAAACCATAGAAAGTGAACCGTGGACGATACAAAAACATTAACGTTTGGTAAATATTTACCATCGAGTCTGCATACCGAAATAATTATCGGTTAAACAACTGGGACCTGATAAGTTCTGGATGACATTTAACTAAAAGTAATGAAGCTAATGCGAATATATGTGACGATTAAGATAATTAAAAGACCGACAGCAACACTAAAAATATAAAGAACATTTTCGATTTATTCCTTTTAAACTCCAGAATTGAATTATTTGTCTGTCTGTCTGTTTATTACTTTTTCATGGCTTAACAATTGAAGTGATTTCTATGAAAATTGACGAAAAAGTTCTTTGAGACCTCACAAAGGATATAGGCTAAATTTTTATTCCAGAAAGTTACTCGTTAAGAAATTATTGTGAACGATAAATAACTGTAATTTCAAGCGATAACTTCTAATTTAGAAGTAGCCCAATTACTAAGTTTTCCTAAAGATTCAAGTTCATTTAAAGTTCATACAGAGAGTATTGTTGCATGTTATCGGTTCGAAAATTAAAACTTCGTGAATTGTAAACACTTTATTTTAAACTTATTTCGGAACACTACGATTAAGATTCATTTAACTATCAGACTGTCTAACTATCTGACTAACTAACTGGTCTATCTAAGGGAAAGACGATCGCGTATTTATACCGTTCCGGTTTCTAGAACGGATCTCCGTACAGATAAGATTATGGCTTGCTGAAACGTCTTATGTTTCCAGAGAGTTCCTTACACTACAGCAATCACTAATACACATTTTATGCTACATTTTGTTACTCTGCCTCCCTCTTAAGATCATCCCGATCAGTTCCAATCACTCACTTTTCCATTGTACTTGCACAGTCTGTTGAGGTATACTACTTTCATCTTGGTCCTGGGGATGCTCTGGATCCTGTATATTAAGTCGTTGATCCACTTCAGGATTTTGTACGGCCCTTTCCAAGATGGCGTAAACTTCACCTTTGCTCCGCTGAGGGTTGTAGAGCCATACCAATTCGCCCTTACTGAAACCACCATGATTAGCGTTTACGTCATATCTTGTCTTCATTCAGTCCGTCGCCAAGTTGATCTTTGTCCGCACCAGGGCATGTGTCTCCAATCTCACTTCCCTCAAGCAGTCTACGAAACCCATCGTCTCCCTGGGGGTCTCCCTTGGTGATCCAAACACCAAGTCACACGGAAGCCGCAGTTTTATGAGTTCTCGCGCGATAGGCCATTAGAAACAGTGGTAGTTGTCGGTCCCAGTCTTTCTGATGCTTGGAAACGACCTTCGAAAGCTGTTCCTCTAAGGTCCTGTTAAATCTTCCACCATTCCATCATACTGTGGATGAAGAGGTGTCGTTCGAGTTTTCTTTATTCTAAGAAGACAGCACACCTCTTGGAAGACCCCTGATTCGAAGTTCCTTTCTTGGTTTTAGTTAGTTCGATGGGAACACCAAATTGACAGCTGAAGTTGTCCACAAGAACCCTTGCCACTGTGGTAGCTTCCTGGTTCGGGATGGCGTAAGCTTCAGGACATTTACTGAACTAGTTCATGGGCACCAGGATGTACTTGTTTCCATCGTCTGATGCTGGAAATGTTCCTGCCAAATCGCAATTCTTTCACTCAGCTCCCACATAATACTGCTTGAGGGTCCCTTTAGTTCTTGTACGAGGACCCATGGATGCAGCGCAGGTGATACATTTCCGACACCACCGCTCGACGTGCTCCCTGCAGTTAACCCATAAAACCGTTTCCGAATCTTTTGCATTGTCTTGTTCATCCCTAGATGTTCACCAGAGGTCCCATTGTGCACCTCCTACAAAACCTGTGGAATTTTCTCCTGAGGCACCACCAACTGCAAGTTGACACGCTTTCCATCCGCGTTTTCCCATACACTCTTAAGCATCCCATCCCTCTACCTGGAGGGATTTTCATTGGGCCCACAAATTCTTAAAAGCATGGACTTCAGTCGGAAACTTCTTGCCATTCAAGGCTGTCTCCAGCTTCTTTCCATTCCAACATGAGTCCTGATATCAGCATCGCTCTTCTGTAGCTCCTGAAGACCTTTAAGATTCCGTCCATCTTCTGGCTGGACGGACGTGACCCTTATATCCAACATGTCCTTATGGTCCTCGACTCCTCTGCAGTGTACTGCAATCCCCACAAGGTCTCCTGGACAAAGCGTCAGCGTTGTCCTGCTGTCGTCCCGGTTGATGATGCACCTTGAAGTGATACTGTAGGAGCCTCTCTACTCATCTAGCTGTTTGCCCCCCGCGTTCTTAATTCGAAGTAACCAAGAAAACGCCGAATGATTTGTCCTGATGAGGAATTTTTGTCCATACAAATACTCGTCGAAGTATTCCACGGCCTTCACTTTCGCAAAATGTTCCTTCCTGGTGGTGCAGTAGTTCCTCTCCGACTTCGTCGAATTTTGCTGCAATATTCGATGACTCTTTCTTCACCATCTTAAACTTGGGACAGCACAACTCCTATGCCGACGTTGCTGGTGTCTGTGTCTAACGCGAACTTCCCATTCTGCTGCGGATAAGTCAAGATAGGGCTTGTGCACAAGGCGGACTTTAGTTTTAGGAAAGCGGTATCACAATCATAAGTCCAGACGTACGGTGTTCTTCCTTCCGTTGGTCGGTGTAACGGCGCAGCGATGTTGGCGAAACCTTCCACAAATTTTCTGTAAAAGGTGCATAATCCGAGGAAGCTCCTCAATTCATGTTTGTCTTTGGGTCTTGGCCAAATTTTTTGAGTCTTGCTGATATTTCTTTCTATTCTTGCGGCTGATACAGTGTGGTCCAAGAATTCTACTTTCCTTTGGAACAAAGAGCACTTTCTCGGATTCAGCTTTAAGTTGGCCTGTTTTAAACCTGTCGAAGACTTCTTGAAGATTTTCTAGATGTTCTTCAAAGTTCTTACCCATCACCATGACGTCATCTAAGTAAACCAAGCAGGTTTTCCAAGTGAGTCCTCGAACTACTAGTTCCATTAGATTTTCGAAAGTAGCTGGTGCGTTGCATAGTCCAAAAGTCAAAACCATGAAGTGATATAATCCTTTCCCAGATGAAAAGGCCGTCTTCTCTTTGTCGTCGGGGTATGGATTATATCAGTTCACGGTTATGATCAAACTTTTTAGAAATGTCTACCACTTTTTTACTTTTTTTTATTTTAAACTCAAGAGACTTGAACTTCAGCTTTGGTCTCGAAATTTTGATACGGGTCTTGAAATTTCGAATGTAACTTTCAATTACGTATTTTGATCATAATTACGAAAAATATACAAATATCGAGGAAGGGTTGAAATGGTGGTAGAGAAGTGGAAAATTAAAGCCTGTTTGAGGAAAAACTCGAAATATAGAAAAGAAAGAGAAAACCTCAGTTCATAAAATAATTTTATGTTTAAATGTAAAACTTTGAGCTTTAGTCTCGAAAGAAGTAGAAATAAAAAAAAAATTCATTCGAATTACTAAAATTCAATTATGTTCCCGAAATTTTTAGATGTGATCTAAAAAAGTTTACGAGGAATACGAGAAGACAATATGACAAGAATCAATTTGAATTTAAAGCCGAAATTTTAAGAAAAGAGGGAAAATACCTAAAATACATTGTCCGCATTTATTTTTGCTTAACGTTTTTTATTCGACTTCAAAATCGAGGCAAGTTTATTTCAAAAGATACGAAATTTTTTGTTTATAGTCGAAATTTTAACTTTAACTTTGGTTTAATGACGAAATTTCAATTTTCATTTTAAAATTTTGTATTAATCAGGCCTAAATGTTAAAATTAATGGCGGAGATTTGAATAAAAAAACCAAAATTTTGAGCTTATGTTTCAAATTAAAAAGAAACTGGAAAACTTTGAAAGAAAGTTAATTGTAAAGAGACATTAGCCCTTTTTAAATTCAATTTTTTAAAAATTTTTAATTTTTTTTCTTTTGACTTTAATGTCCACCTTCGTTTTGGAAAGTTTCTCTGGCCTCTACACAGTTCACTAGCGTAATTAGTAATTATTCTGAAGTCTTAATTATTTCATAATTTATTTCCATCTTACATAGATTTTGATTGACGAAAGTCAATCGTTTCTGGAATGTAAGCCTTACTAATAGAGCTGTTTCGTGACAGGAATTGAAGACCACTAGTTATCCAAGTCAAAAAATCGGAATTCAGTACAATTTAAGTTACGACTTATCATTTTAATGTTAAAAGCTGATAATAGTGACCATTCCGTACTAGACGTTACACCTTCTAAAATTAATAGGAGAAACCACCACTTGCGAGTAATAAAATGCCATCATCCAACGTGAAAATTTCTATCTACATTATTTAGAGCCGGTTCAAACTCTCTACGGATTAAAGGAGCAAAATAACGATTAGCGGCGGCGCCTAACCAGTGAAAGTAGATTAAAAGTCTAATTTATTTCTTCCACATTAATCTAATTAGGGCCGTATTACGCTATAAAAAAATGTGTATTTAACCTACATAAGTAGATGGACGTTTCGGTGCATTAGGTTTTTGGAAGATGGCCCACTTATGCTATCATAAAAAAAATTCGATGCGGCATTTACAAATGTCCGTTTCGTGACCGGCGTGTAATTTCGAATTTAGCGTTCTTACGAAAACGAATGCCGATTGTTAAGTAAGAAACGAACGTTAGGTGTTCTTTTAAACGTAATGAGACGAGACCGAACCGAGGAAAGGTGCAATTCCAATTACGGCAACCGAAGGCTGTTCGTTTTGATATTGTAACAGCGAGCGCAATTAGTCGAATATGCATAGGTAATTATGACATGAATCGCTTGCATTATTAGTGTTTTGTTGTTAACTAGTGTAAAAATATTCAAAGCATAATTAAGAATAGTATTCCTTATTTACTGATTATAGTTTAGATCTTTAAATTTACGTCAATATGTCGAGAATTATCAATTATATCTCATATCATTTAGTGCATATTGTCTGGACTCTTTATCTAGAATTTAAAACCCTGAAGAAAATCCATGTATAGCTTTAAAGTCCCAAGAAGACTCATATAAGGATCTGAACTGTTTAAGATAACTCATTGTGTTGACCTATACCAGGGGTCGGCAAACTTTTAAGTCAAAAGAGCCAACTGTAATAAAAAAATTGGTTTCGTGGATTTCACATTTTTCTGTTTTTACATTTTATTTCAAAATTAAATCAGATATATCAGACAAAATATGGGACAAAAAAAGACCCGTTTGACTCATGTAGTTAAACGAAAACATATTCAACCCAAAAGATCTTTTATTTCTCAAAATTTAGAGCTTTATTTTAAAATCTGCCTTTTTCTAGCAAATTTGACTTTTTTTAACTCTTCTCTGTATTCGCCTTTGCCTAACTATGTATTTTACTCCTAAAATTAGATTTGCTCTCCTAAATCCTCTTTTCTTCTCAAAGTTGACAATTTGTAAAAATGTTTACTTTTTTCTAATTCGACTGACTAAAAGATTCGACTTATTTCTCAAAAATTCATCTTTTGCCGAATTCTTAATTTAAAAAAAAAGTAAAAATTTGAAGTAATAATTTGAAGATTTTAAATAAAAGAGTTTTGAAGATTTCGACCTTTTCCTCAAAGTTTTCTTTTTCGAAATTTAGACCTATTCTTAAATTTGACTTTTTTCCAAATTACATTTTTTTGACTTTATTCTAAATTGCAACTTTTTCTCAAAATTTCTATTCTTTTTAAATAACGTTCCTTTTCCAAATTTTACCATTTCCCCCAAATATTGACTTCTGCTGAACACTTAAACTTTTATTTATTTTCTGGAAATTGCGACCTGTTTCCCAAAATTAGGTGTTTCTCGAAATTCCAACTTTTAACTGAAAATTCGATATTTTATTACATTTCTGCATGCTGCGATTTTATCGACGAAATTCGCCTATTTTCAGAATGTTTGACCTTAAAAATTTGATTTTGTTCTTAAAATTTGACTTTCTCTGGGAAATTTTGACCTTTTTTTAAAGTTCAACACTTTTCTCGAAACTAGAAGTTTTATCGACATTTCTTTTTATTTAGAAATTATTTTACCAATTTTTTCAAAATTCGAATTTTTCTGAAAAGTTTGAATTTTTTTTTATTCGTTTTGTTCTCGAAATTTCAAATTTATTCTCAAAATTTAACTTTCTGTGGAAAATTGCAAATAACATATTTTATTCTTCTCTAACAAACTTCGACTTCTTAAAATTCGACAATTTTTTCTAAGTTTTGAGTTTTTTACAATTTCTCTTATCGAGATTTTACAATTTTTCACAAAATTCAAATTTGTTCTGGATTTCAATCTATTATCAAAATTCGATGTTTTTTTTATAAAATTTTGCTTTTTTGAGAATTTTTGACAAATTCATATTTTTCGATATCTCTTTTTTTTTCAAAATTCGAATTTTTCCGGAAACATAAGCTTTTATTTTGAATGAAATTCATGTCTCAAAATTTGACTTTTTTTCTTAAAATTTGACTTTCTCAAGGAAATTTTGACCTTCTCGAAATTGAAAGTTTTATCGACATTCTCTTTCCTTTCGAAATTATTTTACCAATTTTCTGGTTTACCAATTTACGATTTATCTGAAAATTTGTTTGTTTTTTAATTAGTCTAGTTTTTGAAATTCCAAATTTATTCTCAAAATTTAATTTTCACTGGAAAATTGCAAATTTTTATCGAAATTTTTATCGACTTTTTAAAGACCGACACTTTTTTAATCTTCCAGTTTATTTTTACAATTTCTCTTTTATATAAAAGTTTCAAGTTTTAAGATTTGTTTTGAGTTTCAACCTATTGTCAAAATTTGACTTCTTTTTGAAATTTTGCCCTTATTTGAGAAGTTTTTCTCAATTTTTTTTCGAAATCTCTTTCTTTTTCTGAAAATTTGGCTTTTTCTGGGAGATTTTGATCTTTTTATAAAGTTAAACACTTCTCAAAATTTTCTTGCAATTTTGTTTCGAAATTATTGCACAAATTTTCTCAAAATTTAAATTAATCTGAAAATTTAGTTTTTTTAAATTGTCTGCTTTTCTAAATTTCACATTTATTCCCAAAATTTAACTTTATCTGGTAAATTGTAAATTTGTTGTCAAAGTTTGGAGCTTTTCTTAAAATTTAGACTTTTTCCCTGAAATGTTTCCTAAAATTTGAGCTTTTTCTTCTTCTCTGTAAGAATTTGACTTTTTTAAATTTTTACTTTTTTTCTAAGGTTCCAGTTTACTCTTATAATTTCTCTTTTCGAAATTTTGCAATTTTTCAAAAATTTCAAAAATGTCTACAAATTTCAGGTTTTAAATTTGTTTTAGGTTTCAATCTATTGTCAAAATTCTAAAATTTTCCCATTTGAGAACTTTCCATAAATTCATTTGTTTTCGAAATTTCTCCCTTTTTCCCAATTAGGCAAATCATTGTTTTAATCTCTTCATTTTTCCCAATTTTCTTTTTCCAAATCTCTTCGTTTTCTTAAAATTCGGTTTTTTCTGGGAAATTTTGACCTTTTTTTATTTTAAAGTTCAACACATTTCTTGGAATTTTTTTTCGAAAGTATTTTACCAACTTTCTTAAAATTCGAATTTATTTGAAAATTTGGAGTTTTTTTTAATTCGTCTTGTTTTCGAAATTGAAAATTTATTCTGAAAATTTAGCTTTCTCTGGAAAAGTGCAATTTTTTATGGACATTTCGAGCTGTTCTAAACTTTTTCCATGAAATTCTTCCTAAAATTAGACTTTTTTCTTCTTCACTGAAAAACTTCGACTTTTTTAAAGATCGACAATTTTTTTAAGGTTCCACTTAATTGTTACAATTTCTCTTTTCGAAATTTTACTATATTTCATAAAATTCAAATTTGTCTAAAAGTTTGAGGTTTTTAATTTGACCTGGGTTTCAATCTATTGTCGAATCTCCAATTTTTTTTTTCTATGATTGCACCTTTTATGAAAGCTTTTGATAAATTCATATCTTTCAAAATCTCTTTTTTTTCTCAATTTTTGTGGAATCTCTTATTTTTTCTTAATTTTTTCAAAGTCTCTTTCTTTTCCTTAATTTTTTCGAAATCTCTTTTTCTGAAAATTCGGCTTTTTCTTGTACTTCGGATTGATATTTGCCGTTTCTGTAAATTTAGATTTTTTTTCTCACAAAAAGTAATTCACAAAATCTCAAGGTTGTAGAAAATTTACAAATAAAAAAATAAAAATCATAAGAAAAATATTTTTTATAAATTTTGACTCCCCAAGTTGATCTTTTTCTAGAAATTTCAAATTTCATGTGTTTTTTCAAAATGCTAATATAAACCAAACAAAAATTTCGAAAAAATACTTCTTGAAATCATAACCTTTTGTTAAAATTTAAAGTAAAATGTAAACATTCCTAGAAAAGTATTTTTGGAAATTTCGACTTGTGCAGGTCACTTGTTTAATGAGTGTCTGCATGTCTGTCCACCCCAGTTTTTATTTATTTTTTATGGCAATTTAAAGAGCCGCTATTTTCTTTTAAAAGAGCCGCATGCGGCCCCCGAGCAGCGGTTTGCCGACCCCTGACCTATACCATAAATATGGCTTTTACGAGAGTTGGTTGCGAACCGGGAACGCCTTGTTAGGAGGAGTTTGTGATTTGATTTCCCTAAAATTAATGACACAAGACTAAGGCAGCCTGTATATGAAACTATATCTAAGTAATTTAAATAACAGCAATCTAGCACCCTAATATTCACTTAAAGTGAAACAGAGTTCGAAAGTCTATTTCTGTTTATCATCATATTTCATTTTACTTCTCGCTTGTGACGTCCGCTTAAGCCTAAATGATTTGCAATTTAAACAACATCTACCATGAGAATAAAATTAGTTTAGACACACCTCTAACACATCAACAATTAGTCATATGTGTTTTGTAATGTCTGTAATATCTGATTATCACGACGATAAATAACTAAGCGCTATTTATCGAACAAACTGAGGAAGTGATGCAGGAAAAGCCACAGATAACAACGTTACGAAAGCGCCAGGTAATTAACAAAACAACTCACCATATCAGGGTCATTCCAGTGACCAGGCCCAGCATTAGCCACTATGACATCTTGATTATTCCCGTAGTAATCAATGATGGTCTCGACGCTCGCCCAAGAGTCCTGAATGTCATCGTAGTTCCTCCAAAGATTGCAACTGTCAATAATTGAGGAGAAATTTGGCGACATCCCCGCGTATATCTGGTACACCGGCCAGCTGCACGAATAAATCATAGGCCTCCCCGTCCTGTTCAAATGATAACCGAATTCGGGATAACCATGGTCCATTTCGCTGGGATGAGCGTAGCAACCGTCCAATTTGACGTAGTCCACGTCCCACGAGGCGAACGTCTCAGCGTCGATCTGAAGGTAGCCGAGGACCCCCGGATATCCGGCACACGTATAATTCCCGAAGTCCTCGTAAATCCCGAATTTTAAGCCTTTAGAATGAACCTGGTTGTAAATGGTCGGTACGGTGTATTAGCTAAGTCCAAAAGATTGGAATTTACAAGTAAGTTTACGAGCAGGGGTTGATGCCTTTGATGCCTTGAGAGCCAGTTAAATTTTTATAATTTTTCTTCTTATGGACAGCAAATATGATACGACCTATAGACTGCAATAGTGCAGCTCTCCAAATATGTAGTATGGGATCATGGGTAGCTGAATTGCAATAGTGCACCCCTCCAAGCATGTACTAGGGAATCATGGGTTGTTGAACTAGTTGAACTATCAACAGTTCACCCACTGACGCTTAGCAGAAATGTCACTTTGAAGTCAGCGACCTTTTTCAAAGTGGACTATTTTTACTAAGCGTCGGTGGGCCAACTATTGGTAGTTCAGCTACAAAGAAGCTGCTACTACACGCTTGAAGAGCAACTTGAGGACCATCAATAATGTCACTTAAGATTCTACATCCAAGAAATGTTTCGGAAATAAACGGTATTAAAAAAAATGATGACATAAAAAAACAATTACTTTTTCAGAAGGCACGTCGTAATTTCACAAATTCATTACAAGTTAACACGATTCCAATTTAGTTTATGTAGCCGCCAAGATATTCAAATTGATACAAATGCTCGTCGACGTTGCATTCTATTCTTCTTGACAATCAACATCCTGCTCGATGGCTGAAGTTGTAAAAGCGGCTCCTGGGGGCCTTTTAACTTACATAATCGGCGAGCGATTTCATTCCTCTAGGAAATCTAACTCGATCAGGCACCAATCTGCCGTAGATATTTCGTTCTTTTTCCAACCAGCAATCGTCCACGTTGATGTATTCGTACCCCACGGCCGCGTAACCCTCTGACACCAATATGTCGGCCATGGTTCTGAATAGATTTTCGCTGCGGGCAAAAAATTATTCCCTTAGATTGAAACGCAAATGAAATCAGATCTGGTGATTTTTTCGGTTTGGTAATATTCCGGAAGCATTAGAGATTGGGGTCATTAAATGAGATTATTGCAATACGGACAATTGGAAAAATGGAATGATCTTTCGTAGTTTCTACTTCAGGGAATTTAGAGTTAAATTGTCCTAGTTTTGATGGATTTTTTACCAACGTTATTATTTTTGCTCTCTTTGGCTTTGCTGTTGTCATTTATACACAAAATATTTTAATAACAATTTTTGCTGCTGGTAGTAAATAAGACCTTGCAGTGAAAGGACTTTTAGGTTTAATGCAGACATTACTAGCAGCAACCCAGGCCTAGATCCAATAAGTGGACCTCGCACTTATTCTCGATCTTTTCCTCGAAATTTTGATTTTTTGGGTTTTCCCAACTTCCCATCGTCTTTTTCACGAGATTTCAATGTTAACTCATGTAAAGATCTGAACTCTTTAAGACAACCCATTTGGGAATTTAAAATGCCAAGGAAGTCCTTTTAGTTCTAAAGTATTTGCCAAACTCATCCAGACTTCTGAAGTTCCGAGGAAACTTATTTAATTTTAAATTTAGAGCTAAATTATCAAGAAAAGTCGCCTTCAGCATAAATCTTATTTTAGAAATATTTCATTTTTAAAAGAATTTTCAAAGAAATATTTGAAGCTCTAATTATTTGACGAACTCACCGAGAATTCTAAACCGTTAGATCAATAAATAATCTTTTCTAGAGTCATAAATCATTAAGGGAATAAATTTAAAGCCCGAAAGTTGTACTATAATTCATCTTTGGTTCTGAACTCTCAAAAATATCAATTTAGATTTTTTTTAGAAGATTAAACTTTACTCGTGAAAATGTTTATTTAAACATTTCGACTTTTTATAGAAATTTTGAAATCTAGAGAACAAATTTCAACTCAAGTTTAAACTCAACATACAAAGCCTTGGAAACACGTTTCAAGTTTTCCCAAAAGTTCAGGTTTTTGTATTAAATTTAATTTCCTGAAAATTCAGACTATCGCAGAACTGTTTTTTTTTATAATTCGTCTTTTTTCAAATTAAGACTTTAAATTTAAAATTCTATTTCATTTCCGCAAAATTTTGAATATTTTACCAGGTTCGGATTCAATAAGTTCGGGGCCCGATTAGATGTTTTTGCGGAGCCCTCTATTTTCTTTTCTTTTTAAATTTTTTTGACTGAGTAGCTTGCAGAAATGAAATAATGTTTTTGCTGTTATCGAGTTTATATGTAAAACAAAACAAATCGAACTTTTTCAATTTAACGTGTCACGAAATTGCATAAACTGTATGTAACTTTGGATAATTGATTACATAAAGTTTTATTTCTGTTAACTATTTTTTTAATAGTATTATAGACCTTTTTGTTTTATTGTCTTTTACCTTTTTATACGTAATATTAAAGAATATATCCTAGCTAACCATAGGCGTAGCTAAAATAGAGCAGGCTGAGATGTCCCCCCCCTCCTCCAGTGTACGCAGCACCGTATTGTATTTAACTGGGGGAGCAAAAATTTTCTTTTCAGCTTCAAAATTCATTATTTCCTTGAAATATTTTTTCAAAATTTCGACTTTTTTCTCAAATTTCATATGTTTTACAAAATTTGTCCTTTATTTTTTGAAATTTTGCATTTATTCATAAAATTCCTCTTCTTCTTCTCAACATGACTTTCTCAAAATTTAAAATTTTTAGTTAAAAGTTCGTCGTTTTTCTTCCGAAATCTGGCCACTTCTGGAAATTTGGCTTTTTCTGACTTTTTCGACTTTATTTAATTCTGCAAAGGTCAGCTTGTTTGTTAAAAGTTGCCTTTCCCTCGAAATTTGGTAGATCTTTTAATGAAACAAGTATATTTTTTTGAAATTAAAATTTTTGCAAGAAAATTATAAAATATGTTCTGGAAGTTTCAATTTGTTTGTCAACATTTTGACGTGTATCACAATATTGGACATTCTCTGACGCCACATGAGGCAAGGTCTTCCTTTGTCTTCCTCTAAGTCGAGCAGTCATGAGAAAACAAATCGTCACTCAGAAAATTTCCATTTTTTCTTAAAATTTCGTTTTTTTTTAAAATTCCCTTTTTTTCTTAATTTTGATAAAAGCTGACACTTTCTGGAACATTTCAAATTTTCACTGAAAGATTAAACGCTTTCTCTTAAACTTTAGATTTTTTTGCAGAATTTCGATCATTTTCTCCTAATTTCGTCTTTTTCTCAGACTTAAGATTGTTTTTCCCAAAATTCCGATTTTTTTTCTTAAAATTTGACTTTCTCTGAAACATTCCGATTTTTTGTCCTTCTCGAAGTTTTCTCGAAAATTCGTTTTTTTTCAAATTATAGTAATTTTCTAAACATTTAGCTATTTTTCAAAATTTAGAATCTGATTTTTTGGGAATTTCGACTGGTTTCTTTTTCATGAAATTTTGAATTTTATCTCAATATTCGGTATTTAATATTTTCTTGATAAATTCGACTTTTTTCTCAAAATTTTTACTTTTTCCATTAAAATAGTCTTTTTCCTAAAAGTTGCTTTTTCCTGAGAATTCGACTTTTTCGAAATTTTGATAATCGTTTGAATAATTTATAATTTATCCTTTATCGTCAAAAGCAATTTGCTTTAAATCTCGAAAAATAACTATTTGTTAATTTTGGGGGTGATGCGGGGCACCTTCAAATGCGGGGCCCGACTGGACCCAATCGCTCCAATCGCGTTAAATCCGGGTCTGGAGCAACCGTAAATTTAACCACACTTGACTTAAAGTTAAATAATAAAGGTTTATATTAGATTAAATTTAAAATTGGCAACAAGGCACATAAGTTAACGATATAATGAGGAAAAAATTATAGAGAAAAACAAATTAATTATAGTTTAAAACTCCAGAATGCTGCGCTAGATATCAAATGTGGATCCTCTACTCCTTAAAATAAAACCGCCTTCGTAGGGTGATTTATTGGGCTTTTCTATGCAGACTCGCGCTGCGAGTTACCTCTTGGGGTAAAGTCAATTCGAGAAAAACTCCGATTTATTGAAATTTTGAAAAAAGTCGACGTTTCCAAATTAAAATAAAAATTAAAATAAATAACCACGAAAGTAATTTGACTCTAAGCCAACATTTTTGAGAAGGAGAACATTTGGAAAAAAATCGTTTATAAAAAATGTATACTTGTAATTTAAGAAAAAAATAAAAAATTGAAAGAGTTAACGAAATTTATAGAAACAAATATTCAAGCTTAAACTTGAGATTTCGAAAGAAATTCGCGATCAAATTCGAGATTTCTAAAAAAAGTGATAATGTTCAGAAATTTAAAGTTAAAGTCGAAATTTAAGAACTCCAGATTTTGATACATAAATCTGGTCCCGTGGAACCAAGAAAGATTAAAAAACATTACAATAGTTGCTCTAACGCGTTTCGATAGCCAACTCTCATCTTCAGAGGAATACTGAGTATCACGTACTGAGTATCTCTCTGAAGATGATAGCTTGGGTATCGAAACGCGTTAGAGCAACTATTGTCGTGTTTTTAATTTTTCTTGGTTTGAGATGACAATACTTTTGTATCAATTTTTGAAGGTAACTAAAGACCAGTCCGTTCTACAAAATCTAGATTTTGTACTTTAAATCTAAACTAAAAAGTTTGGGAATTTGGATTTTAAATAAAAACTAATATTTTTAATAAGGATTTTTAAAAATAAGTAAAAATTAAAAATGTAAAATTAAAATTAAATTTAGAAATTACTAAAGGTCGAAATTTCGAAAAAAAGTTGTAAAGTTTTTAGAAAAAGAAATAAAAAATTGATGTTCTAATGAAACTGGCGAACATACAAGGTGCCTCAGTCATTATGTCATTAATTTTAATCACGTATACGGAAAGCTTAAAAGACAAAGAGTAAAAAAAATATTTTTAAGAGAAAGGCAAATCAACACATAACTCCTAATAAAATGACGCTCCTGGTGCGCGACACACCCTCTCTAACTCAAGCACAGACCGTTTGAACGTTGAAGCGAAACATGATTGCCACATCAGGACCATAAATAGAGAAAAATAAAATTGTATAAACCACAGACCTGTATCTTGTATTGTACAGGTCTACAGTTTCAGTTTTTTTAAGCTTGTATTCGTATCACACCCATTTCTCTCTACCTTCTCTTAATATCAATGACATAATGTCTGAGATACTCCTCAAACAGAATTTTTCTTCTCTTAACGTTAATGACATAATGTTTGAGGTACTGTGCAAACAGAATTTTTAAGTAAAATAGTTTCAAACACATTTATGCCAACAAAATACTTCAATAGGAAGTTAAATTTAAAAAAAATCGAAATTTCGAGAAAAAAGATTTTGAGTTTTCTTAAATTTCGACATTTTTTTTAAATTTCAGAATGTTTAATAAAAATGTTCACATTTGTCTGGACTTCTCGAATTTCATCAGTTTTCGTGAAATATCGGCTTAACTTATTTTTTAATAAAAAGTTTAAACAAAATTCAAAATTTCGAATAAAGTTAAAATTTAGAAAGGGCAAAGTTTTTGGAAAAAACTCGAAATGTCATTTAGAGAAAAAATTAAATTTCGTGAAAGAAGAGAAACTTAAAATTTTTCCCAACTCAAATTTGGTCTTTTTCGCCAAATTTTCCTTATACTTTCATAACTTTTCCTAAAAATACTAAATTTCCAGAAAAAAAAACAATCTTGGCAAAAGTAAAAATTCTATATATAATGCACAGACCACAATAGGTTTGAACATTTATTAGATTCGAAGTTTGGAAACCAAATACCGGTTTCGATCTTGTTAGATCTCGTCAGTTTGGTATATCCAACTCGAATGCTAATAAATGTTCCGACAAGTAAGTACTAAAACATTCACAGGCGTCGAGCGAGTGACTTTTTAGTACTACCACCTATTGGTCCATAGAGAAACTATGGCCATCGCCAACAATGTCGTATGCAAGAAGAATGCAACCTCGCTCGACGCCTGTGAATGTTTTAGTACTTACTTGTCGGAACATTTATTAGCATTCGAGTTGGATATACCAAACTGACGAGATCTAACAAGATCGAAACCGGTATTTGGTTTCCAAACTTCGAATCTAATAAATGTTCAAACCTATTGGTCTGTGCATTATAGAATCCTTGTCTTCTGGGAACTCTCCTAGAGAGCAACCGCTTCGCTAGGTGGCAGTGTTTCAACTGTTGGTAGTTCAGCTACCTATGATTCACTATACACGCCTGGAGGGCGGCTGCATGAATTTGTAGTCTAGGTTGCATTCTTCTTGCAAAAGTAAAAATGTTAAAATATTTTTTTAAAGCAAGGTTCATTTTGGTAAGAAAGTTGAAAGTCTTTTATAACAGACAAAAATTTTCCGAAATTTTGTTTTAAAATTTTTAAATTTTTCCAAAATTTCAGTTTTTTAGCAAATCAGATTTTATTAAAAAAAAGGTTTTTTAAAAATTTCGAGTTTTATTTGTGAATCTTAACCATTCTTCCGAATTTTCTTGGAAATATCGATTATTCTCTAAATAAATTTTTTTCGCAAATTTCGAATTATTTTGTTCATGATCATGAAACATGTTAAGTTTTTCTAGAAATTTCGTCCTTTTTGTCGACATTTTAATTTTACGCCAAATTCGATTTGATTTAAAAAATGTTAACTATAAAATTTTCGTATTTTACTTCTTCAAATCTCCACTTTTTCTTCGAATTTTAAATTTTTCCGCAAAATATTGACGTTTTTGTAAATAATGTTGTCATTAAAGAGCGAATATTATTACACTAAAAAATCCCCAAAATGGCGCCATAGATTGCATTAGAAAATGCTAACAATTGCAGTATAAACATTATAAATTGCACCATAAAATATTACTAGAAATTAAGATTAAGAAAAAATTTTTATTTTAAAATAACATATTTTAATCAAACCAATATATCTATTTAACAAAAATTTTTTGTTAGCAGTTTTAGAAATTTGGACTATAAAATCGAAATATTAAAAAATAAATTGAAAGTTTTATCTAAAAGTTTTATTGAAAGTCGAAACTACGAATTTCACGTGAAAATCTTTTGAATATATTCCTTGGAATTTTGACTTTTGTCTGAACATTTTGACATCGATATTTCGTTTTGAAGTCAAAGTTTAAGAAAAATTAAAATTATTGTTTTAAATTTGAATGAAAAGAATTCAAAATCTTTAGATTCGTAAATCAAAATTTACAAAAAAAATTTCTAAAAAAAGGTTAAACCTTAAAAAAAGGCGAAATAAAAAGGGACGAAATTTTAAAAAATGGAAATTTCAAAAGGTGTTGAAATTTTAGACAAAATATAATTTATAAAAAAAATTAAAAATTTGGAAGCCGAACTTTTGAAAAAAAATTAAAACGTGCAAATTTTTAAAAAGTAAAAATTTTCATAAGAATCAAGTGTATTGAAAAAACTAAACATTTTGAAAAAAGTCGAAATTTTCATGGAATGTTAAAAGTCCAAATTTTTAAATAAAGTCGAAATTTTGGAAAATGTAATTTCGAAATATATCAAAATTTTCACAAAAAGTTGAAATGTCCAAAAAGCAGTTAAAATCAAAATTAAAAAAAAGACAATTTGAAGAAACGGATATTTTCAAAATTTGAAAATTAGAAAAAATGGCGAAATATCCAAAAGTTTTCGTAATTTTTTTAAAGAAGTTTAAATTTTGGAAAGTAATCTAAAAATTTAAAAATTATCAAGATTTTGAAAAAATTTCGCGAGTTAAAAAAAGTACCTATGTAATCGTTTAAACTGAAAAAAAATCAAATTTTCAAAAGAAGAAAAACCAGAATTATCAGAATAGTTAAAATTTTCAAAAATTATCGAAATTTTGAAAAGTTAAAATTAAAAAAAAATAAAAATTTTGGTTAGTTCAAATTTTTTAGAAGGTTGAAAAAAAATTCAAAAATAAAACTGAAATATTTTCAAAAAACCGAAATTTAAAAAAAAATGACAATTTGAGAAATTTAAAAAAATGGCGACATTTTCAGAAAAATTCTAGGAATGGTCGAAAATTTCAAAAAACTCGTCTTCAAGAAAATATTGCAATTTAAAAATTAATCGAGGTTTTTAAAAAAGATCGGAATTTTCAAAAACAAAAAATAAAGTTTGCAAAAATTCAAAAAAAGTGAAATGTTGAAAATTTATATTTCACAAAGTCGTAATTTTGGGAAAAGCCTAGCTTGCATGAAACTTGACATTTTCAAAAAGAGTAAAAGTTTTCAAAGAGCAGAACTTTTAAAATTCTAAGAGTCAAGATTTTCAATAAGCCCATATCTTCTAAAAAAATCTAAACTTTCAAAAGTCGAAATTTTCAAAAAAAGTAAAAATTCTGAAAGTCTTAATTTTGAAAAAATTAATTAAAAATAGCTAAATAATTTTTTTTTAGAGAACAACTGAAATTTTGAAAAAAGTGGAAATTTTAAGATGTCAAAATTAAAACATTGTTAAAATTTTCAATTTCGAATTTTCGAATTCCTTAAAAGAAACTAAATTTCTTAACTAACGAACTAAGTAAAAAATCTAATTAAAAAAGTTAAAATTTCGAAAAGTCGAAGAATCCAAATTTTCACAATAAATCAAAATCTCGAGAAAAGTTTAAAAAGCTAGAAATTTCAAGACGTCAAATTTTCGAAAAAAATATAAATTTTCAAGGTCAAAAGTTTCAATCAAGAAAACATAAAATTTTTGAAAACGCTCAAAATTTAAAAAATGGAATTCCTAAAAAAAGTAGGAACTGTAAAGAAAAGTCGAAATTTAAAAAAGATAGATAAATTATTTTAAAATGTGGAAATTTAAAAGAAAATGGAATAATTTGAAAGATATTCAAACATTTGAAGTCAGAATTTCGAGAAAAAGGCGCAGAAAAGTCAACATTTTTAAAAATGGAAAATTTTGAAAACAATTAAAATTTTCATAAAAGACAAGAATAAAAAAAAGTCGAAATTTTGAAGAATCCAAATGTTCAAAGTAAATCAAAATCTCGAGAAAAAGTTGCAATTTTTAAAAAGTGTAAGTCTAATAAACTAGAAATTTCCAAACGTCAAAATATTTCGAAAAAAATGTCAATTATCAAACAGCCACAATTTTCAAGAAAGAAAAGATGAAATTTTTGAAAACATTCAAAACTTTAAAAAATGGAATTCCTAAAAAATTAGGAACTTTAAAGAAAAGTCGAGATTTGAAAAAGACAAAATATTTTAAAATATGGAAATTTAAAGAAAATGGAACAATTTGAAAGGGATTTAAATATTTTAAGTCAGAATTTCAAGAAAAAGGCGCAGAAAAGGTCAACATTTTTAAAAAATGGAAAATTTTGAAAATAATCAAAATTTTCATAAAGGAGAAAAATTTAAAAAAATCAAATTTTGAAGAAAGTCGAAAGCTTCAAAAAAATCGATTTTTTCAGGAGTAAAACTTTGAAAAAAATATGTTTCAAATAGATGAAAATTATGAAGAAGTTGAACTTGCCATTTTTAGAAAACAGTTGAAATTTTGATAGTAAGTTAATTTCTGTAAAATATTCAAAAAAAAGTTACATTTCTTAAAATAATTCGAATTATTGAAAAAAGTGGACCATCTAAAAATATCTGTTTTGCAAAAGGTTCAAGCTATTAAAAAAAATTTAAAAAAGACAAAAATTACTACTAATATGTGGGAAATTTTAGAAAATTGACAAATAATTGCATTCTTGACTAAAGATGCACAAAAATTGCAATAACATTAAAAATGACATAAATTGCAATTGTCAATAATATCCGGTCTTTAGTTATCATAAAAATCTTTACTTACAATAATAAAATTTTGATTTTTGTCAAACTTTTTTTCCACAGAAAGCTAGCCTTTTCTTAAAATTTTGATATTTTCCTGATGTTAACTTTTTTCCTTGAAAAATTCCACTTTTTCTTCCCGAAAATTCGACTTTCTTTATGTTTTTTAAAAAACTGCTCGAAAAAAATGTAGACTTTCTTTCCTCAAAATGTTGACTCTCCCAACAATTTTGTTTTATAGAAAAGTTGATTTGTCTCTAAAAAAATTAATTATACACATTTTGAATTTTTTTCCAAACTTTTCCACTTTTTCGCGAAATTTGCAATTTTATTTACTCTCACTCACTCATTAGTCGGCCATACACGAACGAATCTGATCTGCGGATTTAATCTGTAAAGATAAATCTGCGCATTTGGCTCGTTATATACTAAATATGATGCCTTTCCACTAACGTACATATCTGTACACATATTATAACCTCCAATTATATCTGTCAGTTAAAAACTTCACGTTATTTTGCTAATACTCGTCAATTTTGTACGAACTGGACGCGGCTCGCGGTATGTTTGCATGTACCCGAGGTTTAGCTGGTGTTATCTGGCGTTTTTGAGTAAAAGATGTCAAAGTCAGAGGAAATCAAAACCTTTAACAGCCACTAACTGACATATTTAATCTGTGCAAGATAAAGTCTGCCGATTAGTCTGTGCCTCGGCCCTCTCCACTAACGCAAAGTTAATTCCGCTGATTTGATATGTATCATATTCAATTCGTCGAGTAATCCGCTGGTGTATGGGAGGTTATTGGTGCATTGCCAATCGTCAATAAAAACTTTGTTCGTAGGTGCTGTGAGATAGACTTTTACAAATTTCTCCATAAAACCCTTCATTCCCGCCCTTGGCTGCGTCGCTGCTAGTGGTCGTCTACACTTTCGATATTCGCTTACCTGATGCAGTTATCTGGATCATTTTTGCAGTCTGTGTTACACCTGAAACGTTCCCAGGCCAGCCAACCCATCGGCGGCGTTCTGGCTAAACCGTTTTCCAGCTGATTGTACGTTAATTGTTAAGTGTACTAATAACGCACTGGCTAAGGTCCATGCTTGAAACATTTCACTGTCGATTGGAACCTGCAAGAGAAAAATCTGTCATGAAATAAATGTAAAAACAAAATCGACATCATTGTACTAGAACTTCAATTTAAACTTCGCGACGTTTTTGAAGTTTGCTTCTGGAAACGCTGATCACAGACAACCTGATCAATTACATTAGAGCATTGGAGTAGGCCACAGAACATCACATTGATGCCAGACAGGTTTTATGGACTTGAGGAGTTTGGAGATCAAAATCCGAATATCGAGTTTTCTTAGAAAGTTGACTTTCTTTTCAGAATTTTCCCAGAATACTAAAAAATTGCTGACAATTAAATTATTATTTAAATATATATTTATTTAATTAAATATTTTTCCAAATACGTTGTCTAAGATAGTGGAGTAGATAGATTTTTTGTGATAGAAGGAGAGTACCTAACTTATTATTATAGTTTTATTTTTCAAGGCTTCCATAACATCAGGGTGTCTCCGAGAAATCATATAGAGGAATAAGTTCTCATCAAAGGAAGGGAAGGTAAAGATTTACAAATTTTGCGTAGGTCCCATACTTACGTACGCAGCAGAAGCCAGAGTAGAAACGTCAAAAATGAAAAGCATTATGAGAGCGACAGGAATGAGAATCTTAAGAACCATCAAAGGAGTCACTCCGAGAGGCAGATTAAGAAGTTCAGGTATCAGAGAAGATCGTGGCATTTTGGATGTCATAAGTTTCGCCTGGACACGCCGAAGACAGTGGATGAGACCATATCGATCGCATGGAACCAACCAGAATATCGAAACCAAGAGACTGCCTGGTAGACTCTACAAGAGATGGTACGAATGCTGGAGTCCACATCACAAGAGGCACAAGATCTAAACAACTAAAGGTAAGCAGGAACAACAGGACCATGTCCTAAAGACAGAATAATATGAAGAAGAAGTAGAAGAAGAAGAAGAAGGAGGAGAAGAAGAAGAAGAAGAAGAAGAAGCAGAAGACGAAGAGAATAAGAAGAAGAAGAAAAACAACAACAAGAAGAAGAAGTAGTATTATTTTTCTCAATAAAAATCATTTTTCAACAGTGACGTGTTCTTTATGGAAACTAGTAGTAATAATTTCCATTACATAATGGAATATTCTATAAGTTTTGGGTAACAAGTCGATATACCAAATTTTACCAAAATTCTGAGCTTATACCAAATTTTTAAACTTGAACATTTTAGGAGTTTTTTTGAACTTTGGACCTTGTTCTCGAAATTTCGTGTTAAAACCAAAATCCACTTTCTATAGCTTTCGCGTTTTTCGGAAATTTGAACTTTTACTTTAAATTCATAGCTTGAATTTTTCCATTCAAAAATTCAGGTACCTAATTTTTGAAAATCCTAAGGTTAAAGCCAAAATTTCGAGTAAAAAAATTCTAAATTTCCAAAAAACTTTGATATTTTAAAAAAAGATCTCAATTTAACCTTGAAATGTTGACCTTTTGTTCCTGAATTTTTGATTTTAATTTTCAGTATTTAGAGTTAAGCAAAGCCCTGGATTTAAAAATCGAAACTTCGACAAAAATTTGAATTTTATCTACTCACAACTTAAAGGCGAATTTTTTTATATAATTTGTTTTGTCTAAATGTTGCGTATTTTCTCAGTTTCAAATTTAAAATTTCGAATTTAGGCTTTCAAGTATTTTGTAAAAATTCAAAAATTTGTCTTACTTAGACTTTTTTCTAGAAATTTAAATTTAATCCCAAATTTTCGATTTTAAGTCACAACTTAGGGAACATAATTAGAAATGCAAATTTTAGGCTTGGGGTTCTGGGAAGAGCAGCGCAAAATTAATCGTTTTTTCTAAAAATTTTGATTCCAGGGTCAAATTTTAATTTAATTTCACTTCATAACCTCGAAATTTTAACTTTAAATTTGACATTTTGTTTACCTTCATTAAAATGTGGATATTTGTTGTTAGCAACGTTGTGAACCTTTCAACTTTAAAGTCGAAAATAAAAAAAGCTTTAAAATTCTAAAAAAGTCGAAATTTTTGAAAAAAAATGTGGACATTTTCCGATACGTTATTAAAACAAACTTTTTCGAAATTTTCACTTATTCTTTGCGAACTTTCCAATTTAATCACTAATTGTAGATTTAAACTCAAAATTTCTACCCAAAATCTAGAATATGAAGTCGAATTTTCGATTTAATCTCAAATCTTTGGAAATTGTTACTTAATGATAATCACAAAATGTCAACATGAAAGTTGAAACTTGAAAAAGAAAAAGCAATCTCAATTTAAAAATTCAGAAAACAAAGTCAAGATCTAAAAAAGCAGATTTCTAAAAAAAAGTGTTTAGAAAAAAATCTGTTCTCTGAAACTTCGAACTTTTTTTTATTTTAAGTTCTTGAATTTTCTCGCTTAATCACAACATTTAGATCTCAAACTAAAGATCTTCACCTTCTTGTAAAAAGTTTGACAATAATTTAAGATTCCCCTTTAAAATTGAAATTAAAAAAAAATAAAATTTTAACCATTTTCAAAAAGGGATTTTGAAAACAAAATTTTAAATATTCACTCTTAAGATTTCTTTCTTTCTTCCTCACCTACCAGTGCCATGCACTGGTGTGTCAAAACAAATACAACAATTGGTTGGGCTCCATTTATGATTTTTGAAAAAAATACTAGTAACAACTGAAGAAGAAATTCTGGATTGTTTGTGATTTTTAAGACTGTTTATTTATGAGTTAAGCTAATGACCCCATTTGATTTTTAGTTTTTTCTTGTATTTAGTCTTTCTTAAGGATAATATATTTATGGATGTTTCACCTTCTTTCTGAAATTATGAATTTAAATCGAAAGATTTTTTTTTCGAAGTTTCCAATTTCCGAATTCTTTTAAAGTTTTTTTCTCAAAAATTGTGGCTTTTTGCAGAAAGGTTAATATTTTAAATTCTGAGTCTACCAAAAAAGTACGAATTTACACTCAAAAAATTCTTGAATAAATTTCTAGCTTTCCTGAAAAAAACCTCAATGTCGAAACTATGATTTAATCTCAGGATTAAAAACAAAAACGAATTCTTAAAATATCAAGCTTAAGCTTTTAGTGTTTTTCCTTTCCTGAAATATTTCGAATGTAAAGTGAAAATTTTAATTATTTTTAATTCTTCAATAGCACAATTTAAACTCAAAATTCGGTATTTCGACTTGAAATTTAGAATTCTAATGTTCCACAAATTTTTTCTTTAAATATTTTGAGTTTACTTGAGTTGAAATACAAATTTTGTTCCCCTGAGACCAAGAAAGATTAAAAAACACAACAAAGGTATGTTCTAAACGCTGTTTCGACAGCCAAACTATCATCTTCAGAGAGATATCTCTCGAAACGCAGTTAGGGCAAGCTTTGTTGCGTTTTTTAATCTTTTTTGGTTTCAGGGGACAATATTTGTATTTCAATTTTTAAAGATAACCAAGGACCAGTCCGTTCCACCAAAATTCACTTAACTTGATTTGACAACCTTCATTCATTCAGACTTTTTTTGCCAAATCTCTAATATTTCTATAAATTTTTACTTCACTTGTCATCGAGGTATCGGGGTATTATTCTAGTCTCAACTTTTGTTGTGAAACTGGTCCTTGGTTATCTTCAAAAATTGAAATAAAAATCTTGTCCCCTGAAACCAAGAAAGATTAAAAAACACGCTCCAACACGTTTCGATACCCAAGCTATCATCTTTAGAGAGATACTGAGTGACTTTCAGGGGACACAATTTGTATTTCAATTTTGGTCTCGAAATTTTGCGTTTTTTTTTTTAATTCTGAGTTTACGTTTTAACGTTTTCATTTTTACTTTTCCCCAGAATTTTTTGGATTAAACTCAAAACTTTGTCTTCTTCAATAAATCTTATTTTTTCGAAACTTCTATTTTTTTTTCGAGTTTTATGCTAAAAATTCCATTTAAGATTTAGATTAAGTATGTTTCAAAATTCCGAGTTAAATTTTTTTTTGAAAATTTTGAAATTTTTACCTTATTTTCAAATTTCGGATTTTTCTAGAAATTCTGAGTTCACCATTTCAGTTATTGCCATTTTTCTTAAACTGTCAAAACAGACTCAATCAATACGTGGATTAGCTAAAAATTGACCCCTGTTTTACCATCTTTTTTTTTTGACGAAATTGTTAGGTAAAATTTTGTGCCTAATTTGCGCAGCTTCTGTTTACATGGATTTTTTTCTTAACATTTTTATCTTAAGTTGGTAATTTTTACCGTTTTGATTGAAATTTTTATATATTTTCCTTTCGAAATGTTAAATTTTTTTATGGAACTTTTAATTTATTTTTTCAACATTACCTTTTTTAAACTAAAAAAATTAAACTTAAAAGTTCGATATTTTTTGATATTTGAATATTTGTTTCTTACCAATTTTAACTACCAAATTCTGTATTTTTTTTGGATATATTATTATGAAATATTAATTTTTAAAAGATTTTCTATAAATTGCTGTTTTTTAATTTTTTGGGGGGAGGGGGGAACTTGAAATTGTAACGTTTACTTTTTTTCTACCATTTCTCTGTTAAACTCGAATTTTCGAGGAAATGATTTTATACACATATTTTAAATTTTGTTTTAGAATTTTTGTTTACATTTTTTTTAATGTCCGAGCTTAAGAATTTTTCTGAAACTTTAAAGATTTAGTTGTTTTATTAAGTAAATTATGTTCGAAGTTTTTTGAATTTTAAGTTAAAATTCTAATTTTTCAAAATGCGGTTTGAACAAAAATGTTTTCTTTTTTCTCTATTTCCACTCAAAGTTTAGAAACTCTTTGATGCTCTTCTCGAAAACTTGAAATTTTAACCCATTATTTTTAATAAATTCTGATTGCTTTTCAAATTTTGATTTTTTTTTCATCTATTTTAAGTTTAAACTGTCTATTGATACTTCTTTTTGAGGCTTTTATTGGACTCGAATTTTTCTCAGAAAGTTTAACTTTTGTCTTCAGTCTTACGTTCGAATTTTTCCTACAAATTTTCAATATCAGAATATCGGTTTTAAATTTCGCATTTCTTTACAAATTCTAGGTTTAAACTTTCAATTTATACCGTTTCACGTAAATTTTGTCTTTTCCAAATTTTTGTGTTATTATTGAAACCACCTTTTTCTCAAAATTATAGTTTTGGTAGACTTTCAATGGGTAAATATTATAAGTTTACACGGACGTAGGCAGGATTTCCTTCAAGGGGGGCAAGGGGAGCAATCATTCGGAAAAATTCATGAGAAAAAAAACCTTTTCGAATAATGTGTATTTTCATTTTAAAACTACCCAAGCAATAAACGTTTTTTAAAGTTAAAATAAACGCAATTTTAATTTAATAAACGTTTATTAAACTAATCAATGTTAATTGGGTACACAAACTGCACATACCGAATTTCCAGATTAAAATCAAAATTTCGAAGAATCAAACTTTAAGAAAATACCTTTCGCGGAACTTCAAGAAATATCGAAATTTTGAAAAAGTGGAAATGTCAAAAAAGACAACATTTCCAAAAGCCAGTTTTTGTAAAAAAAGTGGTAATTTCCAGAACAAGTCGAATTTAGGCAAAAAAAATTGCAACTTTCAAAAATGTTTTTCTTACAATTTTTAGTTTGTTTAAATTTTGTCATATTCTTTAAATGTACAAGAAATCTTTTTTTCAAAATTTTCTAAAAATATTATTTTCAGATTTTTAGTTTTCTAATAAAATTTGGATCCAATTTTAGAAAAATAGACCAATTCTATTAAAAGTAGAAATCTTCAGCAGAAATTCAGTTGTAAATGAAAATGTCCAAAAACAGAAAACATCGAAAATTTGGAGAATAAGATATTTTGAACAAGTTGAAATTATTGGGAATTTAATTTAAGAAATAAATTCAGAGAAAATAGTTAATTAAAAAAAAGGATTACGGCAAAAATTCTTGATTTTTTAAAAATACGTTGCAATTTCAAAAAAAACATCGAACTTTCTAGAAAGTATTTCCAAATTTTAATAGAAAGTTCAATTTTAAGAATTTCGCAACAAAAATTTCAAGAAAAAATGTTTAATAAGTTGGAATATTCAATAAACCGTATTAAAAATAAAAACCTAATCTATCTCTAAAACTCGAGAAATGTCTAAATTTCGAAAAAAATCGAATTCTGCGAAAAGACGTTATTTTCAGAAAAAGTCGAATTTTAAGAAAGAAGAACGGCAATTTGCAAAAACATTACTCTAAAAGTGAAATATTTAGTGAAGACGTTGAATTTACAAGAAATTCTTTAATCGAAATCCCCAGAAATATTTTGCTCAACATCTTTATTAACATTCCGTGAAAGAAATAAATATTCAAAAAAATGGCAACATTTTACAATTAATAAACGATATTTGAAACAAACGTCCAAAAAGGAAGCTTCTCAAAATGAGTACGAAATTTTGAAAAGAACAAATTTTAAGAAAAAGGCGAATTTTAGGAAAACGACTATTTTAAGGGAGAAAAGTCAAAAATTTAAGAAAAAAGACGAATTTACCAGGAAAAAGGCGAAATTTCTAGAAATATTAAATATCGGATATTGAGATAAAAATCAAAATATTATGAAAAGGAAAAACTTTAAGAAACCAGTCAAAATTTCTAAAAAATCAAATTCTAAAAGATTGAAACCTTCAGAAAAAGTACCGGAATTTGGAAAAAAAGCAAAATTTCGAAAAAGCTTTGAAAGGGACAAAAAAATTCAATTTTTTTTAGGTAAAGTCAAATTTTAAGAAAAAAGGTCTAGATTCTAAAAAAAGTAGTCAAAACATCGAGAAAAAACGAAATTACGAGAAAATGATAGAAAATTTGCGAAAAAGGTCTAAATTTTGACAAAAAGCGTTTTATCTTAATAAAAATTCGAAAGTTCCAAAAGGAGATAGATTTTATCAAAATTTAGAAAAAAAAGCAAAATTCAAGAATAAAAGTCAAAATTTTGAGAAATTAGTTAAAACTGGAAAAAAAAACCGAAATTACAAGAAAATGAAAATTTGCGAAAAAGATCTAAATTTTGAGAAAAGCCGTTTTATTTCAGCGAAAATTCGAAATTTCTCAGAAAGAGTCAGATTTTATCAAAATTAAAAAAATAGCAAATTTTAGGAAAAAAAAATCGAAATTTTAAGGACAAAAATCGAAATTTCTTTGGTGAATATTTATTTCCTCTTGACTGCTCGAGTCAGAGAAAGACAGGCGCCCTAACCTTGGATCAATGTGGCATCAGAAAATGTCCAATATATAGACGTCAAAATTTTGACAAGTAAGTAGAGATTTCCTAACATTTGGATTAAAAAAGAGTCACACGCTTGACGTCCATGAATTCTTTAGTACTTACTTGTCGGAACATTTGTTAGCATTTGAATTAGATATACCAAACTGACGAGATCTAACAAGATCAAAACCAATCTTTGGTTTCCAAACTTCGAATCTAATAAATGTTTAAACCTATTGGTCTGTGCATTAGCATTTAAAAAAGGGTTGAAATTTGGAAAGAAAATTTTTTTTAATTTTTGTACTTTTATAAAAATTTTAAATTTCCAACACTGTTTTATCAGAAGATTGACCAGATTTCGAGGAAAAGGCAAATTTTAATAAACAATTTAAATTTGCAGCTTTAAAAAAAGTTGAAAATTTCAAAAAAGGTCGGATTTCGAGAAATGGCGAAATTTCAGAAAAAAACGACAAACTTTTAAATGAAAATTCGAAATTTTGACAAAGTCGTGTTTGATAAAAGAAGTCGAATTTTATGAATAATTGTGAAATTTTGACAAAGTCGTGTTTGATAAAAGAAGTCGAATTTTATGAATAATTGTGAAATTTTTTAGTGTTTAGTGTCAGTTCGAGGGTTTTCATTTCAAATATTCAACTTTTTTCGTAAAACTCAAAGCTTTCAATTTCCCTGTTTTTAAACACACTTTAAATAAAATATAGTTTTTTTTGTCGAAATTTACATTTTTTTAAAATAATTTCGACATTTATTAAATTCAAAATTCTTACTTTTTTTGAAACTTCAAATTTTAAAGTTTTTCATAAATTTGGTTATTTTTCTTAAAGTCTTAACCTTTTTTCACGACTTTGAATTTAAACTCAAGATTTTGAGCAAACGATTTAAAAAACCCACAATTTTCTGCTGAAATTTCGATTTCTATTTTCAAATTTACCCATTTTGTCCTTAAATTGTTTACTTACTTTTAACGAATTTCGTTTATTTTTTTCCAAAATGTATAGACACATACAGCAGCCACATCAAGAATTATATTTACAGGTTTAATTTCGAAGCAGAAATTCTTCTTGAAACGTTTCAAAATATGTATACCTCACGAGCTGTAATATTATGTGATTTGAATTTAAAAAAATCGATGTTTATTTATTATTGTTTCAACAGGAAGTTGGAGAAAGTGTGTGTTTTTATTTATAATGTAATGCAAACGTTAGATAGCTAAGTCGCAGTCAAATGGGCGACAAGCAAAACTGCAATTAAAACCATAATCAAGAAGCGACTCTGATTTCTAATTTTTTATGGACGCTACGCAACTACTTTTTAAAATCATTACGCAGTGGGAACATTCTTTCGCCCTTTTATATCAAATATATCATCAACCGAGGTCTTTATGTTTCAGATTTGATAAATCCATTTTTAATTTCATTTGTTAAAAAAAAGTAAATTTCATTTCAATTTTCAATTTTTTTTTACCAATGGCACCCCCTGTGGAAATAATTGAGAAATTATATTATCAAGAAATACGATGAAATAAATAACAAAAATATCCTCAAAAAAACTTAGTTTAGCAAACCTGAATTGTCGACATTACCGTTAATTTACAGATCTACAGAAAGACAAAATCTTAGTCCTTAACGATGTTTATTTTAAATTTGCGGAAATGCGGAATATTTTTTGTATGGTTAATTAATTAATGAAGCGGCAAGTTTCCCATTTCGAATTTCTTGGCTATAAATTAGAGGACATTGCACGTTATAATTACCTGAGGAAATGATTAATTAATCGAAACCACTCGATCGATGGCAGTGTTACAATCCGGAAGAAGGTAAAAGTCGTTCCAATCGTGCACAACAATCGAACTAACCGAACGTTAACGCGACTTGGTGCGATTCCACCGTTTTTCAGCCTACAAATCGAACTTCGCTAGAGCCCTTAACATCATCATCACCATCGTCGATATCAGGAACTGACCGGAACCACGAACACACTCAATCAACAATCAGTACCGCTGCATCGCTTCGAGAGCCCGCCTCGACTGAGAACCAGAATTCAGATTGAGAATCATTACCTACCTAGTCTTTTGAATTGGTAAATACGCCGGTTTAGCGAAAGTAAAACTAGAACATTATAATAGGTGGCTGGAGTTTGAAGGTTTCATAAGTGGCGAGCGAGGTAAATGGATCGATTGCATAAAATAGGAAGAATCTGTTACTTTTGTGCTAGAAGCTGAAAATTCGTTTCAAATGGTCCGAAGAAGCATTTCTACTTTTCAATAGTTGCTTGTTACCAGTTTTTTTTTTCGAATTACTTAGTAGTGATAATGCCCAGACTCATTTGCATAAAAAAAATACGATTTATTGCTGTCATCTGACGAAACATTTACAATTCATCATTTGCAAAATACAGTATCATTAATAATTTAAATAAAGTGGGTACATTATAAGCGTTTTATAACTCGTTTGTATGTACGAGGTTCATCCACTTACTAACTCGAAAGAAACGTTTGACAAATTGAGTTTGCGAGTTTATATTTGAACTTCAAACAACATAACCATTTTAGAAAAAGTCAGGTTCATTTTAAAGTTTTATGAAAAACTTTTAGCTTTTTCGGAAAACTTGGAAAAAAATTTTGAAAAAAATGAAAGCCAAATTATAAGCATATATCGAACAAAATTTTCGAACAATTATTGAAAACTCCAAATTCTTAATGCAAATTTGAAATCACATTTTTTTTAAGTCTTTACTAAATATTTCACGATTAAGGAAGACATTTCGCAAAAAAAAGAAAAGCTTCCATAAGTGGTCGAAACTCATACTAATGTAAGCCAAAATATCAAGAAAAAAGTAAAAATCGTTGGTATTTTCGACATGTTAACCTTAACAATTAAACTCAAAATTTTCAGAAAAAAAGCCGAAAATTCGTCTTCAAACAACAAACTTATATCTCAAAACTATAATAACACAGGTCCACAAAAAAAGTGGTGCGTGCTGGGAGCCGGACTATCATTTTCGAGGGTATTTTTTCCCGCTGAATACGAAGTCAAAAGTGGAGGTCAATGAGCAAATAATCGAGAAAAACCCAAAAAACCGATAGAAATATCGTGACTGATCAGTTTTTTGGATTTTTTTTTTCGATTATTTACTCATTGACCCCTAATTTCGAATTCAGTTTCGTGTTCAGTGGGAAAAAAAACTCTAGAAAATCATAGTCCGGCCCCCAGTACACACCACTTTGTTTTGCGAACCTGTGTAATCAAACATCGTTTTACAAAAAAAAATCTTCGTCATCATTGATGACTCATCATATTGCCTCCTCCATTTAATCAGTTACAGTGGTTGGAAATAGACTGCCTCCAAATTTTGTGGCAGGCAACTGAAATCAGCGGGTGGAAAGAGGGGGGGGGTATGTTATTTCATTATTATACCGCTTTCAATTCAACTGATGATTCACGATACACGCCTGGAGGGCTGCATGAATTTGTAGTCTAGGTTGTATTCTTCTTGCATACGACATTGTTGGCGATGGCCATAGTTTCTCTATGGACCAATAGGTGATAGTACTAAGAGTCACTCGCTTGACGCCTGTGAATGTTTTAGTACTTACTTGTCGAAACATTTGTTAGCATTCGAGTTGGATATACCAAACTGACGAGATCTAACAAGATCGAAACCGGTATTTGGTTTCCAAACTTCGAATCTAATAAATGTTCAAACCTATTGGTCTGTGCATATTACTTATGGTATGACAAAATTTAAATAAAAAAATATTTCTTCTGGTATTGAATCGAGTCCATGAACTATTCAAAATGTTCGGCGTTTCGTCTTCCACCGTAGAGGACTTCTTCAAGAACAAGTGAACACTCAATTCAATAGGGAAGAAGTACGGTAGCTTATTATGTCAACCTTTCAGAGGTGAAACTCTTCAGAAATAAAAATGATTAAAGACAAGATAGGAAAAGTAGAGTGTTCACGGTAATTCAATATGTCAACCATACTAGAGGCGAAACTTTTCAATCAGATCCAGTGGCGGCTGGTCTTAAAGAACGCAAGAGCGCGCGCTCCTCGTGAAATGAGCGATCTATTCTTTTCGGTTTAATGTAAAAGTCTTGGATTTGTCACATTTTTAAACCCAAAATAATGATACACTAATTAACTAATAACACTTGTGAGTGACTTGAAATAAAGTACGCAAATGTTTGATTCCATTATATTAAATATTATAACGAAATTTAAATAAGTTGGTGTGCGCAGAATTATGCACCTAGCGTGGCTGCTGTGCGATGCCTATCAGTGGCCTCCACGAAATACGCAGAAATAATTTACAGAACATCACGTTAAAGCTAGCCCGAGGTACGCCGCTCCGTGCTTATGCGCTATTGCCAAATGGTGAGTACGAGTCAGAGTTTGGAGTGTGTATTTACGGTTTAAGATGCTAAATGCTTAGGTGCCGGCTGATCTGATTGCGATTGCTAATTGTGCCGCTTACAGACCTAACTGCCAATAGTACCGCTATTCACAAAGATATAGCAGTACCCATTCTAGGGTCTAATTATTAATTTGTAAATTCGAATTTAAACAATGTTGATGAGAAAGTAATGAACACTTTATTTCTTTAAAAGATAGTAGAGTGGATTTTGTTTAAAAGAATATTTTCTTTGTGTTTTTGTAGAGTTGAATTAGAACTTTGTAATAAAATATATTTTATTTTCAAATGCAGTTTTCATGAAAAAGTGATATAATTTTATTCCTATGAAAGCAAACAATTTTAATTAAGTAACCCAGAGCCGTAACGACGTGCAGCCGTACACAGTACTTTAAAGGGGCTCAGAAATGTCGATAATGTTTTTTTTTTGTACTCGATGAAAATATTTTAGAGATGATAACCCAAGAATATTTTGGAGGTTATAGGATGTTAATTAAATTTAATTCGTAAAAATACTATTAAATATCACAGCTTTTGTATCACTTTTGTTTCGCTTCAATTTAATACCTTGCTATGGCACTGGAGTCACCTAAACTCTTAACTACTAATATTTTTGCATCTGCGCACCCCCTGTCAAAAAGTCACCAGCCGCCACTGATCAGATCATAAAGTAAAACATAATACTTAAATTACGGTAGGTCGGTAGTTGGTAGACTAAAACTCTCAGTCATCCGAGGTAGTACCACCCCACGTATCACTAGGAGGCGGTGAAATGATGCTTACGTCATGTTTCCATCTCTGATACGTGAGTCGGTTCCTGTTATGTTCTTTCCTCATCCTGTTCTTTTCCTTATTTCCTTTTTTCATCTACTCTGAATTTTTCTCCTAATTTTTAAAAACAAAGATGGTGGATTCTTTTCGTGCAAAAAATAATTCCGGACGTAAACTACCCTTCGTTCGGATAACCGGGTGGAGAGGGAATCGAAAATCGATGAAAAATTTTAATGTGCCACGGACCAAGTTTCTTTCAAACAATTCATTCAAAATTCAATTCTGTAACATTCGGGGTTTAAACTCAAATCTAAACTCGGTTCATCAACACCTTCAAAATGAAAGACCCCATGGTCTTTGACAGAATCCCAAGTGTCCCCATCCATCAATAGAGTCCATTTGCTTTTCCCTAACTACGACTTGCACAAAAAATTTCGACACAAGAGGGGAATTTGTGCTTTTACGCGAAGCGACCTGCCCTGTCAACGAGAAGAAGCACGGGGATCTGGTGATCATGATGTGATTTGGCTGAAAATCTGCTCCAAAAGCGAAGTAATATTCATTTGTTTACTTTATTTGTTTCCCAACGATCCCTCATACAGACAGCTCTTCTCTTATCTCTCCGTAACCTTTAATCACCTACAGACGAATTATCCAAACGCCGAGGTCGTCTTTCTAGGTGACTTCAACTTACACAAGGTTTTGTTCCCGACCTGACGACGCGGAAGGATGGCAGAGGCTTTCGCCATTACTTGTGGATTATCGAAATTAGTTAAAGAACCCACAAGAATTCCTGATGTAGATACCCATCAACCTAATCTACTCGACCTTTTCCTTACAAATTTTCCAAATTCGCATAAAATCTCTATGACATCACCGCTTGGAAATTCGGATCACACATTTGATGGTGGCTGTTTTGGGTAGTCCGCTTAACGACCTGCAATTAAGGTGGCTGTTTTGGGCCGTCCCCCTTCTTATAGGGCACTCAAGAAAAATATAAATAACATTAGGTGCCTTCTTAATGAGAAAGATGAGAAAGCGGAAAATTGGAAATGCAGAAGAATCCGAATGATCTAATCATGAATGATTACTTGCTTTTTACGCCCGTTTTTCCCGAACCTCATTAAGTACATGAAGAGATGTCCTCGTTTAACACTGTTTCGTATAACGCTCTACTTGGTTGGAATGTAACCCCCGCGTTAAGCGGGGTTTTACTGTATTAAAAAAATACATTATTTGTTAAGCGTATGTTACGCCGAGGACGCTTGTATTAAATGAAGTTGCTATGTAACCCATAATACGAGAATGAGGCTGTTGAAGTATGTCTTGAATAATTAAATAGTTAATAAATAATTATTAGAATGTTTTCGCTTGAGCCGCCATCTATGGGAATGCGCCAAAACTTAGTCATTTATGTGAGTTGTAAACTTTTCAACGATTTCTGGTAATGTTTGGCTTTCCTTAAGTTCTAAGAAAACTTTTATAACGTTTAAAATCTATTACTTTAGAAACTGCAAAAGTTCATTCTTTATTTACAAAATTTAGTCCACTTTCGAGACCAAGTTCAAATTTCTAAAGAAAGTTTAGGAAATAATATATTTTAGAGAGTGAGCTTTTCTCGAGATTATTTTCAAGTTCCGATATTTCCGTTCTTCAAATTTTGCACTTAAACTGAAAATTGTAACATCAAATTAAAAGTAATGCTTTTCCATAAATAAAAAAGATTGAAAAAAAATTCTTTTAAAAACTAGGAGTTTTCCACGAGATTTACGTTTTCGGAATTATTTAAAAAAGTTGAAAAAAAGATAGAAACTTCCAAAGAAAAATACGTCTAAATTCCAAGTTAAATTCGAAATTTATATAGAAAAATCAAAATTTTGGGAAAATTCAAAATTTCAAAACAAAAAAATGGTTACCTTAGGTGGCAGAATTTCTTTAGACTCTAATTTCAACTTCTCTCTAAACCAAAAAATAATAAGAAAAAAATGTAAGTTTAAGCTTGGAATTTAAAAAAGGCGAGATTTAGGCAAAAAAAAAAACAGAAAAATTACCTAAGAGAATCCCAAAATTCATTTTTCTCAAAATAATTTCGAAGTTAATAAATTTTCAGAACAGTCAACAACTAAAAAAAAATCGAATTTTCAAGTTTAAATTTGGAATGGAGAAATTTTGAGATTAACTTCGAATTGTCTCTTATTTTTAATAGAAAGTATTGATTTTTAGATTTGAAATTTGCTGGAACTTCAAAATTTTTAGAAAATAATTCAGATTACGAGATTAAAGTCGACATTTTACGAAAAAGGGATCAGTTGCAACAAATTCAGGGTTTGGAGAAATCGTTATTTAGAATAAATAAATAAATAAAGCAGATTTCGTTCCCAAAGGCGCAATTTGGATTCCATCAAGAATGAACATTTGACGGTAAATCCGCATATTTTGTCCCGAAATTTCGACTTAAAAGCCCACATTTTTTCAAAATTCATACACTGAAAAAGTTTAAATTTTTGAAAAAGCGGAAAAAAGTATTGAAAGTTTAAAACTGGATTTCAAGGAAAAAGAAAATTTTGTTTTTATCCAAATTTTGATTTTGAAACTTGAAGCCTCAAAATTTCTAGTAAGATCGAAATCTTGAAATAATGTCGAACCCGACTTTTTTCACATTTTGAGTTTGTTATAAACTGATACATCACTGAATGGCGGTGGGAGGGGTTGAGTTTAGACTTCTTCCGGACATCAATTTGGAACGCCATGAGCTTTGTTGTACTTACCACAGAAATGAAGACGCCTCAACAACACCTGATTGGATAAGTATGATGATGGAACATAAGTATGATGATGGAAGGTGGTAAATAAAATTCGAGCTCCGTAAATATTTCTGCATTTATTAAATGGTTATTATTACGTAAAATAAAATATATGTACATATTAAAATAATATACACAATAAATTTAATATATACAGACGTAAGTTTTTTTCTTCTTCTTTAATTTTACACGGTAATGGTCTTATTCCAATGTCAAAGTGCAAGCTGCTTACAGCAACCACACAACAATTGCACATTTAAATGAAAAATTCAATAGTAATAATAATAACTATAAGTATTGCTTATCAGTTGTCACATTAGAAAGTTCAGTCGACGACGAACGGCATCGCTTAATGCCCTTTTTAATTAAGTGAGTATTTATGCCTCTCAGATTTGATAACGTAAGTACATAGTGGAAAGGAAACGCTGAAGCTTGTAGACGGAAAACGAGACGATAGAAATCACCTGCATTCTGTCAAGTTGCATCTGCAGAAGATCTCAATCGTCCTACCGAAAAATAATCGAAGAAAATCGATAAATATTGTTTGGATACCATAATTTACATCTATATATTGGCAGTTTCTATGGCAATTGCTAATCTAAGAGCTGTGCTAGGCCAGAAGTTTACCATCGGTTTATTTATTACTTATTACAATAAGTCTACATAAGAGTATTCTTACAAATCAGGAACAAATATAAAATTATCAAACTTAATATAAAATTTTTATATAAATATATTTCATATTTACATGGACTGTTAATTATTTGCCCCAATGGCAAATTTTAAACATTTTCCGTAGAAAATTTGCGAGGCCACCCAATGACAAGACAAAATAAATGTGCACATTTACACAATAAAACTTACACTTTCAACTTGATTGTGGTTCAAAATGAAAAACAACATTTTCTTAAGTGTCGCTGAATGCCAAATTTATCCTCATGGGTAATGTTTTCCAACAAAAACTGCATTTGCAAGCAAAATGAATACTCCAAGAAAAAGCGTGGCATTGCAGTGTTTTGATCTTTTTTCAAACTTTGATATTAATTTTGGGAATTTCAAACATTTTTTTGAGAGATTTTAATCGACTTTTTCTTTCATAATTTCAAGCCTTTCCATGTTCCATTTTTTCTGAGATTTCGTTGGAAACTTTAACAAAACAATTTTTTTAAACATAATTCATGTTTTCTTGACATTTTTTGGTTTTGTTAGAAGTTCAATTACATGTTCAAGATGTCTAGTTTTTTCTTAAAATTTTCAATTTCAATTTTTGCTTTTATTGCTAAGTCTTGATTGCGTAAACTAAGAATTTTGATATTTTCCAAAAAATTCCACGTTTGTATGAAAATTAGATTCTAAAATCCCAATTTCAAATATTTTTTCACTTTTAGGTGGATATTTGAGAACTCGTTTTTTTTTAATTCAATTTTATTCTTAATATGTGGAAAAAGAAGTTTTGGGGTCTTTTCTGAAAATTCGATCATTTTCGCAAAATTCGCATTTTAAGCCTTTAATTAGTTTCCAAAAATTCGACAATTTTTTCATAATTCCAAGTTTTTCCATATCTATTTTTGATGTAAACTTCGAGAACTTTGGAGAAAATATTTTGTCATGTGTTTTGAGGTTTTCAGAAACTTTTTCTTAGATTCGATTAAAAACTCAAAAGTTTCGAAATTCTCAGCTGTCTGTTAGTTACCTTGGGCATCACTTGCTATCTGATGTGATGAAGAAGGGTCCCATAAGTCATCCACCCATCGTTTTAGTCGTTTTATTAAAAAAAAGAGTACACCAAAGTTTAACATCAACCAGAGGACCCTTCAAGAGTTAGTTACTCCATTGCACTCCACTGCCTAGCGGAAAGCATTACACCCATTTTCCAAAAAAGCATTTGGTTTCTATAAAAGCTCGACTTTAAAAACATAAAGCTGTTTGAAAAAGCTTTTGAACTAAAAAAAAAAGAAAAATTTCGTTTTGCTGGATAAACCGATTAACAGAATGTAAGTGTTGCGAGGAAATTCTATTTTGTCGTATCATTAGGCCCTTCGCCGATGATTTTAAGTTTAAGTTTTTATCAAATGAAATCAGTCGAAATATTCCTAGAGATCTTTACACCACCGAAACTTTCTCTTACCAAGTCTTACATCACATACTTTAACAAGCCATTTTATACATTTAATATTGGTAGTCTAAGAGTCTAAAATGTGCTTTATGTCGTATTCACATGGTCTACACAGTAGACTAATAGGCCTTTTGATTGATTCGCCGAAATTATCGAAAATTGGAGACTAGGCCAAGTGATGTTCAGTACTAAAATACACTAGATATTATTCATTTAATAATAAAAATAGTAATTTTCTTTAAAATCAATGTCAATAGGGACTAGTAATTTGATTTGAGGTTCTATGGCACTAACTCACGACTCGTGTCTGTGAAGTCTCTGTCTTTTTAAGCCGCTTTTTCTCCTCTTTCGCTTGGTGTCGCGCTGGAAGGCGACATTCCCAGGATCGTCCGCCAACTGTGGGTACTTGTGAATGCTGTGAATATCGATCCCCTCGTACCCGTCGACGTCCCCGTGAGAAATCAACTCTTCCTTCTCTTCTTCCGTCCACTCGCCTCTACCTTGGAACCCGGCAGCCACAAGCTGTTTCTCTACTTCCCAAGCGCGCTCAACGGCTCGTTTATGTGCGTGTCTCAATATCCTATGCTTCTCCTGCATCGGCTCAATACCATACTTAACTATCACCATCGCATCCGGATTATGCAACCTCAACTCCTTAAACCCATTCATCGCGTTGTGCTCCCCTGTTACTTCGTGCGTGGATACGTTGAACATTCCCCCGAGGCGCCTCAATTCTTCCAAATCATCGCGAATCTTCAGCGCGTTGTCCTTGACGAAGTAGAAGACGTCTTGGTCGTGGATGTTGAAGTGGAGATCCAAAAAGAAGGAGTTATTGAAGACCGAAGTTACTACGTCTTGGACTACGCCGTTGACGCCGTCCACTACGCTCACTAGGGCCCGGCCGCCCACGTTCGAGATGAGAACGCCCTCGCCGAAGACGGATTTGCGGTAGGAGACGCGAGGTAGAAGGTTCCTGGTTTTGGGCTCCATTTTGAGCAAGGGCTTAGGCACGAAGCTCAGCGATGAGAACATCTCGTTAATCTAAAACAAAGTAACCTAGTGAAATGCGCTTTCGCAGAAGTTTTTTCTCCAAATCAACGACTTTAAAACCAAATTTCTTAGTTTTTCCAGAAATTTTAAGTTTCAGGTAAAATCTCAATTTGTTGGAACTTCGACAAAAAATCTTAATATTCCAGTTTAATATCGAATTTTTTCAATTCTCATTCTAAATGTTCATTCGAGAAGGAAAAGTTAATTTCATCAGAAAAAAATCTAAATTTCAAATCAAACATACAAAATTCGATTTTTTTGTTTCAAATTGTTGTCATTTAGTTTTTAATTTCAGTTTCTTAAGGATATATTCTAAGGCATCACTCGATCTAATCTTAGATTTGAATCAGATGTCATGTTTGGTTAACGAAATAGCCTGAAAAGGATAAATAAGCTGACTCACCTTTTCAACGATGCATCCCAGGACCAGACATAACCCCGAAATCGGGGGCAAGTTGCGGAGCATGCACCGTAGCTTGGGGCTTGTAGATCATGCCGGTTGACGTAGTAGGATCCTCTCATTCCATCTAGATCAGTAGCCGTACATCCTCAGCCAGCTGTTCAAGTCGGTCATGTAATCGACGTTATGCTGGTAATTCACGGGGTCGTTATTCCTAAATCTATAGATGAAAACGTCCGTCGGTGTCGTCAGCTTGGTGGCTAGCTGCTCCCAAGCGGGAGTCATCCATTGTCCCACCACAGGATCATACAACCGCTTGTTAATGTAAATCAACTTAGTGTTCGGATCCAGTAATACCACCTTGGAAGTCCACCGGTAGATAAAAGTCTGGATTAGTGTCTAAGATGAATGCTTCCGAAGGGGGTACGTCTAATTTCCTTGATCAGATTCCCATTGGTGTCAAATATAGCAATCGGGGAGCCATTCTGGTCACTTCCAATGTAGAAACGCTGCTCTAGTGTCTCAACGGTGATTATGATGTTTCTGGAGTCGTAGAGAAAGCGGAATGTTCTCCCAGTTTTTGGGTAATGCAAGTGGGTGACTAAGTCTGGGGTGTTTGGATTCGCGTAAAAGTATTGTGTTACGTTTCCTTTGTCGTCATTCCAGGATACCATGCGCCCCCTGTCGTCGTAATAATACCACAATTGGAATTTGTCCCGTTCGAACGCGTGGATGAGTTGCCCTCGTGCGTTGTACCTGTATTTTTGTTCTCCCCGACGAACTACAAATCCGCGGTTGTCATAACTATTGAATTCCACATCGCCATACTGAACAACGCGATCACCACTGTCGTAGCCCAGAGAAATCTTTTCCTTTTCTTTAATAATGCTGATGATGTTTCCGTTTTCGTCATAGACGTATTTCCAGTTGTTAGAACCGGAAGCTTCGAGGATGTGGCCGTCTGAATTATAAGTGAAGCGATCCATGACTTGCACCCTCCCAACCATGATTTGTTGGGACTTGATCCTATTCCGGTTATCGTAATCTAGCTCCAGTCTGTAGACGTCAAAGGACTTGATGTTGATTAAAATCGTTTTAATCCTTCCGTGGCTGTCGTAATCGGTAATGGTGAAGAATTGCTTGCTGGTGTCTTGCATCACAGATCTGTTGAACGTATTCCTGTACACCCGCAAGTCGCTAATACCTTCCAGACTGCCCATATTTTGATTGTATTTCAATCGCAACTGGGGGAATTCCTTCCCGTTGATGTCGACGTCGATGCCCGATATGCGAGCATTGCCGTCATACTTGATAACGATAATGGGCGTTATCCTAGTCCCACTTTTCCGTTGAATTTCAGTCGTTCATCCTTAAGAATACCAGCGTGGTACTTAAACTCCTGTTTTAGCTCGAAGTTGGGTTCCACGACCTCGATGTGCTTCACCAGAGTCGTCGTGTCGTGGTAGGTGTAATGTATGGAGCTCATACCAGCCAGGCTGGTTTCCAGTTTACCCAGAGCGTCGTAAACGTACGAGACCCGTCCCGATTGATGGGGGTAGATCTTGGCGAGAATTTGGCCATCGTCGTTGTACATGATTTCGTATGGGTGGCGGTTCATCGGTGAGAAGTACTGATATTTGAAGAAGCCAAGAGAGGTCTGTAGTGCGAAGGTGTGAATGTGCCCTCTGGGGGTTGTTAGAGACTGTAAGGCTCCTGTGTCATCATACTGGAGAAGATAGTCCGATCCTCTTGGTGTTCGTCACTTTTAAAGGCTGAAAAAGAATAAAAGATTAACATTTGAATACAACTCAAGGTTAATAATCTACTAAAAGTATTAAAAGATAATCACGAAAGTTTGCATGGTCTTTAGTAGCAGATTTACTATTTTTAGTGACCAATTGAAAAATTCAATGGTAAATGTAGGTATGTCAGATTGTCTAAACAATTTATTTTCTAAAAACTCGGTACTGAAAAGATTAATGAAAGAAAGTTTTTATATTTCAATGATTAATATTATTGTAGTCAGACCTGAAGAAAGTTGCCAATCCTAAAGAGCTGACGACATTCAAGCTTAGAAGAGTTAATTTTCTGTAATAGTGACATACTTACCAAATTACTGAACATATCTTTGAAGGCATATATCAAGGAAGTCCCGTCTGAATACTTGATTTCAAAAAGTCTCCCGGCTCTGTCAAACCCGTAGGATTCGCTCTGATCTCCCCACTTCCAACTGCTCAGCCTGCTGAACCGATCGTATTCCAATTCGACTTGGGCGAAAATGTCGTTGCGTGGCGCCCACTTTATCGGTCTCGCCGACCTGTCGTAGGTAACATTGATTAATTCGATCTTGTCGTCCATAAACACAGAAACTGAAGAAGACTCCCGATCGTATTCCAGTGTGAGTAGATTCTCCCCATTCACCCTGAGACGCTTGCCCACTTTTGCTATCGTTTTGTGACCCGTCGTTTTCGCCCCTTTGGGCTGATTGGGACGTACGAAGTACTTCCATTCGAATCGGTTGGCTAAATCGCCGCCAATTTCGATACGCTGCTTCGCCGGTACGGGGTAACTTTCCACCAAAAGTGGGTCCTTATCCGCTAGGATGCTGTAAGGCACTGTATCGGTGTTGATGCTGTGAGACCATGGCGTGATTGTCGACACGCTTCCATCCGGATGAAGAACTATCTTCGTTTCTGAGTCACCCAACATCTTCGATACGCTCGAACCCTTTATTAGCAAAGATATTGGATCTTTGTTGTTTTGTCCAACCTTAACCGTGGCGCCTTTAACGCTGAGATCGAAGCTTAGAGTGATGACTTTGCCCGTTGGGGTCACCGCGGAGGTCAGACGGCCAAATTCGTCGTAGCTATAAACGTAGCTTCTTCCGCTGCTGTCTAGCTTGGTTTTAAGCAGACCTGTAGCCCCATGGTAGTCAAAGGTGACATTGTAGTTGTCGGGGGTGCTCAATTCGTGCAGCATGTGCATTCTCGACATCTTAAGGCGACATTTCTGCCCTTTGGTGTTTTCGATGGAATTAACTCGACTGGAGTAATCGCGCAAGAGAAAAACTTTATTACCAGCCGCGTCCGTGACCGTACTCAGCTTGCCGTTGCTCGTATTTACGTTGTAGGTAAAAGTGTACCGAGTTTCCCCGGTCAGAATGTTCTTGGTGGCTATGTGTTGTCCGAAGCGATTAAACAAGTAAATCTCTTGAGTTTCAGGGGAGTAAATCTCGTATTCTCTCGTCGTACTAGCTTCGGGAATACTCGCCATCACCGATCTTATTCGGTAGTTAGCTTGGTCTCCTATGTGAACGTGTCCGTCTGGAGTTACGCAGACAGCTGATATGGTGTTAAATTTGGAATTCGCCGCTAAATAGTGGTCGGCATCGAAGCAGTCACATCCGCGCTCCAAGCAGTTACACTTAGATTCGGCACCGGCATACGGGGAGATTTTCCCATCGGTCCCAATGACTCTCACCCTGTTGATGCGCTGCGAGTCGCTTTCGGCGATGTATAGATCCCCAAACGAACTAAAAGCGATGCTTTGGGGCATCACTAGGGTGGCATGCGTGGCTAATTCCATATCGTAACCGTTCAACGGTGAAGGACAATGCAGGGGTCTGCCCGCTATAACTTTCACTCTTCCATCTTGCGTCATCTGCAGTATCATGTGGTCATCAATGATGTGCAGCGTATTATCCAAGGGATTTATCGCCAATTCAGTCGGCCAACGCAAGTGAACCTCTTCCAGATTTAATGTTCCTTCGCAAGGTAGGGGCTTCCAGTGCGATTTGTGCATGTGATTTCCTATCACTGTGGTTATGATTCCATCTCTGTCCACCATTCGAATATTGGTACCATCAGCGAAATAGAGTACGTTATCGTTGGAAACGGCGATTCCTTTGGGATAAGCCAATTTGGCGTCCCTCGCCAAAGCTCCATCACCACAATGGGCTTCATCGCCCGGAAGACATCTCTCCCCTGAACCTACGATGGTCTCCCAGTTGCGATCTGGATCACTGTAGTCGTTTGCATCCCTAACCCTTATAATCTGATGGGATTCCGGATCGGAAATATACAGGGTGCCATCCAAGGGGCTCAAAGCCATGTGATACCTGTAGGATACGCGGGTGGCGCTAAAACAAAAATTTCGGTTAGTTTCTGATGTTCATCAAAACAAGGTACTACTTACTTCAGTTTAACGACGGTTCGAACGGTACCATCGGTTAGTATTTTTCGTACTAAATTAAAGTCACCGACAAGAACGGATCCATCGGGGGCGGCCGCCAAAGCAACCGGCGCCAACAGTCTTTGTTTGGACGCTATACCTTCGCAGTCGTTACATTCGAGGGGTCTCTGGTGTCCATCGCCCATAGTGGTTAAGATGACTCTAGGTTTGTGCTTTAGGTAAATGTTCGATCCATCACCTTTTTGGAGGATACCTGTGGAACGTATGTTAAGTTTATTTTCAGGTTTAACAATCTTGAAAGGCTAACTATTGGTAAAGGAACGAAAGAGGTTTGAAAAGTAGAGGTAGAAAAAATATGCAAATTATTGCAATTTCAGAGAAAAGAAGCCAAAGAAATGAGCCAAAAGAAGAATGTGAAAATGGAAAGAACAAAAAGAAGAAAAGCGAAATAAAAGAAGTGAAAAATCAAAGATAAATAAGCCCAATAAAAAATCGGAATCAAGGCGGAGAAAAGAGAGGTTGGAAGAAAAGAATAGCAATAGGAAATAAGCAGAGTGAACCATAATGATAAAAAAGTGAAAACTAGGAATAAAGTGAAAAAAGAGAAATAAGTGATACACTGTCTTACCTTCGTGGAAATTGTAGCGATGATGTATATCCAAATTCCATCCGCCCACTTCTGATATGCTCATGTCATGGCCGCTGAGCTTGGTCGTTTGAACATCCCATATTATTTCTTTGCAATCTCTATATTCGTAACCTACTTTGACAATAGCATTTGTAACTCCGTACACTCTTTGTCTGTAAACATTTAGTCTGTTCCATGAGTAGGTAAATTTAATAATAGGATCCGCTTCAAAGGTCTTCTCAAATAGTATCCCTTCAATCGTGATCCGTAAGTGAATCAATTTCAAACTAGCCGGTATCACCTCGGGAGTAAGTTGAAGTTGAATAGTCGACAAATATCCACCAGCTCTGGAACTCTGATAAACCAAATTTAATCCAGTCCCTGGTATTTTTAAGCTTTCTTGCACCACTTGCGATTCAGCAAGTATCGAGCTTTTATCGGGACAAGCTCCTTGAAATCCGTGCTTCCAAGTGGCCAACACCACCGGCTTCATTTGATCATAATCGTGCACCGAGCACTGGCTGCAGGATGGGCGTTGTTGGTTTTTCGTCGCCCGTGGTCATCACTACGTCGTCGATGATGACCACCTCGTTCCAAGGGACGTAGACCACTTGAGTTTGAGGTCTGAAGGGGGATCTACCGAAGTGGAGAGTTACAGCGCCGCCACCGTTGACGAGCAAGTCGAACCATCCGTCGTCTCTGGTGAGGGTGAAACCCTCTTGGGGCGTGCTGGTGCTAACGCGGAGGCCCATCAGGCCGTTGTCCATGGGAGTGACGACTTTGCCTCTTACGACGGCGGATCGGCTGTGCAAAGAAAATATGTTGAAAAGCGGAATTTAATGGATCAAATTCAAAGTTGTGGGAACGCAACATTTGGTCCCTTAAAAAAATGAGCTTTATCCTAGTCATTGTTATTTGTTTAAAATCTTACGAAACCTCATCATCAGATTTTATTGTTTCGTGATCGTATTTGAGTTATACTATTGAAAACTTTTTCTTTGTTAAGATTTAATCGAATCACACATCATGATTTTTTTAAGTATTTTGTATGAGCTATGAATATGAATTCTTGATTTTTTGTCGCTTATAATAATTTATAAAAATCATCATAACGCAAAAAAATTATTGGTTCTGCAACTAATTTTTTACTACAAAAATTAGTCTTCCTTCTTCAGCCTATGAAATAATATTGACTTGCGGCAACAACGGAAAAATATTAGATCTCTATCAGTTGCAATTAATTCCGAATCTGGATGTATTTGGAGCTGTTTAAAATGATTCAAAATTTTTACCATAATTAATTGTATCTGAATTAAGTACTTTGGTATTGAATTCATGTTACTTTTGGTTTATTTTTAAATTGATAACCGCTGACGGTGATAAAGCCCAAAAACTGCTATTTCGGCATACCATAAAAACACCAAAAAAAAAAGAATTAAACACTACGAAAAAGCTAAAATAAGTAGTACGAACACATTTGGATGTCAACACAAAAACAAATCAGCTTTGAATCAACGTTACAAGATCTTACCTCGTGTTGAAGTGATTCCAAAACACACTGAAGCAGCATAGCAAAGAAAGTTACCAATTAATTGTTAATAAATTTAAACGAGGTTAACTGTGTAAATGACACTAGAATAACGCTAATAATAATAATAACGCTTTAGTGCACTGATTGTTAAAGCCTAACAGGTATTTCGTTCCAAGTCTAAATACCATCAGAAGCAATTAGGATGAACAATTTTTGACTAAAAAAGTATTTTGGTGATAATAAAAAAAAGTCACTTTTTCGTGAAAGTGTTACATATTTTTTTTATAAAGATATTAAAATATTTGACCAAAAAACCTGTTTTTTCTTCTTCAATTTTTTTAAAAAAAGTTATTTTCGGAAAAAAGACAATTCAGTTCAATTTAAAATTAGTATCTTCGAATTTTAGAATTTAAATTTCCAGGTTAAAGAAGAAACTGCGAGAAGCGAAAAGAAATTCGCGTTTTAAATAGTAGTAAAATAAAAATTCCAAGTCTAAGTAAATTAAAAATCTCGAGTTTAAAATAGAATTTTGGAGATAATGATATCGTAGTTTTGAGAAACAAATCGAAATTTAGAATTTTAGGACAAAATGAATTGAAATTTAAAGTCTCAAAATTTTGAGAGATAATTCCGAAAACAAAAATATACATTTATTTTTTAATTTGTTCCGTCATTATCGTTAAGTGTTCCTTCGGAGAAAAAGTTAAAAAAAGGTTACTTCTAGGATAGAAGGTATTTGTTTATAGGACAATTTGTCATTTTGTCCGGAGCTACGTATCTTAATGCTAGAACAGGCTTCTGATTCTTCGGAGCAAACTAGCCTATTAGGTTCTTAAAGTGTACAGTAACACATTCTGCGTTTATTCTTCAGCGTTATCCTAATCAATCAGTCGACCAAAGTTATCATAAAAAACACATAAAGGGAGTGATGTCACATGGGGCACAACAATGCGATTTATAGATTGAACAGCGATTAAAAACACGAAACATCATCGGAATTGTGAGACATATAATACAGTCGGTGCCGATTCGATTAAAAAAAAACATTACCTTTCATTAAAGGTCCCCTGGCGGGCGTAATTCTGCAAACTACCCTCGTCGATGAGGAACTTCATTCGTTCGAAGAAAGACGCCGTTATAGCCGGTGGTTGCTTCCTCAGTAGAATATCGATGGGCTTTGGCGAAGAGACACACAGTTGACTGCTGTTGCAGAGGTGGTTACTGCAGCACTCGGGGTCTTCGCAATCAACGAGACCATCTGGAACATGATCAGGGTATTAATCGCTGTTTTATGCATATATTTGGTCTAGATCATTTTTACTATATGAAGAATTCTGAAGACTATTATTATTATTGATCGTTTGGTTAAGCCAACAAACTCGACCGCACTAACTTCTTAAGCGGGTCGTTCTTTGAACGCGTTTTCGTTCGAATTCCTTCGGTCAAAAATCGGACGAATCGAAAGTAGCATGTGTTTAGCTGAATTGGCGCGAACTGATACGATTGTACTGTGTACGATTGTCAACGTGTTTCATTGAAATGGGATCATTCGCAATTCCTTGGTTGATTTCTGATGAAAGCAATTAGGTGCAAAGGACGATCGGCCTTAGTTGTTTGAGTTCCCCTCCAAAAGTCTAGATGACTAAGAATAGGGATTCTTTAAGTTTTTTATTCATTAACCGATCAAAATTTAGTTTTTGGATGGTTTGATGGATGAGAATTGTGTAGGCGATAAAAGATAAGACCAAGATAGCGAAATTGCTCTCACTTGTTAGTTTATATAGTTCCTAGCTTTTGGTTATTTGCTAATTGATGAAAGTCAAACGTACAATGGAAATAAAGTTTTTATCAAATAAAAAGGAACTAAAATTCAGAGAAGAACCATATCGTATATCTCTGTCATCGGCTGAAATTTTTGTTAGAATAAGAAGAGACGCAACTCCACTTTAAGACAAAGTAAAAAGGTCAAAATATGTTAAGGAGGATTCAATTTTCATCTTACCCTTATCATTATCTTTTCCGTCGTTGCAGTTCTGCTCCAGAAGTATGCTGCAGTCGCTTCCGTCCCATCCACTGTCGCACCTACACTCCCACATGGAGTCCGAGTTAAATCTGCACTGTCCATGAGTTGAGCAGCTATTAGGACAACCCTCCATGGTACAGTGTTTACCATTCCACCCGGTAACGCAAAGGCAAGTTCCATTCTTACACTGCCCGTGCTCATTACACCTTGAGTCGCATTCCTTCATATTGCACAACTCCCCAGACCAACCGGCATCACACTCGCAGGAATCCGAAACGCAATGGCCGTGATTACCGCAGTCCAAGTCGCACAATTCTAAAATCAGCCTTAGTTAGAACGCTCTTTGCAAACTTTTGACCATAATACCTTTGGAGCAATCATCCCCGGACCAACGCGGCTCACAAGAGCACGTCTGAGTGTCCAAGTTGAATGTACCATGCCCGGAACAATCCGGCAAGCACTGAAGCGCTTCCTTATCCATCGTAGAACAATCCGGACCTTTCCATCCCTTCTTACACAAACATGTACCCTCTACACAGTACCCATGACCGGAGCAATTAGGATGGGGGCAATCAACTGTCAAACAGAACCAAATTACTCAACAGAACCAAATTATCAACGTCGGAGTGAAAGTTTAGTGATTAGAACAGTCAAGCACCATTCTTCAGGATTGAGAGAGGGTTACCTTGCTCGCAGAATTTTCCTTTGTATCCTCGCACGCAATTGCATTTGCCGTTGGCACAATGGCCGTGCCCATGACAATCGGGTATTTCGCATTCGTCATGCCTAAGCTGGCATTCTTTGCCCTTCCAGCCTGGATTGCATTGGCATTCGCCGTTGATATATTCGCCGCGTTGGCTACACAGCACCGGACAAACACCTGGTACAAAATTTAAACAATCATGCTAAGCTACAGGCTGTTAGTAGCGAGTTAATTATTGGTGCTAGTAGTGGAAAATTATTGACAGCGCAATAAAAGAATCTTAAACGTTTGCGAATTATGGAAAGCACAACATTTTACGCCTAAATTGGAAATTTTTAGAGGAACATTAAAATTTAGATTTTAAAGACACATTTTAAGGAATGGAGGTGATATTTTTTACGCGAATACGCCAAAATTTCAGAAAAATGGAAATATTTACAAAAATTTCAAAAATGTAGTTTAAAACTTTGACAAAATAAGGCGAGAAGACATTTGGATTTTATAGTTCAACTTCAAATGAAACTGAAAAATGAGAGAAAAATGTCGAAAGTTTATAAAAATTATCCTTTTTTTTCCGACATGTCAGTGTTTTAAGATGTAATTTTAAGAAACATAAATATCACCATCAATGTTTTGGGTATGCCTCGCCTACCCTTAGAATCTGGTATTAACTGTTAAACAGCTGTAAACTCCTAATGAAGAAAAGAGCTTTCCAAATACATTCAATAATGGCCCAATTACGTCTAAGATCCTTTCAAGAGCACGATGCATTAGAAGAAATCTTACTTTCGCTGCAGTCGTCTCCTCCGAAGCCCGGATTGCATTGACAGTGCCCCATGAGACACTCGCCTTTACCACTACACCCGTTGGGACAGTTGTGCGTCATATCGTCGGCTATTGTGGCGATGAAAGCGATTTCCTGGGGATCCCCGTCGTCGTTGTAAAGCGATAAAAACCAGTGGCCTTGTTCCATGTAATGCGTCACTTCCCTCTTCATCGAAGACTGAAAAAATAGCACGTGAATATTTCACTTTTCGATAGTTCCTTTTTTCTTGTACAATCCACTCGCAAGCAGTAAATTATGAATAAATTAAACGAAAAAAATGAGATACGAAGCATACCTGGGAGGCTCTAGTTGTTCGAGCTTTAAAGCCGCTTAAAACTTCCAAAATGTGGTACTGCGTGTGCGTTGGTAGAGCGTTTCTTCTTGCGTAAACGCCTATGCTGGCCCCTCTTGGTATATTGTAGTCGAATTTAACGTAGGCCGCCTCAGATTGGTAGAATTGCATGTTCCAATAACCGTAAGGGGGTATTTCTCTGGACAGTCGTTGTCCAAGGGAAATTTGAGCGAACGTCGTGCCATCTGGGGGAAATGTTTGAGCTGGAAACGTTCTTCCACCTAGATGAAAACAACCTTTTACAAAACGAATCAACTGCTGTATGATGAAAAGCATTTTACACCGTGAAATTTACACACGAATCATCGAGTACTTTACACAATGAATCCTTTACATGGCGAATCGTCTTGTACTTTACACCTCGAATTATCGTGTACTTTGCATGGTAAATCATCGTGTACTTTAACCGTCAATCATCATGTACTTTACTCGATGAATCATCGTCTACTTTACACAGGTGTTAAATTTGTGAGAAGCTTTTTATTGAAATTTATGGATAGCGCCCATGATGAAGTTTTTTGCGATCTACACCTATTTTTGTTTATCAAATAGTATTTATTTATATCATAATAAACGTGTTTGAATACACTGAATGAAATTTGACAACTCATAGCTCTACACAAGGACCGAGCTGGGGCCCGAAATGGGCCCTGGAATTTAAAGACCATCAAATTTTTACTAATTTCCTCCGAATAAAAAAGAAAAATTATTTAAATCTAAGCAAAATTTCGCAGGCATTTTCACAAAATTTCGTGCTGATACAATTTCTCATAATGTTTTCATTGCGAATTTCCAGAAAAATTCAAACTTAGGATTAAAGTCGGATTTTTGAGAAGTGTGAAAATTAAAAAAAAAGAAAACAAAACTAAAATTATGGAAAAAAATGTCTCAAACCTGATTTCGAAATTTCGATCATTTTCTTGAAATCTTGGCTTTAGTCCCAAAGTTGCGACCTTAATTTTAGAAATTTTGTTTTCACGAACATGTCAGATTTGAAAATACAAGTTTCAATAAAAAGTCGAATATTTCAGTTTTAAGTCGTTACTTCCTGATTCAAGTCGAAATCTCGAATTTGTTTATTTCGTAATTTTCACTTTTAGATACCTTTTAAACTACAAATGTTGTATTTTTTAGATCTAAAATTTATCTAAAAATTTTAAATTAGTTATCGAAATTTTAAGAAAACGGAAATGTTTCGATTTAAATTTAAATTTGAAGGAAAAATATTGACATTTTTTTAATACAGTATGTTGTATATCAGTAGTAAAAGTACAACATTTCCGAACGACGATGTAAATTGTGGCCAAGGCGTCAGCAGAGGCTAACAAACATCGAAGTCGGTGAATATGTTTTTACTACAAGGTACACATACTATTTTTTCTGAAATCGGGATTAGTATTACTTAAATTAAGAAATTTATTTCAATTCATGACATTTTTATTTGTCATTTAATTTTATAAGAAATTGTTTCCTTGACAATCACTGTTTCTTATTATTTGGTACAGGAGAGTTATCTTTCTTAGCCTAGGTAGAACGTATTTTGGGGTTTGAAATCGCGCCCAGATAGTAGGTATTCTCAACTGATTTCAGAAAAAAACAAGTCAAAATTTTGAAAAACAAAACTTTATTTGAAAGCCTTAATAGTTCGTTTGGAAATGTTGACATGTTTCTGAAGGATTGGACTCTAATTCAGAAAGTTTACATTTCCGAGTGAAATGAATCTAAAAATCGAACATTCAAGTAGCAATTTCGAAATTACAGACGAAATGTTACGTTCTTTTTTATTTCGAAATTTTGACTTTTTTAAATGAATTAAACTGTCAAATTCTGTTTTGTTACTGCGAATTTAGCACAAAATTTTTATGCCGTAATTTTTAGAAAAAAAATCCCCAAAACTTAAAAAACTTAATTCATTTAAAAATATTAATATTTCGACTTTCGTCTCGAAATGTTTATTTTTTAAAGTTTGCACCTTAATCGAGAAATCCAAATTTTTATAAGATTTAATTTCTACCTTTGCAGCGATTAAGGGTAGAAAAGTTTACTGTAGAAATGGACTTAGTTTAAGGTTAAAACTTTAAGAAAATAAAGCCAAGATTAACGTATATTCACGATCACACGAATAATAAAATAAAAACTGTTTAAAGTCAGAAGTTAAAGAAACAAGCAAAATTTACTTTAAACTCCTAGTCGATTATCAAACTATCGATTAATGTTAAGTATTAAGACAACAAGTAAAAAATTTAAATTGTTCTATGATCTGATGTATACAAGCTCAAAGTCATCAGTGTAACATGCAAGTTCGTGCAGAGGGCAAGGCAACAACTTCTACATTATTAAAAGTTGACAAGGGTCGTTAAAAGATGGTGTAACAATTTTCAAAGTATGAAAGCTCGAACTAGTCGTAAATTATTAATGTGGCATCTTTCAAAGTTTCTTTATGGACGTTCTTTCAATAAAGTTTCTATTAGAATTGAATTCAGTGCAAGTTTTACAGCAAAGTTTCCGGAATAACAGAAGTTGCCTATTAGATTAGAATTAAAACAATCGTTAACGATAGAGCCCCTTATTACTAGACAAGCTAATAAGATGATTGCAAATGAGGCATCTTTTACCGAAGACGAAGCAAGCAGAATTTTAACAGATTTTTTTCACTTGAAACTAAAACTACCTTGAAGGCTTATTTATCTTTTAAGATTAATAAAACTGAAAGTGCTAACATTTGATTGCCTTTTTTGTCTGGATTATGATTGAAGCTACATTACTTTTTTTTTTTCGTCTGAACTATTTTAACACTGAACATTAAGTTTTAATGTGCCCTCCAGGGCGTTTAAACTTTTTGGTTCAAAAGCATGCTTAAATTGAAATACATGGATACTTTAGAAAGTATTGTTCTCTGAAACCAGATAGTACATGAGGTCGAATGTAACAGAGAACGACCAAAGACAAAAATCTAGACATTTTACTAGTTGCTTCTTCTTCACTAAAATAAGCAGTCGAGGATTACACCGAAAGAAAAAACAAGCATCCTACCTTCTAAAATAAGTATAGGAGGTGGGGGTAAAGATTTAATATCGGGACAAGTGGTTGAAGTGGTTGCGTCTGTATTAGTCACACTTGCTGTTGATTCTTCAGATCCCACATTTGTTTCCTCAGAATTAAAATGTGACGAAACATCGGAATCAAAGGTTATACTTCGAAGCGGAGATTCTGTACTTAAAAATGCTGATGTAGTCGTCTTATCGGCAAAGTAGTCACCGTTTTCAACCAACGAATCTTCTATGTCTTCGTTAGCTTTCGTCGTCCCTTCAATGGAAACTTGATCATTTTCAGTTAAGTTGGTGTCTTCATCGGAAATAATCCCGCCACTAAGAACAGGAGATTCGGTGCTAGAAGCAAATGATCCATCATTGTTGTTAATAGGATGGTTGCTTGTGCCAACAAAAGCGCCACTCTTTTCGTCAGCTTTGCTGCTTCCACCACCAGAAGCGTCACTGTTTCCTTCAGTCGAAGAATCTGCGGGCGATTTGCTTCTACTGTTAGCTGAGCTGTTTTGGCCAGCAGAAGCTTCCTTTGCAGCAGTTTCTTTGCTTCTGTCACCGGGGGAGGATTTACGTCCCCCAGGAGATTTGCTCGGTTCAACAGTGTAAGATTCAGCGCTTTTGTCGCCGGGATCCTCGCTGATGTCTTCGTCGTAGTAATCGGAGGTGTTGAAGTCTCCGAAAATATCGCTGACGTCGACGCTTGGGCACGAACACTCGCATCCTCCTCCGCCCTCGTTGTGTTTTTCTTCTGGTTTTGGCGGCGGAGTGGTTGATTCGGCGCTTTTGCGGTACTCGCTGATATTGGGGGCCAAATCATCAGAAGGTACTGCCACTGATACAACATATACGGATTGAGGTTCGTTTTTATTAAAATTCTCTTGTTCTGTCGTTATAGTCACGTTCACAACAATTCTTTTATTGATGTGGCCGGATGTTGGGATCTCTATGACCGTTACAGTTGACGTCGGTGTTTCTTTCACGTTATCTTCGGTTTTATTCGGAAGAGTTTCGTGAAGAACAAAAGGTTTATTAAAATCGTTCACGTTTGGAAACTTTGATTTCTCTTCAGTAGAATTATGATCGTAGTTAGTTTTAATTTTTTGGGTATCCGTCAAGTACGAGTTGTTTAGTTTCACGATATCCACATCACTGTCTTCGTAGGAATCAAACTCTTTAAAGTTTTCTGCCCGTGCGTCAACTAAGGCGTCATTCTGCATCAGTTCGACGTCACGTTCTATCGGGTTTGCTTCTTGCGTCATCGCATTTTCTGTAGTAGTGAAAACTTTGATTTTTTCGGTGGAAGTAGGAGTTATGGTTCTTTGAACTTTGGAATCATCCAACTGGGGATCTGGTGGAAGCATTATTCCATTTATTTGGTCTGCGTCATTGTCTTCATTTACTGGGATATCTTCCGAGTCTAACTTAGTAGCGCGCCCAGCTCCCACCGTTAGGTTTCCTTGATCCATTTGGGAACCTAATGGAGATTCAGCTTCATTTGTTTCATTTGTTTTCCTTTCCACTTTGTGTTTTGCTGCTACATTACTACTAGCGAGCAATTGGACCCTATTATTGTTTAATTGTGTGTCAGAATCGTTCAGTGAAATTTCCGCTCCTTTATTACGTTCAATTGATTCTCCTTCATTGTCATTTTGTATTTGAATATTTTCTATTGACGTAATCGTTTCAATATCCAATGGTTCTGTAGAAACTTTCATGTGGTAATCTGAGACGGAAGCGCCTCTGCTGGCTTCCCTTTCATCGTCACCAATAACTAAGGTACTTTTTGACCTTAAATTAGAAGCTTCAGTTTTTTCTTTTGGGCTATCGTCGCTTTCTTCTAAACCTAAAGGACCTTTAACTTCATCTTCACTTCTCTTTACACCAGAACTGTATAAATCTTCATTATTTCGCGAAGTGGTTAAAACAAGTGAGTCTGCGGTGTAAGTGGGGTGAGTGGCATGCACAACAGAAGTACTAACACTAGAAGTAGTTAAAACGTCAACATGCGATTTAGGTTCGTCTCCATCGACATCTCTACGTTTTCGTTGGAGGCGACCGATGTAGTTACCTCCGGTTGTGACCGTTTTCGGCCTGCTGGATGGGGCTAAATTGGTTTCGGACGGCGCTTTTTTCGGGGCCGGTATCACTTGACTGTTATCACCTACTAGAACTGTACAAGGCGTCGACGTTTGGTAGGACCAACTCAGCAGACTTGACGCTGAAAAATTATTAATTGTTTTTACTTTGTCATTAGGCAATGCATAAACGACAAAATAAATATCAACATTGTTTTTTTTTTCACTTTCTTGACCTTTGCAGCATCCGGTAAACTTCTTGTAAAATAAATATGTATATGTAGTTAAAATAAAAGGAAATTGCTCAAAAAAATTTTAAATAGCCGAAGATAGCAGTTACCTGATATATAGGAGGTGATTGCTAGAAGTAGAACAGATAACATGATGAAGACGATGGCGGTGCATTTCCACGAGCATTTTGAGGTCATGCCTTTGTGGAAATGAAAGCGGCTGGCTTGTGGGAAGTGCGTGGAGTTTGGTCGACGAAGGTTGTTCCTCACGGGCATTACGGGGATTTGGTGGCTGCTGGTGCCATAGGGCACTGTGCCCAGACGATCTGTCGTTTTAATTTCTTTGCATGGCGTGCTACATGACGAATTTTGTTTGTAATCTATGCCTGTGTTTTTGGGATGATCTGCAAAAAAAGCTTGTTAAAGGGTTAAATTGTAATCTCAATTATCTTATACATTTAGGTCAGCAGTTCTTGTGTAATGTAAATATATATGTTGTTTCTCAGAAATCGCTCCAACTATCTGAATCAAATGTTGTATTTAGATAAGGGTTTTGTTTATGAGTCTATCTATATAGGTGTATTGTTGTAATGTTACACAAAAAAGACATTTTTGTATAATAACATCTTAAAAATCCTTAACATACTTGCAGTGTTGCTGTTAGCATACTACTCTCTACGAGATAGCGTTACAAAAGGTTAAAAACGTTAAAAATGTTTTAGCTTGAAATTAACTTGAAAAAATAGAATTTGAACTTAAAAGTTGCAAAAAAACAAAAAAAATATTATCCACATCAGCAGGTAATCGTAGAATTTGTTCAGTTTCTTATACCTTTCGAATGATAATATTTGAATTGTCAAGCCCTAATGAGTTAAATCAACTAAATGGCTGATATACTATTAAGGTTCACTAACAGTAGGCTAAATTGTCAAAATTTGTAGTAAATCATGTCCATGTAACTGATTTATTGAATACAGTCCTTAAGATTCATTGAGTTATTTCGTCAAGATTCTCTAAGCTTACTCGTGATTTTTCCCTCAGTTCTGTGCTTAATATTTAATTAGTTAATTTATCAAGACTGGCCACATCGATTCATTAAGATTCGCCAAGTCAGTCGCCGAGTTAAAATGTGAAAATAAAGTTACATCCAACTTATTAAATCAAGATAGATTGAGTTAAATTCTCTGAATTCATTGCCTCCAATCATGAGAACTCAAGAGCATTATCTGGATTTTGGATTCGTTGTGGGTTGCCTAAAGTTTAGGCCAGCACTTAGGCCACCCTTTCCGGGCCCATTGTGCTATCCCCGTGATTGAGGTGTCCTTGGTCATTCATTCGGCCACCCAACCTTGTTGAGAAACTGAAGAACGTCCCTTGGATGCGCCTCTCTCAAACTGGCCACACTAGGCCAGAAGTCCCCCATCGTGGATCCTCTGATTGATGCTAGTGCCGGGCAGTGACACATCACGAGCTCGACATTCTCATATTCTTCTAAACACCCTCTAGAACTTGGGTCCCTTATAATTACCATTCTGTGGAGGTGTTTGTTTAATTGACAGTGACCTGTCCATATCCCTACAAGTTTCCTGAGATTATTCCTTGAGAGTTGTAGGCATAGTTTTGCCCCTTCTCTGCACGGCATTCTAATGAATGCGTGAGTTTGTCGGCATGTTGTTATTGATGCCCATATGGCTTCTTTGTTAAGTAGGGATCTTATGGTTGATCTCGCCAGGGAAAGGGTTGGTTCTGGACCAACGAATTGTCCCTCCAAACCCTTCCTCGCTAGTTTATCACCGCATTCGTTTTCCTCTTCTCCAGAATGTTCTTTGATCCATATTAGATCAATTGCATTCCCTTGTGGTAGAAGTTCTAAAGCTAGGTGGCAGTTCTATACCAGCACTGAGTTTGTCTTCACATTCTTCAGGGCCTTAAGGGCTGCCTGGCTGTCCGTATTTATTTGGATATATTTTCCTGCAATGTTCAATTGCGTCATTTGTTCGGCACTATATAAAATTCCCAATATATCCGCTTGAAAGATTGTTGAGTAGTTATCTAACTTAATACTTACATTTAGGTTCAGGTCTTCCGAGAAAATTCCTGTTCCAGTGCCCGTATTTGTTTTCGATCCATCCGTGTATATACTTTCGTCTGGTATCCTTGCTTTAGTTCATCCATATTTATACGGTAGGATTTTGTGAAGTTATATTTCACCGGTAAATGGTCTATCGGCGTACCCAGAATAGGTGCCTTTAGAAGCGCCCCCTCCATTATGCGCCGGTGACACACCATTTTACCAGCCGTATTTCACATTCCTCCTGCTCGCAAACGGAAAGCAGAAGCGCCTGTGCTTCCCCCTCAAGAAATATATCGAGAGGTGGCAGGCACAAGATCGCCTCCATTGCTGCTGTTGGAGTGGATTTCATTGCTCCTATCACTGTCACGCTAGTCTCTGAATGTGATTTAGCTTTTGTCTTATAGTGGTGCACTTTGATAGATTTAGACTTAGATAGATTGAGTTAAATTCTCTGAATTGATTGCCTCAAATCATGAGAACTCAAGAGCATTATATGATCAATATCAACTAAATTAAACTGTACAAATTCATTAACATTAACTCACAGCCTGTTAGATTCATGAAGTTAAATAGTAAAGGTTAGTAAATCTGTCAAGATGTTTTGAGCTAGCTCCTCAATAACCTAAAGTGAATAAGATTAAATGGGTTTTGCTATGGAAATTCAATTAGTTTGTCAATATTTAAAGAGTTCAATATCCAATATCCCATGGGTTAAGTAATCAAGATTCACTAGTTTAATCGTAAAGATTGAAATCGTGCTGCATGTTATCGGTTCGAAAATTAAAACTTCATGAATTGTAAACACTTTATTTCACATTTATCTCGGAACACTACGATTATAATTCACTTAGCTATCTAACTATCTGTCTATATGACTAACCAATTGACTGAGGGAAAAACGACCGCGTATATATAGGTACCGTTCCGGTTTCTAGAAGGATCTCCGTACCGATAAGATTATTGCTTGCAGAAAGGTCTGGAGCGCTTATCTGCCATACGATTCATTCTCGGGGCCGCTTTTCATTATCAAATGTTTCTAGAGAATTCCTTACACAATAACTAATACAAATTTTATAACTACATTATGTTACAATAGCTAATTTGTCAAGACTCTTTAAATTAGATACTCAAGATTTATTTGAGCATAGGATCAAGATTAATTATTCAGTTAAAGAGTCGAAAAAGTCAGTGTGACAGTTCTGAAGCAAAATTTAAACAAATGTGCTCTAACATATATCAAATTATTTTAATGGAACATTTGCACTACTTTTTTAAAAAAGAAACGAAATATTCGCAATTTCGAAGAGAAATTTAATTGCGCGCCTTTGTAAATAAATAAATATGCTTCAACTCAGTAAAGTTGTAAAATGAGAAGCAAGTCAAGTATAGTTTACGAACATAACAATCCCTTATTTGAAATTTAACGATGGGCTAAATTCTACCTGCCCATATGGCGAAGGTATAATGACTAGTCTTTAACCCAAGGCGCCCGCAAGACATATGTTATGAAAGAGTCAGCTTGAACAAATAAGTAATTTAAAATTAGTACAAAAATTGAAAAATACTAGTAAGCCTTTTTTTATTTAATTTACTTATTAACGTTGGCAGTGCAGACGACACATGGCAGTTGGCGATAAAATATTTACTGTATAGTAAAATTTTGAAGGTTTAACCCGTTGACGATTTACATGTGTCTATGTTAATGTGGATACAGTGTGGATCTTGAACATTTAATTTCGCAAACTATGACGATTTAACTCACCGAATGTTGACAATTTAAATTGCAATTTAGTATGGTCAATCTTGAGAAGTTACGTTAGTTACAAATGATTTTGTTGTATTTTGTCTATTTAATTCGGTAAATTTTAATTTCATTAATTTGGGCTAAGTAAAGCTAATAGATTATGCATATTGCAATGAGTTTCGACAATTTAACACAGTGAGTTTGATTGTGTAACTTTGTGAATGTTGACGATTTACACGAGTGGATATTGACATGGATATATTACGGACCTTGAGATTTAACTATATATGTAAACTTGACGATTTATTCGCTGAATCTTGGCCTTAATGAAGTGAATCTTGTTATTTTAACTCTAAAAGTTTGGACTTATTAAATTTCAAAATTTTATTTCAGCGACTTGATGATTTGACACGATGAATTTTGAGGATGTAATGAGGTAAGGCAAGTAGATTAGACATATAATGTCATTGATTCTTGACGATTTAAGTTAAAAAATCTTGATAATTTAACTTATCAAACTTTGATAATAATTGCGGTGAGTTTTGATAATTTAATCCAGTCAACTTTATGCTTTAATCCAGTGAATGTTGAAGATTTACTTTAGTGAATATTGACGTGGATACATTGCAGCCCTTGGAGATTTAATTATGCAAATTTGACGCATTTAAATACTGAATTCTAATTTTAAAAAGGTGAATCTTGTTAATTTAACTTCGAAAGTCTTGACTCATTAAATTTCAGTAGTTTATTTTACTGATCTTGATGATTTAACATAGTGAATTTCGAAGAGTTAACGTAAATAGTCAGACATATTATGCCATTGATTCTTGATGATATAAGTCAAAGAATTTTAATATTTTAACTTAAGTAAAGTTTGATGATATATTGGGGTAAGTTTTTACAACTTAATCCACTAAATTTTATGGTCTAAGTCAATGAATATTGAAGATTTACTTGAGTGAGATTGATGTGAACACAGTGTGGATCCTGGAGATTTAAATGTGTAAACTTGACTGCCTAACAAATTCAACTTTAATGTCTTTATGATTAAAATCCATAAATCCAGACAATTTAATGCAATAAATGTTAAAGATGTAAACCAAGTAAATGTTGATGATTTAACACATTCAGTTTTGAAGATTAATTTCTTCAAATCTTGACGAATTTAGATTGAATTTTTACAACTTAGGTCAACATTTTGGAAATCTAATTCATAGAATCTTGACAAATTATCTCTAATTGAATCTTTACAATTTAACTCAGTAAACCTAAGCGATTTGAAAAATAAAAAAGTGATATTTAAATCTTCAAATCTTGACAAGTTGATCCAGTTGAATCTTAACAAATTATCCCTAATTGAATCTTTACAATTAAATTCAGTAAATCTAAATAATTTGAAAAATGAAAAAGTGAAATTTAAATCTTCCAATCTTGACAAGTTGACCTAGAGTAGTTAGCGATTTCACTGAAGAGATCTTAATGCTTTATCCACTGAATTTTGACGATTTATTTTAATGAATCACAATTTAACACTGGGCATTTAGGTGAATTAATTCTGAAAATCTCGACAATTATGTCAATTGAATTAAGTTCGTTTAACTCGGTAAATATTCACGATTTACTGCGGTGAATCTTGACGATTTACTGGGGTGAAACTTGACGATTTACTGCGGTGAATCTTGACGATTTATTGCGGTGAATCTTGACGATTTAATGAGGTGAATCCTGACGATTTACTGAGGTGAATCTTGACGATTTACTGCGGTGAATCTTGACGATTTACTGCGGTCAATCTTGACGATTTACTGCCGTGATCTTGACGATTTACTGCGGTGAATCTTGACGATTTACTTCGGTGAATTTTAACGATTTACTGGAGTGAATCTTGGAGAGTTAGAGTCAGCATTGCATATTATCGACACAATGTGTGAACACTTTAGTTCCTTGTCGCGGACAAAATATATATTTCATTCGACAAATTAGTTTATTACATCATTACAGTGTAGTAAATTTTCATGCTTCGCGTTAGTCAAAACGACAAATAGTATGGGGTTTTCAACATAGTCCAGAAAACCCCTTTACCATATGGTTGGTTATCAATACTTTCTCAATATTTATTCCGCCAGTTAAACCAGCAAGATATGCTATAATCTAATTAATTAAGAACATCATTGGATATTTCTTCCTCTAGACTAAATGGACAATGAAGCAATATACTTAGTTTTTCTCATTTGATTAGTTTCAAAACATTTAACCCAGTTTAACATCGACCGATTTGACAAGGATTCAAACAGTCTTTTTTATGATAAAAGCACCCAATAACTCATCACGAACAAGTTGAGTAAAAGTAGAAAAAACTCACTTAAAGTTCCTGTGGGAATGTAGACGTTTCCAGAAGGCGTCCTCACGAGACATGAGGGTTCGAAATCCTGTGTATCTACAGGCGGTGCCGAGGCCAGTCTACCATTCAGCCGATTCATTGTGGGATTCCTTGGGGGTACATCGGGAGGCCTTGCCGTGTTGTCCAACAAACAGCCTGTAACAATAAATCTCGATCAAATATGCGACGTTCAACAGTATTAGGTTCTTACAAGGTTCCCCCGAGCCGATTCTTATATAATGATACATGACTTAAAAGCTCATGGGTTCGAGCAGATGTGGATACACGCGAAGATGAAACCGAACTACTAAAGATATATCAGATTTGCTACCATTCTTATCCCCCATTCGCCATGTGTTGCGTTTTAGTGGAGTGGGTCATGCCAGGTAAAAATCGGCTACTTAAAGGTATTAAGACAACAATATATAAGGGCTCTCGGGATAATACGACAACATTTGTTAAGGGCCACCTTTTGGGGCCCGGTAACATATCGAGCACAATTCCAAATGCTATTATGCCGATACGACAATGGTAATTCTATATGCTACTTCACAACATTCTTCGGGGGTCCACTTTACGCGTTTCGATATAAAAGTCGGGTACGTGGCGTTCAAAACGGCATAATTTATTGCCCCGGCAAGTCAAGCGGATATAATTAAAAATAACTCCTAAAAAAGCTAAAGATGACAAAAAACGTTCAGTTTTATTTGAATCTATGGTGTTATTTGTACAAAACTTTTGCTTTTGTATATCTATATTTTCATTTATTAGCTTCTAATTAGGCAATTTCTTAAGACTTAAAATATTCAACTTTTTCATAATATTTTGATATTGAAGTATAAATTCCAAGAGAAAATCCAAAAATTTAAAGTAAGAAAATACACTTTTGTTATTATTATTTTTTTATATAAAGCAGTCGCTGAATTGTTATTTATGTATGTAACATTTCAAGAAATGTAGACCCCCAGCCACCTCGTAATAGGTAAAATCTGAACACTCCCAAATGCCTATATACATATTTTGAAAATGTTTATTCTTAGAATTCAAGCTTAATCTCAGAAGGGTTCAAAAAATTCTAGTAAAGAAATTTGGATTTGATATTCAAACTTTACATTCCTAGAATTTCAAGTTTTAATGTGAAACTTCTTATTTTTTTTTTAATCATTTCGACTGACTGCCGAACTTTAAGTATGAAAATTGAAAATTTCCAGTTTAAGGATATACTTCTTCCGGGATTGGACCGTTTCAAAGAACTACTAAAAGTGTTCGACGTTTCGCCCACCATCGTAGGGGGCTTCTTCAGGAACAAAGAAAAGAAATAATAAATGAAAAGAGGAATATAAGGGAATATGCAAAAATGAAAAGGCCAATTTCAAAACATCAGAGCATAGTATCAGAGTATGTCCACCATACCAGAGGCGAAACTCTTCTTCAGAAGAGGATAAGTTGCGAAATTTTCGATGGGTTATATACTTGAAATATAAACAAATTTTAGGTCTTACTATTTGAGCTCGATATTTTAACGTGACTTTTGGGAAAAAACCTCAATTTAAGTAGAAAATTCTCGAAACATAAAACATTTAATCGAAACTTCAAGAATAGCATGAATTTTGAGAAGTAGTATGAATTTTGAGAAATAGGTTGAAATTTTCTTGCATTCAAAATTTCAAGAAAAAGGCCGAAATTTCTATGAAATATTTAAAAACTTCAGTACAGCCCAATTTTGAGACAAAAAAGTAAAATTTTTGAGTTTATACTTAAAATTCTACTTTCTCAAAATTCGACTTTATAGTTGTAATTAAGAAAAAGACGAATTATAATTAAAAAAAAACGGTTTTGGAATAAAGTCGGAATTTTCAGGGAATCAAATTAAATAAAAAAACCCGACCTTTAGGAAACATTTAAAGAATATCAAAATTTAGAGAAAAACATGATTTTCGAGGTAAAAATCGAAAGTTTCAAATACCCAAACAAATGTAAAAAAATGAAAATTTTAAGAAAAATATCGACATTTTGAGAAAAAGATCGAAATTTCGAGAAAAAAGGCAAATTTTGACGAAATTTCAAAAAAAAGGTCGAATTTTGGGGAAAATATTAGGAAAAAAAGTCGATATGTCAAGAAAAAAAACAATCGAAATTTCTCGTCTCAATATTTATTTTTTAACGGCTGCCTGAATGAAGGACCCCCCTTTCCCACTGTGAGGTCAAAAATTATGTATTATTGACATAATTGTCCCAATTTTAAGAAAGAAATTGAAATTTAAGTTTTCTGGAATTCTTATCTTTTTACAAAAAATTCAAAATTTTCAAAATATATTTTTCGAAATTTTCCAGTAAATATTATTCTAAATATTTTTACTTTTTCATCAAAAGACGGATCAAATTTCGAAAAAACGGCGAAGTTTGATAAAAAGTCGAAATTTGCAGAAAGACGAATTTAAAAAACAATTGAAATTTTCAGAAAAAGGCAAATTTTGGGAAATTACGAAATTATGAAGAAAGAAAGATGACGAATTTTCAGATAGAAATTTTAAATTTGGAGAAAGTCAGATTTTGATAAAAGAGCTCGAATTTTAGAATAAGTACAACATTTCAAAAGAAAAAGAAATGATTTGAACAAGACGGATTTTTATGAAAAAATCGAAATTTTGAGATGATATCGAAATTTCAAGGAAGGACTAATTTTTAGGAACAAATGAAAATTTTTGGAAAAGGGTCCCGCAGTTGAAGATTGGTTCTGTGAACCAAAGGAGAGCAAGCGCCCTAATGCCCTATTCTAACTAATAGAAAAATGAAAAAAAAATTAAAAAAGAAGAGAGAAAAAAAAGCAAAATGAAAAGGAACTAAAAAATACTTTTTATTAGGTAGGATTGAATAATTACCGCGTTAGTTGTTAGGTGCGCTACCAATGGACCCCCGAATTCATGATAAGATACCTCAAGGGTCCATGAACCCCAGTTTAAGAAACTTTGCCTTAGAACTTGCATTATTATTCCATAAATAATTTCCAGTTTTATTGCCAAATACATTCGCAATATGCTCTCATAATTTCTTGCCAATGCGAATATTAAAAAAAACATGCGAATATTCCTTACATCAATAGTATTCGTCATGTATTACAACACATAAATTTCATTCAATAAAAACCCTTCTCTATATAACAAAATACTATAATCCAAGAAAAGATTTGGTATATTGTGTTAGGTTAAAAAATAAAAATGAGAATAAATAATTTTTTTTTTATTATTACTGCTAAATTTTCAGAATAAATTTGCAATATCGAGAACAAAACTGAATTAAAAAAAATCCAAATTTTCAGATAAATTCTAATTTTGAGAAAACTTCAAGAAAATTTCGAGAAGTGATAAACTTTAAAAAAAAGTACAAAATTTTTCGGAAAAAGCCGAATTTTAAGAAAAAGGAAGAGAATTCGAAAAAAATTGGTACAAATGAAGAGATAAAAGAATGATTTGCTTAATTGGAAAAAAGGGAGAAATTACGAAAAAAATGGATATATCGAAAGTTCTCAAAAAAGGCAAAGTTTTAGAAAAAAAATGTCGAATTTCAACAATAGATTGAAACCCAAAACAAATGTGTAGACAATTTTGAATTTTTTTGAAAAATTGCAACATTTCAGAAAGAGAAACTACAAGAATAAACTGGAAGCTTAGAAAAAAATTTTGAAATTTAAAAAAGTTGAAGTCTTTAAGAGAAGAAGGAAAAACTCAAATTTTAGGAAACATTTCAAGGAAAAAGTCTAAATTTTAAGAAAAGCTCGAAACTTCGACAAAAAATTTAGATTTTCCAGAGGAAGTTAAATTTTGAGAATAAATTTGAAATTTCGCAAGCAAGAGGATTTAAAAAAATCCAAATTTTCAGATAAATTCGAATTTTGAGAAAATTTGTAAAATGATTTCGAAAGAAAATTTCAAAAAATGTCGAGAAGTGTTTAACTTTAAAAAAGATAAAAATTTCCCAAAAAAGGCCAATTTTGAAAAAAAGGAAGAGATTTCAAAAAAACATTGGGAAAAATGAAGAGATTAAAAAAAATGAATTTGTCTAAAGTTCTCAAATAAGGGCAAAATTTCTGAAAAAAACGTCGACTTTAGATTGAAACTCAAAACAAATTTGAAAATTTTTACATAAAAGAGAAATTGTAAAAGTAAACTGGTAGGTTTAAAAAAGTGTCGAGGCTTTTCAGAGAAGTAGAGAAGAGTCAAATTTTAGGAGAAATTTCAAGGAAAAAGACAAAATTTTAAGAAAAATTTTAAATTTTCATAAAAATTTGCAATTTTCCAGAGAAAATTAAATTTTGGGAATGAATTTGTAATTTCAAAAACTAGACGAATTAAAAAAACTCCAAATTTTCAGATAAATGGACTTTTGAGAAAATTGGTTAAATAATTTCGAAAGGAATGAGAATGTCGATAAAACTTCCAATTTCGAAAAGTGTTAAATTAAAAAAAAAGGTCAAAATTTCCCATAGAAAGTCAAATTTTAAGAAAAAAAATTAGATTTTGAGATTTGAAAATAGATGAATTTCATTTGAAATAAAAGTTGATAATTCCGGAAAAATCCGAATTTAAGAAAAAAGATATTTCGAAAAATATGAATTTGTCAAAAATTCTGAAAAAAGCAAAATTTTAGAAAAGAAAAGTCGAGTTTTGACAGTAGATTAAAACCTAGAACAAATTTAACAACCTGAAAGTTTTAGACAAATTTGAATTTTGTGAAAAATTGTAAAATCTCGAAAAGAGAAATTGTAAAAAACTCAAAGCTTAAAAATATTATCGAATTTTATTATATATTTTCAGAGAAAAAAAAATATATAATTTGCAATTTTCCAGAGAAAGTTAAATTTTGAGAATAAATTTGAAATTTCGAAAACATGACGAATAAAGGAAACTTCAAATTTTCAGAATAATTCGAATTTTGATAACATTGGTAGAATAATTTTTAAATAAAAAGAAATGTCGAGTTTCGAGGAAAGTGTTGAACTTCAAAGAAAGTCAAAATTTCCCAGAGAAAGTTAAATTTTACAAACAAAATCAAATTTTTAGATAGTCAAACATTCTGAAAATAGGTGAATTTCGTCGATAAAATCGCAGCTTACAGAAACATAATAAAATGTAGAATTTTCAAATAGAAGTTGGAACTTCGAGAAAGACCTAATTTTGCGAAATAGGTCGAAATTTCCAGAAAATAAATAAAAGTTTAAATGTTCAGCAAAAGTCAATATTTGGCGAAAATGGCGAAATTTGGAAAAGGAACGTTATTTAAAAAGAATAGAAATTTCGAGAAAAAAGTCATAATTTAGAACAAAGTCAAAAAAAATGAAATTTTGGAAAAAAGTAAAATTTAAGAATAGATCTAAATTTTAAAAAAAGAAAACACTGAGAAAAAATTAGAAATATTCAAAAACTATTTTATTTAATATCCCCAAATTTTTATTTTTTTTAGTAAGAAATCGACAAAAGACGAATTTTAGAGAAATAGGTCGAGTCTTCCAGTAAGTCGAATTAGAAAAAAGTAAATGTTTTCACAGATTGTTAAGTTTTAGGAAGAAAGAAAGATTTAGGGAAAAAAATCTAATTTTAGGAGTAAAACACATAGTTAAAAAAAGACGAATACAGAGAAGAGTTAAAAAAAGTCGAATTTACGAGAAAAAGAAAAACTTTGAAATAAAGCTCTAAATTTTGAGAAATAAAAAGTGTTTTGGGCTGATATGTTTTCGTGCGACTACATGAATCAAAAGGGTCCCTCTCTGTCCCATATTTCATCTGATTTATCTGATTTAATTTTGAAATAAAATGTAAAATCAGAAATAAAAATTTGTGGCTCTTTGAAATTCACGAAACCAATTTTTTTATTGCAGTTGGTTCTTTTGACTTAAAAGTTTGCCGACCCCTGCACTAGGCACATAAATTAAAGGATGTAAAAAAAGTCCAAATTTTTAAAAAAGTTTTCAAACAAATTTTCAAAAGACTGTAGGTCAAAGAAAAATTGTCATACAGAAGACATAAAAAAGCTCCCAAGTATCTAGTTATCAGATCTAGATTTCAACATTTTTTAACATCAGCAGTTTTTAAGTAATCATAAGAAAACTATGGTATGAAAATTTTCCCGATTTTTGTTAATCTTTAAAAAGGTTCACGGACTACTAATTTTTCTCCAGTGATCCCATCATAAAGCTCTTGGAGAGATTTTAATTTTCTTTAACTTGACTGGTCTCCGAGATATATATATATATATATATATATATATATATATATATATATATATATATATGGTAATCTTCTATGAATTATCGCTGTTCAAAACAAAAAAGTCAGTTTTGACTTCGGTAATCAATAACTTAAAAATAATGATAAATAATCAAATAAAAAATTTGAAAAATAATTTAAAAGTGATTTTAGAAATCTCGATTTTTCGAAAAATCAAAATTTCGATATCTCCATATTTTTTTCGACTTCAGAATTTTAAGTATAAAGCTGTAACTTCTCATCTTTTTTTTTACCAAATGAATATTTTTAAAAATTTCCAAATTCTTTTAAAAATTTGGACCCTTTTCCTCCAGAATGAATTAATTACTTTTGATGTTAAAATCGAAATTTCGATAACAATTTAAAATTTCGGAAATAATTTGTATCCTTTTGCTTTTTTTTCGGAGTTTGACATTTTCTGGAGGTTTAGCTGCTTATTAATATTCGTTTTAACAAGAAATTTGATAAAATTTAAGGTAAACATAACATTTCTTATTAATTTCTCAAAATTTCAATCTCGAAATATTTAGATTCAAATACCAAGTATATCTAGGTAAACGCTCAAGAAATTTTCAAAAAAAAGTAAAAATTTCAAGGTTTCCACAAATCTCTATAAGTTTGGATCTTTCAAAAAATATTGACATTTTTTTGTCAGAAATTTCGAGGTGTACCTCAAATTTTCTCAAAAAATATTTTTATTCAAGTTCTTTTTAAAATGTAGACTTTTTCCCAGAATATCAAGTTTAAAGTTGGAATTTCAAATTTCTATTAGCAAAATATTGATATTACAAGTCGAAAATTGTATAAAAAAATTTAAAGTTGTTAAAGAAATTAGAAGCATTTTCAAATTTCGAGAAAGTGTTAACATTCCGATTTTTCTAAAAATTGTCCAGAATTTAAAACCAGGGCTTCGAATCGGAACTGAACCGAAAACCGAAAAAAACTGTTATTTTCGCTGGAACGAAAACGGTCGAATTTATATACTTGAAAGAGTTTTTACTTTAAACCTAAAATTGGAATTTTCTTAATTTCAGTTATTTTTCAAAATTTTACACAATTTGATGCAATTTTCATCTCATCTTCATTTCTCATTTCTGATTAGATTAGATTAGAAACTTACAATTTTCACATTTTCTAGAAAATATTGACTTTACTCTCAAAATTTCAACCCAAATTAAAATTTTTATGTTTTATCTGGAAATTACTCAAAATATCTCTTTTTTTCTCATAAAATTTCAGGTTAAAATAAAAAAAATCCTCTGTTGTATTTTTGGAATAAAGTAGTAGCGTGTTCTTCATTCAATCCAAGGAAACTCGGTTTTCCTTACCATTTTTTTGTAAATTCGAGTTTTTCTGGAAACTTTTTAAAAAAAATTTTCTAAAGAAAGTAATTCTTTAAATTTCAATTTTTTTCCTAATTTGATATCTCTATTTTTTGAATTTATTAGTCAAATTTTCGATTTTTCGTGAATTTGTTTTCTTCAAATTGTACTCAAAATTCAGAGTTTCAGTATGAGATTATTAATCTTGAAAAAAAATATTTTCTTTCAATTTTAGGCAAGAGTTACGTATTGCAATAGTAGCGAAAAAAATACATCACATTTTCTAAATTATGTTCAAAAATCAATTTTTAATTCAAAAAACTTTTAAAAATCAAAAAATGAGTCACCCGAAACTGAACCGAAAACCGGAAAAAAAAACGTTATTTTTGTCGGAATGAAACCCGGAACTGAACCGATATAATTTTTTTGCCGCAACGAAAACCAGAACGAAAAAAATATCGGTTCGAAGCCCTGTTTACAACATTTTGAAGATTTATGTTTTTTTCTTAACGTGATGGTTTTAACATAAAAATTTGGCCAAATGTAGGTTAAACTTAAAATTTCATTTCATAGTGGAAACTTCAAAAAAAAGTTAAAAATCAAAAGTTCCAAAAAAGATCTAGTGTTTCATACTTTTTGAAATTTTAAGGTGATTTTTTTTTAGTTTCAGAGAAGTCATTTTATATGACATTTCATATTACAAAATTTCAAAAAAATATCGATTTTTCTCATTTTTTTTCTAAATTTTTTGTTTTTCAGAATATCATGTCTTGCTTGTTTCTTATTATTACGGTTTTAATATGTAATTACATTAAATTTGGGTTAAACTCAAACTAATTCGTTGCTTAAAATTTGAAAGTCGAAATTACGAAAATAAATAAATAAAAATTGCCCAAAAGTACTTAAAAATTTTAAGAAATATGCATTTAGAAATTATTTTTTAATTCTTCTCTTTTTCCAGAATTTTAAGTTTTAATTTAGTATTTCTTTGTAAATATTCCATTTAAATACAAAAATTAAGTAAAAGGTTAAACATGGTATTTCCACAAGAAAGTCAAAATTTTATGATTTCGTAAAAATTTTACTTACAAATTTGGAATTTTTCTGAAATGTGCAGGTTTGGAATTTCTATTTTTGCAATTTCGATTTTAAAGTGGAAATCTTAAAATGATATCAAACTTTGGAGATTTTTAAAAGATCTGAGAAATTTGCGAATTATTTTCAAGAATTTCAAGTTCAAACATGAAATTTCTAAATATTTTTCTTAAAATTTCGATTTATGTTGCATGTTGACGTTTTAACAAATTTGTAATTACTATGTAGGTTTTTAATTATTTCTGTAATAATTTTTGGCGTCTTTAGCTCGTGTAAACTGTCAAGGAAACACAGCTGCGTCATTTAAAAATGTTATGAGACTTAGGTATTTACATTATCGTCTTGTAAACATAACTGAGAAAATGTGAAAACCAAATGACCCTGATAGGCGCATTCCTTGCAGAATCATTGATATTATTTAACTGTTTATTATAAGTTTCTAATTAAAACAAACAAAAAAAGCGTTAAATGGAATCTCAGATTTATATTGAAGCGACTGCTGCTCTCTCCCCTAACTCCACCTGTCCCTGTTTCAGGTCCATTGATCTGTGATCCGACCACATCCGAAAAATAAATTATTGATACCAGAATTTTGTACTAATTTTGTACCTTTTTTTACCGCTATAAAAATTTTTTGTACCGGAACCCAAAAACAGAAAATGACAATTTACAATTCGGATCCTAGGTCAACGTGAAAACCACGACTACCTTCAAAATCGAATCTGATTATATCACAATTTTGTACTATTTTTGTACCTTTTTGTACCATAAGTTTTAATTTTTGTACCCTTTTAATTTGCAAAAAAAAAACGACATTACAACTCGTATCCCAGGTCAATGTGAAAATTACGACCACTTTAAAAATCAAATTTGATTAAACCAAATTTTAGTACTATTTTTGTACATTTTTGCACCATCAATTAAAAATTTTGTACCACCACCTTAACTAAGTAAAAAAATATTTTAAATTTTTCGTATTCCAAGTCAACGTGAAAAGCACAAGTATAGATCTAAATATATCATAGTTTTATACTATTTTTTTACCCTTTTTTGCCATCAATTAAAAAGTTTGTATCACCACTCGAACTAAGAAAAAAAATATTTTAAATTTTTCGGACCCCAAGTCAATATGACAAACTTGAGTAAATATCCACGTCAAAAATGAAATCTGGCCAAGCCATAATTTTGTACTATTTTTGTTCATCAATTAAAAATTTTGTGCCATCACCCCAACTAAGAAAAAAAAAAATTCAACATTTTTCGTATCTTTAAAAATAAACGAGATAGGTCATGGGTCAACATTTGATCAATATGGGTTATTGACTTGAGTTTGTCACGTTGAATTGAGATCGAAAAAATTTAAAATATTTTTTTTCTTAGTTGGTGTGGTGGTACAAAATTTTTAATTGATGGTACAAAAGGGTACAAAAATGGTACAAAATAATGGTATGATCAGATTTCATTTTTGATGTAGACATGCATTTAAGAGTGTCACGTTGACTTGAGATCCGAAATATTAAAGTATTTTTTTTCTTAATTGAGGTGGTGGTACAAAATTTTTTATTAATGGTAAAAAAGGGTACAAAAATAGTACCAAATTGGGATATAGTTAGATTTCATTTTTGATGTAGATATGTATTTGAGTTTGTTACGTTGGCTTGAAATCCGAAAAATTTTACAATATTTTTTTAATTGGTTAATGTGGTGGTACACAATTTTTAATTAAAGGTAAAAAAGGGTACAAAAACAGTACAAAATTATGATATGGTCAGATTTCATTTTTGAAGTAGATATTTACTTCAGTTCATCATCTGGACTTGGGATTCAAAAAATTTAAAATATTTTTTTTCTTATTTGGGGTGGTGGTACAAAACTTTTAATTGATGGTACGAAAGAGTACAAACATGGTACAATATTATGGTAAAGTCAGATTCTATTCTTAATGTAGATATGTCCTTAAGTTTGTCACGTTGACTTGGGATCCGAAAAATATAAAATTTTTTTTTTCTTAGTTGGGATGGTGGTACAACATTTTTAATAAATAATAAAAAAGGGTACAAAAATAGTACAAAATTATAGTATAGTCAGATATCATTTTTGATGTAGATATGTACTTGCTTTTGTCACGTTGATTTGTGATCCGAAATATGTAAAATATTTCTTTTATTAATTGCGGTGGTGGTACAAAATTTTTAATTGACAGTAAAAAAGGGTACAAAATGCAGATATGTACCTGAATTTGTTACGTTGACTTGAATTCCCAAAAATTTAAAATATTTTTTTCTTAGTTTTGGTGACAGTACAAAATTTTTAACTGATGGTAAAAATAGGTACCAAAATGGTACAATATTATGATATGGTCAGATTTCATTTTTGATGTAGATATGTACTTCAGTTTTCTACATGGTCTTGGGATCCGAAAAATTTAAAATATTTTTTTCTTTTTGGGGTGGTGGTACAAAACTTTTAATTGATGGTACAAAAGGGTGCAAAAATGGTATAATATTATGGTAAGGTCAGATTTTATTCTTGATGTAGATGTGTCTTTAAGCTTGTCACGTTGACTTGGGATCCGAAAAATATCAAATATTTCATTTTTTCTTAGTTGGGTTGGTGGTGCAAAATTTTTAATTAATAATATAAAAGGGTACAAAAATAGTACAAAATTATAGTATACAGGATATACTTCCTCCGGGATTGGACCGTGTCAAAGAACTACTAAAAGTGTTCGACGTTTCGCCCACCATCGTAGGGGGCTTCTTCAGGAAAAAAGAAAGAAAAATAGATGAAAAGAGGAATATGAGGGAATATTTCTTTGTTCCTGAAGAAGCCCCCTACGATGGTGGGCGAAACGTCGAACACTTTTAGTAGTTCTTTGACACGGTCCAATCCCGGAAGAAGTATATCCTGTACTGACTCTGGCCGTGGAAGCCTTCGTTATCAAATTATAGTATAGTCAAATATCATTTTTGATTTAGATATGTACTTGTTTTTGTCACGTTGACGTGTGATCCTAAATATGTAAAATATTTTTTTTCTTAATTGTGGTGGTGGTACAAAATTTTTAATTGATATTAAAAAAGGGTACAAAAATAGTACAAAATTATGGTATGGTCAGATCTTATTTAGATGCAGATATGTACTTGAGTTTGATACATTAACTTGAGTTCCGAAAAATGTAAAATATAATTTTCCATAGTTGGGGTGGTGGTACAAAATTTTTGATTGATGATACAAAAAGGTACAAAAATAGTACTAACATTTGATGTAATCAAATTTGGTTTTTAAAGTGGTCGTGATTTTTACATTGACCTGGGATCCGACTTGCAATATCGTTTTTCTTGGAAACTAAAAGGGTACAAAAATTAAAACTTATAATACAAAAAGATACAAAAATAGCACAAAAATATGGCAAAATCAGATTCGATTATGAAGGTGGTCGTGATTTTCACGTTGACCTAGGATCCGAATTGTAAATTGCCATTTTCTGTTTTTGGGTTGTGGTACAAACATTTTTTTAGGGGTACAAAAGGGTACAACATTAGTACAAAATTCTGGTAGAAATAATTTATTTTTCGGATGTGGTCGGATCCCAAGTTAATGAACCTCCCTGTTTCTCTGTCTGGACTCTAATCTTTTGATGATACCAAGGAAATCCGAAACTTGTCAATGATTGTAAATATTTTCAACTGTTCGACTGTTTCATCGCAGAACATTTAATCGACTATTCTCTTGACTGATTGATTTTTTTCCTTTGAGATGGTGCATGAAGTGTAACGCTGGCGTAGGAGGCGGAAACTTCGCGGTTTAATCAGATAATCCTGAAATATTTTTAGGTAAATCCCCGAGGCTTCACAAATCCTCGATTATAATCCACCATGAATGTAAATGTGGACGTAAGTAGCCAGTATCAATGCGAGTTACGTAACACATAAGTACCCGAAGCGGGAAGAGGGTTAATACAAAACACGAAATAATTTAGTGCCCATTATACCCCAGTGACGCGCATGTTTTATTAGAGAGGCCGAGAGTATTATCAGTGCCCCTTTATTGGGGGCCGTAAATGTGCGTTCGGTCGACTTCTGTGCGCTAAGCGCGCTTTGATTACTTTAATCTACCAAAAAAAAAACTCAGAATTTAATCAAGTCTTGTACGGATTCCGAATGAAAGGCCGACCTCTTTCCGCGAACGGAGACTTATCTTCGGGAAAATGCCGATTAAAGGCCCACCGAGCGGGCGACCTACAGAAAGCCCACCTAGCAATCATTTGAAGTTCCAACATAATACGACTTCGCATTTATCCATCTTTTCAATTCTAAATGCGAGTTTTCTGGTTTTTAATTAATTTTCGTCTGATGAAGAGAAAGTACGAGGTTTAGCGAAAATGTAATCTTACAATTTTTTTTTCATCCACTTCCACCTCCCGCCTATTTGATCATTTATCGACTTCCCTATAGAAAATTCATTAAGAAAGATGATTTAATACGCAAGGGTTGATGTTCTTTAGCATAGTAATCTAAAAGAATTACTAAACCACAGACACACAATTTAAAATTCAGAACGATCAAGCATAGCAGAAAAAACGTCGCCATTCCACATTTTTAAATCGACGACTAGGAGAAACTCTTTCAATTCTTCAGATGTCTCGGTTATTTCGAATAGCCAAAAGTAACGTATTAAATTTATTTGCCCTGGTAGAGATAAAAGATGCTAAAACGTCTACGAACGACTGTGGCTCGTTTCGTTTTTCCATAGCCGAGTTATTTCCACTTGCTTACATCTTAGAAACGTACAACATCATCAAAGAAACTTGTGACAGTTCAGGCGTGTTGAAATTCCCTCTCAAAACTTGGGATTCGTTATAGATAACTTCTCAGTTTCCAGTCGCTTACAAGGAGCGATAGATAAATAGCTGCGGAGATTTAGAGAACGCCGACAAACTCACAAATGTGTGATCTTCTTCGACTGTTTCTAAGAAGAATCGGGAACTCAGGTAAAAACAGGAAGGAACTGAATTTTACATATTCGGCTTTGCATCTTTTTTGGGACAAGAGTTCAACTAATTCAAAGAAAGTTTAGAACATTGTTTTAGGTCCTTTTTTGTTATTTTTTCCAATCTTATTTTGCCTACAATAATTTCAGAATTCGGAACTTTGCTTACTCTTTCCGCCACACTTTTATCTTATCAAATATTTCTTTAAATATTTTCAATAGGATTGAAATACAAATCTTGAGAGAGATACTGTATCTCTCTGAAGATGATAGCTTGGCTATCGAAATGCGTTAGAGCAACCTTTGTTGTGTTTTTTGATTTTTCTTGGTTTCAGGGGACAAGATTTGTATTTCAATTTTTAAAGATAAACAAGGACCAGTCCGTTCCACCAAAAACAAAAAAAAATTCAATAGGAAACTAAATACAGTCAACTTCGGATATAACGAACCACCAAGGGAATCTTTAAATGGTTCGTTATAAACGAACAAGAAATACATACTTTCGTATGGAGCTTTGCACCATATTTTTTTTTATTATAAGCGGTCGTTCGTTATATCCTAATTTGACTGTATTTTTAGATCTTTTAGTTAATCCATTTCTCCAAACTGCGAAAGTTTGTTTTCTCTTCTCTCAGATGTGACAACTTATGCTTGAACCTTACAACAGACTTTAAAATCTTCTTGGGTTTGCCATAATTGATATGGAAAAATAAAATAAAATAAAAAATCATTATACAACCCAAAGGCGAAAATTTTCAGATTCAATATTTTTTAAAAAGTAAAAATTTTCAAATAGAGTTAAATTTCTCGAAATATAGGTGATTCGACATTTACAAAAATGTTCAAAATTTTGGAAAATCGAAAAAAGTGTAAATTATCAAAAAAAGTCAAAATTTCGAGAAAAAGAACAAATTTTGAATAAAACTTGAGGTTTTCAAAAACGTCAAAATTTCAAAAAAGTATAATCTTTAAAAAACTAATATAATTTACCTTTTTAAAATGTCTAGTTTATAAAAATGTCAAATTTTGAAAATAGTCGAAAAATTTTAAAAACGAATTAAAATTTTAAGAAAAAAAATCGAAATTTTGAAACGATTTCCAGAGTACGAATTTTTCAAAAAAAAGGAAATTTTTCGAATAAAGGTCGAAATTTACAAAAAATTAAAATTTCGAGCAGAAAATCCGAAATTTGGAAAATTGTTAAAAATCTTCAAAAAAAGGCAAAATTCGAAATAAGGCAAAATTCTCAAGAAAAGTGAGATTTTTTTGAACTTTGCAAAAAGTAGAATTTTTCAAAGGTCGAAATTTATAAAAAGAAATTAAAATCTTTAGAAAGAAGTTAAAATGTTCAAAAAAATCAAACTTCTTAAAAAAGTGCAAGTTTTGAAAAAAATCGAAACTTTGAAAAAGAATAAAAAATATTCCAGTTAGGTCAAAATTTCGAGAAAAACTGAGATTTTTAAAAAGTGAAAGTTTAAAAAAAATTGAAATGTCAAAATTTTTGAGAGAAGTCAAACTGTCCAAAATTTTTTCTGAAAATCTCTTGGTCTCTTTTTGAATATTCACATTTTTTAAATATTGAGACTTCTTATCGCAATTTCGAAAAAAAAAACAAAACCTTGAAAAAGACTAAATTTTCAAAAAGCAACAATCAAAAAACTCAAATTTTAAACATTTTTTAAGATCGAAAGAAGTCGAAGCCTAAAAATATTCGATTTATTTTATTAAAAAGATAAACTTGTTCAAAAAAGTTGAATTCTTTAGAACTGTCGTGATTTTCTAAAAAAAAACAAAATGAAAAAAGCCTTAAAGTGAAAGTTTCAAAAATGGAAACGTCAAAATTTTGAAGAAGTCAGCACTTTCAAAACGTCTTTCTCAAAATTTCGATTCCTTTTCAATATTGAGGTTTTTAAAAATATTTCGACTTTTTAAAAATTTCGAAAAGACTTCGCAAATAGTCAACATTTTCGAAGAACACCAATCCTAAAAAAAGTAAAATTTTCAAAATGTGAAAATCAAAAACTCCAAAATTTGAAAAAATTTAATAAAAAAAGTCAATATTTTAAGAAAGCTGAAATTAAAAAAATCGATTTTTTTAAAAAAGTTTAATTCTTCAGAAATGTGATTTTTAAATTAGAGAATAAGTAAAAATTCTGAAAAAGTCTAAAAAAACAAACAAATAAATCTTGAAAAAAGGCGAAATTTCCAGAAAAATTTGTGTTTTTTTTTAAGTATTCAAAAAAAGGCATTTTTACTCAAAAATGTTAAAAAATTAAATTTTTTTCAGTTTAATTTTGAAAAAAATTTATAATTCTTCAAGAAAAGTAAAAAATTATGAAAAACTCGAAATATTTAAGGCAACATTAAACAAAACCCAAAATTTTGAAAAGAGCGAAATTTTCAAAAAAATGGATTTCATTTAGAAACCAACATTTAAAAAAATATTTTTTAAAAAGCTAAAAGATAAAAAATCAAAATTTTAAAAAATTATCGAGATTTCCAGAAACAAAAGAAATATTTAAAAGGAATCAAACTGCTTATAAGCCAAAATTTCTAAACAAGGTCAAAAGTTTCAAAAAAATCGAAAATTGAAATACAAATTTTGACCCCTGAAACTAAGAAAGATTAAAAAACACAACAAAGGTTCCTCTAAGGCGTTTCGATAGCCAAGCTATCATCTTCAGAGAGATACTCTGAAGATGTTAGCTTGGCTATCGAAATGCGTTAGAGAGATTTGTATTTCAATTCTAGAAAATAACCAAGAACCACCAAAAAAAAATCGAAATTATAAGATTGGAAAATTGGAAAAAACCGAAATTAAAACAACTCTTTTAAAAAGTCAAAACTAAAAAAATAGATTTATTTTTAAACATTTTGCTGAAAGAATTCAAAATTATCAAATAGTCAAAATACCAGGAAGAATCGCCAATTTGAAAAATGACTAAAGCAAATTCAAAAAGTAAAATTGTGAAAAAAAATTAAAATTTTTTACAAAAATCGACTTTTTAAAAGTTAAAATGTTGAAAAAAGGTGAAACAATCAAATTCAAATTCGAAATATTATTCAAAAGAAATTAAACCATTCAAAGTCCAAATTTTGAGAAAAAATTGTGTTTTTTTAAAGTAAACAATAAAAAAAAGGTTTTTTAAGTTAATATGTTAAAAATAATCGATTTTTTCAGTTAAGTTTTTAAAAAAACATTAATGCTTTAAGAAAAGCGTGGTTTAAAAAAAATGAATTTTGAGAATAAATTATGGAAAACAGGAAATTTTTAAAGCAAAATTAAACAAAACCCTATTTGAAAAAAGCAAAATTTTTAAAAAATAGGTTTTTTAAATGAAAATTTTTAAAGAAATTTATTTTTTAAAAAGTCAACATTTTGATAAAATCAAAATCTCCAACAATTATCCAGATTTACAGAAAAAAGGAAACATTTAAAATGGAATAAAAAATGCTAACAGGTCAAAAATTTTTAAAAAAGGTCAAACCTATCAAAAAAATTGAAGTTATAAGATCAATATTTTGGAAAAAGCTGAAAAAAAAAATAATTTGCTTTAAAAGTCAAAACTAAAAAAAAATGATTTTTTTAAAACATTTATTTGAAAGAATTTAGATTTATCAAAAAGTCAAAATAGTTTCAGAAAAAATCGGAAAGCTAAAAAATGATCAGAGTCAAATTCTTTAAAAGGTAAAATTGTGAAAAAAAAAAACAAAATTTACAAAAGTCGAAATTACATGAAAATTTAAATTAAAAACAAAAAATTAAATTTTTAACAAAAATCGGCATTTTAAGAAATACCATTTTAAAAAAAAGTTAAAATAATCAAGTTCAAATACGAAATATTATTCGAAGTAAATCAAAACCTTCAAAGTTGAAATTTTGAGAAAAATAAGTTTTGTTTCAGGTAAAAGTTTTTTTAGTTAATGTATTAAAAAAACGATTTCTTTCAGTTAAATTTTCAAAAAAAAAAAAAGATAAATGCTTCAAGAGAAGCGTGATTTAAAATAAGTGAGTTTTGAGAATAAGTCAAAAAATATGAAAAACGGGAAATTTTTATGGCAAAATTAAATAAAACCCTAAATTTTGAACAAAAGCAAAATTTTCAAAAAATTGATTTTCTTTTAAAATCAACATTTTCAAAGAAATTTATTTTTTAAAAAGTCAACATTTTGAAAATTAAAATCTTCAAAAATTATCCAGATTTCCTGAAAAAAGGAAACATTTCAAAAAGAATCAAAACTGCTACAGATTAAAAATTTCTAAGAAAGGTCAAAAGTTTAAACAAATTAAAATTATAATTTCAATATTTTCCAAAACGCTGAGATTTAAAAAATAATTAGTTTTAAAGGTCAAAACTAAAAAAAAATTGATTTTTTTGAAAAATTTTTTCGAAGGAATTCAACATTATCAAAAAGTCAAAATATTAGGAAAAATCGGAAATTTGAAAAATGATCAATGTTAAATCTTCAAAAAGCAAAATTGTGAAAAAAAACAAAAGGAAAGATATGAAATTACATGAAAATAAAATTTTTAAACAAAAATTTAAATTTTTAACAAAAATCAATTTATTTAGAGTTAAAATCTTGATAAAAGTCAAAACAATCAAATTCAAATTCGAAATATTATTCAAAAGGATTAAAATACAAATCTTGTCCCCTGAAACCAAGAAAGATTAAAAAACACAACAAAGGTTGCTCTAACGCTTTCCTATAGCCAAGCTATCATCTTCAAAGAGATAGGAATCAAAAACCTTTGAGGTCCAAATTTTGAGAAAAATCGAAATTTTGAAGAAAGGTCAAAATGAAAAAAGAACGAATTTTGAAAAAGGTCAACATTTAAAAAAAAAGTGGGAATGGAAATAATCTGAATATTGAACAAGTCAATTTAAAAAAAAAGTTAACATTAAAAATAATAGCCTTTTTAAAAAGTCACAATTTTGAAAAAGGCTCAATTCTTCAAAAAAGTGATTCTCAAAAAAGTGAAAATTTTTAAAATAAATAGGAATTCAGAAAAAATATTCTTAAAATAATATTTAATGTTTTTTCCACAGAAAAAGTCAACATTTCTTCGAATGGGTCCATTTTCGGATAAAGTTCGACATTTTAGTTTCAAAGTCAAAATTCTTAGCTTATGGTCAAACTTTTAGAAATAAACAGCAAAAATCGAAAGCGTAAAATCAAAACATTGGGAAAAAATTGAAGTTTATGAAAAAATTATGAATATGATGAAAATGGTTGAGAATTTATTTTTTTTCTTGAAAATTTGATTTTCCCAAAATTTTATGTTTATCTTTCAGTTTTTAAATTTCTTTTTAATTTCGAAAGTAAGCCTTGCTGATTTTTATTTCCTTTTAGCATTAATTTTGACACTTTGAGAGAAAATCGAAATTTTGATTGGATCGAAATTAAGCAAAACTCTTCCCATGATTTTCAAAAAAAAGATAAGAGTTCGAAATGAATGACTAAATGTTGGAAAAGTCAACTAGAAAAAAAAATTCTGAAGAGAAAATTTCGTGTATGAGGTCGAAAATTTTAATTTAATGTTGATATTTTAGTAAAAAAATAAAAAAGTGTAAGCGCGAAATTTTGCCAAAAAATGAAATTTCAAATAATTTACCAAATCACATTCTTAATAATTTCAAGAAATTTTATGATGATGGTGAATAAGAACTTCAAGAAAAAGTTTGCATTTCTTATTAAAGTGGTAATTTTAGACAATGCATTGAAAAATAAACTCAAAGTTTTGATAAAAAGTCAAAATTTATAGAAAAAAGTGTAAATTTTGAAAAAATCTGGCCATTTCTTAGAGAAACAGAGTATTATTTGTAAACGCGATATTAAAAAAAATCGAAATTTGAAAAATTTGTTGAAATTTCGATAAAAAAAGCCAGACAATTCAAGTTTATAGTCCACAATTAAAAAAAGTCAAAATGCTTAAGAAAATTAAAAATTTTGAAACTAAATCGATATTTTAGAAAAGAAGTAATATTATCAAAAATTAAAACAGAAATTTTGAGAAAGATCTGAAATTTGTAGAATAAATTTGAAATTTACCAGAAATTTTTCGAAAGCTTTAGATCAAGATTTTGAAAATTTTGAAAGTAAAAAAAAATTTGCAATTTATTAAAAAGATAAAGAAGCAAATTCGAAAAAAATGGTTTTTTAATTAATCTGAAAATTTTCGTGGAAATTTGGCTTCGTCTCAGAATTTCAGATTTAGTTTCTTGGTTTTGTTTTCTTTTTAGAATATTCTCTAAAAAAGCCAAAATATCGAGGTTAAAGTCGAGATCTCAAAAAAAGCTTTCCATAATTTCTAGGAAGATCCAAAAATTTCAGATTAAAATCTTTTTGAAACAAATCGAATTTTCTGCTTTTTCTAGAAATTTTGACTTATTTCAAATAATCTTAAAAAGTAGAAAACTTCGAGTTTGAGTTCAAATTTTCAGAAGAAATGGAAAAATATAAACTCACACTTTAAGAAAAAAGTTAAAATTTCGAAAAAGCTCACATTTCTAGAAGATATAAAAATGTTGCAGCATTTTCGATAATTCAAGTTTAAAATAAAGAAGAAATTTCGAAAAATAAAAATCGAAATTTCTATGAAAATTTAACGTGACGAATTTAAAAACTTTGGAGGATATGAAAAATTTTTAATTCAGTAAATAATGATGAGAAAAAAATAGCTCTAAAAATCTGGTTTTCATTGAGAAAAATATAGAGTTAATAAGTCAAATCCCCCCTACCCTGCAAAATGATATATGCGTCACTCATTTCTTCTGTTCACTTCTTTTTATACTCTTAAACGAAAGAACAGTTTTATACGACCTAAATGATTCTAAAACCATTTTCTCGTTGAAATACAAGACACACCATTGTCTGCCTTGCTTTCATCAGGTTAAGCTCTTGGAAACAAAGAGAATATGATATAAAGTTGGAGGAATTGGTCAATTGGAAAGTTGGAATAATTCGTCGACCAACTTCGCTTCAATAAGCCGAGAGACAGGCTGGATTGAATTAAGTTGTGCATTTTGAAATTCGCCCTGCTGGAGTTCCACACGTTGCACTTCCTGCAGCCGAGGGCTTCCGTTTATTTAGCAAAAGGGATTGGTAATGCAACAACGGTTGGCAACAGTGACAGACAACTCGAGGAAGAGGACTTAATCCGATTTTAAAGTATAAAGCCATGTAAAGGACCTTTTGCCTCTATAATTACGCCTTTACATATATATCCTTTCTATTCTGTTTTGTGCCCCGGTTCCTTTAATTCCATCAACCGAGTTAAAACAACGTTTGCTAACTCGCTGAACTTTTGCAAATTCGTTTATATGCTGCCGACGCCTTTGTAATGGTCGTTTTTATTGTTTATAGAGGCAGCAAACACTAAGTCTAATTAATTACCTTTGAAATAATTTAATAACTTGTCACATACTTATTCTACAGGTGTTAACACAGTAGAAATACTCTAGGCTTAGTTTGTGGATAAGTGGATTACGAAACCTTCCTTTTGAAATTTAAGGATTTTTCTATAGGAGTCTTCCATCTCTAATTTAAATGATTGACGAAAGTGTGAAAAAGTTCTTAGATAAGTATTGCTAATGAGCTAGAATCTTAAGATTATGACTGGAATTGGAAACATTTACTTTCGCCTTTTATCTTAATATCACTTTGACACTAGGGAAATCTACGTGTTATCAAAAATAGCTGCGAAAGTAAAATATGCTTGGACATTTGTATCTCGTCACTATGGACCACAATTACCACGTCTTCAATTTACTGACGAAAGTATCTGATGGAAGAATTCTTTAGAAGTAAGATGTTTTTGGGCGTGCAGCAAACAGGGCGAATTTATTAACATCTCATGCAGCAATTAATTGAGAAGAGAAATTCGCGTCGAGTCATAGAGATTATAGAGGAGGCCGGATGAGAAATGATATGTCATCTATTTGTAATTTCGATCTTAGACTTATTAATGGAACAAGCAAAGTAAACACAATGGAGAGCCGAGAGTGGAACTCATTAGATCAATGAAACAATTCCTCCTCGAAGCGAGAATCCTATTACTCGCCTAATGATACAATCCAGAAATTACGCCCTAGCCGGCGTCTTTCCCTTTTACATGGTAATGGAACAAACAACGGCAAAAATTCGTCCGCTTTATATTCAGAAAAACAACGCGACGATGAGTTTACAGACGCTCAGGAGCAGTGGAATGAGATTTAGTTCTTTGCTGAAGAGGCAAAGAAGTTGACGGCTTGTAAAATATTTGTCACAGAAAATCAATAGCAACTAATACGTTTTAGAAGTGAGTTGATTACAAAATACGTTAAATTATATCACGTAAGCAAAATCAACTGTTAAAAAAAACAGCTTGATATCCAACACAAACTGAAAGATTAATTAAGTAAACTTTTGGGAAGAGTAGTTTTAGGCCAATTTTCTTCAGGCTCATTTTAGCTTCTACCTGAAATTCTTTGAACTTGGTGCTTCCTCTTAATTTTCTTAAGAAATTACAAGTACTGAAAAAGTTTCTTTTAGAATTGATAGCTCTAGATGATTTGCTTTGAGTATCTAGAGCTCTAGATAAGTTTTCGTGAGAACTATAAAATTTGGGTGTTCTTCGTAGAAATTTTAGAGTTCTACACAAAATTTCTTAATAGATGAGCCCTTTTCTAATTGGAGACTCCGGAAATATTTTTCGCTAAGCTTTCTTGAAAATTTACACTAAGATTTTGGCCATCATGTCGATCTTTGTTTTATACGTGAAAAGTCCTAAATATGAAATGATACACTGCCGCTACTTTAAAAAACTCCTTGACATTTTAAAGTTTTAAAGCTCTACATAATTTTTCTTGAACTTTATGAGAGGATTTTCTTCAGGATTTAACTTTGTAAATGTTCTTTCACAGTTTTCCTAAGAAATCAACATTAGAGAAACACGTTAGAGCAACCTTTGTTGTGTTTTAATCTTTCTTGGTTTCAAAGGACAAGATTTGTTTTTCAGTTTTTGAAGATAACCAAGGACCAGTCCGTTCCATCAGACTCAGAATCTTGAAGAATGTTAACGAAATTCTAACACTAGCCACTAGCCGTGTTTTTAGAAACTTTTCCTTTTTAATTCTAAATGAAATTTACTAATAATTTAGCACTTTAGATGAACTTCATAAAATTTAAGACTGTATAAATATGTTCTTCAAAGTTTAAAGATCTAGATAACTTGTCTCATGAATTAAATGCTTTAGCCAATCCTTCTAGGTTTCCTCTAGAACAGAAAAGTACTCTAGAAGCTCTAGAAGACTCTCTTCCAGATATTTAAGGCTTTAAATTGAAAAAAACAAATGACACTTTAGAGCTCCAGATCAATTTCCTTGGGAGATTAAAATTCCAAGTTCCTTCTTGGTTCCAAGTTCCTCCTTGGTTTTCCCAAGAAACTGGTTTCAGGGGACAAGATTTGTATTTCAATTTTTGAAAATAGTCAAGGAGCAGTCCGTTCCACCAAAATATACTATTGCCAAAGCTTTCTTTAGAGCTTGAAGTCTTATAGGATTCTCTTTCAGTATTTAGAGCTTAAAGCTGTTGTAGAGGGTGTCAACAAGAATTTAAGACCCCTACCCACTCATTCTTGGATTTCCTGAGAATCTAAAACCCTAGAAATCTTTCTTAAACATCCAGGTCTTTACATAAAGTTCCTTAATAATTCAGTGCTCTAAATGAACCCCTAAAATTGAAGGATCTTTAATTCTTTAAAAATTGAGAGTTTTAGAAAAACTTTCTTAGGAATTTAAAACATTGGATATTCATTCTGGGTTTCTTTTAGAAGTGGAAATTCCGTAATATAAAGTTATATAGATATATGAAAGTTTTTTGCAGAGATATAAAACTTCAAAGACATCCTTGTCACTTTAGAGTTCGAAAACATCCTTGTCACTTTAGAGTTCTAGATAAATTTTCCTGTAATTTTAGAATTCTTTGAAGATTTAACTTTTTAGATGTTTCTTCTCGTTTTTTCTATGAAATTGATATTACTGCAAAAGCTTCTTTAAAAATTTGAGGGTATATTCGATTGTTATTGGATTTATTGGATTCTTAGGGCTTTTGATGGAGAGTCCACAAGGATATAATAGTCTAACCGCCCCTCACTAAACTGCTGAGGAGTTTATAGTTTCATCTAGAATCTTAAATTCTTAGGGAAACGTTAGTGCTCTAGGGAGGAAGTTTCTAACACTTAAGCTCTAAAAACATTTCTTTAAAAATTTAAAGCTAAGTTTAGAATTTAAAGCTATAAATATGTCGTCCAGGTTTCTTATTGAAGTTAAAAATCCCAAAATTGAAATAAAAATCTTGTTTCCTGAAAGCAAGAAATATTAAAAAAAAACAACAAAGGTTGCTCTAACGCGTTTTAATAACCAAGCTATCCTCAGATTTGTATTTAAATAAAAATTTGATTACCACAAAATTCATTTCAAGAAGAACATGAAAATTCCACATAAAGATGAAGTTTCTAATCAATATTGATCGATTTGTCGAAACTTTCGTTTTTGTAGGACTCTGACGCGTTTCGATAGCCAAGCTATCATCTTCAGAGAGATACTGAAGACTCTAGATTCAGAATTTGTGATTTACACTGGGTCATTTCACGCTTTAAGAACTGTAAGATTTCAAAATCGTTACTAAAATCGAAAATGCATATACTTTCGATATGGTTTTATATTTTGAGCTTAAAATTTCGGCTTTTTTCTCAAAATTTCAACTGTGACCTTCAATCTCAGGAAAAACTTAAATACAAATCTTTTCCCCTGAAACCAAGAAAGATTAAAAAATATAATAAAGGTTGAGGTTCAGAGTATCTATCTGAAGATGATAGCTTGGCTATTGGAACGCGTTAGAGCAACCTTTGTTATGTCTTTTAATCTTATTTGGTTTCAGGGGACAAGATTTGTATTTCAATTTTGAAGATAACCAAGGACTAGTTCGTTCCACCAAAAGAAAAACCCGAAAACAAAAAACATTTGTAGCTTTACAAGATTTACATCAATAGTTTGGTGATCTAGGTTAGAATACTTGCAACCACATGATTACAAATGAATTTGATTGATAGTTTGTTGCTTTATCTGAGCCTGCTGACCTTGAGCCCTAAATTTTTTTACAGTTGTTCTCAAAGCTTTACATATTTATTTTTCGAGACCTTCAAGTTTTAGTTATGAATTTGAATTATATGAGTCAAGCTTGATTTATGAATTTAAAGTCCTTAATAAGCTTGCGTTAATAATTATTCTTTCTGTTTTGTTTGCGAAGTCCCTTAGAAAAGTTTTCTTACCCTAAAAGTTTACTACAAGTTTAGCACTTTAGAAGAGTAATCTAAATACCTGTTTGTAGTTAGATTTGATAAGTTAGAAATCTAAATGGTTCTGCTTTAAAATTAAGCACTTTTAATGTTCGTTACAGGTTTTTTTTACTAGTAAAATCCATTAAAATTGTTGGACTCTTAGGAGATCTTCTTCGAAACCTTCAGAAGATCGCATTTTTTGAGGGATCTGGACGAAATTAATTGCAATGTTAAAGCTCCAGATAGTTTTTTGTCATGTGAATTTGGCGCTCTACATAGACTTTTATGCTTTAGATTTGTTTCTTTGACATTTTAGGGCTTTACGTTAGTTCACTTAGGTTAAAGCTTTAGAAGAGTTTACCCAATAATTCTAGATGTACCGTGTTTACATTTCCAAACAGCTCTTCTTCAAAACGTAATATTTTTAGGGTTTTTAAAGGTTTCCTTTAAAGTAAAATGTTAGGAAGATTCTTGAAGGATATTAGTACGATTGATTGATTTTCTTTCATATTTTACAGTTCCAGCTCAAATTCTTGACGAGTTCGGAGATCTAAATAAGTCTAATTGCAATTTACAGTTTCAGATAATTTTTTTAATCAATTTGATGATTTTTTTAATCAATTTGCTGCTATAGATATTCATAATATTTTCTGCAAAATTGCGTGCTTTAAGTGAACTTTCTTAATAACTAAATGCTCTAGATTACCTTGACATTTTTTGGATTTAGGTTAGGTTAGAGCTTTAGAAGAGTCTGCTCAAAGATTCTGAGGTCTAGATGTACATACTTTCTCGTGATTTTGAACTTTGAAATGAATTTTCTCGAGAAGTTGGAACTTCAGATAGATCTTCTAAATGTAATATACATACTTTTAATAGTAATCCTAGGTTTTCATTACAAGTAAACGTTTTAAAAAGGCCCCTGAAAACTGTTGGGACACTTAGATAATGTTCTTTGAGAAATTTGAATATATTATTTGAGACTTCAGGGATCTAATTAAACCTGATTACAATTTTACAGTTCTAGTTAAATTGTTCCTCTCAATTTGCACCTCTACAACAATTTTTCAGTAAACATTTGGTGCTCTATATAAATCTCTCCAATAATTTAATGCTCTAGATTAGTTTCTTTCACAGTCTTGGGTTTTAAAGAAGTTCACTTAGATTCAGAGCCTTAGAAAAGTACTTAAGGATTATGAGTTATAGAAGTACCTTATGATTTTTGAGTTATAAATGAAGTTCTTTAAGAAGTTAGAACTCTAAAGACAACTGTTTCGAAATGTAGTATTTCAATAATCTTTATAGGTTTTCTCTAAGAACAAATCTTATAAAAGGCCTGTAAAAATATCTTGTGAGCCTTTCTTTTAAGGAATTCTAGATCATATTCTTTGAGAATTAGAACTTCTAGAGAGTTACAGTTTTAAAACTCCATATTTTTTTGTGAATTCGTCGTTCTAAATCAACTGCGCTGCCAATTTGGTTCTACAGGTAACCTTTTTTAATAATGTAATGCTTTACATTAGTTTTTTAAACTTTAAGTAACCCTCTTAGCTTAGAGAGTTAGAAGAGTTTATTTGAGGGTTTCGAAGTCTAGAGGTACCTTCCTTTGATTTTTGAGTTCAAAATAACTTTCCTTGAGAACTCTAGACAGATCTATAAAATGTAGCAATTTTAATGTTCGTCATAGAGTTATGAGTCCTTTAAATATATTGTTACGGGCTTATCGGTTCGAATTGATTACACTTATCGAATAAGACCCACTATATTACTGAACTCAACTTGGATCACCACAATTGACAATTAACTCACTTATTATTGACTTCTACTAACTCACTAATTACACTGACTCTAACTGACTGACTCGAGGGAAAATTGATCCGCCTTTTATAGTTTTGGCCCCCGGATTCTAGAACTTTTCGGCAGATAAGGCTTATCGTTCCCGAAATTTCTGGAAGGCTTATCTGCCATTTGTTTCGTTATCGCGACCGCTTTCCCCTTATCAGATCCTCCTAGAAACTTTGTTTCATTTACTAAATTCTACAATTCTATTCTAAATCCTATTTTATCTATTTACATTGCAGTTACAATATTGAGGATATTGTTACGCGCTTTATTGGTTCGAATTGATTACACATGATGGATTATACCCATTTTATTACTGAACTCAATTTGGATCACCACAATTGACAATTAACTCACTTATTATTAACTTCTACTAACTCACTAATTACACTGATTCTAATTGACTGACTCGAGGGAAAGCTGACCGCCTTTTATAGTTTTGGCCCCCGGCTTTTAGAATTTTTCGGCAGATAAGGCTTATCGTTCCCGAAATTTCTGGAACGCTTATCTGCCATTTGTTTCATTATCGCGGCTGCTTTCCCCTTATCAGATGCTTCTAGAAACTTTTTTTATTTACTAAATTATACAATTCTATTCCATCTATTTACATTGCGTTACAATATAGATGAATTTTCGTCACTGAACACTGGATTACTGTCCTTAAAACTTCAGAGTCCTGGGTGAATTTTATTGCCTTTTAGCGGTCGATATTAAATTTGTCTGTCAATTTATAGCTTTGGATTCCTTATGAATTTGGAGCTTTAAATGAGGTTACTTAAAAGTTTAGAACTTTGGTTGGGTTCTATGAGAACTCGACAACTAAAAAATTAAAAAACCAAAAGATATAGAAGAATACTTTTAGAATTTAGAGTTTTTAAGTACCAAGAGAAGCTATCTAGAACTGTAAAGTTTCATAAAAATTTTAAAGATAACCTATTCATTTATGTGTAGAGTATATTTCTGATGAATGCTGTTAGAGTTTTAAAGCTCATAATCACTTTCAAGGTTAGATCTTTCTTCTTGGCTTGCCGCAGATGCATTATTTTTACAGTTTAGAGTTCTAATAAGTTACGTCAACAATTAAGTAGATTAGACTAGATTATATATGGGTCGTTTCATATTTCTTTTCGTCCACCTCGCACCTCGATCTAAGGAGATCTTTTGTGCATACCCTGATCTATGTAGTTTCCAGGTTCAAACTCTTGTAGAGGTTTATTATGGAGCCTGGGATTGAGTTTTTTCACATCTGAGGGGTCTAAGGACGCCCACCCGAGTTGGACGTGCCTTTTGCGTACAAGCAGCATCGCACTTGTATAGCACACGTTCTGCAGTCTCCTCTGCTTCTGCACAAAAGCGACATAGATATGTTTCAGCTTTGACCCATTTTCTTGAGGTGGTACCTCATAGGGAAATGTCCTGTTAAGAGGCCGTTTAATATCCTCAATTAGGATTTGCTGAGTTCTAAGTAGACTTTTGTCTTTTTAAGCGTTCCAGATATGAATCTTTTCGTCTGTCGTAGTCCTGGATATGATCTCCAGTGGAAAATTCTTGACTTTGCTTCCCACTTTTTGATTGCATTGTTGATTTGACTTTTAGAAAAACCAAAAGCCGGTTCAGGTTCAAGAAATGACGATGAAGATCCGTCTCTAGCGAGTTGATCCGCAACTTCATTCCCTTGTATTCCTTTATGCCCTGGTATCCACCTGAGGTTGATCCTGTTGTTTTTAGCCAGTTGCTTTAGAGTTTGTGAACAGTCTCAAACTAGTTTGGATTTGACAATGCAGCTGCTGAGAGCCTTTATTGCCGCTTGGCTGTCAGAGTTTTATTGCATGTATTTCAGTTTGCAAGACATTTGGGTCTTTCCCTAAAGCTTTAGAAAACCTACAGTTAGGGCCATAAATTCTCATTTCCGTCCCATGTGCTGTCTTTGATCCATCTGTAAATCAGATGGATAATTTGTGTTTTTCTTCAGGTACTGATTGAGTCTTAGTGTGGCTATTTAAGTCCACTTCAAAGGAATGATCAAATTCGTACCTGGGTTGCATATAATTAACCGACCTTGCTAAAATCACAGGGCTACATTTCTTGAGGATTCTCATGTGACCAGCGAAGTGTCCTTCTTTAAATTCTTTTAAGTGCAGTAATCTTGAGGCTCCTTTGATCATCTCCCTCTTCACTAAAAGGTGAAAAGGAGTCACACCTAGCGTTACCTCAATTGTTGCTGTTGGGCAGGTGTTCATTGTGCTTGTTAGGTCCAGACATGCGTACCTCTGAACTATGTTCATACTAAAGACGTGTATGTGATCAGGGGTGTAATTATCATCGTATATGACCAGTGGATCATTTTCGGTTTCAAACCCGACGGCACGTCCAGAACGCTGTGGCAGCTCGCTTGATTATTCGAGCTAGCTAAGCTTTTGGTCTAGGACTATCCCTAGATGTTTAGTCTCACTTGAGAAGTTAAATTGAACTCCATTCATAGTGGGAGCTGTTAGATTTAGCTTCCTTCTCTTCGTGAAAGAAATTATTATTGTTTTATTTGGGTTTGCACTTAACCCTTGTTTTGAACATCAGTTGTCAGTTGTGTTTAGGGCCTTTTACATTAAATCCGACAGGATTTTATCGTTTTTGCCCCTGATAATGACATTAATATTATCTGCAAAGCCTGAGTAATGCAGGATATTTAGGAGGTCATCAACAAAGGTCAGTCACGATGGACTGCAGCAGTGGAGATAAAACACCTCATTGGGGACAACCCTTTGCTGCGCTCACTGTGACTGAATCACTGCCTAAGATTGCTTTGATTCTCCTACCATTCAACATGGAGACGATCCAGTCGATAGTAGGTTTCATAAAACCTTTTTTGATAGCTGCTGCCTTTGGATTCATATGAGGTGTAATCAAAAGCACCCTCTATGTCGATTTGTAAATCGACAAAGAGCTATTTTTTTGTTTAAGTAAGCACTTTCTATCTTTTTGACAAGATTGTCAACAATTAAGTACTTTAAATGAAAATTCCTGAGTGATTAATAGTCTTAGAAAAGCTCTAATAACACACTGAAATGAATTTTCTTTTAGGATGTTATCTTTCTATCTTGAATCAACTGGAGAACAAAAGCACGAGAGAAAAAAAGTAAAATTCCCAATTAAAGTCAGCATGAAATAACAAAAGTAGAATTAGAAATATTCCTCTTGGTTGCTGCCACTAAGAAAAAAAAGGACGAAGATACAAACTATTCTTCAAAAACCTTCTCAATACTGCACAAAAAATCGAATGATTGTTGCTGCCACTAAGATAAAAAAGGACGAAGATATAAATTATTCTCCAAAAACTTTCTCAATACTGCACAAAAAATCGAGTGATTGAAAGTGATGGATTTACGACAGATGGAAAAACTCACCGTTGTGGACTAGAAGCGTGGAGTCTCTAGCTAAGGCCAATTCGGAGTCCGTCAGGGTAGCGTCCGAAGCGTTTTCCTCCGACGTGGGGGTGTCGCTTAACCCTGCTGGTTGTTGGTACACGGGATGCTGGTACGTGTGGGAACTACCGTACCTTCGGGGCGATTCGTCTCCCTCCGACCCGCTTAGGCTATACGCGGGGTACAATCGCCCCTTACCTGAAAATAATCCACACTGATTAGAGATCAGATTCGACGTTGATCATAAAATTCTATAACAAAGACACCAGAGTTTGAGGTAATCTAGTCTCAATTTAAATGAGGGCTTAATTCTAAGACTGTTCTCTTTCAAGTTGCTGATGAAATTAAATTGGTATAATAACCCAATATAATAAATAATTTTAAAATGTCTTTAGTCAGTGGTTACTTCTTCATGGTTTACCAGATTCGACGCTGATCATGAACTTCTATAACGAATGGTGGTGGAACGGACTGGTCCTTGGTTATCTTTAAAAATTGAAATAATACAAAGCTTGTCCCTTGAAACCAAGAGAGTATCTCTCTGAAGGTGATAGCTTGGCTATCGAAACGCGCTAGAGCAACCGTTGTTGTGTTTTCAATTTTTCTTGATTTCAGGGGACAAGATTTGTATTTCAATTTTTCTACAACAAAGACACGAGTTGGTAATCTAGTCTCGATTTAAATGATGGTTTAATTTTAAGACTATTCTCTTTCAAGTTACTGATGAATTTACAATTTAATCGGTATAATAACACAATATAATATTATAATGTTAAAGTGTGTTGAGTCGGTGGTTACCTTTTCATGGTTTACCTGTTAAAGTGATTGTTACAAAAATTTGAAGAACTGTTCTTTGAAGCCTGATCGTGGATGATAGTGCGAAGAAAAAAACCTTCTTCAGCGTTTACATCGTTATGAAAACTGAATAAATTTTTTACGAAATCAAGTGACGCCTAATTAGTTATTTTAAGAATGTATAGCAATCAGTCAATATAATCTCATGACTCCTAGGTTAATTGCGTAAATTCTCCCTAAAATTTTCTTTCACGTTTTCGGAGCTACAGCGCGGTTTCATCAGCTTTAAGTATAGAAAATCCGTCGTGGTATTCAGGCGATGTATCCACGTAAGAATAAAATTTCAATGTGGCATTGCCTTCACTTCTTCAACATGACAACGAATAAACTAAGTGATAACAGTATTCAGTGAGCATCGCTCGGCAATCATGGCATGTCCCACGAGGCGGACCGACGAAATGACGTCAGATGGAGCATCCTGTGGGATATCCGTGCGTGCCATAAGGCGTCGAAGAGATGACGATCCGGCCGCTGCCGAGATGAAGGATGACGCGAATAATGTTTCCCCAGAGAGGTTCAGCTGATTGCCTGACAACTGAATCATACCCCGCAGTCTTCTTACTGCGCCCCACTAACAGGAGCTATTTTCTTATTATCCCCTGTCCCCTTTTTGTAATAAAATTCAGAGAAATCGCGCCTAATTGAGCGGACAGGTCAACGTGGTGGGAAATTCGTCGATTAGAGGACGAGGTGAGATTTTGAAAAATGGCGATACTTCTTCGTTCTTTACTCCTCTGCCCCTTTCTCTTTCTAATTTTTACACATTTTATTCCTCTATATCCTCTCAATGGATTTCTCTTTCCTTTTTATTTTCTTTCTCCCCCTTTCTCCCTTCTACCTTTACCCTTTCTCTCCACCATACCCCTTTTGTGTATTTTTCCCCCTCTTGTTTTTTCCGCCTCCTCTCTTGTATCCTTTCTTACTGCTCTCCTTTCTTTCTCTACTCTTATTCGCACATGTGAGAAGGGCAGCGGTGCGACATTAATATCCATTTGCGATCAATCTCACATGGCAAATCCTTTCAACACAATCGCGGGAATGGTGGGATTCTCTCGGAAAACAATTGCTTCCTAAACTTTAGATTTCAAGTTAAAATTTAGAATTTTTAGGAAAAAAATAAAATTTTGACGAAAACACTAAATTTAATGTAAAATATAGATTTAAAAAAAACTGTTTTAGAAAGAAGTATTTTCATAGGTATTTAAATTGAAAACTTGCAAAAAAGTGAAAATTTAACAAAAAAAACTATTTTTAACAAAAATATTCTACCATTTCAAAAAGAAATTTCGTGACAAAGGTAGATGTTTCAAATTTAATCTCAATAAAAAAGTTAAAATTTTGGATTAGAGGTCAAACGGTAAAAATACTGAAGTAATATTTGAAAAACCAAATCAAAGTTACCAGAAAAATGTCTACATTCAAGTTATAATTCGAAACTTTAAATTTTAAATTCACAATCAGAAGTTTTCAAAACATAACATTTCCAAAAAAAAACGAGTAATTAATACTGGTACGGGCTTATCGGTTCGAATTGATTATTAACACGTGAATTGAATAATACCCACTTTATTACCAAACTAAACTCGGATCACTACAACTGAACAATTAACTCACTTATTGACTTCTAACTGCTAACTCACTACTTAACTACACTGACTCTAACTGATTGACTCTAGGGAAAGGCGACTGCCTTATATAGTTTTGGCTCCCAGGTTCTAGAAAAATCCCGCAGATAAGGCTTATCGTTTGCCGAAATTTCTGGAACGTTTATCTGCCGTTTGTTTCGTTATCGTGGCCGCTTTCCCCTTATCAGATCTTTCTAGAAAATATTCTTACGTACTAAATTCTATAATTTACATTTCGCTACAATACAATAAAAAATTCTTTATGGTTGCAATTTTTTTGCTAAATTTTCGACTTTTATCCTGAAATTTTGATATTAATGAAATTTTAAAATCAGGCAACATTGAACGACATTTAAACTCTAGATTTCTCTTGAAAGCTACACATTTTAGAAAAGCTGAAAATCTTGAATGTATTAATATGAAATTCAGTTTGAAATTATGAAAAAATATATTAAACCAAACGTTTTTTAATCTTAAAAATTATTTTCATTTTTTTGTATGTTAAGGTTTACTTAACAAATTCAAGAAAAAGGTCTAACTTTAGAGATTTTAGAAAAAGTCTCAATTTCCAGTTCTAGGTAATAGAAATTTCGAAAAAACGATTGATAAAAATTTTTAAATATTCCAACTTAAATTTCAAAAAGTGGAATATCCGAAAATTAAATTCGAATTATCACGAAAAAAATATTTCTACAAAAAGCCTAAACTGATTCTCGAAACGCAGAACCTCCTCTTCTTCCTAAGGTTGGCACTTCGACGCCTGAAATTGTTTTCAGACAACGCACAGTCAGGAAGATTCTCCTCAGCTCGACACATCGAATGATGGTATTCCTGCTATTGTTCTCAGGAAGGGCTGACTCCTGTTCTAAGCAAATTGTTCACACTCTCTTACAACAAATGTGTATTCCCTAACATCTGGAAATCTGCTAGGGTGCAGCCTGTCCCCAAAAAAGGAAAAAGGAATCTGACTAAAAAACTATTGCCCTATATCTTTGTTGCCTGTTATATCTAAAGTGATGGAAAAGGTTATCAACATGGAGATTTTCAAATATTTGGAGAAGACTAGAATCATTTCGGACAGGCAATATGGTTTCAGACAACAACCCTCAACTGGCGATCTACTGGCATATGTTACTAATATCTATAACTCAGCTATGGAAAAACATGGTAAGGCTAGGATTGTAATATTGGATTTCTCAAAAGCCTTCGATCTCTTCTCACCAAATTAACATCCTACGGTTTATCTTCTGGACCTTGTCATTTGATATCCAGTTTTCTCGCTGACAGATCTCTTCAGGTTGTCGTCGATGACATCTCATCCGAGACATTTGCGATTAATGCAGGGGTGCCTCAGGGATCTATCCTGTTTCCTACTCTGTCTCTGTTACACACAAACGATCTCTTGGTTTTATTTTCAATTCGATATACAGCTACGCAGATGATAGTAGCCTGATGTCATCTTTTTTCTCCGACAAGCCATTACTTGTCGCTGCCTCAGATTAACTAAGGGAACAGCAGATACAGATAATTAATCGGGATCTCGAAATCATTCTGGAATGGGGTAAGAAAAATCTAGTCGACTTTAACGCTTTAAAAACTCAGGCCGCGGTTTTCTCTAAAAAAACATCCAGGGATGGTGCAACAAACATTCTAATGGACGGTGAAATCTAATCTGTCTGTCACAGAAGTGAATGCGAGCACTAAATTCTCTTGGGACGATCATGTGTACGCCATTACCAAATCCGTGTCTCAGAAGCTAGGCTTTCTTTTTAGAGCTAAAAAGTACTTCACATCTCATCAGCTACTCACACTATACAAAGCTCAAGTTAGGGCAACACTAGAATACTCTTCTCATGTTTGGAGTTCAGCCTTAATAAACACTTTAGTTCTTTTGGATTCAATTCAAAGAAGAACGATTCACCTTATTGATGACGACAGTTTGACCGATTCTCTCGAAACACTAAAGCACAGGCGGATGGTAGCTCAGTTATCTCTTTTCTACAAGTACTTTCATGGAAGATGCTTACAGAAACTAATCTGATTGATCCCACCAAGGGCAAGGTAGGCATACAAGACAGTCGGAGACCTCAGATTCCTATGCGGTCCAGCTTGACACAGTGAAGACTTCTGTCTACGGAGACGCTTTTTTCTATAGAACTTCCGAATTATGGAACTCGTGACCGAAAGGAATTTTCCCCAAAAATTACAACCTATCCTTGTTTAAGAAGGCGGTTCATCGCCATCTATCCTTGTTTCCGCATTCTACTCGCAGTGCTTGGAAGGCGTAATGGCCCTTTGCGAGAAGATTGAACTTAAAAAAAATATCCTGGATGGATAAAAGAACCAACGAGGAAGTAGTGAGGAGAATGGTTAAAGCTAAAGAGTTGCTGACAACCATCAAAGGGAGAAAGCTCCAATACATCGAACACGTTATGAGGGGAGAGCATTACGAAATCCTTCAACTATTTATTGGAGGAAAGATCAGGGGCAAACGATCTGTGGGTAGACGGCAAAACTCGTGGCTAAAGGATCTGCGTCAATGGTTTGAACGGACTTCTAAGGAAATTTTCAGAGGTACAATTTCGCGCACCATCATATCCAGTTGGATCGCGAATCTTCGAAGGGAAACGGCGTACTAAGAAGAAGAAAACTTCATTTCCTAAGGATAGTTGAAAGTGAATCCTCGATGAATCCTTCTTGATTTGAATTTTAGACGTCTGTGAAGACCTTTGTTAATAAAATATCATCTAAACTATTCACTATCTAAAAGGTACATCTTAGTGGCTTTATATGACTCTGTCTTGAGAAGTCCTGAATCCAGTTACGGATCGTAGCTTTTCATTACATTATTTTAATGTTAACTTCCGAAGAATATTAATAAAACGAAAAGGCACGATTATGTATTTATTATATTTTAAGTATGTGCTGAGTTGCTGTAGAGTTGCTGCGAGTGTAATTTGTTTAATTTACTTCAGAGGGTTATCTCAATTAGCTTAAGGATTGTCTCCTTTCAAAAACAAACATTTACAAAACGGGAAAACGTTTGGGGGGCGCTCGGAATTTCCCCTAACACGTTCAATATTTGAAAAGTGCGCTTGCAACATTATAAATCTAAAATTTCAGCCTCGCCAACATTATAAACTCTTTATAAGTGTCTTGCGGTGGATGGTTATGGTGGTGCGGCCGGCGGGTGGTCCGATCTAAATTGCCCCCATTCATCAAGAAGCTTTTCCTGTCGACCGATGTCACGTGGTGTGTCTCACTGATTCTAAATAACTCACGGGATACGTCAAGACAAATAGCCCCCATTATTTACACGGCCGGGCCTTCGTTTAATTGCTGTATAAATATGTTATTTTCCAAGCTTTTCCCATATTTTCATTAGAGCCCGCTTGCACAAAACGGATTCGTTTGCGAACATTTCCCTTAGTATAAATCGAAGAGTATTTTTTGTAAACAGTTTTAAGCTTTTAAGGCTTAGGGGAAACAGCAGTTAATTGTCAGCAGCAAAATTTCCATACTTTTCTCAAGATATCAAAAAGCAAAAATATTTCTTACGAAGTCAAACAGCTTTATCACTATTTTGAGCTCTAATAATCGCCTTTGAGATATGAAGAATTTTTTGCTGATAGCCTCCTCATTATATATAATAAATTCATGAACTCCAGAAAATGTAAAAGTTTAACAAATTCATTAATTTGTCCAATGAAGCAAAAAAGCCTTTGTGTGGAAGAAACTACTGTAGGGACCTTCGTGCTGGCCACAAACTTTCTGTAGAGGAAAATGGAAGTTTCGCGTCCTCTCAGGACAAAATTAGAACATCTTAAAGTTTTTGATGGCCAAAAAAATGTGCTCAACTGCATTACCTTTTTTTACAACTAATTACTACAAAATCACTCCATGGTATCCTCTTCATCTCCCGAAGCCTAGAATCACCGCATTTCTTGGGGGACCCCGTTACACATATTTCATGAAATGAGTGTAAGCATGTTGTCCTCGTACACATATCACGACATTTCTCATATGATCCTCGTACACACATTACGAATCCAGACTTGTCATCCGACTCTCGCACACACATCACGAAAGCTTTGAGGTCAATAGCAGACATCATTTTTTAAACGCGTAACATTAAAGAAACGCGCTCACCCATCTCGATACTTTTCGCAAAGTGACAGCCAAATGTGCGGTTTGATTTTTATGGCGTCGAGCGCCATTTTCTCTTGGGACACGGGCGCGTTTTCGCGCGTGAAAGCACCACCTGAATAATTTAACTTTGAAGGATTATTGGCACAAATTCCGCCCAGTTCAACGGACTTAAGCATAATTCGAGGTGGTTCGTTTTAAAATTCTATATCAGCAGCTAATTTTGGGCTCTTGCTATACACTTCGATGGAAAGTGAAACGGTGAATAGGACATTCTGTCAGACGGTGATAAGGGTAGGAGTTCTCGCTGCAATAACATTTCCAAAAATGATTTATGGCCTTCATAAGTCAGGTTTTGGATGTGGTCTGAAGCCTTCTTTCTTTTTAGCGTCGCCATTCTCGTAGGCGCATTTCCGATTCCCCTAAAATTGAATTCATACGCAACATATTACGTTTATGACTTCTACTTTATTACCGCAATCCACAAATTGGTTATTTTTCCCGCAGGGTGTTTGGTGGGTCTTATGTTTGTTACATCTGTTCGATATGAGCTTATGTGATGAATTTTCTTGGGAAAAATAGTAACTTCGTAAAATTGTCAATATTTCGTCACAATATAAAGATTCAGAAGGTGCAAGTTTTTCTATCATACGAAATTTCATTAGTAAAAGTATGCATAATATGTTTTTAAATAAGGAACCTTATTTTTCATAAAATTTCGACGAACTCAACATTTGATGTTTTCGAGAATCTTTAATTTTAAATTGGCAATTTACAGAACAAACTTTTTCCTAAAATTTGGACCATAAACACGGACTTCGTATTTTTGACTTTTATGTGAAAATGTTGCGCTCAATTAGAAATTTCAGTTAACTTCTTCTAGTTTTTGACATTAATCATAAAAGTTCGAGCATTTTTTTAAATATAAATAAATTATAGTTCCATAAAATAACAAGTTTAGATCTTTTAAAAAAATTCTCTCTTTTCATAATTTCAACAGGTTTGAAGTTTCCCGAATTTCGGATTTGTTTTCGATTTCAAGAACACCTCAATATTTACATTTTCTTAAAATTTCAACTTTAAACTTGAAATATTTTTATTAATTTCAGAGATTTTTTTAGAAATTGTGATATCAATTTTAAATTCTTCCCCATAACTCTTAGTTTAAATTTAAATTATTTTTTTAAACATATTTCGAAATTTTCAGGACAGATTTGTTTTGAATGATATTTCCATCAAAAACTATCCTACGGGGCTCGAAGATCAGTCAAATTAAAGAGGATTAAATTATCTAGAAGAGCTTTATAATAGGATCATTGAAAAAGTTATTAAAGTGCGTGGACATTTCCAAAATAATCAAAAATTTGGAAACATTTTAAAGCTTTAATTTGTTCGTTTTTTAATTTTTGTTTATAATCATTTTTCTTTGAGTTACAGCCTTTTGAAAATCGCCTAAAAATTTCGAATTTTTTAAATAAGTTACAAGCCCAGTGTATTTGGCATATAATCAAACATAAAAACAAAAACATAATTCATCTGCCCCTTGGGGAGTATGGCTGTCGAGAAATCTGAAATAATTTGTTAATAGAAAATTTTAGAGTTTAACCTTCCAAATATGTAAAAAATGGCGACAAACTTAGTTTATGCACAGTCTAAATTGTAAGAGATTATTTATTATAAATTATTCTCACTTCTGACATTATTTCTTTCTTTAAAACTGACTTTATTTATTTAATTGTCATTTCCAACCCTTACTTCGTGGAATTATTTAATATTCATAACTATTAAACTTTATTAAATTGTTGATATAACCGCCGATGATGCAGTAATGCGAAATGTGGTCCGGTGTTAGCAAATATTTATCGAAACATTGTGACATTTTTAATATCTCTTGTTTCTTAATCTTTAATAAAGTTGTTTATTTATTTATTAAAAAAAAACTAACTTCTGGATCATTACTTATTAACATCTAATATCAAATTCCTGCGGTTTGTCAGTTGAAATAAATATTTGTTCCACTTTCGATCTGAACCGAAACTGTTGGATATCCGAAATAAAAAAATATCCGAATCCGTAACCGAAACCGATATAAGTGTCTCGGATAATTCCGGATATTATTAGAAATGCTTTTTTAAATTTCAGTCGACAACGTTTCTTCTGTCAACTAAAAGTATGAGACAAACTAACTGGTATGTCACCTGATCTTATTCACTATTGCCACGACCTTTACTGTCTTTAACGTATTAAATGAATCGATTTTTTTAAATTCCATTATTTTTCCAAAATTTCGACTATTTTTGTTAATTTCCACACTTTTAACATTTTTATTTTTGGTGATTTTGGTTTTTTGTGGAGATATGAATTTTTCGCAAAATTTTGACCTCATTTCAAAATTTCAACTTTTTTATCAAAATTTAGACTCTTTTTAAAATTTCCATTTTTTTCAAAATTTCGACTTTTTTCAAAATCATATTTTTAAATTTTTGACTTTTCAAAATTTAGCCTTTTTGAAAATTTCGACATTTTGCAAAACTTACTTTTCGAGAATTTCAGATTTCTTTGAAAATTTGACAACAAACATTTTTGTCAATGTTGAGTTTTTAAAGGGTCCAATTTTTCCAAAATTGGATTCTATTTAAGAATTTAGACCTTTTGCCAACATTTTTTTCTTGTCAAAATTTGGGCTCTTTAAAAATATCTTTTTTTTAATTTCATTTTTTTTTAAATTCTTACTGTTTTCGAAAATTTAGACTTTATTTTACAAATTTCGACTTCGAAGTTTAGATTTTTTCGAAAATTTTGCATATTTTATTGAAGACAAGTTTTCTGAAAATTCCAACTTTTTTTGCAACATTTATGTTTTTTAAAAATCCTTAATTTTTTGAAAATGTAGCTTTTAAAATCTCGAATTTCTTTAAATGGTTCGATTTTTTTTAAATTTTACATTTTTCTCAAAATTTAATTTTTTTCAAAATCGTGATTATTTTTTTAATCAAAATTTTGACTTCTTTTTTAATTCCAATTACTTTAAAGTATCGACTGTATTTAAACATTTTCAATTTCTTTTGAAATTGCAACTTTTTTAAAGTGTCGATTTTGTGTTGAAATTTTTTGCTGTAATTTCGTGATTTTTTTAATTTTTTGTTAAAAATTTCGACTTTTTCAGAATGTTCATTTTTTTTATTTTAACTTTATTCTAGAAATCCTAGCCTTTCAAATTTTCGAAATTAAAAAAAAATAATTATCTCAAACTTTTACTTTTCGAAATTTCGATTTTTTCTTGTACTTTTACTTTTCTGACAATTTTGTCTTTTTTTGAATATTAAGACTTCAAAAAATTCGAGTTTTATTAAAAATTCGACTGAATATTTTTTTAAATCACAATATTTCTCAAAATTTTGGCTATTTTTGAAATTTTAGATTATTTTTGAAAGTTTCAACTTTCCAAAAATTTCTGATCCTCTTGAAATTCATGATTTTGTTGAAAATGTTGACTTTTTCAAAATTTTGACTTTTTTAAAGATTTTCTTGAAAATCACGACCTTTCCAAATTTCAATGAAAATTGGGACATTTTCCAAAATTTCGACTTTTTTTTTTGAAAATTATAACTTCAAAATTAGCCTTTGAAAATTGAAATACAAATCTTGTCTTCCCTGGTCCCTTCTTGGTTTCAGGGGATAAGATTTGTATTTTAAATTTTGAAGATAACCAAGGACCAGTCGATTTCACCAAAATTAGCCTTTATAAAAATTCTAACTTTTTTAATGCTTTCGAGTTTTTTCAAAATTGCGACTTTTTAAAACTACTCATTTTTTTTGAAGATGTGGGCTCTAGAATGTGATCTATTTTTCAAAATTTCGACTTACATTGAAAGCTTAAAATATTTTGAAAACTTTGGCGTATTTTTGAGTATTCATTTATTTTGAAAATATTGTTTTCCTCAAAATTTCGATATTTTTAAAATTTTAACTGTTTAAAGGTTTTTATGTTTCAAAATTTTGACCTTTTTTGATGTCGACTTTTTCAAATTCATTAATTCGAATGTATGATTTTTTTAATTTCAAATTTTTTTTCCAAAATTTTTTCTATTTTTCAAAATTCTACATGTGTATTTGAAGGAATATCTAAGTGCTTCTCTTCCTTAGACTTCTAACGAATTATCTGTGGGTTGTTGCGCTTATGAAGGAAAAAAAAATGGTTCGATAATAAGCAGCACTTGTTTAAAAAAATTCCGACAGCCTTACCTATTTCCCTCATAGATTTACAAAACTAACAATAAGACATTTGTATATAATAATTAATCATGTTTTTTTTCCAAATAATGCAATTTAAAATTAATTTTCTTCCACAAATCGATATCAGTAGCTCATACATATTTTGTATTATCAAATATGTATTCGTTATATTACCTGAGGCCTTATTGCCAAAAACGCTAATAAACTAACTGTATCCGTAACCGAAACCGATATAATATTCGCAGCATATCCATGTCCAGATCCGAAATACCATATCCTTAACAACCCTACTTCTGGCATTATTAATTACCAAAAATATCCAGGGCTTCGAACTGGAACTAAACCGAAAGCCAAAAAAAAAAAAAATCGTTACTTTGTCGGAACGAAAACCGGAACAGAACCGTAAAATAAAAGTGGTTTATTTCGGTTCGTTGATTTTGTATATCGGGTGTAACAGGATCATGGAACACCTCCTATTTTTTCTTTATTTGTGAAGATAACATTTTTAAAGTTGCTACACTTGACGTATTTATGAAATGTCAAATTTTGACATAAAATTGACGTTCCTACTGTTGTCACTTTTGCTAAAACTAATACCAACTTTTGATTTTTAACGGGAAGACCCTGTATATTTTTACATTTTTAGAATTTGCACTATTTTCTGGATATAATACACATAAAATGAGTGATATTTAAAATATCTAAAATTCTTTTCGTCTCATTTTATTTTTCAGTCTAGAAGGTCATGACTCATCCTAATTAACGCTAGCTGACCACATTAGCGCTGCAAAAAATTAAATTAGGATAACTTAGGAAGTGTCTTTTTTTCTAAATTGTTCTTATTGAATAAATCTTCAAATAAATTGAAACCGAATATTTTGAATTCCTTTGGCTTTAACATCAGTTCTATTGATTGATTGATTGAAATAGCAAAAATGAAAATATGGTTAGTTTTGCCACTAATTATACCTTTTGGTGGTACCACAACACCAATATGGTGCCATTTAAGAAGTTATGTCATAAAAACTACTTTTGTTAACTTTATCACGTGATAAAAGAATGAAATATTCATTTTTTCACGTGATTTGATTTTTTTAGCGTTAATGTGGTCCATTAGAGTTAATCTGAATGAGTCATAGTCTTCTAGGTTGAAAAATAAAATGGGACCAAAAATGTTTTCGATCCTTTAAAAATCACTTTTTTTAGGTGCATTGTATTCAAAAAATCTTGCAGCTTCCAAAAACGTAATAATATACAGGATGTTCCATTTAAAAATCAAAAGTTGGTACCAGTTTTAGCGAAAGTGACAGCAGTAGGAATGTTTTTTTTTATGTCAAAATTTGACATTATATGTACATTTATATATATAATATAATAAAGTACCTCAAGTGTAGTAAGTTTGAAAATTATATCTTAATAAAAAGAGAAAAAAAGGGGGTCCTGTTACACCCCATATATTTAAAATTATTTTTACTTTATTCCAAAGTTTGTCTCAAAATTACAAGTTTATTTTCAATGTCATTTTCTTTCTGAAATTTAGATTAAAGACTCACAATTTTCTCATTTTCTAAGAAAATATTGACTTTATTTTCAAAATGTTAAACCAAATTGAAATTTTAAGTTTTATAAATTGAACTTTTTTTTAAATTTTGAACGCCACTGCTTTAGTCCAAATTTACAACAGAGCATACAATTTTTATTTTAAACTCGAAATTTCAGGAAAAGAAAAGAAATTACTAGAAATATTTCTTTTTTTTTTCCAAAATAAACTTTTCCTTTCATAATTTGATAACCCTATATTTTGAAGTTAAAGTCTCTACTTGTGGCATCACTTCTAAATCAAAAAATTTTACGTTTGATACCATTTGTTATGAGCTATGTTAACTCATTATCAAATGATTCCCACTTCTGATATCATTTTTTAAAGTGAAATCAGTCGCTTGAAAGAATCAAATATCGCATTATCAAATGAGTCTCACTTCTGATATCATTTTTTAAAGTGAAATCAGTCTCTTGAAAGGATCAAATATCGATGTATTTATCAAGTCTTTTTTTGTTACTGATTAGGCTTCTTTAGAAGGGTTTACTATTGATTCTTTGGCTTGTCCCGCAGCTAGATTTCAGTTTTCGAAATCGAAGCTGTATGCGGCGATTTGTTAGCGGCATAGCCTGCTGAAAGTCTGTTATTGATCGTCGTGTCCACGCAGCTGGATCGACGGCTTTCGAAATTCTTCGGCCTTCTTCGGTTCTACTTCTAGTTCATCTCCGCTGAAATCTCATATTTTCGTCCATTACGTTTTCAGCGATTTTTTTTAATTCAGTGGGTACGGCCCGGTAATTAAGTGTTGGGTCGAAGTGATGTGACTGAACGCTGACTCTTTGAACGATGCGAATTACGAACTGAAAACGTTTTCAGTTGTCTGAATAATTTCAGGACGTAAATATTTCAATAATTTAGGGAAACCTGCAATGATTTAATTATTCATTTTTGAGAACTTTTTAAGAACATTCTAAAAGTATTTATTCTTTTTTTTTTTGGAAAAAAATTGAAATGCGAAATTCTATAAACAGATTGCGAAGTTGCGAAATTTGGAGTTCAAAAGGAAATTTCGGGCCTAAAATTGCAAAAAACTAGGTATTTTATTTTAAGTTTAAATTAAAATTGAAATTTCGACAAAATACTACTAAATATTTTTTTTTATAAATTACAAGGTTTTTTTCATTTTTATCAGAATTTCTCGATCTGAAGTTTCAAAAAATTTAATTAGTAATTAAAATTTCAAGTTCCAACTTGAATTTATTGATTCTAAAAATCGTCAATTCGATGTTACATTCGAGTTTTTAGACTTTAAAATCCAATTGTACAAAATTAAAAAAAAAATCGAAAAATTAGATATTTTGTTTCAACTGGAAATTTTGCGGAAAACAGTGAAAAGAAACTCACAACTTAGGCAACATCTTTTTAGAAAGTTCCTCTTTTTTCTGAAATTTGTAATTTTTGCTTGAAAATTGGTTTTAAAAAATTGAATTCAAGATATGAAAACTGAAAACTTGCTTGGAGCTTTATTGCTTTGTTTTCTTTTCTCTACCCAAAAATTTGGGATTTTTTTATGATTGGGTTTCTATTTCTGTGTAATAATTTTCTCAGACTTTGAATTTAGCGCCTAAATGGCTTCAAATTTACTCTCGACCCCTTTCTGAAATATTGTTTATTGTTTTAATATTCCCGCCTTGAATATCTGAACGCCGATTTAATCCGGTTAGATATTCCTCGCCCCCGTATTTTAATCAAATATCACGTGTATGCCTTTCCACTTTCTGAAAAATATGTCCTCCCTCCGCCATTCTCTTGTGTTTTCGCAATATCGAATTGTTTGCTCTCGCGCTTGCATCCACCGAAACAGTTTTATGTAATTTGTTTGTTTTGTTCTCTAACTTGATAAATATTGTTACTATATATATGCTTTTACCCTGTAATTCAATCAATTATTGAAAAATGCTCAGGCCCGAATTTTATATCCATTAAAAATCGCGCTTGCTGCGATCCATTCAATTAGTGATATGCGAAAGTGGATTAATTTCCCGCTTAAAGTTGAACTAATATTGACTTTTGATTAAATATATTTTGAAACATACATTTAATATATTTATTATCAGGATGAAAATTGAAATATATACTATGAATATCAATTGCCTTATCGAAAATAATCAACTTTTCCAATGTATTGTAACAACGCTATTCGCTTTTGAATTTTTTATTTTGCACAAATAGCGTTAACTCGTTCAAAATCGTATCAGTTTTCAATTGGATTTTTTTTAATTTGGCAAAATACACTTCCAAACCCGCACCTATTATTTAGTAAAAAATGTGCCAAATTAAAATTCAGCTTCTCAAAATTTCTTTGGTAAAAATTAGGCAAATTGCACCAAAGATTTTCATCCACCACTTGGTAAAGGAACTATTAACTTGCACTTTACTTTTTCGTCTCTAAATTCGCAATTAACAATTAAGTTTCCCAAAATCAATTTGTAAATATGTGAGGCAAAATAAAGTTAAACATTTTCTTTTTCATTTGATGAAAAACGCACTGAATTACAGCTTAATTTCTAATAATTGATTTGTCGTGAAAAGACCAGATCATATTTTTGTCTGTTGTTTGGTAAATAAGTGCCAAATTACAGTTCGGTTTTTCCTAGTTCAGCAGAAATGCGACCAAATTATATTTCCAACATTCATTTGGTAAAAAATGAGATGACTTACAGATCTATCATTTAGTTAATAGGAAGCCAAGCTAGAGATCAGTTGTCCTCTTCAAATTAATAAATATGTGCTATTAACAGTAGAGATTTTTATAATTCATTTAGTAAAAACCGGAGAAAATAACAGTCTAGTGTTTCATCTGTCCTTTGGTAAATAAGGTGCCAAATTAGGTTTCACTTTTTCGTCGCTCAATTTAGAAAGATAAGACCAAATTACCGTTCTATTTCCACTAATTCATTCAGTAATTAATGGAAATAGAGCGGTAATTTGGTCTTATCTTTCTAAATTAAACGACGAAAAAGTGAAACGTAATTTATTATGTAAATAAGGTAGACTGCAGCTCAGAGTTCCATCTGTCATTTGGTGAAAAAGGTGCCAAGCTATAGTTCAGTTTTTCGTTTTTTAATTAAAGAAAATACGACGAAATTTTAATACAGTTTTCAAAAATTGATCTGCTAAAAAAATATATAGATTACAAATTCTTATTAAACTTTGACACATGAAAGTGCCAAGTCACAGGTAAATTTTTAGCATTTTAATCCATCAGATTACATTCCACTTTTCATAATTCATTTGATACAAAATAAGTCAAACCACAGCTCAGACGTTCATCTTCCGTTTGGTAAAAAAAGGTGGCAAATTACAACTCAGCTTTTCATTTTTTAATTAGCGAAAATGTTATGAAATTTTGATCCCGTTTCCCATAATTGATCTACTAATAATCGAGGTATAGACTACAGATTATGATATCTGTCACGATTCAGATTTTCGTCGTCCAAAAAGTGCCAAATTCTAGTTCCGTTTTTCGTCTTTCAATCAGAAAAATATGAAAAAAATTAAAATTCAATTTTCCATAATTCTTTTGCTAAGAAGTGACGCAAATTACAAGTTAGATTTTCATCCGCCATTTGGTAAAAAAGGTGCCAAATTACAGTTCAGTTTTTCATCTTTCTAAGAAATTGAAATCAAATTACTGTCCAATTTTCTATAATTTGTTTGGAAAACAATGGGGCAAATTGAAGCATAAATTTTGATCTGTTATTTGGTAAATGGGGTGCCAAATTACACTTAACTATTTATCTTTTAATTAGAAACAGTAATGTAACCAAATAAAAATTCATTTTCCCATAATTTATTTGGTAAAAATTGAGACAAATTACAGCTCATATTTTCATTCGTAATTTGGCAAATAAGGTGCCAAATTATAATCCAGATTTTTTCAATTGGACAGAATATGATTAAATCAGAGTTCAGTTTCAAAAATGTGGCAAATTAAAGATCAGATCTTGATCTGCCATTTGGTATAGGTGTCAAATTGTAGCTCATTTTTTAACTTTTAATCAGCAGCAAAAATGTAACTTAATAACAATTCAGTTTCCCGTAATCTATTAGGTAAAAACTGACGTAAATTATATATCAGATTTTCATCTGCTATTTGGTGATTAAGTCACCAAATGATAATTCAGATTGTTTTTAACTGGATTAAATTACGGTGTGGCTTCCTATTATTTGGTAACTTACAGCTAACATTTTGATCTTTCATATGTCAAGTGTCAAATTACACTTTTTTTTTTTTCAGTTAGCGAAAATGTTACCAAATTGCACAGCACAGTTTCCCATAATTCATTTGGCCAAAAACGGTAAATGTATCTTAGATTTTCATCTGACATTTGGCGAATAAGGTGCCAAATTATAGTTCAGTTGTGTGTCTTTTACTTCGTAAAAATGGAATGGAATTAATTAGAAATTACAGTTTACTTTCCCGTAATTCATTTGATAAAAAATGAGGTAAATATGGCTCAAATTTGCATCTGTCAATTTTAAAAGAAAGTGCCCACTGCTGATTAGTTTTTCTCCTTTCAATAAGCAAAGAGTGAAATTTACAGATCGGGTTCTTTTAATTCATTTAGTAAAACAATCAGGTCAAACATTTGGTAAATACGGTGCCAAATTAAGATTCAAATTTAATTTTTTTGGGATTGCAAAAATCAAGTTAGATTACAGTTCAGTTTCATATAATTTATTTGGTAAAAAATTAAACAAATTAAAGGTCAGTTATTATTTTAATTCGTAAAAATGAAATAAAAATATTTTTCATTTTATATGCCAAAAATATCAAGTACATTTTCGTCTGCATTTTAACAAAGAAGGTACGAAATTACAGTTATTACCATAAAAGTTGACCAAATTCCAGATCAGTTTTCCATAATTAATTCAGGAAAACGAATTTGGATATAAATAGGTAAATTACTGACAAGTTTTTTGTCTTTGAATTATTTGTTGAAAAAAAAAGTTTCGTTTTTTATTTAATACTACTCCAGACAATAGGCTACAGTTTTTCTTCCTTTAATTAGGAAAAATACGTTTCAATTACAATTTGGTTTTCTTTAAAAATGAGACAAATTGCAGCTCAGATGTTTATCTACAAATTTGGTAAAACAGGTGCCAATTCTGTTTTACGTCCTTTAATAGGTATAAAATGAGCTAAATTACAGCCAAGATGTTCATTTGTCATTTTGGTAAAAATGAACCAAATAACGATTTATTTTCTAGCCAATAATTTGGTAAAAAAAGGTTCCAAATTATGGTTCAGTCTTTCATCATTCAGTTGGCAAAAATGTTACTAAATTGTAATTCAGGTTGCTAAAAATGATTAGGTATACGTATGGTAAATTATAGATAAGATTTTCATCCGCCTTTGGTAAACAAGGTGCCACTTTTTAGAATTTTATTTATTCCATAGGACCAAATTGGGATTAAGTTTTTAGTAATTCATTTAGTAAGTAAAAAAAAATGAGGCAAATTACAATCCAGATTTGCATTTTTCCTTTGGTAAAAACGGTGCCAAATTACATCTCAGTTGTTCGCAATTAATTTGGTAAATTTTAATATAATGAGCCACATTATAACTCATATATTTATTTGCCACTTTGATAAAAATGTGACAAATAAGGATTCTAGTCACAAATTTGCTAAATAAAAAAAAGGCTCCAAATTTGGGTTCAACTTTTCATCTTTCAATTAGCAAAAACGCTACCAAATAATTCAGGTTCCCAAAATTTATTTGGTAAAAGTGTGTCAAATTATAGATCAGAATTTCAGCAGCCTTTGGGAAAAAAGGTGCCAATTTATAAGTTCAGTTTGAGCATCTTGATTAGCACAAAAAAGCGACCAAATTATTGGCACAAAAAAGCGACCAAATTATTGTTTAGTTTTCCGTAATTCATTTGTTAAAAAAAACGAGGCAAATTACAATTTAGATGTGCATCTATCGTTTGGTAAAAACGGTGCCAAATTACATCTCAACTGTTCGCAATTGATTTGGTAAACTTTGATAAATTTAGACAGATTACAAGTCGTATTTGTAGTTACCACTTTAATAAAAATGTGACAAATAACGTTTCAATTACTAGTCAAAGATCTGCCAAAAAAAGTTTCCAATTTTGGTTTAACCTTTCATCTTTCAGTTGGCAAAAATGCTGCCAACTAATTCAGCTTCCCAAAATTTATTTGATAAAAGTGTGGCAAATTATAGACCAGCATTTCATCAGCCTTTGGTAAAAAAGATGTCAATTTAAAAGTCCAGTTTGATCATTTCAATTGGCAAAAAAGAGCCCAAATTAGGGTTCAGTTTTCTGTAACTCATTTGGTTAAAAAGAAGTCAAATTACAGTTTTTGTTTGGTTAAAAGGTACCAAATTACATCTTAGTTGTTCGCAATTAATTTGGTAAATTTTGATAAAATGAACCAGATTACAATTCATATTTTCATTTGCCACTTTGAAGAAAATGAGATAAATAAAGTTTCAATTTCTAGTAAAAAATTTGCTAAAAAAAAGTTCCAAATCCGGGTTCAACTTTTCATCTTTCACTTGGCGAAAATGCTAACAAATAATTCAGTTTCCCAAAATTCATTTGGTAAAAGTGTGGTAAATTATAGATCAGAATTTCATCAACCTTTGGTAAAAAAGATGTCAATTTACTAGTTCAGTTTGAGCACCTTAAATGGCAAAAAATCGGCCAAATTAGGGTTCAGTTTTCTGGAATTTATTTGGTAAAATAACACGGCAAATTACAATTTAGATTTGAATCTGTCGTTTGGTAAAAACGGTGCCAAATTACATCTCAGCTGTTCGCAATTAATTTGATAAATTTTGATAAAATGAGCCAGGTTACAACGCATATTTTCATTTGCCACTTTGACGAGAATGTGACAAATAATGTTTCAATTTCTAATCAAAAATTTGCTGTTAAAAAATGTTTTAAATTTCATCTTTAAATTGGCGGAAATGCCACCAAATAATTCAGCTTCCCAAAATTTATTCGGTAAAAGGGTGGAAAATTATAGATCAGAATTTCATCAGCTTTTGGTAAAAAAGGTGCCAATTTACAAGTTCAGTTTGAGCATCTCAAATGGCAAAAAATCGACCAAATTAGGGTTTAGTTTTCTAGAATTCATTTGGTAAAAACGGTGCCAAATTTCATCTCAGCTGTTCGCAATTAATTTTATAAATTTTGATAAAATGGGCCAGATTACAACTCATATTTTCATTTGTCACTTTGAGAAGAATGTGACAAATAACGTTTCAATTTCTAATCAAAAATTTGCTAAAAAAAAGGTTCCAAATTCGGGTTTAACTTCTCATCTTTCAAATGGCGAAAATGCTACCAAATAATTCATCTTCCCAAAGTTTATTTGGTAAAAGTGTGGCAAATTATAGATCATAATTTCATCAGCTTTTCGTAAAAAATTTACAATTTCAGCTTAAGCACAAAAGTTGGCAAAAAAGCAACCAAATTAGAGTTCAGTTTTATGTAATTCATTTAGTAAAAAAACAAGGCGAATTTCAATTTAGATTTGAATCTGTCATTTGGTAAAAACGATGCCAAATTGAGTCTCAGTTGTTCACAATTAATTTGGTTAATTTTGATAAAGTGGGCCAGATTACAACTCATATTCTCATTTGTCACTTTGATAAAAATGTGATAAATAACGGTTCAATTTCCAGTCAAAATTTAGTAAAAGAGGTTCCAAATTCGAGTTCAACTTTTGATTTTTCAACTGGCAAAAATGTTATCAAATAATTCAGCTTCCCAAAATTTATTTGTTAAAAGTGGGGCAAATTATAAATCAGAATTTCATCAGCCTTTGGTAAAAAAGGTGTTCAGTATGAGCATTACAATAGGCAAAAAACCGAACAAATTAGGGTTCAGTTTTCTGTAATTCATTTGGTAAAAAATAAGGCAAATTACAGTTCAGATTCGCATCTGTCGTATGGTAAAAAAGGTGCCAAATTACAACTCAGTGTTTCATTTGTCAAAAATGCAATGCGTTTGGCTTTTTTATTTATTTAACAAAAAATTAGGCAAATTCCAGTTCAGATGTTCATCTCTCATCTGATAAAAAGGGTGCCAAATTATGATTCAGTTTTTTATCTTCATTGGAAAAAAAATTACAGTTCGGTTTTCTAAATCTAAAAAAAAGGTAAATTACAGTTAGGATTTTCATCCGTTATTTTGTCAAAAAACGGTACCAAATTAGGGCCTTTTTTTTCAATTAGCTCAATTGCTGCCACATTACCGTTCAGTTTTAGGTAATTCATTTGCCAATTCATTTTGCCAATTCAAGTTGCCAAATTTTGTGGAATTATTCAATTTTTAATTATCAAAAGTTTTCGAGAAATTCTTTTGTTAAAAAATATGATGAGATGTTGCAATGTATTTCGCAAAGAAGTGCCAAATTACAGTTCAGTTTCGTTTTTCAATTAGAAAAAATGCAATCTAGATTATCGCTTTCCAATAATTTATTTAGTAAAACTTACAAATTACAGCTCATAAGTTTAAAGGGGGCCAAGTTGCGCTTCACTTTTTTAACATTCAATTAGCAAAATGGAACCAAATTTACAGCTCGCTTGTCTATAATTTATTTCTTAAGAAAAGGTTAATTACTCAGCTCAGGTTTTCATTTCTCATTTTGTAGTTAAAGGTGTCAATTTCAATTGAGTTAGCAAATTGTAGTTTAATTATTTATTTTTTAATTAGCAAAAATATAACCAAATTATAACTGAGTTTTGTTAAACATTTTACTAAAAAGCGACCCAAATCACAGTTTTTTCTCTTCCAGTTACCAAAACTACGACTAAATTTAATGTTCTGTTTACAATAACTCATTTGGTAAAAATAAAAAGTTAAAGTCAATTAGAGCTCATATTTTCATCAAAAAAATGTACGAAATTGTGGTTCAATTATTCGTTTTTTAATTAGAAAAACTGACCAAATTTTAAATTACTTTCTCGAAATTCTTTTGGCAAAAATTGAGGCAAATTATATCTCAGGTTTTTAACTATCTTTTGGTAATAAAGGTGCCAAATTACAGCTCAGTATATCGTCTTTTTAAAAAAATTGAACCAAATTTGGAGTTCGCTTTGCCATAATTTATTTAGTAATATTAAATTACAGCTTAGATCTCAACTTCCTCTGATAAAGTAAGATGCCAAATTGAAATTCAGTTTTTTATCTTTAAATTTGTAAAAAGCCACCAAATTTATAGTTCGCTTTTCTATAATTCATTTGATAAAAAAAGAGGTAAATTACTTTTAAGTAGAAAAACTGGAACTAAATTATCAAGTTTTTAATCATTTATTTGGTAAAAAATGAGGTAAATTACCTTTAAGTACTAAAACTGGAACCAAATTATCAAGTTTTTGATAATTTATTTGGTAAAAAATGAGGTAAATTACTTTTAAGTACTAAAACTGGAACTAATTTATCAAGTTTTTAATAATTTATTTGGTAAAAAATGAGGAAAATTACAAGCTATATTTTCATTGGTCATTTGTTAAAAAAGTTAAAAAATTATGATCCAATTTTCTAACTTTTAATTAGTGTCGTGAAATTATTTTAGCAAAAAATGGTGCAAGTTACAGTCTAGATTTTCTTATCAGCATTTGGTAAAAATGGTGCTAAATTATAATTTTGTATTTTAATTGGCAAAAATGCAATCGTTACAGTTCGCTTATTCATTTATAGTCAAAATAAAGACAAATTATAATTTAGATATATACAACTCTCATTTGGTAAATTAGGTGCCAAATTAGGGTACAGTTTCGATCTTTCAATTGGCAAAAGTGCGATCAAATTTACGGTTAGGTTTTCTAGATATAATTTATTAATTTGTTAAAAAAAATCGCTAAATTATGGCTAGGATTTTTATCTGTCATGTAAAAAAAGGTGCCAAAGGTTCACCTTTTACCTTTCAACTAACGAAAATGAAAGCACATTTCGAGTTCGGTTTTCTATAATTTATTTTTTGGAAGAGGCAATCTACAGCTCTCATTCTCATCTTCTACGTAGTAAAAAAGGTGCCAAATTAATCTTCATTTTTTCTTCTTTCAAGTAGCAAATGTGCGATCAATTTACCGTTCAGATCACAATTAATGAATTATGTGATAAAACGTGGAAGAAAATTGCAGTTCATATTTCCTTTTGTCATTTCGTAAAAAGATACCAAATTTTGATTCCATTTTTTCATTTTATAATTAACAACAATGTGGCCGAATTATAATTCAGTTTGGTGAAATTGGTTTGGTAAAAAATAAGGCAAATTATAGCTTAAATTTGTTTGTTGTGTTTTCTTGGTAAAAGAAAGGTATCAAATTACAGTACCAGATTTGTCTTTTAACTAGCAACGATGCAATTAAATGTATACTTCGCTTTCCAAAAATTTATTTAGTAAAATTTGGAGACAAAGTAGGGTTGATATTTTGATATGCCATTTAGAAAATTAGGTGCTAAATTATAGTTTTTCAAGATTTTCCTTTGTTCATCTCTCATTTGGTAACTAAGGTGCCAAATTAGGTGTAACTTTCATCTTTTAACTAATTAATGTGGGACTTAATTTATAGTTTAGATCTCTTATCACAAAAGAGGTAAATTGCAGCTCTGATTTTCGTCTGTCATTTGGTAAAGAAGGTGCCAAATTACAGCTCAGCTTTCCTTCTTTCAATTAGCAAAACTGCGACCAGTTCATCGTTCAGTTTTTCATAATTTATTTAGTAATAAATTAGGCAAATAGAAATGTAGCTGACATTTTCATTTGTTACTTTTAGTAAAATTGGTGCCAGATTATAACTGTCAGGAGTGGAATCAAATTGCTGTACAATCCGTCTGAAACCACCAAATTAGAGTTGGGTTTTTATTTGGTTTACCCTAAAAATGTAACAAAATTTTATCAGTCAAACGGCCGAGGTCGACGAATATTTCGGTTTTTAATTCGCTTTAATGCGCTCGTTAAAAATTCCCGGATTTTCTGACGTTAAGGCGAAAGAATTTTTCGACCCGCTAACGGTGTTATTGTTTCGACGTGAAAAAGCCGAATTGAGCGATGGTGTGAAAGACCTGGAGGCCGTGGAATGTGAAAACAATTCGTATTTAACGATAGGCTTCGCCCGCCGCCCCCACACGCCGTTTGATCGTTCAGGTTGCTGCTGCCTTTACCGCTCCACGTCACCATGTCAACAACTAATTAACGCGGCTTTCTTCCCGAACGCGGTCGTCAAAGTTACCAAATTGTTTTATTTTGTTTTCGCTCGTTTTTTTTTTGCACAAAATTCCCCCGTTTACCTGAAAGGTATTGTTGGAAAATAAGCGCTTGTGCGGATAAATCGGCTTAATCGGAGTAAAACGCCAAAGGGGTAAAATGGACGCCAGAAATCGAGGGATTTCGATTCGTGAGCTTTATTGAATTAGAACCACGAGTGGAATTTTGACGTATATTGAGGGCGAGCTTTTATTTTAAATGCATAATGATGCCATGAAACTAAAAATTAACCGATATGAGACAATATTTAAACATTTTCTATTTTTGCTATTATTTATTGTTTAGGTGATGTTATTTGTGAATATTTTAATGCATTTTATTTACTAATCCAGAGCCTTCCATGATTATCTTCTGAGAAAGAAAATTACTGGGTCAACTCATGTTCTAAGAACTGTAAAATTTCAAAATCGTTGGTAAAATGCCTATACTTCTGATATGGTTTATATTTTTAGCTTAAAATGTCGACTTTTTTTTCGAAATTTAAACTCAAGAAAAATTGAAATACAAATCTTGTCCCCTGAAACCAAGAAAGATTAAAAAACACAATAAAGGTTGAGATTCAGAGTATGTCTCTAAAGATGATAGCTTGGCTATCGAAACGGGTTGGAGCAACCTTTGTTGTGTTTCTTAATATTCCTTTGTTTCAGGGGACAAGATTTGTATTTCAATTTTTGAAGATAACCAAGGACCAGTCTGTTCCACCAAAACTCAGGAAAAACTCTAAAGATCGACTTCACACCCAACACTTATGCTTTTTTCTCAAAATTGCGAGTCGTCAGCCAAAATGTTAGATTACTTTTTCAAAAATCCCAACCTTTTAGAAAAATTTAATACCTTGGAAAATTTCGACTTAAAAAATTGATTTTTTTAAATTTCGACTTTTTTTAATCACTTAATGTCGATTTTCCCAAAAATTGTATCTTTCTTAAAATTTCAATTCTTTTTTTGGCCAATAATGACCTTTTTTTCAAAATTTCGACATCTTTTAGAATTGTATTATTTTTATGTTGATTGAAAATTTAATTTTTGTTGAACCTTGGCTTGCTTAAACATTTAGACTTTTTTTAACGAAAGTATCCAATTTTTTCAAAAATTTTACCTTCTTCAAAATTCCGTTTTCTCGAAATTTTGACTTAATATTTTTAAAATTTCGAGTTTGTTAAAATTACGACTTTTTATTTTTTTTAAATGATGCTTTTTTAACAGTTTCGACGTTTGCATAAAATTGGACCTGTTTTGATAATATTTTTTAAAGAATTCTACTTTTTTTAAAATGTCGAAATTTATGAACATTTGAAATTCTCAAAAATGTTGACTTTTTTTGGACAATGTTGACATTTTGTTAAAATTTTCATCTTTTCAAAAATTTATTTTTTGAGAAATTCGTGTTCATGTTTTTGTAAAATTGCCCCATTTTTGATTTACTACTACTTTTCTAAAAATGTCGAAATTTATGAAAATTTGAAATTCTTGAAATTTTTTTTTGACAATTTTGACATTCTTCAGAATTTTCATTTTTTGAAAAATTCATTTTTCCAGAATTTCGTTTTTCAAAATTTTTGTCCCATAATTTGCACCTGTTTTTTTGAAAATTTGGCTTTGTTTAAATTTAACTTTTGAAAATTTTTAAGTTTTTTGCTGTTTTTATGAAATTGCATCTTTCTTTTTTCAGAATTTCGTTTTTTAAAAATTTTTTTCGCAAAATTTTGACTTGTTTTGGAAATTTTGAACCTTTTCATATTTTTGTAAAATTGCCTCTTTTTTGATTTACTTTTTTGTTGAAAATCTTAAAAATTTGACTTCTTTTGTGAATTTCGATATTTGAAAAATTTTACCTTTTAAAGAATTTAACTTTTTTTATCACATCCTATTTTTTTATTGTACATTTTTTAAACATTTCTGAATACTTTGAAAATTTGTTTAAAAATGTTGACTTTTTTAACGAGTTTCCAATTTTTCAAATATTTACCTTTTACAAAATTTCGATATTTTTTCGACATATTTTGAAATTTCGATTCCAAAGTTTAGATTTTTTTTGTAAATTTTGATTTCAATGAATCTGGCTTCCTAAAAAAATTTCGGATGTATTACAAATTTCGACTCTTTTTGAAAATCTTAAAAATTTGACTCCTTTTCTGAATATCGACTTTGGAAAAATTTTACCTTTTCAAAGAATTCAACTTTTTTTATTATATCGATGTTTTTAATTGTAAATTATTTAAACATTTTTAAATTTTTTATACATTTTGACAATTTTGTTAATTTTGACTATATTTTGTTTGTATATTTTAAAATTATTTTAAATCTTCGACCTTTTCCAAATTTTGATATTTTTCAACAGTCTGACATTTTTAAATAATTTGACTTTTTTTCAAAATTCATTTAAACATGTTGACATTTTAATGAAAGTTTCCAATTAAAAAAAAATTTAGGATTTCGATTTTTTCTCGACATATTTTGAAACTTAGACTTCAAAGTTTAGACTTTGTAAATTTCGATTTTAATGAATCTGGCTTCCTAAAAAAATTTGACTGTTTTGCGAATTTCGATTCTTTCTGCAAAACTTTGACTTTTTATGAAAAATACTGTTTTTTTAGACTTTGGCTTTTTTAAAGATTTGATAGTAATTTTGAGTTTTATTGCAGAATTCGACTGTTTAAAAAATACTATCGAAATTTTGACTTTACTGTAAATTTAGATTTTTTGAACATTTTTATCGAATTTTCCATTTTTCAATTTTTTTCCAAAATCTTGACATGTTTTGAAAATTTTGACTTTCAAAGTTTTGACTTTAGTTTAAATTTATGCTTCTGAAAATTTTAAAATTTTTAATTTATTATTTCTTTAAAATAATTAAAATTTTCGACGTTTTGTAATTTTTTTCTTGAATTTTTTAAATATATTTTGACTTTTTTAAGGCTCCTACTTCATTTAAAAAATTTCACTTTATTTCAAAATTTCAACATTTTTTCACCATTTTAACTTTATCCACTTTTTGAAAATTTCGATTTTTTTTTAAATTATCGACTTTTCCGACATTTTGACTTTTTGCAAATTATTTTTTCTTTGTAAATTTGATTTTATTTAGAAAATTACGACTTTTTTGCAAATTTAGATCTTTTTTTAAAAAAATTGGATCATTTAAAACTTATGACTTTTTTCAACGAAAGTATTTAAATGATTTCAAACATTTTACCTTTTTTACAATTTCGACCTTTTATGGAAATTTTGATCTTTTGAAATTTCAATTCTGTTAAAATTGCTGTTTTTTTTTCTATTTCATTAAAATCTGTTTATTTTAATCTCAACGTTTTAAAAATGTTGATGGTTTTGAAAATTTCGTCTATTTTGCAAATTTCGACTCCTTCAAAGTTTTGAGTTTTTTTTTTTTGAAAAATGCTGCTTTTTGAGAATCGGGGACTTTGACTTATTAAAAATTTGAACTAATTTTGATAATTTTGACTTTTATTGAAGAATATGACTTAAAAAAATAACTCCTATCAAAATTTGTAAATAAATTAACTTTCTAAAAATTGTGGTTCTATTGCAAATTTCGAATTTTCGGTTTTCCAACCTTTGTTAAATTTTCATTTTTTCAATTTCCCAAATTTTCATTTCCTTTGAAATTTTGACTTTTAAAATTTTGACTTTTGTTTAAATTTATACGTTTAAATATTCGACATTTTTAAAAATTGTCTTTTTCTAATTCGACTTTTTTTGAAAATGTTCACTAAAAATATAAATTATTTTTTAAAATATTTACTTCTTTTGAAAATTTTGGCTTTTAGTGTATTGAATTAAATATCAAAGTCTTTGCAACTTTTTTCTGGTTTAAAATTTTCGACCTTTTGAAAATGTTCAATTTCTGAATTTTTTTAATACATTTCAATTTTTTTAAAACTTCGACCTATTTTCAAAATTTCCACTTCATTTGAAAATTTGGATATTTTTTCACAATTTTTACTTTACCGAAGTTTCGAATTTCCTTGAAAATTCGGTTTTTTTCAAAATATCATTTTTCTCGAAATTTTCACTTTTTGCAAAGAGCTAACTTTTCCAAACTTTTGATTTTTCTTTGTAAATTTGACTATTTGGAAAATTTCCACTTTTTGAATATTTGGACATTTTTTGATTTCGACCTTTTTAAACTTAAAAAAAAATCCCTTCTCTTAAATTTTGATCCTTTTTGAAAATTTAGAAAACCTTGACTCCTTCACTTCATTTTAAATTTGAAAATATTAAATTAAAAAAAATTATTATCTCACAATTTAAATCTCTCTCTTTCTCTCTCTCTCTCTCTCTCTTTCTTTCTTTCTTTCTCTCTCTCACTTTTTAATTAAATTAATTTAACTGCTTCCAAATGCGTAAAATTCTTAAATTTTTAATTATTCGTCTTTCCAAATATTTATTGTTTCAATTTTTATAATTAAAATTTGTTTGAAAAAATTAAAGATTTAATTTGAAGTTAAAAGGTTGATGGTTGGTTCTTATCTCTATGAAAGGAGTAAGTATAAAAACCACCCTAAAATGTGATAAACTTTAAATCAATCTGTTTTAGGAATTTTTTTAGGAAAATTTTGGTCCAATTTTATTGAATATATTCTAATTTAGGGATGAGCAACCTTTTTTACAGCGGGCCAATTACAAGGCTAAAAATTTTGCGCGGGCCGCATGTGAGAAAAATATCAATGCTAGGGCGCTTGACCCCCTGGTTTATGCAGCAAACTGAAAATTTATATGTATTCAATTGGGGAACTTCCCAATTTTTCAGAATTCATCCTTTCCTTGAAACATTTTTTTGAAATTTCTACCGTTTTTCTGAAATTTCATATATTTCTTATACAAAATTTGTGTTTTTCTTTTAAAATGTTGCGTTTATTCATAAAATTCTACTTCTTTTCTCAAACACGACTGTCACAATTTCGAATTTAAAAGTTCCTCGTTTTTTTTCTGAAATTTCGCCATTTCTCGAAATTCAACTTTTTCTGAAAATTTCGACTTTTTTTGATTCTGAAAATTTCAGCTTGTTTATTAAAATTTGCCTTTTCCTCGAAATCTGGTCAATCTTCTGACAAAAAAGGTAGGAAGTTGAAAGTTTAAAATTTTTATGAAAGGACACAAATTTCAACCCTGTTTTAATCCAAATTTCTGGAAGTTTGTTAAAGTTTCCATGAGTTATCACAATATTGTCGAGCCACGTGGCTCGACAACACCGAAGTAAATGGACTTCTAGAATAACACATTGGCGACCAAGGCAAACCGAGCGCAGCGCGGGAAGACCACAAAGAAGATGGCTTGATGACATCAGGACAAGCAGGAAATAGGTGGTTTCAGTTAGCACAGGAGAAGCATGGAAGAGGCCTATGTTCAGGAGGGGACAGAAAACGGCCGAGAAAGAAGAAAGATCACAATATTTGACATTTTCTGACTGCCGTTGCGTCTGTCTTTCACTGACTCCTTAATCCAGAGAAAATAAATATTTGATTTTTTTCTTATAATGTGCTCTCCTTCTGAATTTGGCTAAAATCTGTTCTTTCTGGGAAATTTAGAAATTTCACTAAACGCTTTTTCTTGAAAATTAGATCTTTTTTGCAAAAGTTCTCTCACAATATCGTCTTTTTCTGGGGGTTTTGACTATTTTTTTTTATTTCGACTTTTTTTTCAAATTTGACTTTGGACAATTTTTTGTCTATTTCAAAGTTTTCCCGAAATTTCGATTTTTTTTCCAATTCCAATATTTTTTTGAACATTTAGCTGAAAATTTCGATCTTTTAGATTCTGATTTTTTTTGAAATTTTGGCTGGTTTCCCAAAGTGTGCCTTTTTCAGGAGATTTTAATTTTTATTTCAATATCTGATATTTAATATTTCTACAATTTTTTCTTTTTCCTGGTAAATTTGCCTTTTTTTTTCAAAATTCAGAATTTTTCTAAAATAGCCTTAAATTTGCCTGTTCCTCAAAATTTGTCTTTTTCGAAATTTTGATTTTATTTTCAAAATCCTACTTTTTGGACTCTTTTATAAATGGTTTATGTATTTCAAAAGTTTGTCATTTTACGACTTTAGATCAAATGGTTTTATGGTTCCGAAAATATTCACTTTTCTTTCTAAATTAGATCGAAATGTTAATAAAAATATCGCGAAAAATAGTTTTGGGGATTTCGAGAAAAATATTTCTTATAAATTTAACATCTTTACTGAATTTTAAATTTTGGGAACAATGTTTTTGAAAATTGCAATTTTTCTTTTTCAAAATTAGACTTTTTTAAAAATTGCGTCTTTTCACAAAATTAGTCTTCTGAAAATTTTGATTTTTTTTCAATTTTGAACTTTTCTTGAGTTTTTGCGAAAGGTTAGGTTTTCATTTTTAATATGATTTATGAAAAATTTCAACTTTTCCAACTTTTCTCTTAAAATTTGACCTTCTTTTGGAAATTTTGAATATTTACTAGAAAGTTCAATATTTTTCTGGAAATTGCAACAACATTTTTACAAGTCTGTTTTTTCTGATTTTTTTTTAAATTTGATTTTCGATAATTTTAACTTGTCCGAAATTCATCCTATTCTCCATATTTTAATTTTGATCTCAAAATTCTATCTTATCTGTTTCTGGACATTTCCATTTAAAATTGAATTTTTTCTGAAGATTTAGACTTTTTCACAAAATTCGTTTAATTTTTTTTTTCAAATCAGATCGAAATTTAAATAAAATTCTAAACAATCTGAGAAGAATATTTTTAAGAAATTTTGAGAAAAAGATTTCTTGAGAAATTTCAAAAATATGACAAATTTGAAATAAAATAAAAATTCTGAGAGAATTATTTTTAAAAGTTACATTTTTTTACCTGAATTCGACTTGTTCTGGGAATTACAACTTCTTCACAAAAAATTACTTTTGGAAATTTCGTCTTTTTTTGTATTTCCACTTTTTCAAAACTTCGACATATCTTAAAGTTCTTCGAAAGATGTTTTCTTTAGATTGGGCTTTTTTCGAAATTTTTACTTTAATCTGAAAATGCGATGTCCCCAGTTCTGCAGTTTTTAAGTGAAAATCCAGAGGGTTTTATTTTGGCCCATGAGTTTTTCAGAATGATTGTTGTTGCCCTCATTTAAAGAAAATCTTGCCTACACCCATGTCCAAGATATTTCATAATTTTCATTGCATGCCTGACTAATCGTGGAAATTTATTAAAAATCATTTAGGTAATTTTATTAGAATTTTTGAATGTCCATATTGTGAAATTTGATCCTTAAATTGGTGTTGTTTTGTAAATCTATTAATTTCATTTGTATTCATTTGGAACTGTTTTTATATCGTATATTAATTGACTAATAAAAATATGGAAACTACAAGCAGTTTGTTCGGATCGAAATATGTTAAATCTCGATTCAAATTGGTTTAATAAGTTTTGAATTTCCTGGCCATATTTACTTCTATCTGAAGGAGTTTTTTTAAGTATGGAAAATTTTTAGTGTTTTTTGACAACATATGTTTTTTCCCATGGTAAGTTCTTTTTTTTTCGTCAAATTGTTTGACATTTTCTTTTCCAACATTTTTACGTTAAACAGTAGAGCTTAGATGGGCCGAACAAAAATGTTAGGGCCCGCGGACCCGTCTTGATCATCCCTGTTCTAATTAGTATGCACCTTGTATAGATGCAGCTAGAATATTTCTTATAAGCGGGGCCAAATTTGACCAGAATTCTAATAAGGTTAGATCCTTTTTTTCAGAGATTTCGGAAGCTAAGTAAGCGTCATCAATAAGAATCCTTGTAAGCCAAAAATTTGCATAAAAACAGTCTGCAATAGTTTTTAATATGTCTAAGAAATGTGCGCTTTTGTGGAAAGTAAAAAAAGCCACGAATTCCCGGTTTTTAACTTTTCAAATAGTTTTACATTGTCATAATTCAAAAGTGTTACACTATTACATACTTCGAACTTCTGGAACTCAACCAAAGCCTTGTTGCGAACGTAAAAAGACGGAGACGCCACATTTCATATTTCTTCATTTGCCGCGCACTGCAGACGTTTCCTTTCCCTTCGTCGTTCTCTTATTTCTCTAAATCTCAGTTACCGAGAACCATAATTTCATTGAATTTATGTGTTATATGCTCCACCGACCATTACTTACAACTTAATGCAGTTTCTTATACATATTGCATGTGCGCTGTTCACGTCAGTTTGCCCCCTTTAGGATACCAGGATTTTTTGAACTTTAACTTTAGAAATCACCGCCGCAAATGATTTTAAAATTCGTCCCCGCTGCTGCGTCTCCTGAAGTTTAGACATTTGGTAAAAGTTCTGATGCCCGTCTATCCTTTTCGGGTTTCCGCCGCTCGCGCGCCGCCCCTTATTTGCCGGTTTTCCCATCTCTACAGGCCCAATTTGCATAATGTAAAATACAGTCGGCACATGTACTTACTGCAACTTTGAGCAAATATAGTTCACGAACTCTCTCTCATAAAGTATGCAAAAACACGAAACAACCATAGTCTCACGATCCGTTGCACTGAATTGCCCCAAAACCCCTAATGCCGCGCGATAAAAATTTGTCGACTGAATTTGCACAAAGATGAAGTGCTTACGAGGTTCGACAGGAAAGTAGATAGAGTTATAAAGAAGAATTACTCTCATTGTAGACATTACTATGCATTAAGACATTCACTACCAAGTGTGCTTATACTTCAAAAGCTCTAAAACTGGTGCATCTCATTTTGCACAAGACATTAAAACTTACAAAGTCTGGCCGAAAATTGGTGTGAATTCTAAAGACACAAATTATTACTCTCATTGTGAAAAGTTATTTTAACTCCGATGGTGTATTATAGTCGATATATTACGCCTCAAAATTTTCCTAGTAGGCTGACAGAATTTCCACGAGGAAATGGTTACTTACGAGGCATGAGAAAAAATTAAAATTAATCCTAAAGATGAAAACTACTTTAAATGACAAAATGATTAACCACTGATTGCATCTAGTTACTAAAGACTTCGAAATTTAAAATAAGACACTATTTTTAAAAGAAATTTAGATATAGTCGAAAATTAAACAAGTCGAAAAAAAAATATTTTAAGTCAAATTTTCCCTAAATAATTATTCAAAAATCAAAATTTCCATGAAATTGGAAAGTTACAAAAAAGTCGAATTTATTAGAAAGCTCAAAATTTTCAACAATTTCGATATTTTCAAAAAAGTCGAATTCGTCGACGGTCGAAATTTTTAAATTCTTAATTTGCAAAATATTCAAAATTAGCAAAAAGCCAACGTTTGAAAAAAGATGTCAAAAATTTCAAAAAAGCAGAAAAAGTATAAATTTTGAAAAAGTCAGTTTAACAATTAGATAAAATATCGAAAAAAGTTGTAATTTTTAGTTTAAATTTTAAAATTAGTCAAACATTTTTAAATAAGTCGAAATTATCCGAAGAAAAACGAATTTTTTAAGAAAGTCTTAATGCACAAAAAATAGAAATATTAAAAAAGTGGAAATTTTAAATAAAAGACGAAACATACAAAAAATCTAATAAAAAAATCAAAGTATTTAAAAGTTCTCGATAATAAAAAAGGTAAACATTTTTAAAAAGTCAACATTTTCTAAAAAAGTTAAAATTAATAAAAATTAAATTAAGAAAACGAGATTTGAAAGAAAAATAACGACGACCGTAATCAGTTAACATTTTTTTTAGGCTTTCCAATTCTATTACTTAAAAAGGTTCAATAACATTTCTAGATCTAGTAATACGAGGTCCAGCGGAAAAGTAACGTGAGTTCTAATGACTTCAGCTTTAAAGCAAACAACTTTTTGCACTTCCGCCTCTTCATTATCAAGTGGGACCAGTCAAATGACAGCTATTATCTCACCCTGAGGATAAAAATGACGGGGCGCCCTTTTCGCTTCAGGATCTCGCGCGGGAGCTCACCAATTCGACAAAAACCAGCGATAAGGTTAACATTATAAGCGTTTTTGCTCGTCGTTCAAATCGGAAAAAAAAACACCGCCTGACATTTTATATGTGAGCGCGTCTGCGTCCCGAGGGCGTCGTAATGCGAACGAAATAGAGGGTATGCAGATTTTTTAATCACTGTTAGTATTAATTTTTAGCTCAAGTGTTTTCCACCCTTCGGGCGGACGGGACCGAAACATTTGTGTGTCGCACACCCTTCGCTCTCGTAAGGGGAAGACCAGATCAAGATAACTTTGCATCTCGGACGAATAATTAAATTGCAGCTCTGCAAGCACAAAATAAAAGCTGTACGAACCTTGGGAAAAGCTCATTGCCAAGCGATGTCATATGTGTTGGATGTTGATGATCGGTGTCTCATTAGACACTCACCTGAAACCAAAATAAATATAAAATTAGTGATATGCTGGCGTTATAGAGTTTCTTTTTTTAATAAACCAATGTTATCACGTAATTTAGGGTTGTCTAGGGAGGCTCAAGATTATTGCATTTAAACAACTGAAAGAAGGAGACTTCTCGGGCACATGGGAATCCTCAAGGAATGTAGCCATGTGATTTTAGCAAGATCGGTTGATTATACGCAATCAGGTACAAATTTGATCATTCCTTTGAAGTGGACTTAATTAAATAAGCACACTAAAGCTCAATCAGTACCTAAAGAAAAACACAAATTATCCATCTGGTTTACAGACGGATTAAAAACAGTACATGGGACTGGAGTGGGAATTTTAGCCCTAACTATAGGGTCTCTAAAGCCTTAGGAAAAGACCCAACTGTCTTTCAAACTGAAATACATGCAACAGAACTCTGTGCCTAGGAGTGTCTTCGAAGAAACCTGAAATGAACAAAGATCTACATTAACTGTGACAGTCAAGCGGCAATAAAGGCTTTCAGCAGCTGCATTGTCAAATCCAAACTATTTTGGGACTGTTAACAAACTCTAAAGCAACTGGCTAAATACAATAGGATCAAACTTAAGTGGGTGCCAGGGCACAAAGGAATACAAGGGAATGAAGCTGCGGACTGACTCGCTAGAGAAGGATCCGCATCGTCATTTCTTGGACCTGAACCGGTTTTTGGTTTTTCTAAAAGTCAAATCAACAATGAGGTTAAAAAATGAGAAGCAGTAAAGAATTTCCCACTGGTAATCATATCCAGGACTTCGACAGGCGAAAAGATTCATATCTGGAAAGCTTGAAAAGACAAAGGTCCCTAGAACCCCTGATGTCATGTACCGCTGTGCAGAAATAGCACCTGAAATTTAAGCCAATGTTTCAGTGGCATACCTGGGTAATCAACGGTCCAGATGCAAACAGCTTGGGGCCTTGTCTAAACTTGTTCGACCTTAGCAAATAAAAAAATATAAATTGAAAAGCGTAAAGCTACATAAAAATGCCATTTTTTTTTCAGTTAAATCCCTGAATATTTTAAAAACTTGAAAGTGAACAGTTGAAAGTTTCAACTGAAAACTTGAAATTTTGATCGAAAAAATTAAAATTCTTATTGGAAACATCTAGATCTACTTATTACTGAAATTTAATAATTTTAATTATATTCGTAAAATTAACACGAAAACATAAGAAATTACGGAAATTTCGTTTAACTTTTTATATTTCGATTAAAAACACCAAAAATTTAATCGAACAGTTGAAAATTTCAGTTTTTGGTTTAAAACTAAGTTTTGTTTGAAAATTAAACATTTCAATTAAAAATTTGACTTCCACATACAGATTTAAAAATTTAATGGAAAATTTGGTTTTTAGTAAAATGAGTTAAATATTTACAAATTGTTTCCCTTGCAAGATATAAGATAAAGTTAGAATTTTTCTGATTTGATTTTTATCAAACTTTATAGTTTAAACTAAATATATTGTAACAAAATGTAGTTATAAAATTTGTATTAGTGCTTGTGTAGTGCAAGAAACTCTCTAGAAACATTTGATAATGGGAAACGGTCGCGAGAGTAAATCATATGGCAGATAAGCCCTCCAGATGTTTCGGTAAGTAATAATCTTATTTGTACGGAGATCCGTTCTAGAAACCGGAACCTTATAAATACGCGACCGTGTTTCCCTCAGTTAGCCAGTCAATTAGTCAGTTAGTCGGACAGTCAGGTAGTTAGATAGTTTGATAGTTAAGTGAGTCATAATCGTAGTGTTTCGAAATAAGTTTGAATAAAGTGTTTACAATTCACGAAGTTTTAATTATCGAGCCGATAACACGCAACAACTTCGACTTCTCTCTCAAAATTTTCAAAAAGGAAATTGCAATTTTTCTAAAAATTATAAGATCAACGTCAAGATTACTCTTCTCACAATTTACACTTTACACCCAAAATGTTGACCTATTTCTTAAAATTTCTAGATTAAATTCAAAAGTTTGATCTATTTGTGATATTTTAGCGTAAAACTCGACCCTTCTCAAACTTTTTCTCGTATAAGTATATTTAAAACTTTTATAACAATTTCCAACAATTTCGACATTAGAATTCGGTTTTTGAATTTCTCAAAACTTTGGCATTTGGAGACTTCAAATTTGTTCTGAAAATTTGCAGGCTCAAAGTCAAATTTCCAACAACAAAAATTAAATTTAGGAGCAATATTTGCATAGCAAACTTGCAATGGTGATTCGTTTCAGAAAATGTTCAGTGTAAGCTTCTAAATTTTTCTCGTTGGCTCTAAATTTAGATTTTTTTAATTTCAAAATTATTCTAAACTACGACTTTGTCAGATTTTTTTGTGCTTAGAAGTCAAAATTTTAGAAAATATTTTCCTTGTTTTCGCCAACTCAGTGTCGATTTTAAAATTTTCAATTTTTTTCTCTAAATTTTGGGTTTTAAAACAAAATTCCAATTTTTTTGTCTAAAGTTTTGTCTTCAATTCAATTTTTTTATAAAACTCGAGTTTCTGTTAAAATTATAGAATTATTTTTAGTTTTGTCTAAAACTTCAAAATGAAAATTCAACTTTTTTGACAAAAAGTCTTTAATTTTGAAATTTCAGGTCCAAGTTCTATAACACATTTGAGTTTAGTGTTAAATTTTTCCGTACTTCTACTGTAATTCATTTTTTTTTTTATTTTTCTCTTAGGTTTTCGATTCGAAGTCTTGAGAAAATAATCTATATTTAAAAAAACCTCTAAAAGTCCAACCACTTAATTATGTAGGGGAGACTGGGGTATTCTGAACCACGGGGAATTGAGGACCAGATCTCTAATAGTGATTGACAGCTACAAATAACTGTCGTCGGCTCGTTTCATGTTAAGCTCATTTTCCCTTCAGTACTCGACTTATGTACACGAAACGCTACCTCTCTTCAATACCAAATACAAATGCGATACTTCGATTTTTTTTTCACTTTAGAGTTTCCTCTAATTAGAACACACTTTTCAAGAACCAACTCAGGTAAATATCTTCATATTATTCGCGAAACCTTAATTCTTCGACAGGAAAATGAAGTTTTGCATGAAGTTTGTATTGTGTTACTCATATGCTGCCATATTGTAAAAAATAGCCTTCGGGGAATTACGGACCACTTTTGTCATGGAATTATGGATCACCAAATTCTTTACAATTCACAAGCTCATTTTGTGTATTTGAGGCATATAAGTAATTATTTATGCAAATTTTCAGCGCAGCATTATTTTTCGGCAATTTCTAATAGTTTTTTGGTACAATAACAATTTTGTTTCGAACTGATTTTCATTGCCATTTCTCAGTCCACTTCACTTTGTTGCTTTTTGATAATAAATCTTCTGCCATTCTAAATCAAAAACAAGAAGGTTTTTCTACCACATTTTTCAATTTTTAATCGTTTTACAAAGTGGTCCGTAATTCTCCGACATTTTTCAAAATCGCAAAAATGCGACCCAGAGAGAGATTATTAGTTGTACTACAAATTCAAGCTTTAAAATTTACAAAAAAAAAATATTTTTTTGCCAGTTTTTAGCCAACATAAAAAGGCGGTCTACAATACCCCTATTATTTTTCTTTTCATTTCGGTTTTAATCTTACAGTTTTAACTTTTTCCAGACATTTTGAAATTTCGATAAAACTGTCAAATATTCGAGTTTAACCTTGGCAGTCTGAGTTGCCATTTTGAAAAAAAGTCGAAATTTGAAGATTATAGTCTAAATTTCCGAAAAAAGAAATGACAATTTTCAGAAAAAATCCAAACTTTCGTTTAAAGTCGAAATTTTTGGAAAGTCAAAACATTATCAAGTTTGTGAAAAAAGCCTTTTCACATTTCCCGACTTTGACGTTGTTTTCACTCAAAACCTATAAAAATATCAAATTTGGAGAGAAAAAACATTGACAAATTTTAGAAAAAGCCCAAAAAAGAAGGCAAAATAAACAAATTTTTATTTTTTACAAAATCTTTACTTAACCACCAAATTCTGAATATTCCAGAAGTTTTCAGTTGTTTAGTAAAAAAAATCGAATATTTGAGATATTTATTTACTTACATTTTGGTTCAAACTTTTTTCTCAAGGTTCAGAGAAATTTAAAATTTTTTTTAAATGTGAAGATTACGATAATAATTTTGAGCCAATAATGTCAAATTTTTGAGAAGATATTAATTTATTTAATAAATATCAAAATTTCAGTGCACTGCAATTGAAAGCAGGCCACTCGTTTTTTATATTAGGTGATATTTGCTCTTTTTTTCCTCGATTAACTTTCCCAGTTATAAAACACGACACGCTGAACAACATAAAAATTCTTGGTGGCGTCTAAATTCCAGTTCGTCACTGTAACCGTTGTCTTTCTTTTAGGAAGACACACTCATAAAGAAATCATCGGTTATTATAATATTTTTGTTCTGAAGGCGAGAGAAATTCTCGTGAGGTTAATTCCAGATTTGCTGCCTAAGGGTCGAGGTCCCCCCTGAGCTTCCAGCCCCGATGCACTGAGCCGCCTAGCCCTCCGAGGCGGAGCGGAGCTCGCTGTTCTAGGATCACACTGGGGAACAATTTCTAACATAATTTCTGTTGAGTTAGATTTTTAAGTTGGTTTAGAGTTCAATAGCCATGCTAATTTTAAAATCGCAACTAGTTTTCTTCTATCACGTCCAGTTTTTCTCCATACCTTATATAGGTATCATACTAGAACACCGTTCTCATGTTTGGAGTTCAGTCCCAAAGCACACCTTAGCTCTTTTGGATTCAATTCAAAGAAGAGTAATTTGCCTAATTGATGACGAGAGTTTGACCGATTCTCTCAAAACATTAGAGTACAGGCAGATTATTGGTGACTTATCTCTTTTCTACAAGTACTATCATGGAAGATGCTCGCTGGAACTAATGGGATTGATCCCCCTCAAAGGCTAGATTTTTGAGGCATAACAGACAGTCGGAGACAGCAAATTCCTATGCGGTCAAGCTTGATACAGTGAGGACTTCTGTCTACGGAGACTCTTTTTTCTATAAAACTTCCAAGCTATGGAACTCGTTACCGAAAGGAATTTTCTCCAAGAATTACAACTTGTTCTTGTTTAAGAAGGCGGTTCATCGCTATCGATCCTTATTTCCGCATCCTATTCGCAGTGATTTGAAAGCAAAATGGCGTTGCCCTTTGTGAGTGGATTAAACTTAAAAAAAATACTTTCTATCAAGAGGAAGTAGGTTTGTACGATATTTTTTAATGATTATTTAGTGATGATGGAATCGTGAATTGCCATAACGAACATAATCTAATAGAAATGTTGGGAATTTTACCCTAAAACGCAACTAGTTGCCATTTTTTATCGATAACTCCAAGATTGAAGTATCCAAAGTAAAAATTTATTTGGTGAAGTCCTAAAAGACTAGTCAATTTGTTTGCGTGAACAATATAAAGGTATAAAGAGAGTCACTGTCTTGTCAAAGAGAGTCACTATCTTGTCACAATATCACGCATATCAATGGGTCATCTTTCTGACTTTTTGGTTTTTCCTTGGCCAGCAACGCGGATATACTAAGGATCTCTGCTTTTTATGTATGTGGTACAAGAGATTTTCTAAAAACCATTGGGAGAGGAGGAATTTGTTGTTTAGATGTAAACTGAAATCTACTGATTTAAGCTATTCTACAACACCAACTTTGTCCACAAAAAGAACCACATATTTCCACATCTGTATGTAAGAATGGGTTTTATGAAGCAATTTGTTAAATCCATGTCAAATGAAGTAAATCGTTTCAAGTATTTATTGTGGCATTTCCGAGACTGTCATTTGCAAAGATAGGGACCAACGTGATTGAGGATCCACAGAATTAATAGCTGGTTAAAAACGAACCTTTCATCGCAACAATAACAGAATTTCAAAAGTATGGTTTATTGGCATTCAAAAACTTTGTCAGAGACTTTTTTTGGAAATAGACGAGCTTAGAATTGCTTCGAAATTTTCCAGCAACTCTGTTACGGTATTTTTCCCCAGTAAAGGAGACGTGGTTTAGTATTTAGGAATTTAGAAAAATTCTTCTAAGTGCCACTACTAGTGCATGGAATAATTTTCTTTACTATCGCCGGCTAGCATTGGGGAATAAGCAAGAGCCTCTTCTTGTTACAGGCTGGGAATCCTACACCCCTGTGAGGATCCCTCGTTTGGGCCGTACTTGGAAGATCTTTCCCAGGATGACAACTATTCCCTTGGAACACTTCGCGTCATTGTACTGGTCGCAAGTGAAGGTAAAACTGAAGGTAGGGTCCGGCCCGAATCAGAAATGGATCCGGATAGAATCCTTAAAAAAAGATCCAAAAAGAATCTTAAAAGGATTCGAACAGAAATCCTTTGGAGGATATGACAAGAGCCTGTAAAGATTAAGACAATAGGATTAGCCTTTCAAATGCTGAGGGTTGAGGGGCATATGCTCATGCCTTGGATGTTTGGTCGGCTCTGCCGCGTGCTTGGGAGTACCTCACTTCTTATCCCAGAAATACTGGAACCATCTGAGGCTTTAGTTCTAACACAGTGCTACCACAAAATACAATAGCTTCAAACGTTCCGAAGTTGGGTTACAGTAAATCTCTTTAGGGAAAACCACCCAAAAGTCACTCTGAAGACTCTGCAACCTTACTTTGTGAAGGATGACACCCAAGTGAACGACAAGAGACAAGGTGGCCGATTTCCACCAGATAAAGACTGACAGATGATATGCCAGCGCTTCCAAAACCAACAGCTTACTATCAAGCTGTATGATGTGGCCTAACCACAGGCAACAATCTCCAATGGAAATTTAAACCGTAACAACTCTTACAGTTTCAAAGTGCCTAGCTGCAACATAAGTATCGATTTGTACATTTGAATTGCCATCTTACTGACTTACTAAAAAATCTTGGTTCAGTGATGAGCAGGGTAAGCAATTCCACCTAGATTTGAAGGTCCTGGAGGCACGGTATTAAGGTACATACACAATGAGTTTAACTATTGTTGGTGGATCAATCACCAGACGAAAATGCCCACACAATAAACCCTAAAGAAGAAATTCGAAAATTTGTATCGCAATAAGTTTGACTAACACTTTGTAAAAAAATGTTTACTAGTTATTTGACTTGAAGTAATATCTGGCTAGCCTTTGCATGAGCAAGACTGTTATTTGTGAACAGTATATTACTTTACACTTTTTTTTTACATTCGCATTTTATATGACTTTTGAGACAAGGAGGGGGTATCTTGAAGATTAAAAGGTTGACGTAATAGACAGAAATTGAGGTCACTTTTGGATTCAGAGGACTCACATTGGTAGAAATCAAGTTATAGATCAAAGACAACGAAATTGCAGTTCCCCAGTGTAATTAGCCTGTTTGCAAAATGAAGGAAGACAATTTAGAATATCATTTAGCAAAATTCTAATCTTGATTTTGCAACAGCTGTTAACTAACCTAATTTGGTGACATTTCTAACAGGTATCCAAACTTAAAATTTCCTGCTTTTATTGAACGTAGATATCAACGAATTTAATGGGTTGGATTTAGAGCTCGCGAGAGTTGCAGTTTTATTGAATGGCCCCGATTTTTTTCTGCTTTCATTGCATGTCATATTTGAACACACTTCTGGGTATCCTTTGGTTTATTTAGAAAGAAGAAAATGTTTTTCTGGCTAAACGGGCGCACCTTCCGGCGCAATGTTTCTTTTATATTACTTCGTCCATTAGAGGGGGCAGACTCGCACTATTTGATAGATTAATACAAAGCACCCCCTTTAATTTGTCAGCGTAGCTGGGGCCGTTTACGCCAGCCATTCTCATTCATCACCGTTATGAATGGTTAAGCTCTAGTTAGAACTGAACACATCCAGGAATGTTTTCATTTAGTGTTTCATTTTCGTTCTTGCGCGATTCACCTGGCGAGCACATTAGGGTGTCAAAAAGGCGTCATTTAGCAGCTTTACAAGCTGCTATTCTTAATTGTTACTTCCAGCCATATTAATGAAACACTTAGGAATTTATGCTTCCCCGGGGCACCTGTAATTTAGGGACACTGCAAGTCGACATAATTTAAATTCAGTACGCTTTATAATTCGCGCGTGTTAATGGAGGTGGTCCTCGCTAGATAAAAGAAAAATGTCAATTTTCCTCTTCGGCAGCCGCTGTCATTTAAAATTCTTGGAGCGCGAGTGTTTTAATTATCGTTAATGAGGTGAAAAGCAACAAGAGATTGTGGAAGCCTCCGAAATGGGTCGGTTAAAATAACCGATTAATCAAATGCTAAGAGAGTGAATCTTAAATCTGTCAGAACATGTGGTTCCCATAATGGTTCTCGCCTACGCTCAGAAGACCATCGCCTCGTTTAATGCATTTCTCGAGGAATCTGGCGAGATAAGAAAGGCATATAAAAGCTTGTCTGTAGCCGGGTTACTCCGCACTTATAAGGAATTAGACTTAGCTGGCGAAGATAAAAGCCTATCCACTGGAATCGTGCTCGGCATAAATTTCGTAAACAAAAATGCACTGGAAACTTTTTCAGACACTTGTTGAATGAAGGCGCAAATTAAATTAAAAAGTTTGGCCCAGTCTAGGATCGCAACTTATTGGACCTAGAATCTACCCACACTGTCTGTAGACCCAAATTTTGGCGATTTACCTGTAGGAATTTTTACCAATTACCCATATGATAACAGGACAACATCTATTGGGCTTCACTGTTAAACCAATTCAATGTTTTAATATTTGAGCTAGTAATGCCATAGGTTATCATTGCATAACCCAATTTAACGAATCCTGGTGTGCTCTATTATCAATAAATAATAAACCAATCGAATTTGCACCATAAAACTGCTCAAACTTCAGTAGAATTACAAATGTGTCATTGACGACCAGGGATCGAACCCAGGACCTTCACGTTAGAGGTAAACTCATTAATCATCACCACTACTTTCAGCTCTACTTATTCGCTTTATGTATCCTAGTCTCGGTAGATCTAAATTTCATTAATCTAACACTGCCTTCGCCAAATTGTTTAAATCACAAATTATAAAAGAATATCTTGCTAATAAAGTGAACAGGCGAACTCGGGACATTACAAAATTCATAATTTCAGTCGTTTGATTTCGATTTTAAATCCTAGTGTAAAATGTGTCGTTTCCCTCCGGATGTTATTCGAACACATTAATCTATATATTCCAATTTAGCTTAGGCTCGACTTTCGGTGCGAATTATGCATAATTAAAAACGCAGGTGGCAACGATTTCCCCGGGGTGACGTTTGATCAAAACTTTCGAAATGTGTCAGGACTCTAGATGATTTTGTGAGCGAAATTTCAAAGCCTTGAATAAACAACGCACCATGTAGTATAAAGAAGCGATTAATTAAAATTGTAGACGCACAATTATTTATGTGACCTATGATGGGGTGACTGAAAGCGGTGACAAGAGTAACTTCCTGAAATCGGTCACTTCAGATTCATTTTCGTTTTAAATTTTCCGATGGAAATGCCCGTCGAAGTTAATTTGCGGCGAATCTTATGTTTGGAGAAATTTTTTTCATGTGTAGACAGATTTTGAGTAGAGTTGTGGATATTAAAGTCGTAAAAAACGTAAATGTTATCCCAGACAAAATTTTTTCTCGAAATTTCGAATTTTAAATAAAAAATTTCTCCTGTACTAGATTTTCCATTATTAATGAATCACCCTGTATAAAAATGGGAGTTACGGTGCTTTTTACTTTGTAAGAATAGACCACAAAAAAGACGCAAAAGATATCGGAGTAGATATACAAGAAGGATTCTGCTTTAAAAGTCAAATTACAATGACGACGAAGAAATGCTTGAATTTTTAAGGATATTAAAGTCGAAAAGGACGTAAGCTCTACATATAAATTATTTCTAGACGACAATGTTTATTGAAGTTTTATATTTTAAATCGAAATTTCTTCAGTTACGCTATTTTCTATTATTAATGAATCACCCTGAATGAAAATGGCAGTAAAAAAGCGTCCTAACTTGTAAGAATAAATCGCGAAAAAGATATAAAACATATCTGAGTTAGGGTTGCACACGATACATCGATATCGATATATTTTTTCCATGTATCATCGATTGGTGAAGTAATTTCAAAAAATTTTACTTTAGCGGCGGTTAAAATTTATTTAGGAACTAACTGATATGTCACCCGATCGCATTCACCATTTCAAGGCCACTACTATATTTGTTTTATTTAAATAAATCGGTTTTTTAAATATCGCTTTTTTTAAAATTTATTCCCTTTTAAATTTGGTCTTGCATCAGTCAAAAATGTCAAAAAAATGATTTTTTTAAAAAAGTGAGCCTTGAAAAAAACGCGCAATTTAAAAAACTAATTAAATTTTTAAAAAACAAAAAAACAGAAAACTTTTCAACATTTTGTAAAATAGATGAATTTTCAAAAAATGTCGCAGTTTTTAAAAAATCCAAATTTTCCAAAAAAGTAAAAATTTAAAAAAAAGTAGCAATTTTAAAGAAAATTGTTAGAAACGTTGAAATATTATAAAAAGTTAAAATGTTTAAAAAAATCAGACGAAATTTGAAAAAAAAACTCGTATAAATTTAAATAGTCAAAATATTGAAAATTCGTCAAAAAACTCAAAAAAAGCGATTTTCGAAATAAGTCAAAATTTCGACTCTTTTCAAAGTTTCGACGTTTACGAAAATATCATGCTTTATTCAAAATTTTGCCCATTTTGAAAACTTCCATTCTACCCGAAAAATTCGGTTTTCACCTTTTCGAAAAATTTGACTCTTTAAACATTTCACCTTCTTTAATTTCCAGTTTCTAAAATTTCAACTTTTCTGAAAAGATCGAAATGTCGAGTTTTTTTAAATGAATTTCTATATATCCGATTTTATTTCCAAGTTTTGAATTTTTTATCAAAATTTCGACTTTTTCAAGACTTTCGCTTTAACTTTTTTTTCACGCAAATATCAACTATCCAAAACTTCGACTTTTTTCAACATTTTTTGAAAATTTCGACTCTAAAAATGTCGATTTTTCTGATAATTTCGACTTTTTTAAAATCCTTCACTTTTTAAAATTTTAGATTTTTCGGAAAGCTTAACAGCGACATTTTTTAACATGTCCAATTTTTTGAAAAATTGTCGTTTTTCAAAATTTCGATTTTATTTAAAAATTTAGACTTTACCAGAAACTTTTGACTTCTCGTCAAAATTTAGGTGTTTTAAGACTTTCGACTTTAAAAATTTCGACTTTTTAAAAAAAAATTTTTGTTTTGGAAATTCCGACGTTTTTATCAAAATTCCACTCCAAAAATTCTTACTTTTTTAAAATTTAATCTTTTTTTTAATTTCGACTTTTCTAAAAAGTTCTCCCTTTTTTGAAAATTTTGGATTCTTATTAAAAATTCATTTAAGATTTCAATTTTATTCGAATATTTCGAGTTGTTTAAATCACGATATTTTCTTAAAATGTCGACTTTTTTTTACATTTTGCACTATTTTGCGAAATTTTGAGTTTTTCGATAATTTCGCTGTTTTTAAGATTTTTGATTTTTTTTAATAATTTTCAACTTATTTCAAAGTGGTGACTTTCTGCAGCTCTTCTTTAGATTTTGATTTTTTGAAAATTTCAACATTTTTTCAAAATTCCAATCCATTTGAAAATATTTAATAAAAAATTTTGAGTCTTTAAAACAATTACACTTTACTTTTTTTTTAATTTTAGCTAACAAAAATTTTCTGCTTATCTACATTTTTACTTTCTAGTTTATGTGAAAGTTTAGAATTTTTTGAAAATTTTATTGTTCTTCAATATTTAGGTTCTTCGAAAATTTCTGCTTCTTTTGATATTAATAGCTGAAAATGCTTCATTTTTCTTAATTTTCACATTTCTTCAATATTTTGATTATTTTTCAAATTCGGATTATTTTTTAAAATTACAACTTTTCTAAAAGTTTTTTTGAAAATTCGTTCATTTGATTAAAATCCTTTAAAATGTTGACATTATTTTTCAACATTTTGATTTTTTTTAATCCTAATTTTTAACAAAAATTTTCGAAATTACGTCATTTTTCAAAATATTGACTTTAAATGTCCACTTTCTTTAAAACTTTGCCTTTATTTGAAAATATCATTTTTTTTAAATCGACTTTTCTTTAAATTTTGGATTATTTTGCACGAGTTCGTTGCATTTTAAAGCTTTTGAATTATTTTGAAAATTTTAATTTTTTTCAGAATGTCTCATTTTTTTTTTAAATTTCGACTTTTCCAAAAAGATTTGCCTTTTTTGAAAATTTTGGCTTCTTATTAAAAATTTATTTAAGATTTCGACTTTAATCGAATATTTCGAGTTGTTTAAATCGCGACATTTTCTTAAGAAGTCGACTTTTTTATATTTTGCATTATTTTGCGAAATTTCGATTTTTTTGATATTTTCGCTGTCTTTTAAGATTTTTGATTTTTTTATAATTTTCAACTTACTTCAAAGTGGCGACTTTCTGCAGCTCTTTTTTGCATTTTGATTTTTTGAAAATTTCAACATTTTTTCAAAATTCCAATCTTTCTGAAAATCAAAAATCTTGACTTTTAAAAAAATGACACTTAACTTTTTTTTTTTTAATTTAAGCTAACAAACATTTTCTGCTTCTTAACATTTTTACTTTCTAGTTATGTGAAAGTTTAAAATTTTTTGAAAATTTTCATTGTTCTTCAATATTTATGCTCTTCGAAAATTTCGGCTTTTTTTTGAAAATTTAACTGAAAATGCTTCATTTTTAAAATTTTCACATTTCTTATTTTGATTATTTTTGAAATTCGGATTATTTTTTAAAGTTACAACTTTTCCAAAAGTTTTTCGAATATTTGTTCGTTTTATCAAAATCCTTTAAAATGTTGACATTATTTTTCAACATTTTGATTTTTTTTAATACTAATTTTCAATGAAGATTTCAAAATTTTTCGAAATTACATCATTTTTCAAAATATCGACTTTAAATGTCCACTTTCTTTAAAACTTCGCCTTTATCTGAAAATATCGATTTCTTTTAAAATGGACTCTTGTTTAAATATTTCTATTATTTTGCAAGAGTTCGTTGCATTTTAAAGTTTTTGAATTATTTTGAAAATTTGAACTTTTTTCAGAATGTCAATTTTTCTTAATAATTTGACTTTTTTCTTGAAAACTACTTCATTTTTTCTTTTATTTGCATTCTTTCTTAAAATTTGCGACTTTTTAACTTTTTTCTCAAAGTTTTAACTAAAAAACATTTCGAAATTTTTGATCATTTTGAGTTGTTTTCGGAATTCGGGGTTTTCAAAAATTTAGGTTTTTAGGAGATTTCACTGAAAATTCATTTTTTTTAAATCTCGACATTTCTTCATAATTTCTAATATTTTTTAAATTTTAGACAGTTTTTTTTACATTTTAAGCTTTGTTTTTGAAAATTTCGACTCATTCTGAAATTTTCATAAAAAAAATTTTCATAAAAAAAATCAAAATTTTCAAAAAAATTTAAATTGTGAAAAAAATTTTCACAATTTAAAAGTTTTCGAAAAGTCTTGAAAAAAAAAACGTTCAATTTAAAAAACTAAATTTTTCAAAAACAAATTGAAACATAAAAATTTTCAACAGTTTGAAAAATAGATGAATTTGCAAAAAATTTCGCAATTTTTAAAAAAGCCAAATTTTCCAAAACAGTAAAAATTTGACAAAAAGTAGCAATTTAAAAAAAAATTTTAGAAACGTCGAAATATAAAAAGTTAAAATGTTTAAAAAAATCAGTCGAAATTTAAAAAAAAAGCTCGTATGAATTTAAAATCAAAATATTGAAAATTCGTTAAAAAAACTCAAAAAAAGCGATTTTCGAAATAAGTCAAAATTTAAAAGGAAATTGATGAAATGGGTGAATTTTCAAAAATATTCGAAATTAAAAAAATGGTTCAAAAATATTTTGAAAAAATTTACTTTTCAAAAATCAAAATTTGGAAAAACAGGTACATTTTAAAAAAAGGTCGAAATTTTTAAAAGGCTCTTGTTTTAAAAATCATCATTTTGAAAAAAATAGTGCGAAAATTCGAAAAGAGAGGTCATAATTTCAAAATTTATAAACATTTAAAATTGTAAAGAAAAAAATGGAGGTTTTCAAAAATTTAGGTTTTTAGATTTCACTGAAAATTCATTTTTTTTTAAATCTCGACATTTCTTCATAATTTCGAATATTTTTTAAATTTTAGACAGTTTTTTTTAATTTTAGACAGTTTTTTTACATTTTAGGCTTTTTTTTTGAAAATTTGGCCATTTTCTGAAATTTTTTTTGGAAGTTTAACTTTCTGTGAAAGTTTCCACATTTTTCAAAATTTTGACATATTTGGAAATTTTGTCTGCGTCCAGAATTTCCACTTTCTTTAAAATTTCGACTCATTTTGAAATTTCGACTTATTTTGAAATTTTCATAAAAAAGTAAAAATTTTCAAATAATCAAAATTTTCAAAAAAATTTAAATTGTGAAAAATATCTAAATTGAATTTTTAAAAAAGTCGAAATATGCATTAGTCAAAAATGTCAAAAAAGTGAATTTTTTAAAAAGTAAAAAAAAAGTAAAAATTTGAAAAAAAGTAGCAATTTTAAAGAAAATTTTTAGAAACGTCGAAATATTATAAAAAGTTAAAATGTTTAAAAAAATCAGTCGAAATTTGAAAAAAAAACTCGTATAAATTTAAAAAGTCAAATTATTGACGATTTTCGAAATAAGTCAAAATTAAAAAAAAATTGATAAATAGGGTAAATTTTCAAAGATATTCTGAATTAAAAAAAAGTTTCAAAAATTTTTTGCAAAAATTTACTTTTCAAAAAAGTCAAAATTTGGGAAAATAGATAAATTTTAAAAAAGGTCGAAATTTTTAAAAAATCATCATTTTGAAAAAAAGTGCGAAGATTCGAAAACAGAAGTCAAAATTTCGTTATTTATAAACATTTAAAATGTTAAAGAAAAAAATGGAGGTTTTCAAAAAAATAGCAAGTTTTAAAAAACGTCGAAAAAAGTTTGAGGAAATTGAAATTTGCCAAAAAAGTCGACACTTTTTAAAAGTTTAATCACAAAAGGGAATATTGAATATAATCGGGATTTTCAAAGAAATTCTAAACTTTGAAAATTTGAAAAAATCTCGAAATCATTAATAAAGTTGAGAATTAAAAAAAATCGAAATTTTCGAAAAAATTTAACTTTCTGAAATTTCAAAATGTTGGTGGAACGGACTGGTCCCTTGGTTATCTTCAAAAATTGAAATACAAATCTTGTCCCCTGAAACCAAGAAAGCTTACCCTTTTACGACGTGCTATTTTCCTATTTTTAAGAATGCCCATAAGGCGGGCAGTTTTCGAGGTTTACGGAATCGTACGGTCTTCGTCGTTATAGCATAGATTTACCGGAAAAGTACGATAATCGGCGTCTCTACAAGAATATTGTACTCAATTAAAAATATAATTCGGATAAATACAGTCTTCGACTATTTGTACATTTTTTTAACGCGGGAATATATGGTCTTCGGCGCGAAACGGTTAAAAACACAACAAAGGTTGCTCTAACGCGTTTCGACAGCCAAGCTATCATCTTCAGAGAGATATCTCTCTCAAGATGATAGAAGAAAGAAGTTAGATGATAGCTTGATGTCGAAACGCGTGAGAGCAACCTTTGTTGTGTTTTTAAACTTTCTTGGTTTCAGGGGACAAGATTTGTATTTCAAATTTCAAGTCTCAAAAAAAGTCGAAATTTTTGGAAAAGTTCGAACCTTTCAAAAATCGAGGTCGACATTTTTAAACAGTAAGAAGTTTGAAAAACATCGAAATTTGAGAAAATGACAAAAACCTTAAAAAAGTGAAAATTCTGGAAAAAGAATTCTGAAATAAAATCGTAAAAATATATCAACCTTTTAAAAAGCTCGACGTTTTCGAAAAAAAAAATGCAAACTGAAATTTTTATAAATAGTTGCTATTTTCGAAGTTTAATTTAAAAAAAAAAACCGAAGTTTTAAACAGAAGCACAAGTTTTTTATTGAATGTCGAACTTTGGAAAAGTCAACATTTTAAAAAAGCCGAAGTTTTAAACAGAAGCAAAAGTTCTTTATTAAATGTCGAATTTTGGAAAAGTCAACATTTTAAAAAAGTCGATGTTTTAAAATTTGGAATTTTGAAGAAAGCGAAACTATGAGAGGCGTACCTTGCTGGTTGAGAAGTCCTGCTGTATGGGATTGGATTTATATGATACATCGAATATCGAATAAATTTACCGATGTATAGAAACATATCGATATATCTTTTTCGATGCATCAATTGAATACAGCATCGATGTTATAAAAATGTTGTGCATCCCTAACCCGAGTAGCTGTATAAAAAGGATTCTGGTTCAAAAGTTAAATTATATTGGTTCTGATGAAGGGTTTAAATTTTCTAAGAGGGGTGTGGTTGTACGAGCACCTATCAAAATTAGCAAGATAAGAGGTAAAAGAAATCGTCACTCAAAAAGAAGTATAAAATGGTGGATTTCCGGCAGTCAATTAAAACCACTATTTTCGACTGAGAATTTGTAATTTTAAAAATTTGGAATGTATTCCATTTTTCCTATCTTTGTTCATGGTTACAACAAACTGATTCTACTCGTGGGATTCGAAATTCTTCTTAACCACCAATGTGACATTTTTTTAGGTTAAAAAGTTTTATAAACTGCCATTCATGTTACCAACAATAACTCGACTTGATTTAGCAACTAAATCTGTGGGGGATGTGATTTATCAAACTTAATAAATACACCAAAATCTCCTATTAGTGTACTAAGAGGGCAATAGATTCAGGGGTCAGTTGTAGTTAACGGTCAGCGGAGTTCGCCGAATGTTTGCCTATATTGCAATAGTTGTTCACACCACAACTGTCCGGTTTATTTGTTAACAGGGAGAATGTTATGACAGTAATGCCGCTGGACCCCGGGGCACTAATTAAAGCAATGTCGTTGGCAGCGTATTTTCCAGAATGGTTTTTGCTCTAGTTCAATAAAACTAATAAACGAACGGGCGCAGCTCTTTGCGAGTGTTAATTTGAATAGCTCCATAAAGCCTCGACATTTCGAAGGCGGGTAATAAGCCAAAAAGGCAACTTTGGACGATTCGGAGTTCTCCCGCCGACGGTTAATAAATAAATTGAATTTATTGATTTTGATTTTTTTCTATGACGAGCGTTAAAGCGATGAATTCGAACGCAGATGATCGCGCTCGCAATTTCCAATATAGGATTATCCCCGGAGAGCATTATAGCCAGATTGCGTCAACCTAACATTATTAATTGTTCCATTGTACTATTTCATATTAAATTTTGATAAGTCTATGAGAAAAATCAAAATTTTTTTTGTCAAAATTTCTTTTTAGACAAAGACGTAAATCTTTCAAGCAATCCATTATCAAAATGTTTAATGGCCACAATTTTTATTATGTCGAGAGTTGGAATAGATCGATATCTCAGATACCAATGATATTTTCGTTTGCCCAGTGAGTCAGCTAGTCAAAATTTTAAATGAACTTACTTTTAGAGACTATGGTGAAAACGCACCCCTATTCCCATCCATTATCCCAACAAATGTGCTGCACAATAATACGAAGTGGTCTACGCCTGTGCCAGAGCTACAAAGTAACGTGTAAGTTTAGCAATTCATAATCCATGATTAATGATAATTGCTGCTGGATCCTATGAAGTTATAAATAATCAAGATGAAGGGGAAAGTTCGCAAAGAATCCACGGATTTATAAGAGCCATGTTTTTGTTTGTAGGGTGCGAAGTTGCAAGTCAGTGAGTTATATGCGTCCTGCACTAATAAATTTCGTAGAGAAAGCGAGAAGCGCTCCTGAAAAGTCGAAATGATGAAGAAAACACACGCTCAGTTGAGCTCCAGACGATCATGTGGCTGGCGATGTGTGTGGCTCTAAATTCTAAGCGACGTGCCGCATACAGTAATACGGCATACTAATTGCTCTCCCTCATGCCGCTGTATGAGTTACGAGCGACTCGTACAAAAATATCGACTTAATTTGGGGCATTCAACTTTTAATGGGGCAACTTTTTCGACACGGCTTGCAGAAAGTCATAGAGTTTGTCATCGTTTCACTAAGGACACAAATTAAAACTACGGTATGAAAATAGACCAGAACTAAATGAATTGTTAGGCGCAGAAAACCGTGATTTATCTGTTTCGCCTCAGTTGTGTACCTTGTGCTTTTTTAGGGCTTCGTACCTTAAAAGATAAAACAGAATCATAATTTCACTCTCGTGTCCGTTCGCCCGTTCGTCCATCCGTCCGTCCGTCTGTCGTTCGTCCATCCGTCCGTCCGTCTGTCCGTTTGTCCATCCGTCCGTCCGTCTGATCGTTTGTCCATCCGTCACTCCGTCTGTATGTCCGTCCCTCCCTCTGTCATAGAGGTTTTCGAAAACTATGTAACGTACAAATCCGGAACTTGGCACAGTGATGGGTTTTAATATGACGCACATACATTGCCAGTCAAAGTTTTGAATTAAATTATTAAAATAGGGGATTAGTTACTTACTCTTTTTTCAAATTTACGAGCTCAATCTGAAAAATTTTAATTTTTTTCTAACAGTTCGAACTTTCATTCAAAATTTTGACCATAAGCTTCAAATTTAAATTTTTTTAGAAATAATGTAAAAGTCAACATTTTTTTACCATTTTCCTTTTTTTCAAAATTCGTCGTTGTTTTTAAAACTTAGACTTTTTTTCGAAATCCAGAACATTTTTTTTGAAGTTTCTAAGTTCTAAGTTTTTAAAGTTTCTAAAGTTTGGCCGATTTCTTGGGCCTTTATCTCAAGATCTTATTTTGCAAACGCAGGAGTTTTCTTAGAGTTTTTGGTGTCTATTTAAAATAGCTATATTTCGTAAAGTTTCGACCGTAGAGAGTTTTTTAATTCGGCTGAGATTTGAAATTTCTTCTAGAAATTTGGAGTTTCAAGCAGAGTATTTTGCATTAGAATTAAAAATGTTTCCTCGACGTTGTCAGGTATTGAATCCGGGGCCTTTCACGTAACAGGCAATCTTTTAACCACAGAGCTGCGGCATTCAAATGTCTACTTATCCTTGTACCGTATGTTCCTTTAAATGACTCCAGTTTACAGAGGGGAGTAGAAAATTCCAATAAAATTCTAACTGAAAGCAGCTGAGATTTTGAAACTAAAGTCGAAATTTCGAAAGTAAACTTAAAATCCTTGTTTGAGAAAACCCTCATTATGTATTTAGCATAATATTTGGATTTTTTTCTGAAAATTTTGACTCTTTTCCCAATATTTTACGTGAAACATTGAGATTGCTAATTTTTTTTTAACTTGAATGTTAAAATCTAATTTCTGTTATTTTTTCTCGAAATTCCAGTTTAAATTCAAAATTTCATTCCATTCTTAAGCACTTGCGTTAAAATTTGTTTTTTATAAGCTCGATTTTTTTTTCTAAATTTCGAATTTATTCCTAAAATTACCAGTTTAAAATGGAACGTTTGTCGTCGTTCTTTGACCCCAAAATGTCATTTTTCTTCTAAATAATTTAAATTAGAACATTCTCTTCAGAATTCTTCAGTTGTTCCTTTAAGGATCAATTTTTTTATGTCTCAATGTACAGTTTTTATTTAAAATATGTATCTCAATCGCAAATTTAGACTTTAATTTCAAAATACCTAGTTAATAAACTTACATTTTTTTTTTATTTTGACTTCTTCACTCGAAATCATGAGAAAAAAATCCAAATTTTAAATCTCAAAAGTCACTACCTATTGCTAGGGAAAGTTTCAATTTCGAAGTAATCAAAACCTCGAAAAAATTTTAGTAGTTTTTCAAAATTTTAAGTCCAATTTCACAATTCGACTATATTCAGAAGCATAAATTTCGTCAGAAGGCGAAATTAAAAAAATATATAAAAACTGCAAATTTAAATTAGAAATTATGGTTTTGGTGAAACAAACTGGTTCTTGATTATCTTCAAAAATTGAAATACAAAACTTGTCCCTCCCTGAAGATGACAGCTTGGCTGTCTAAACGCGTTAGAGCAAGCTTTGTTGTGTTTTTTAATCTTTCTTGGTTTCAGGGGACAAGTTTTGTGTTTCAATTTTTAGAAATTGTGGGTGAAGCCAAAATTAACAGTTTATAAGAGGCCCAAATTCGTTAACAAAACCTTTTTCAAAAATTCAATTTTGTTTTCAAATTTTGGGTGAAATTTCCAGAGAGAGGTAGAATATTCAAGTTACCGAATTCGAGATGTTTTTGTCATACATTTTTTTTATAACGAAATTTTAAATGTTGTTTCAAAATTAGGAGCTTAATGAAAAATAGATTTTTTTCCAGTTTTAACTTAAATCTTCTACAAAAAAAGGGAGACATTTGGAGAGAAAAAAGTAAACGTTAAGAATTTTCCAATTCTGGAATTTAAATTTGCACAAAAAGGGCGAAATTTTCGTAAATTCATCGTTTTCAATAGACCAAATTTTTCAATAAATATCAACATTTACAAAAAAAGTCTTAATGTCGAGAAAAAGGCAAAATAAAAAAAACAATTTCAGTATTTCAAGAAAAACAAAATTTTGAAAAAATAGTTGCCATTTTTAAAAAATGCTCAGAACTTTTGGAAATCTTGCAATTTTCAGAGTCGAAATTGTTAAAAGAAACCAAGTTTTTCAATAAAGGTCATAATTTACAGTGGAAAAATTTCCTGTGAAGGACGAATATCTTAAAATAGTCTAAGTTTATAAAACAAGTCAAAATTACAGAAAAAGTCAAACTTAAAAAACCAAAAAAGATGAAAAAGTCGCAATTTTTAAAATAAATAAAAAATATGAGAAAAAGCTGGAATTTGAAAAAATAAACATTTTGAAAAGTAGAAATCTTTAAAATTCTGAAAAGTAGAAATCTTCAAATTGTTATTACAAAAATCCAATTTTGTTTTCAAATTTTGGGCGAAATGTCCAAAAAAAGGTAGAATATTCAAGTTAGCAAATTCGAGATGTTTTTGTCATACAATTTTTTAGAACGAAATTTTAAATGTTGTTTCAAAATTAATAGCTTAATGAAAAATAGATTTTTTTCCAGTTTTAACTCGAACCTTCTACAAAAAAGGGAGAAATTTGGAGAGAAAAAAAGTAAACGTCTAAGTAAAAGAAAAATTTTCTAATTCTGGAGTTTAAATTTGCACAAAAAGGCCGACATTTTCGTAAATTCATCGTTTTCAATAGACTAGATTTTTCAATAAATATTAACATTTACAAAAAAGTTTTAATGTCGAGAAATAGGCAAAATAAAAAAAGTTTCAGTATTTCAAGAAAAATAAAATTTTGAAAAAACAGTTATCATTTTTAAAAAAAAAGCTCAGAACTTTTAGAAATCTTGCAATTTTCAGGGTCGAAATTTTTAAAAGAAGCAAAGTTTTTCAATAAAGGTCTTAATTTACAGTGGTAAAAATTTCCTGTGAAGGACGAAATTCTTAAAAAAGTCCAAGTTTAAAAAACAAGTCAAAATTATAGAAAAAGTCAAACTTAAGAAAACCAAAAAATTTGATAAAGTCGCAATTTTTAAAATAAATAAAAAATATGAGGAAAAGCTGGAATTTTGAAAAAATGAACATTTTGAAAAGTAGAAATCTTTAAAATTCTGAAAAGTACAAATCTTCAAATTGTTATTACAAAAATCCAATTTTGTTTTCAAATTTTGGGCGAAATGTCCAAAAAAAGGTAAAATATTCAAGTTGGCAAATTCGGGATGTTTTTGTCATACAATTTTTTAGAATGAAATTTTAAATGTTGTTTCAAAATTAAGCGCTTAATGAAAAATAGATTTTTTTCAAGTTTTAGCTCGAATCTTCTACAAAAAAGGGAGAAACTTGGAGAGAAAAAAAGTAAACGTTTAAGTAAAAGAAAAATTTTCTAATTCTGGAGTTTAAATTTGCACAAAAAGGCCGAAATTTTCGTAAATTCATCGTTTTCAATAGACCAGATTTTTCAATAAATATTAACATTTACAAAAAAGTCTTAGTGTCGAGAAAAAGGCAAAATAAAAAACAGTTTCAGTATTTCAAGAAAAACAAAATTTTGAAAAAATAGTTATCATTTTTTAAAAAAAAGCTGAGAACTTTTGGAAATCTTGCAATTTTCAGAGTCGAAATTTTTAAAAGAAGCAAAGTTTTTCACTAAAGGTCATAATTTACAGTGGTAAAAATTTCCTGTGAAGGACGAAATTCTTAAAAAAGTCCAAGTTTAAAAAACAAGTCAAAATTACAGAAAAAGTCAAACTTAAGATAACCAAAAAATTTGAAAAAGTCGCAATTTTTAAAATAAATCAAAAATATGAGAAAAAGCTGAGATTTTGAAAAAATGAACATTTTGAAAAGTAGAAATCTTTAAAATTCTCAAAAGTAGAAATCTTCAAATTATTATTTCAAAAATTCAATTTTGTTTTCAAATTTTGAGCGAAATGTCCAGAAAAAGGCAGAATATTCAAGTTAGCAAATTTGAGATGTTTTTGTCATACAATTTTTTAGAATGAAATTTTAAATGTTGTTTCAAAATTAGGAGCTTAATGAAAAATAGATTTGTTTCCAGTTTTAACTCGAATCTTCTACAAAAAAGGAAGAAATTAAACGTTTACGTAAAAGAAAAATTTTCTAATTCTGGAGTTTAAATTTGCACAAAAGGGCCGGAATTTTCGAAAATTCATCGTTTTCAATAGACTAGATTTTTCAATAAATATTAACATTTACAAAAAAGTCTTAGTGTCGAGAAAGAGGCAAAATAACAAAAACAATTTCAGTATTTCAAGAAAAACAAAATTTTGAAAAAATAGTTATCATTTTTTAAAAAAGCTCAGAAATCTTGCAATTTTCAGAGCCGACATTTTTAAAAGAAGCAAAGTTTTTCAACAAAATTTACAGTGTCCTGTAAAGGACGAAATTCTTTAAAAGGTCCAAATTTACTAAACAAGTCAAAATTACAGAAAAAGTCAAACCAAAAAAGTAGAAAAAGTCGCAATTTTTAAAATAAATAAAAAATTAGAGGAAAAGCTGGAATATTGAAAAAATGAACATTTTGAAGAGTAGAAATCTTCAAATGTTAAAATGTTGAAAAGTAGAAATCTTCAAACGTTAAAATTTTCACAAAAGTCGAAATCTTCACAAAAGTCGAAATTTCCAAAAATATCGAAACTTCAAATAAATCAAAAGTTTCAAAACTTTTAAGGTGTACAAAAAAAATCGAAATTCACAAAAAGATCTTTTTTCAAAAGAGTAGAGAAGTTCAAGTAGAAAGAAATTTTGCCTATTTTTACAGACATTTACAGAAATTTTAATTGTTCCTTCAAAATTTCGATTTTCCCTTTGAACAAATTAATTACTTATCTATTTTCCTATTCTACCTCACCTTTTCTAGAAAAAAAAGTGAAATTTGAAGGGAAAATTTTTGAAAATCAGAAGCTTAAAAATTAAAAACATTGAAGATATTCGTAATTTTAAATGAATTGAAATTTGCAAAAAAGAGCCAAAATTTTCGAAAAATTATATTTACAGTAGTCGAAATTTTTAAAAATTCAGTCTTTCAAAAAAAGAAAAGTTAAAATTTGGAAAATATCAAAATTTTGAAAGAGTCAAAATTTTCAAAATAGGAAAGAACTTTGAGCACAAGCAAGAATTTTTAAAAATGTCGAGATTAAGAAAAGTAAAAATGCCAAAATTTTAAGAAAACTAGAAATTAAAAAAAAAGTTTACAAAACAAAGTTGAAATACAAAACTCGTCCCCTGAAACCAAGAACGATTAAAGAACACAAAAAAAGTTGCTCTAACGCGTTTCATAGCCAAGCTAACATCTTCAGAGAGGTACTGATACTTGATTTCAGGAAACAGGTTTTGTATTTCAATTTTTGAAGATAACCAAGGACCAAAAAAAGTTAAATTATCTAAAAAACTCGTAATTTCGAAAAATTACTGCATCATCGGCGGTTATACCTGGTCCGGTGTTGGCAAATATTTACTGAAACATTGTGGAATTTTTAATATTTGTTGGTTTTTAATCGTTAATAAAGTTCAATACTTATGAATATTAAAGAATTCCACGAAGTAAGGGTTGGAAATGTCAATTATGTTTAAATTTTCAATTCTTTTAATGTTTATCTTTTGAAAGCTTGAATTTATTCGACAAATATGTCAATAGAACAAAGCAGGAAAAAATGCACGAAATCTGAATTTGTTTAGGGTGTAAATATGACTTGCTTGTATTCGAAAAAAAAATCATCCCCTTCACAAGTGTTTATTATTATCGACATAGATTTTCTTCCTCAGCCTCGTTTTTTAGGCATCAAGAATTTCTTTTTTGTCATTCTGCCTCCAATATTCATCAGATTGGTTAATTGCGTTCGCATCGGATTTGATTTGCACGCCATCGTCGGATCATTCGCAACTGCAGCTCCCTCATTAGCGCCCAAGTTAAATGAGTTAGAGCATTGATCAAAGTCACATGATGCAGTCAAGCCGGTGGGCTTTGAGTGACGGAAAAATGGGCTCGCATGTTCGACGAGTCCGCGCGACGGGCTCGCGTGACGCCTAATAGCGAATCTGGCGGCCCCAATCAAACTATAACAGGGACTTATTGTTTGGTCAGGTTGGCTGTTGCACGCTAGCACGCCACCAAGTTCATCCACGGATTCTCAGATAATCGTAAATCCTCGAATAACTTCCTGCTATTAATTACCCCCGCTGAAATTGGGTGAATTTCGCTTTATAATGAGATAACATCTGGGCTTTCGCTTGATTTGTGAATACGTCATTAGTAATGAAAACAATGAGTGGGGAAGCTCTGGACTTAACGACTTTTATATGCTATTAAAAAGAGCTTGTTGCATAAAATATAAAATTATGGAAAAAATTTATTCGAGAATAAATTTGTCTTTGTTTAGTGCAGTTTGGTTTAACTATTCAGGGTGATTTATTACGAATAAAGAATCTCGAAAGTGGAAATACTAGAGATTAAAATATAACATATTGCAAAAGAAATAAAAACATTTTGGCTTTCTCTTGTTTCGTTGTATAATAATGGTTTTAGGAAATAAAACTAACGAATTGTTAGTAGTCATCCGTATAAATACATCTAAATCAAAATATATGAAAGTGATGATGTAACTTATTAATTGATTAATTTCTTCCAATTTGATCAAAAGAGAATTGCAAGAATTGGGTAAATGAAATGATTAATTAGCCAAGCATTTTATTGTTATTTTCGTTGCTCTAATTAAAAAAACTAACTCTTTCCAAGGTGACTCTCTTAGAGAATGAACTTTAGAACTAGAACCCCTTTGCCTGTCTAGTGTAAGATTCCAAATGCTATTGCAAAGAGAAATCCTAGCGGTAATATTCTTCTTTTTCTTCTTTAGCCTGTTCTCATCCGGACATAGCCCTCCTCCATATCTTTCCTACCGTTCTTTATCAGGGGCATTCGAAATTCAGTTTTTGCTAGCTCGCCTCTGAATATCGTCTCTTCATCTTGTTTGAGGGCGTCTGACATTTCGTTTAGTTTCCCTGGGTCTCCATTCTGTTATCGTCTTCGACCATTTAATATCACCTCTGGTGACATGTCCTGCCCAGCGTCATTTATTAGTGGTTACACTTTCTATGACATCAACGACTCTCGTTCTCTCTCTGATGGCTTGGCTTCTGACTCGGTCTCTCAAACTGATCCCCAACATTGCGCACTCTATCGCTCGTTGGCATACCCTTAAACGATGCGTTCTGTTTTGTGTTAGGATTACTGTCTCGAGACCGTATGGCATGACAGGCAATATGCAAGAGTCGAAGACTTTTAGATTCAGGTTTATGGAAATGTCAGGTTTCCTGAGAATGTGGCCAAGTTTTCCAAATGCCGCCCATATCAAGCCAACTCTCCTGGTAATTTCTGCGGCCTGATTTTCTTTGTCGAGCCTGATGGTGTGATTAAGGTAGACTTATTCCTCAACCACTTCAAGTGTGTGATTGTCGATCGTAACCTGAATGTTGTCTGGACTTATGACCTTGATTTTTTGAAGGTTCATTCTTAGTTTCACGGTCTTTGAAACTTCTTTCAGCTCTCTTAACATATTTTTGAGTGCATTCGCGTCGGTGCTCATTAGGATCATGTCATCAGCGAAGCGTAGGTGACTCAGAAACTTTCCGTCGATATTGGCTCCTTTCTGATGCCATGTCAGATTTTTGAAGACATCTTGTAGTGCGGCGAAATACTTTCGCCTTGTCTGACTCCTCTTTTGATGAGTATCCTCCCGGTGACCAAGTCTTCTTCAACTTTGATGTGGAGAGTGGTGTGTTTATAGATGTTTTCGATGAGGTTTGAGTATCTTGAGTCAATCCTTGCAGCGTTCATTGCATGCAAGGTTGCTCAGTTTTCGCTAGAGTCGAAGGCTTTTTGGTAATCGACGAATGCCAGATGGAGTGGAACATTGTATTCAGTGCATTTCTCGATCAGTGTGTGCACCGTTTGGATATGATAGATCGTATTATAACCCTTTCTGAGTCCAGCTTGTTCCATAGGTTGGTAGAAATCGAGCTTAGTGTTGAGAAGGTTTGTGATTATTCTGGTCAAGAGCTGTTATAGTACTGACAGAAGGTTGATAGCCGGTAGCAACATTGGCTTGCACAAACTACAAAATAATACATTTCTGAATAATATTCCTTAACAGTCCTTTATCTACTATTACCTAGCCATTATACATACGTAACAAATTCACGACTGTTATTTTTTTGTTGAATTTTCCCAAGCTGAATAATTTGTGTTTATTTTTTTTTTATTCATTTAGAGCTGTTATGTCGACGTGAACTCGTTTTGTCTAACGCTATAAATAATACAGCAGAGACAAAATAGTTTGAAGCAAGATGCCATTCACTGAAATGACAGACAAACGAGTTAAATAGCCGTCACCTCGAAATAATTTTATTGCAAACTGCCACAAACTGAAAATTTCGTTCTGCCCATTCACGTTAATTGTCACAAAAAGTAACAGCGACCGAGGAGTTTTCCGGTCCGCCATTATTTATTAACAAAGTCCAAATTCGATTCATAGAAAGCGTTTGTAAACAGGGCAACATTTTCTGCTTTCATGAGGGCGCTCTATATTTATCCTTCGCTCTGAATTGTTTAAAAGGGAGCTAATTTTTTAACGTCAGCCCCTACACATACCTAAATCTTCTCGATTTGTAAAGGAACCGAAAATATCTCCCATCTTAAATTCGTTCTGTTTGTAAACAAGCCCACAAAGAAAACGGTTTTGATTGATGCTATCGACGGCGTGGCGTAGGTGAAACTGAAACCCGACAATCTTACCATTCCACAATTCCTCTACAAGATTACTGAAAGGCTTTAACGGGCAAACTTGTCTATGCTTTGATTGGTTCACATATTAAATTGTACCGTCTCGGCCCCATGACACAACCATAGAATGTGTGGGTCGATAACAACGAGCCGTTGCGAGATCTTCCACTCGAATTAAACAAAAGGCGTGTAGGCGACTATGCAAAAATACAAACACGCCGATCGACTTCAGCCTATAATTATGCTTTAGTGTCTCATGACTCGCGCATTCTTTCAGCTGGGGCTAGGCGCCCACGCCACATGTGAAACTCTTCGGAGACTCGCAAAGGCATTGACTGCTCCCGGTCAATATTCAACTATTTCTTCGTTATTATGATGTCTCGCGATAAAACTAACTCTTTTAACGATTCTACTTCTATTTTTCAGGAATGGAGGGAACCTTTGAATTTGAACTCCGTTAGCGTATCTACTTTTGAATTCAGGAGTTAAAATTGCCGACGGTTAAAACTACTTTACAAAATGTCTCATGATAGAATTAACTCTTCAAACAAATCTACTTCGATTTTTCAAGAATGCAAACGATGTGGACCTTTGAACTAGAATCCCTTTGGCGTATCTACTTTTTAAATTCATAAGTTGAGATTGCCTAGGGTTACCACTGCTTTACAAGATGTAATTTGCTTCATCAAATTGATTTGTTTTGCCTCAAAGGACTGCATCGCTTCTCATCTCAAAATACTCCTCAAAAATGCTTCTACAGATGAAAATTTTATAAAGTTCTACGCTACGTTAATGAACTGTAAATGATCAATTTCGAAACATATAAAAAATTGGGCTTTTTCCAAAAACCAACTTTTATTACATCTGAATTACTGGAAATTTCGATTTGTTTCTTAAATTTTGCTTTATTTCCGAAATTTCAACTTCTTTTAAAAATTTAGTCTTTTATGTTTTTGAAAATTTCGACTTCTCCCTCCAAGCACGTCTTTTTATCCAAATTTCTTTTCTAAAAATCGTTTCATCGAATGCTCGATGTTGTTCTTAAAATTCCATTTATTTTCTCAAAATTTGACCCTCTGAAAAATTTAATCGTAGTAGGTGACTTCTTTTTGGAAATATGGAGATTATTTTTAAAATTCGCGTTTATTTACTACTACTTTTCTCAAAATTCGACTTTTCTTCGAAATTTTGATTTATTTAAAAATTGGATATGTCCAAAATTTGTACTAGCTTTTTTTAAGGTCCACAATTTCGATCTGTCTTTTTCAAAATTCATTTTTCTTTTAATTTCTAATTTATTTCTCTCAAGTCAGTTCGACTTTCATCTCAAAATTTGACATATCTTCTCGAAATTTGACCTTCTCTGAGAGACTTGGCTTTCATAAAGGCCGACCAATTTCTGGAAATTTTAATTTTTTTTTATAATTTCCCTGTTTTCGAAATTTTGTCATTTTCAAGTTTCATTTAAAATTTGATATTTCCAGAATTGCTGCTTGCATCTTTTTATGTTTTCAAAAATTCGCAATTTTTCTGGAAATTCTTCTTTTTCAGAAACTTGTTTCTAAAAATTTGTCCTTTCCATTAAATTTCGATTTTTATTTCAAAATTCAAGCTTCTAAAGAAGTTTCTGAAAATACTAATTTTGTTTTCAACATTCGTTTTTTTTTTAAATTCTTCATTTTCTTTAAAGTTTGACGTGTTCTAAACTTTTTAAATTTCTGTTACAATTTCGATTATTTTCTTAGAATTCGTGTTTTTTTTCCAAATTTCAACTTTTTTTTTCAAACTCATGTTTTTATTTTTCCGAAATTTCGTAATTTTTCAGAAATTTTGCCGTTTTCTGAAAAACAGGCTTTTTTAAATTTCTGGAAATTTGTATACTTCTTTCTTAAAATTTGTCTTTTCCTTGAAATTTCGACTTTTATTTCAAAATTCAACAGCTGAAAGTTTTTGGAAAATTTGAATTTTTTTTTAAAGTTTGCCGTTTTATAGAAATTACTTTCATGGGAGATGCTCACAAGAACTAATAATAACTAACAGCAAAATCCTGTGCGATTCAGCTTGACATAGTGAGGACTTCTGTCTACGGAAGCTCTGTTTTCTATAGAACTTTCAAGCTATGGAACTCGTTACCAAACGGAATTTTCCCAAAAAATTACAACCTAGCCTTGTTTAAAAAGGCGGTTCATCGCCATCTATTCTTGTTCCACATCTCACTTGTGGTGCTTTGAAGGCATAATAGGGTTATCATTTGCGAGTGAATTGAAGAAAAAAAAAAATCGATTTTTCTCTCAAAATTCGTCCTTTTTACTCAAATTTAATTTTGTTCTTAAAACCTGACTTTCTCTGAGAAATTTCGTTCATTTTTTTTCTTAAAGTTCAGTTTCTCTGGACATTATTACATGTTAATATTTCAAAATATCTCTTTTGTCAAAATTTTGACCTTTTCCTCAAAATTCGGCTTTTCCCTAAGTTTGATTTACTTTAAAATTAAAAAATTAAAGTTAAAAAAACTTTTTAAAATAACAAAAAACTATTTTTATCTATAGACTGGACCATAAGTTATGGTACACAAAACAAGAGTGGATTTTTCCTATAAAAATAATATGATTTAGCTATATTTACCTTATTCAAAAAGTTGATTCATTTAGATAGTTTTATTTCCCCATATTTTTATGTAAAAAAGGCAAACCCTTTTAGTGTTTTTATTGAAAATAAGGAAATTGGAAAAAAGCGAAATTATTGGGCCAATATTATTCTTTTTTTGCATTGTATTTTTCCGAAAATTCCATTATTTTTTGGAAATTGGCACAAAATGTTTATGAATAAAATTAGAAATTTTATTAGACATTGCAAAAATTGCGGGACATTTTTTGGACAATTTGAGAAAAATATTTCTTGGGAATTTTAACATTTTCTTGAACTCTAAAGCTTACGTCAAAAGTGTAAATAGTAAAAACTGTAAAAAAATATGAAAATTTCTCTCCTTTATCCCATTTTTTCAAAAATCGTCTCTTTCTTGAAATTGAGAGTTTTTTCGCTAAAATTCATTTATTTTCTCAAAATTATACCAAAAAATTAACACAAGCAACAAGAATTTTGAAAATCATTTTTTTTGTAAACTTCGAAGGAAGTATTTCAAAAATTTCATTTTTTTTCTCAAGGTGTCGAGAATATGTCAACATTTAATAGAGTAAGTAAGAATTTAGATGAAACTGTTTTTGGAAATGCCTACTTTTTTCAGAAAATTTGAACCAACAAACGAAAATTTCTGTCAGTTACATATATCTGTTTTCTTTTCTTTTTTTTTGTTAATTTTTAAAAATAAATTATCTCCTCCTGAAATAATTCTTGCTTGGGGCCAACGTTAACAACAAACACGGAAATTTTTTTTTGCAAAAGCTTCAAAATAAAAACCACCGATATGCAGGATGTCTCGATTATCGTGCTATTCATTTTAAGGGAAGTTAGAGAGAAATAACAAAAATACGTGATTAAAGATTTCTCAGATGCATATTTACGTAAAAAAAATTCAAATCCCAGAATGTCACTGATCTGCATTATATACGAGGGTATATCAAATATGAACCGGAATTTCGGGAGTATCCGTTATCGCCGTTCGTCAGTTTTAAATACAATAACTGAGCAAGAGGTTCATCCGCACGTTGCGCAGCGTCTTATTAAATTTCTTGCCTTTGAGGTTCTAAAGCCCGCCGAAATTATTCGTAGACTAGAAGCACAGTTTATGGATACTTGTCTGAAGAAAACTTAAGTGTATGAATGGCATACAAATTTTTGGAAGGAACTCAAGCTGAAAATGAACCCCATGCCCGTCGTCCTCGGACCAGTGTGACTACGGACAAGATTAATGCGGTTCAACGCCTTTTGGAAGAGAATCGCCATTTAACTGTTAGTCAAATTGCAGCTTAGATAGGGATAAACTTTGGAAGTGATCAATCCATCATTACAGATAAGCTGGAAGTTCGAAAAATTTCTGCCAGGTGGGTACCTCGTCTTTTGACTGAAGAACAGAAATAACAACTTCTGGAGACTTGACAGTGCCATCTTGGACATTTTCAACGTGAAGGTAATCGTTTTTTGCAACGTATGTTACTTGTGATGAGACTTGGGTCTACCATTACACCCTTGAATCTAAACAAGCAATCATGGAGTGGATAAGGGATAAGGGAGAAAGTGCACCCGTCAAGGCAAAAATTTACCTCTCAGCTGGAAAGGTTCTTGCGACAGTGTTTTGTGTTTTGGGATTTTTAAAGGAGTTGTAAACGTTGATTTTCTGCATGAACGTCGTCATTAAAGCTTGAGGTGGACACATTGACGAAAAACCTGATTTGACTTGTCGTGACATTTTTGGTATTTTTAAATATTTTTATACAAAATTTGCATGTAACGAACATAAATCGTAACAAAATATAAGGTTTAATCATAAAATGCTGTTGAACACAATAAAAAATAACCACAAACTCAGAAAATCGATTTTTTCGATTATGTTCTTATACTTTTGCACGATAGTGTAGCCGAGTTCCTATCTAATTCAAGAGGCAATATGGAGAGGGACACGAGAGGCATGCTCCATGTAATTAATTATTTTTATTAATGTGCAAGTCATCGCTAGATAATGCAGTTCTACAGTTCTGAAATAGAGTTGTATAGGCTTTTACACATCTCAGCAACTTTTAGGATCTTTTGTGTGGACTCTAATTTTTGAATGATTGCCCAAGATAGAATTTTTCCATAGTCTATTATCTCTTTAGGAGCTGTTTCTGTTATTTCTTGAGGGGCCAGGGTCTCCCCTTTAAAAAATTTGAGTTTTTTACAGAACTGAGGCATGCATTCGCATAATCTGCAGTTTTCATCATCCACTTTTTCCATTTTCGGTTCCGAACGACTTTAGAGTTTTTAATGCAGCCTGGCTATCTGAAACGATATAAACCTGTACGTTTCTGAGTCCTTATTAAAGGCACTCTTTTGCGTACGGAGTTATAGCAAGGCAGTTCTGCTTGGAAAATTGTGAAAGTGTTTCCTAGGGGTTCAATGAGTCTTAAATTAGTACCCCATATTCCTAGTCCTACTCCTTCTGTTTGTGTCTATTCTATGTCTGGAGGTTCCCGATAATCACTTTGTATGAATCAACAAAGCCCCGTTTTGTAGGCATTTCATCTGTTGGTTTGGCAATGGATCCCAGTGAAATTTCCTCCATAATCTGTACGTGGCCAACCAAGTCGCCTGGTTTCAATTGTTCGATTGGAATAGCTTTGAGACTCTAAGCGGTGCCTCCTTTTTCATACAAATGTGAAGTGGAGTCAGGCCTATCATCACCTCCACTGCAGCTGTTGGACATGACCCCATATTTCCGGTTATTCTAATGCAAATTAACCGCTGTAATTTGTGTAATTTGCTTTGCGCAGAAATTTGTTCTGTTTTTGGCGACCATACTATTAAGCCATAGGTGACCATGCGTTTTACTACCATTTGGTATATCCAAAATATCATTTTCGGTTTGAGCCCCAATGTCTTTCCTTCAAGTCTACGATAGGTCCATGCTGCCATTGTGATCTTTGAAAAAGTTCTTTACAAATGAGTGTTGCAATTTAGTTTTTGGCCTAGGAAGGTTCCTAAGTACTTAACCTCATTGGAAAATTGTATCGGTATTCCATTGAGAGTGGGAGCTTGTAGGTTTAGCCTCCTTCTTCTTGTAAATGGAATAAGAACTGTCTTGTGTGGATTAACATTAAATTCCTCTGCCTCATACCAGTTTCTTATGATGTTTACGGCTGTTTGCATTAATTTGGATACTTCCGTATTATGCTTTCCCTTCAAAGATAATGCAACAGCTGTGACTGCGATATAGCTACAATGTAATCGTGATAAACAATGTTTAGGTACAAAGTCTTGATATGTATAAAAGATAAAAATAATGCAAATAACAAAAAATACTTTGTCTTAAGAACTCTGAAGAAACCTCAAAATAGTTCGCTTTTGCGAAGGTGGGAAATTAAGGTGAAATCGCCAACAATGCGGAATATTTTGAAAAGAAATGGATGCAAGTGTTATAAAAATAGCAAATACCTACTTAGGAGATACTTTCCGAAGATTATTACAAACGTTTTGAATTTTCTGAATTTATAAAAGGAATATAGGTGATAGCAATTGAATTTTTTTAAAATCATATGTTGTTTATCAAAAAATAATATTTTTTTTTTCATAGACACCAAAACTCTTAAATAGTTAAGAAAAATGTGTACTTGAGCATTCCTGCATTGTAGCTAGCCCGAGAAATAAAATGTTTGGGCATTAAACATAATTTCGTGAATGCGTGGTTATTTCATTTTTTTGTATTTCTTGCTTTAGTTTTCGTCAGACCGGCTAATTATTTTGGTACATTTTTCATATGATTTTATTTTTAGAATTCCGGTTTTTCCCGACTTATTTTTTATTCTAAGAGAACAAAAAAATGTAAAGTAGATGCAATTATTTTCATATTAGTTTGAAGTGTATGGAAGTACAAAAAGTTAAGTGGCGAAATAATAGTAAAAATTTGTTGTCTATTAGTCCCTACTCTGCCTTATCTGCCCTATGGGTACATGTGGTTGTACCGTGAGAAGTATCCCCATTCTCTCCCTTTATTACTGTCTTTTTTATTATAATCTCTTTCTGTCTTTTCCTTCTTTCCCTCCCCCGCCCCTTGTAATTTTCTCTCTCTCTCCCCCCCCCTCTCTCTCACTCCTCTCACTCTCTCTATCTCTCTCTGTGCGTATATCTCATCCGGATATTAATGTTGTTATTTTCAAAGTTAATGGGACCGCATGTCATACTGTCGAGGTAAAAAATCTCAGACAAAACCAACAACAACAGTTGTCGAGCGTATTTTAGTTATGCACAGGTGTTTTAACGTTTTATTAATCCGGCACGTTCCGCTGCATCTATTTTTACGTCTAGCACGGCTTTTATCACGAACTCTTTTTAATCATCCTCCGACATGTTCCAGTTGTTGGGCGCTATCCTGAAATTTCGTAAACCTGCCGCCCGTGGAGTATATCAAACGATATTAGACTCATCTTTTACTTTTACGACTTTTTTTTTTCGCGTACAGAGCGCGATTTCCGCTCAATATTCGAGGGCGTACACAATCTTGATTCGATTCGAAACATGGGGAGGGGGCTTTTCGACTCCTCGCATTAGATATGAGCTCGGTAGATAATGTGACATCGGCTAATCGATGGGACCGAGCGATCCATCTTTTATGTCATATACACGTCTTCCCACTTATTTAACACGCTTGACGAGACTCAGATGTCTGGGGCCAAATCTTCGAAATTGATAATAATCGTAATTGCCTTGTCGTAAAGTTATGATTTTTAACGTCTTCTTTGATTTTTCTCCTACTTGGAATGAATTAAGAACCGACGAAATGTAATAAAGGTGACTCTTGAAGAGAAAAACCAGATTGAAGTATATTCAAACATAGTTACGTTTTCTTGTAATTGGATAAGTGCTTGAGCGATATCAAATAAGCTCTTCACAGAATATAAGTAGCTCAGAAGAGATTTTCAAGTTATATTTATTCATAACTGATGTAAAAAATGTTTACGAAGTTCCTTTGATGTCTACAAGAGAAGCCAAAGGTGTTTCATTACTATCGAAATTTTTCAACAGAAATTTGAATTACCACGTTCCATAATTAAAGAAGCTATCCAAAGATGAAAGATGTCACAATTAATGTGTTATTAACCTAAAAGCAAGCCGAAAATTCTTTAATTAATGTTAAAATTTTAAGTAATCTTTAGGTTTAATAATAATTAAACTAAAGAATTACGTTACATTTGTCCGCAGAAGCACAAACCAATAGATTTGAACATTTATCGGATTCAGAGTTTGGAAATCAAAGGTCAGTTCAGATCTTATAAGACCAGATAGCTAAAGGTTTTGATATTGTATTTTGATGCAGGCTTGAACATTTATCATATTCAGGGAGCATTTAAACCAAAGATGGGTTTCAATCTTGAATTTTGGGCAGTCTGTTATACCCAACTTAAATCTGAAAAATGCTCCGTTCGAAGACCCGTAGGTGTCGCTATACCTATGGATTACATTTGACAACATTTGTAGCTTCATAGTGTATACTTCCGAACGGTACATTTATAAGCAATTGAGTTTCAATTTGGTGAAATTTAATAAGATCAAGATTGGTCTTTGTTTCCCAAACTCTGAATCTGATAAATATTCAAACTTATTAGTCTATACATTGCCTTAAAGTCTTTAGGATTTTCCCAGAGTGATTGTCTTTGCTAAACGTTGGTGGGTCAAAACTGTTAGCAGTACAGCTAAATGATCGATTACATACATTTAGACTAGTTTAGAGGGTTGCATTATTGCAGTGTTGTTTAAGTCGTATTCTATTTGCATAGAAGCCAAGTTTTTATGTTACCACTTGTACCAGGATGGGCTGATAATTGTAGAGTGGTAATACCAAAGGGGCTACGTACCAAATAAGGAGTTTGGAGTTATTATAAAAAAAACCTTCTGTTTTGATGTACTACTTATTAAGTTAATTAATTAATTTAATTTAAGTTAGTAGCCCAACAAGAAGTATTAATCCTTGGAGCTTTGATTGGAATATTGGGGATGGCATTTTGTGCCCATTTAAGGTAAAAGAGGAAAAACAAATTTTTTGGCACTTACCCTCTTTGATATTTCCACTCTACAATTTCTACAAACACAAACAAATCAGTATTAGTTCGGGGTCATTACCGAGTTTTATCTGGTGTCAAAACAATGGTAATCTCAGCGGCACTTTATCGTGTTAGCCGGTAATAATAAGTCACGTTAAGAAGGTTCATTAGAAGCCCTCGGACAAAACATAGTTAAGACAGTTAGGTTTATGTTTATTTAACATGGCGATTTGCTGATAATGCTGAATGAATAGGAACAGTCACGCGAGCCTCGGTAGATTGTCGTATGCTATACATCTTTACGTCCGGTCGCTTGTTTGTATCTCCCCCAAATACCCCAAACATTCCCGTTCAAATCGCTCTATCCCTCTTTCTGGAAAATCTCCAGTCGAAAGTCTTATCGAAGGCAGCTTCAAAAGCCCGAGTATGAGGATAATATTTTCGTCGAAAGTAGCCCACCGAATTATTTTTAAACCTAATTCCACTTACTGCTGTTTTTCTCTTTCATATACTTTTCCTTATTTATTTATTATTTTTTTTTAGGTAAAATACACTCATGTGGGTTGAGTAGATTTCAAAGCTGCTAAAAAGAAAAATTCGACAATTTTTTTTTTAAATTCTCTGCTTTTGTTCCTCGTCGAAGTTTCGACGTGTTTTTTTTCTAAAAAAAACGTTTATAGAAAAATTGAAATTTCCAATTACTGTCAAACCTCCCTATGGGGAATTCCAAGATCCTACAAAAAAATCGCTTTATAGAGGTTTTCGTTATAACGAGGTAGCATTAATAGCACAAATCACATGTAAACTTTCATATTACACATTTATTTTAAAATATGTAAACAAACATATGTAGATAAATTAAATTTAATTAAAAATATCTGTTATTTGTGTTTGAAGAGAGAATTTGCTGTGCAAAAAATACTTCCCACTTATTTAACGCATTGAAAATTTCAGGTGTGTTCTCAAACTGTAAACCCCCTTTATACTAGCAGGTAAACAAGGTCATTAGCATGGGGTATCCCCAAAATTGATTATTTACTTATTTTGAAAGAAAGGCAATTAAAACGAATCAAACCTTGGAATGACATTAGCATGAGGTATTAAGAACTTTCTCTGAACGGAAGGCCATTATTAAAACTATTTAAACCTTGAAAAATCTTGATTCAGAAATTCGTTATAAGGAGGTATCCTGTTCGTTAAATGGAGGTAATGTTACGTGTAAATTTGCTTACGATGCTACGTTCCCTGAAAAAATTCGTTATATACAGGAATTCGTTAAATGGAGCTTCGTTATAGGGAGGTCTGACTGTATAGACATTTTTCTCAAATATTCTACTTTTTTCCCTAAATTATAATTTTTTTCAAGATTATGACTTTATAACATTTCAATATTTTCAAAAACTTCTACTTTCTCTAGAGTTTTTTAATCGAAATTTCGAGTTTTTTCACGATTTTTGACCTTTATCATGAAATTTCGATTTTTCTGTAAAGAGATTTTTTAAAGAAATCTTCCATATTTTTTTTTCTCAAAATGTCTACCTTTTTTTGAACTCTCACATTTTTTTCTTGAAAAGTCGACTTTTTTCTAATACAAATTTTTGTACCAATTTCTAATATTTTCTCAAAGTTTCAACTACTCTGTCAAAAAACTTATTATAGAATTTTCCAGTTTATTTTCAAAATGTTAACCTTTTGTCTAGTAATAATATTAAGACTGTTTTAACAATTTTTTCTCGAGTATTATTAAAACTATTTTAACGTTTTTATTTTTGAAATTTTCTTCTATTTTTTGTTCGAAATTTCGTAAGAAATTTCAACCTTTTTTCCAATATTTGGGTCGTTCTGTTAAATTTTTTATTTCGTTTTAAAAACTTCCGTAGGAATGCCCAATGTTTCTTTTCTTCGAGTTTTTTAACAGCAGTTTCGATTCTTTTAGTAAAAATCAGCTTCGGTGAAATTAAATTAATAGAAATTTTAAGTCTTTTATAGAATTTCATTATTTTTTGGAAATTTCGATTCTTTTGCGAAGCTTGTAATTTTTTCTTAGTTTTGTCGTCAAAATTTGAATTATTGTCCAAAAAAAAAGAAATATTATAGAAACGTCTAATGTCCTGAGTTTCTTTTAAATACCAAATTCGACTGGTTTTTAAAATTCGACGTGGGCCAAAATAAATTATTGAAATTTCGTTTAATTTCTCAAAATATCAATTTTTTTTAAACGATAATTTTTGGATTTTTTGTCAGCGTTTCGATATTTTTATGGAAACGAGAAATTTAGAGTTTTTGTTTCGCTTGATATTTTCTCTCCAATTTTCTATTGTTTTCTAAAAACACGTTCTTTTAGAGAATTTTCTAAAAAGTTTCTCAAAATTTCAACATTTCATGAAAATATGAAATTCAAAAATATTCATATATTTTTTAATAATATACTTATCATTTTTCAAACTTCGACCTTAAAAAATGTTAATAATTTTTGGCAGTTTGGATTTTTTCCGAAAATTTAGGAGCAAAAATCAATTAAATATAAACCTGGAGTTTTGCTGCAAAGCTCTTTTTTGTTAAAATAAAGTTTTTGTTAAAATTTTGAGTTTTGTTTTCAACATTTCGACAGTTTTGCGGAAATTTCAACTTTTTTTTCACAAAATTTCGAGTTTTTTTTCATTTTGACTTTTATCTCCCGATTTTTGATGTTTATCTATAAAGACATTTTACGCCAATTTCGAGATTTTTCTCAAAATTTCGACTTTTCGGAAGTTAGAATTAAAAAAAAATGTTTCTATTTTTTAAATGTTTTAATTTTTAAAATAATATTGTTATTATTTCTCAAACCTTCAGACTGAAAAAAATTTAATAATTATTTCCAGTTTTTCCTCAATATTTCGATTTTTCGCCAAAGTTATTTTTTTTTCTAACACTCTTTTTTAAGAAGCTTTAAGTATTTGCTCGAAATTTGTAAGCAGTTATCAAGATATCTAACATTTTCTCGAAGTTTCGAACTCTTTGGGGAACTATCTTTTTACAAATTCTTTTATACAAATTTCGACTTTTTTCTCTGAAACGAGAAGCTTTTATAAAGTGTTTCTCAAAATTTCGACCTTTTCCTGTAAATGTAGACTTTTTTGGGAAATTTTGCATTTATATGGGAAATTTCCAGCCTATTTTTCACATTTCGATTTTTGTCAAAATAATTATATTTTAAAAAAAGTTTCAAGTTTTTTGAATTCTTTCTAAAATTTGCGTGTTTTTCGCGTTTTGGCTTTTTTCTCGAAATTTCAATTGTTCTGTACACTTTTTTTATGCAAATTTATATTATTTGTTTTTTACGCCTTTCTTAGCTCAAAGAGTTCAAATAATTAAACATCGATAAGAGCGATAGCTACCATATTTTACAAAATAGTTTATTGACATTTTTTTAGTTTTTTTTTATTAATTCTCGTACATTCATCGTTTAAATAATAAGGTATTTCTAAAGGAAATTTTTTTTCATTGGAATTTGCTTAATGTTTAAAGCCCCTAAGAGCGACAGCTCAAATTTTTTACAAAATGATTTATTGACATTTTGTTAGTTTAAAAAAAAATTGAAATACAGAACTTATCCCCTGAAACCAAGAAACATTAAAAAACAAAACAAAGGTTACTTTAACGTTTCGACAGCCAAGCTGTCATCTTCAGAGAGATTCTGTATTTCAAGTTTTGAAGATAACCAAGGGCCAGTCCGTTCCACCAAACTTAGTTTTTTTTAATAACTATTTCTTGAGCATTCATCATTTAAATAAGAATGTATTTCTTAAGCGAATTTTTTTTAATTCATTGAAATTTGCTTACTGTTTAAAGGCCCCCTAACTTGAGAATATTCATACTAATTAAAGCACTAAATTACGTTTGAAAGCTTGATAAAGTATAAGTAAGAGCGAATATTGAACACCCAGAAATCGAAATGGAACAAAACCTACAATTTTTTAAAAAATCTCTTCTCGAATTTTTCTTTTCTGATAGTTTCGAATACATACTAAAAAAGACAAACTCTATGAATAAGGAGAACAGTAGCAGGAAGAATTTTTTTATACTTGACTAAAACTGTGGCTGTGAAAGGAGGAAGCCCTCGGAAAACAGAAAAAACCATTGAAATACAAATCGTGTCCCCTGAAACCAAGTAAGAATAAAAAATACAACAAAGGTTGCTCAACGTGTTTCGCTAGCTAAGCTGTCATCTTCAGAGAGATACTCTCTCAAGATTTGTATTTCAATTTTTAAAGATAACCAAGGACAAGTCCGTTCCGCCAAAAAAAAAAAAGGAAAACTATCTAGAAATTCAGTGGAAGCAAAGTTTTTAGCCACTTGACTAGTACAATTCGCCAGCAAAAAGCCAAGGAACAAATTGTTTAAAAAGGATACATTAAATCTTCAAATTAAAAAAAAAACGATTGCAACTGTAATCGTTTTTTAGTAAAGTATTCTAACTAGACTACTTTGATTGGTATATAAGTTGGACCTGATATTACTTAATTTTTTAATATATTTAAACATCTCTTGGCCACATCTGTGACAAATTTAAAACATCTAAAGATAATATTACGTCAACTAACATTTTTTTTTTTGGGATTTACAATCGTCAAAGAGGGATAATTTCGTGTTGCAAATCTCGACCCTACCGTTCGAAATTGACATAAGAGTTACATTGAACGATTTTCTAATGACTAATCAAAAACGACAAAAAAGGCATCACATGGACAATGACAAAAACCTGTTACGCTAACACAACAAATGTGGGATTTTTCCCCATAAGTGTACATATCTTAGATCCACTTGTGGCAAATTTCCTATGATTGGGGGATCGCAGTTGATATCATTTTTTAAATCAATCCATACTTATTACAAATATTAGTAAATTTCGTTGACCGTAGGTCGTTTTTTCGTATTCTGTATCCACGTTTGAAAACGAAACATTTATGGAATTCCAGCGGTGAATATTTGCCTGTTTTACAATTAATATATGGCACTACGTCCACTTCAAAGACTATTTGGTTCGAATTATTGAAATTTAAAATGAAAGCTTGCTGGCGTGCCAATTAAAAATTCGTATGTTGTTTTGTTTCGATTTTCCAGTTGGTAATGTCCCTTTGCTGCCATTGTGGCAAATTTGTTGCATCTGAAAATAATACTGCACTCCATAAAATAAAAAAATATATTCTGTGTATTTTCATCGAATTTTTTGATTCCTAACTGTGAAAGAAAGCCATAAATGGATTCGATCGAACAAGCGACGCGTTTGTCTTAAATTAGCTTAATAAAATTTATCACATCTTTGAACAAACTGTCTTCAAATCCCCCAGCATAACAACTCGTAGAGCTCACCAGAGGCGATAACAACCAAACAGATAAAATGACCGGAAATTTACTTATTTCCGGAACACATAACCCGACTGCCACGTATTTCAGGGGCTTAGAAGAAATCTTACGTTACTCAGTTTGTTACATTCTGTGTATTTTTTTTTGGACCAACTAGAGTTAAAAGCATGACGAAATTAATTAAAAAGTTGGTCGCAGAGAGAACAAACCCGCATATTCTTTTGTGAGAGAGATAACGGCTTGTCCCGTCAGAGTTAATAAAAGTTGAAACGCTCAATGCTAGAAGAGGTTAGATAAAAGAAACGTCGCCGAGGATGCGGTCATCCAGGGCCGTAATCTTCCAACTTCGCTCAATATGTCTCGAAGTGAATAGGCGGAGAGTTAAGGAAGAAGTAGGTAACTTGAAAATTACACATTTCGTTCGCCCTTTTATCTGGAAATCTTTTTTAACTTTGTCTTTGGACAAATAAAAGATCTACTTTGTTGTATGAAGTTTTGTAACTTGTTGAGAAAGAACGCAGTGCTTCCAGCGGTTTTCATTGGATTTTTATTAGTGTGTTTTCTAATCTTTCATCAGAAATATTATTTATCTTTTCAGAATAAATATTGATAGTAAATGGGCTGAAAAGCCATAGGTTAAATTGCTTTTTTACAACATAAAACGAATCAGGTCAAAACAACAAGAGTTTATTTGAATAATTTTACGGGACAAAATACTGCTTTTAGATGCACCAAATTTGGCACAAGTGTAACCAGCAGGTTTAAAACCGTGGGGAGAAACCGCTATGTTCGCTTAAAACCCAGTCAAGGGCTTGACAACGTCATCGATTTTACCACAATTTTCAGAATTAAGCAATCTTAATTTTATTTCTAAGAGAAACATATTATTTCTCGATCGAATATTATTCTCAAAATTTAGATGCCTATCTCGAACTTTCGACTTTTTAAAATTTCGACTATTTTTGAAAGTTTCGATTTTAATTGAAAATTTTGGCTAAAATCATAAACATTTCGAGGTTACATCAACATTTTAGGCACTCAGGCGAATATTTTTCTCTAAAGTTTCAGTTAGAATTTGAATTATCTAAATTTTTTCTTAAAATTCTACTTGTAAAATCTAATTTCGAAAAAAAAGTTGAAGGGCAAATCGCAATGTTTTCGATTTTTCCAATCCACTCTGTATTCGTTCGATACAATGCGCCTTTCTTTAACAAAGGAATTAAACCTCGACAACTCCATTAGAAACGACGTCTCATCGTCCTAAATAATTAATCATTGTAAATAGCGGAATTCGAAATTAATTGAAGGACTTTCCGTAAATAAATATCGAATAAATAAAATTTACAGGTTCCTATTTACAAAGTTAATAATGCAGCTTCATAATCCATCAAAAATAAATAAATTTTGCCATAAAAAGCACCGTAAACAATGTTCTATTTGCATAATCGACGTGATATATAAAATCAATTTATAAATAAAACAAAAATAGCGTGCCAGTGCAAGGCTTTAAACATCAACCACATCAAAGTATATTTCGAAAGGATTCCATACATTTATCGAATATTTCCTCGTGTAATTAATACAATTAATTAATAGGATTTTACGAGCGCATCCCTCAAAATTCTGTTCAAAATTTCATAATTGCTATCGATTTCTAACAGTTAAGTTCTTTCATATTTTAACCAGAATATTTGACTATTTTATTACTTTCTGGATGGAAAAGATATCTTATGTATTAAATACAAAAATATCTGAAGCGCCAATTTGACATTTCCAGTCATTGTTCTACAAATGACAGCACTTCCAAGCATTTGGTCCTCGATTTAGGACGAGAACAATTTAAAGAAGCATTGTCTGGACTAGCATCAGGATATTTTTAATTGTATCTACTGCAAAGTCAGTGCAATTTCGAGAGAAATCATTACACTCTTCCTTAAAACACTGCAATTGCAAGGATTTGGTTAATTACGAAGCAAATAATTTCAAGAAACATTACCTGGACTACCAAGAGGATATTTGTAATCCTATTTACTGCAAGTCAAGGTCGCTTCAAGATAAACCGTCTGGAAGACAAAAAAGCTTTAAGAAGCGTTATGTTGACCTTCGCAGTAATTCTTCCCCAAAAGACGGCAGTTCCAAGATTTGATCGATTTAGATGTGGAGAATTTCAAAAAGCTGGAGTAATGTCAGGATAGGTTTACTCGTATTTACTACAAAATCAATGCAATTTCGAGAGAAACTACGAAGACAGAAGAGTCTCGAGAAGCGCCCTTTGCAGTCATTCTTTCTCAAATGATGACAGGTCCAACGATTTAATCGATTTATGGCGCGAGGAATTTCAAGAAGCATTATCTGAAGTAGCATCAGGATATGTTTGATCGTATTTATTGAAAAGTCAATGCAGTTTCGAAAAAAACTATCTGGAAACCAGAAGAGCTTCAAAAAGAGTAATTTTTTCCAGTCATTCTTTCTTCCACAAAAGACAGCACTTCCAAGCATTTGGTCATCGATTTAGGACGAGAACAATTTCAAAAAGCATTATCTGGACTAGCATCAGGATATTTTTAATTGTATTACTACTGCAATGCAATTTTAAGAGAAATCATTAAGAAGATAAAATAGCTTCAGGAAGCTCATTTTAACCTTTCTGTTCATTCTTCGTCAAAACACTTCAGTTGCTAGGATTTGGTCGATTTACGAAGCGAATAATTTCAAGAAGCATTACTGCACTAGCAACAGGATATTTGTAATCGTATTTACTGCAAGTCAAGGTCGTTTAAAGATAAACCGTCTGGAAGACAGAAAGGTTTCAGAAAACGTCATTTAGACCTGTCCAGTAATTCTTCCCCAAAAGACGATAGTTCCAAGATTTGATCGATTTAGATGTGGAGAATATCAAAAAGCTGGAGTAACGTCAGGATAGGTTTACTTGTATTTACCGCAAAATTAATGCAATTTCGGGAGAAGTTACGAGGTCAGAAGAGTCTCAAGAAGCGACCTTTCCAGTAATTTTTCCTTAAATGACGACAAGTCCAAGAATTTGATCAATATCAAAAAGCATTATCTGAAGTAGCATCAGGATATGTTTGATCGTATTTATTGCAAAGTCAATGCAGTTTTGAAAGAAACCATCTGGGAGATAGAAGAGCTTTAAGAAGAATCATTTTTCTGGTCATTCTTTCTTCCACAAAAGGCAGCACTTCCAAGCATTTGGTCATCGATTTAGGACGAGAACAATTTCAAGAAACATTAATCTTGACTAGCATCAGGATATTTTTAAATGTATCTCCGGCAATGCAATTTCAACAGATATCATTAAGGAGATAAAAGAATTTTAAAAAGCTCATTTAACCCTTTTGGGACCTTTTCCTCAAACCACTCCAGTTGCAAGGATTTGGTCGATTTACGAAGCGAATAACTTCAAGAAGCATTAACCGGACTAGCAGCAGGATATTTGTAATCGTATTTACTCCAAGTCAAGGTCGTTTCAAAATAAACCATGTAAGACAGAAAAGCTTTAAAAAACGTCATTTTGACCTGTCCAGTAATTGTTCCTCAAAAGATAATAGTTCCAAAATTTTGTCGATTTAGATGCGAAGAATTTCAAAAAGCTGGAGTAACGTCAGGTTTACTCTTATTTACTGCAAAATTAATGCAATTTCAAGAGAAACTGCGAAGACAGAAGAAGCGACCTTTCCAGGCATTCTTCCTCAAATGACGACAGGTTTAAGGGTTTAAGGGTATCTGAAGTAGCATCAGGATATGTTTGATCGTATTTATTGCAAAGTCAATGCAGTTTCGAAAGAAATAACCTGGGAGACAGAAGAGCTTCAAGAAGAATCTTTTTGCCAGTCATTCTTTCTTAAAAGAACAATTTCAAGGATTTCGTGGTGTTATAAAGCGAAGAATTTTATTATCTGGACTAGCATCGCATTTATTGAAAGGATAGTGGAGCACTAAAAGAAGACTATCTGAGAAACAGATGAGCTTTCAGAAGCATCATCGTTAAATGTCTACCTCCTATTTACTTTTAATAAAGCCAAACATTTGCGAGACAGCTTCAAGATGTATTGTCATTAGCAGCAACTGGTCAAAATTATTTCTTATTGATGAGTAAAAGAGTTATAAAGAATTGGGAAACAAAAGCATCATTTGACCTTTCTGTTTATCGTCCTCGAAACCAAAGTAGTCGCAATAATTTGATCAATCTAGGAAGTCAATATAAGCACTACTCGGGGCAGCAGCAAGATATGTTTACTTATTTTTGTGGACAAGGCAATGAGAAAGAAGACCAATTACGAGGATAGCCCAATGAACCCAAAAAGGATAGCCTAAGTGTTGGCCTAAAATATTTAGGCAACAATCTTCAAATTCAGAATCCAGATTGCAGAGACAGAAGGCCATTTAGGAAACGGGGCCTCCAAAAGCATTTATCGTTTCACAGGTTTTCTTATGTAGTAGAGTTAAAAATATGTGATCAGCGACAGGATCTTCACGTTACGGGCCAGGCTCCTAACCACGGAGCCATCGCCACCACTTCTCTCAATTCAACTCATTCATTTCACACAACCTAGTCTCGGTATCCGCTGTCTGTTACACTTAAAAGACAAATCAGTGTCAAGGATTTGGTCAATTTACAGAGAATTTCAAGAAGCGAAGGAGTAGTATTATGTCTTGCTGAAAAGGTGGTGGAGTTTAGAGAGAAGACCATCTGAGAAACAGAAGATCTTCAAAAAGCATCATCAACAATTTGCTACTCCTCGTATTTCGAAAGAAAAATGAGTTTTAATGAAGCCCACCAATTTGAGAGGCAATATAACTTTAAAATGCATCATCACTCTAATAACATGTGGCACAGCTATTTTGGGAGAAGGGGGGTGTTATGAAACGATGGGAAACAAAATAGACTATCTGGGTCATCATGATATTTTGCTGAACATATGGAGAAGCTTAAAGAAAGTTGATCGACAGCAATATCTTTAAGGGAAGACACCTGGACAGTCAAAAATTAATCTATATCATTGTGACTTTTGAGAGATATTTGGCTTAAAAAACGAATAAACTTCAAGAAATTAGACCAATAAAAGAGACTAACTTCAAGAAGCATGATCTACACCAATAATTTTAAAGATAAACCATCTAAGGAATAAAAGAGCTCATCAACAACGGACATTTTCTTTAAAAGAAGAAGACCCCAAGAAAGTAAAACATCAATGAAAGTAAATAATTATTTCAAGAAGCACGATCAACATCAATAGTTTTAAAAAGAGAACACCTGGGAAATACAAGAGCCACCACCATGCACCATTGTGACTTTTTATAGTCTTTTTGGTCAAAAGTCAGAGAAGCCCCAAGAACTTAGACCACTTAGAACTTTAGTACCTTTCAATGGACAATGATTGTGTACGTTTTGGTGTTTATATTGGGAGTTTCTCCCACTTGAAGCTGCCAAGTGATATAAGCTGATATGCTGCCGTTCTGTCGCTCAAATGATTTGTTTCAGTTCCTCTCTCTCTCTCTCTCAAGAAGGTTTAGTCAATAAGATATCTGCATTGTCGCGACCTCTAACGAAAATTTAGGAATCCCGTCCGTTTTCTTAGAAAAATTGCTTCACTTTTCCAAATATAACCCAAAATCGTTAAAGACTTTCGGATTTTTCTAGGTCTCTATATTTTTGTCTGTTTCATTCTTGAAGTTGTCTAGTTCAATCATTCAAAGAACGACGTATCAAAATGTATTGTTTTACCAATTTTGTGTATTTTGTTTTCCAGAAAATTAAGCTGGATTAAAAAAAGGCATATTTTGAAGCTCTTCTGCATCGCAAATAATTTAGATCCTTGGGGATCCTGACAACGAAAGCTTCCACGGCCAGAGTCAGTACAGGATATACTTCTTCCGGGATTGGACCGAGTCAAAGAACTACTAAAAGTGTTCGAAGTTTCGCCCACCATCGTAGGTGGCTTCTTCAGGAACAAAGAAAAGAAAAAATAAATGAAAAGAGGAATATGAGGGAATGTGCAAAAATGAAAGAATGAAAAGGCCAATTTCAAAACATCAGAGCTTCTGTTCTAAAGAAGAGTTTTGCCTCTGGTATGGTGGACATATTGAGTTACCGTGCTCTTCTGTCTAAGTTTTTTATCCTTTGTACCAATTTTCAATTGAGAAGAGTTTCGCCTCTGGTATGGTGGACATACTGAGTTACCGTACTCTGATGTTTTGAAATTGGCCTTTCCATTCTTTCATTTTTGCATATTCCCTCATATTCCTCTTTTCATTATTTTCTTTTCTTTGTTCCTGAAGAAGCCCCCTACGATGGTAGGCGAAACGTCGAACACTTTTAGTAGTTCTTTGACACGGTCCAATCCCGGAAGAAGTATATCCTGTACCTTGGGGATCCTCTATTATGCGTAAAATAATAATCCGGTGCTTTATAATTGAAGCTGTTTTCTTTGATGAAGACGTCCGACTTTCGAGAAACTTGATCAATTATCTTTTGGGTGTTATTTTGTTTAACTAAAACGCAAATACACCAGGAAAAAATTTTTTGAGTTAGTTCCCAGAATTTTGACATTTTTTTTTCGCCTTTAACTTCCACACTTCAACTTTTAACAAAAAATTTTGACTTTAAGCTAGAGTTTTCTAGAACTGAAATTCCTAATCTTTTCGCATTAGTTTCCAAGTTTCGACTTAACAAGTAGAAATTTAGAGTTTTCTTTTTAAATTTCAATTCTTTGACGGCATCAAATTCCTTATAAGCTGCGAAATTTTTTTCATATTAGTCGCAACATTTTGACTTGTTCTTGTAATTTCGATTTGATGTAATATCCTATTTTAAACTCGAAAATTGGACAAAATCGTTGCTTGTAGCTCTCAAATTTTACTCGAAATTTTTATTATTTTCCGGAAGTTTTGAAATTTTTTTGCCAAATTACAAGTTTAATTTTTTTTAAGTTTGGTGGTCCTTGGTTATCATCAAAAATTGAAATACAAAAATAAAGAAGAAGAAAGAAGTTAGATGATAGCTTGGCTATCGAAACGCGTTAGAGCAACCTTTGTTGTGTTTTTTAATCTTTCTTGGTTTCAGGGGACAAGATTTGTATTTTAGTTTTTACAAGTTTAATGTCAAAATATCTGGATTAAATTCAGTTCGAAAATAAAAGTATAAATTGTTAAAGACAAATGATAGTCAACATTTTTTCTTTATGAATTTTTCGAAAAAGAAAAACACTAAAATTTTAACGAAAATATCAAGTGATTGGAATAAATTGAAAATGAGTCAAATAGCTGAAACATTTGGAAAATTGCGCAAAAAGCATCGAACAAATTTTGAAATTTTTTATTAATATTTTAACTTTAAATCATGATTTACGTCTAATTCCAAAGTTTTGTGACTTTAATTTCCACATTACAACTTTTAGTTCAAAAATTTTAACAATAAAAAATTTTATCTTCAACTCACGATTTTATTTTGAAGAATTTTAGCTGAAAAATTCAAAATTTTTAAAGCCAAAAATGCGATATTATAGTAGCAATCTCGAGGAAAAATTAAATTACTGATATATTGATAAGCAGATTGCATGGAATGAAATGGTTGAAAATTTGGATAAATTCAAAATTAAAAAAAAATGAAATTTGAAATGAAATCAAAAATTTCAGAGCAAATTGAACTTTGAAAAAGAAGTAAAAATTTAAGAGAAATTTCGCTAATTTAAAAAAATTGGAGAATTTTTCGAATTTCCAAAAAAAATTAAGCACCATTCAAAATAACTCAAAAACAATGGAAAATTCATTAAAAAAACTCGCGAATGTAGAACTTTTATTACTCAGGCGGAGGTTGAGTTAGTATAGATCCAGTGGGTCCCAAAAATGAATGATTCACCATGATTCACCAGGCAGGTATTTTATTTAAAAATCTTGAAAGAAAAGCAGGCGCATCTTACGACAGTACGTACGCTAGATTGCAGCCACTGAATAAAATCCCATTTTAATCGCCCCCATTTGCATCCGAATGCCCCTGCGGAATGTGGGGCAAGCCGAACATGTGCGAGATAAAAAAAGAAATCGAAAAGCCATTCTGGAAGTCGGAATTGAATGTAGAAATGGAAGGTGGGGAGGTGGTTGTGGATCTGGTCTCGCGAGAGATGAAATAGATTCCTATTTTTCCGTGAGCTGGAGACATGAAACCTTCTTACTTCCGCTCCATCCAGTTTTCAATCAGGATTCAGGCTGAAATCAATACCGACTCCGGTGTGGCAGTCAAGCGCTTGGACGCCCGAGGCCTACTATCGGCCAAATCCGCTACTTAAAAATGTCGTCGGACGGTCCCCATGAAAATACGAAATACTTCACTGAATAAATTGAGTTTATTATCATAGTATCGACGACTAGTAGTTGTGCTAGCTATCGCCGGCTAAAGTTGCATTTTGAAACTAGATTATTCAATTAACAAGATTGGTATCCAGGGAGGGCCGATGACGATGACGGGTCGCCGTGTATGGTTTCAAACTAGATGCAGTAAAACTATTAAGCTCTGGATGCCATCAAGTTGCAAAGGGCAGGGTGCAGTAAAATAAACAGTAGATACATTTGCGAGCCGACGTAAATCCAGCTTCGACATGAAACCTTGAAAACCTCAGAGGCGCCATAACAGTCCCGCGTGCATAGAAAAGAGAGAAGTGCTTGCCGAGGGGCATGTTAAAGACGTCAAGCTGTGCCACCCTCTTACCACACTTAAACCAAGATCTTATCAGATCCGAAGCTCTTAAGGAAGTAAAGCCCCTTTTAATGTATTTGTTTATGGCATCCATGGGTCGTTAAAATTATTTTCATACTCAGTCACCCAGTGAGTCCTAGAAGACCAGACTAATCCTATTACTCCTTGCTAATATTAAAAATAAATTCAATGCGCACTGTATCACATAAGCCGAAATGAAATCTGCCCCCTTTTCAATAGCACATGACGTAAGTATTATTGTTACGAACGAATTGATTCTAATCGACCTAATGCAGTCGATTGTGTGCGATATGCGGAACGTACCCCCCCCCAATTATCGTGCATGTGTCGAATCTGCATCAAAAAACGGGTCGTTTTGTTTATTTCCCTTCCAGGCTCCTGATTGCGATCTGCATCAGAAACGGGTCATTCCGGAGCTAGTGATAAGCGGATGTGATTCAACGGGGCTTAAAAATTCCACACGGTTTTGTCACATTAGAAAGTGGTCAAGTTCGAAAAACGTTCGAAGGAAACGGCAATAAAAGTTGGATATTTCATAATAATATTTAGAACCGCTGCGGCGAAGTTTAAACAGCACTTAAAAGTTGTTAAGCCGTAAGTTATGTCATAACCTGCATTTTAATTTCCTACATCAAATACGCATTAAAAAGTCGATTCTTTAGGTCGATGTTGAATATCTATTATTGAAGTAGAACTTTCCATTGAAAGTATATTTATTGAGTGTAAACATCGTTATTGGGTAATTGTAGATTCAGATCATGAGGAGTTTACGAGCCCTAATTAATATATGGCCTTAAAATGCTTAAATATTTAACAGAACTTTCTCACATTTCCTGCTTCCATGTTATTTCTTTGAAGCTTAAGTGTTTTCAAGTAGTTTGATGTGTTACAATTCATCTTCTTTCAAAGAACAATTACTGGATTTGTCGTGGTATGGTTGCTTGAGTTCATCTGTCCTTCAGAAGCTTTCTCAAGTTCTTTTATCTCTCAATAAAATAAATAGAAGTGATTAAATAACTTCGAGATTTCGAGAGTGTGTTGAAATTGTTTGATCCCTTAGAGTTCATCCTCCTTTCAATGGAAGATGTCCCTAGTATGATTGGTTGGAGCTCTCTTCTAGGTCAAGTGATCATATCTCCCCTTCTTCATCTGTATTCCAAAAAAGTTGGCCTCTGGTATTTGACTAGTATGTCTTCAGTGAATTAGCCACTTAAAGTTGGCAGCTTTTCAAGGAGGAATGGTGGGCTTACGTTCAGGTAATACTAATTGAAGCAATCATGTCTTCAACTTGAAAGGATTCTTGGAGGCTTCTAATTTTTTCCAGCAGGAATAACAAGAGATGTATCTGATGATGTTTTTTACTAAGTTTTTAAATCTTCAAATGATTTAATAGCTTTAAGTTGGCACGATCCATTTTCGTTGGTGCTTCGTAAACATCCATGTTAATTTATTTATTTATTTATTTTTTTTTGGTGGAACTTCGTCCTTGGTTATCTTCAAAAATTGAAATACAAATCTTGTCCCCTGAAACTCAGAAAGATTCAAAAACACAACAAAGAGCAACCTTTGTTGTGTTTTTTAATCTTTCTTGGTTTCAGGGGACAAGATTTGTATTTCAATCCATGTTAAAAGACTAAATATCGATGTTGTTAAAGCACCAAACTTATGTTTGTAAGGAGAAAATATCGACCTTCGATTTTGGCCGTAAGGAACGTATTTTTCAGCTTGAAGACCTATCTGTTTGTTGCTTTCGTGCTTTTGCAGATATTGGCATCTAATAAATTAGACAAATATACCAACAGAAAAAAAATTAAAATGAATTTATAAACAGATTTAAATACAGTGTCTCAGTCAAAATGTCGTTAATTATAACCATGTATCCGGAAGGTTATGATGTTATTCTACCTTTTAAAAGAGAGGCAAATCAGTTCACAAATTCCTCATAACAAGGTGCTACTTATTGGCAACAAACCTTGTTTATGATTTCATAGGTAAACAGATGCTTATTACTTTAAGATGTGCAGAAATAAGGTAAATTAGCATGGTAATATCGTTGAATCTAATGCGTTTTACGGCGAATAATTAAAAATCTGTTTCCGTACATTAAATATTTTCATATTTTTAGTTTATTTTAATCAACTTTTCTGGTCAAAAACAAAACAAAAAGTCTAAAACATGAGTGATGTAAAAGGAAGGAAACAATTAACCAAAAATACAAAACTAAAACAGGGATTTAAAAAAAATAAATATGGACGCATCCACAAAATCAATGTTCAATGCTGAAACACTCGAATTATCCATTATATAGCTTTTGACACCTTTTCGGTAGTTAGCGGATATACAGATGGATACAGATGGTTGCATTTACTTTATTTGTAATAATTTCATTAGAAATTTTAGGTCAAAACCAGAAATCTCAAAAAAGGTTAAATTTTGAGGAGACGCAATTTAAAAAAAACTATTTCTATTTCTTCTCGACATTTCCTTTTAAACTCTCAGCTATATTGAACATTTCGATATTAAATAGCATTTTTCGATTTTGGAATTTGTTCACAAAATATTGAGCATAAAGTCAAAGGTTTTCTGACTATAGTCGATAAAATCTTTCAAGAAAAGATTGTCAAAATGAAAATTTGTAAAAAATTTAACAATGGTAGGTTCGAAATTTTTTAAACAAACCTCCAAACATGAGGAATTTCAAGTTTACTCTGAAAATTTCGAAAAGGGAAGACATTTTTTAATTAAAATTTCCATTACGAGTAAAAAATAGACACAAAGGTCGAAATAAAAAAAAATCCATACTTCAAGATTTAAATTAAAATTTTGGCATAAATAACTGAAAAATAGAGAAAAACAAAATGAAATTTTGAAACATTCCGACTGAATTAACAATTTTGGAAAAAATATGAATTTCGAGAAATTCCGATTTTTGGTTAAAGTTTAAAAAAAATTAAGAATATCAAATTGAAATTGAAGGAGTTAAGTAAAAATTCAAATTTCGAGAAACCACTAGAAATTAAATTTTTATTTATAAACATTTCGTCTTTTTGTGGTATCTTTTCCAAAAGTTTAAAAATAAAATTATAACATTTTTTACTTCATACTTAAAAGTACTTTAACGTCTTTAAAACCAAACTCTTGACTTTGGGATATATTTAGTATGAAGTGATTAAATTAAAACAATCAAAATATAAATTTTATTTCGAATTTCATCATTTTGTCCCGAAAAAGTGTAAATTTAAAAGTTTTAATTTAGTGCTTAAAATTTCTTGAATTTCCCATTTCTTCCTGAATAATTGTGAGTGTCAAGTCAAATGTTGTCGTTAAGTCGAAATTTAGAGACATTTCTAAATGGAAACTAAAATTTCGAAACTAAAATAAAAAGTTGGAAAAAAATTTGAAATTTCTGGAGTACCTGAATGAGTTTCTCAAAAATTTCAGGCAAAAAAAGTAGGACACTGCTACAATAATATTCAAAACTAAAATATATTTTTTGAATTCTGGAATTTTTTTAACAATTTCGACTTTTCCCGAAATTCAGTTTTTTTAAATTTAAATCCATTCATGCGGAAATAAAGTTTTAAATTTTTTGAGTTTTTTACATGAAATTGGACCTGAAGTCAAATTTTTTGACCGCAAATTAAACATAAGACCTTGTCCCTGAAATTGTGAGTATATAAGATTAAAATTCTCTTGATATTGTTGTGCGTTATCGGTTCAACAATTAAAACTTCGTGAATTGTAACCACTTTATTTCAAACTTATTTCGGAACACTACAATTATAATTCACCCTAACTATCAAACTATCTGGCTAACTAACTAACCAACTGACTAACTGAGTGAAAGAAAGACCACCGCGTATTTATACCCTTCCGCTTTTCTAAAACGGAATCCATACAGATAAAATTGAAATACAAATCTTGTCCCCTGAGATCAAGAAAGGTTAAAAAAAACAACAAAGGTTGCTCTAACGCGTTTCGATAGCCAAGCTGTCATCTTCAGAGAGATACTGTACTGTGTTTTTTAATCTTTCTTCGTTTCAGGGGACAAGATTTGTATTTCAATTTTTGAAGATAACTAAGGAACAGTCCCTTCCACCAAAATCATACAGATAAGATTATTGCTTGCAGAAACGCCTGGAGCGCTTATCTGCCTTATAATTCATTCTAGAGGCTGCTTCCCATTATCAAATCCTTCTAGAGAGTTCATTACACTAAACTAATACAAATGTTATAACTACATTTTGTTACACTGCCTCCCTCTTAAGACTGATAGTTCCGATCAGTTCAAATCAGTCACTTCGCCACTATACTTGCACAGTCTGTTGAGGTTACCACTTTCATCTTGATCCTGGGACTGCGCTGGATTCTGTATACCAAGTTGTTGATCCTCTTCAGCACTTTATGCGACCCTTCCCAAGATGGCGTAAACTTCGACAAAAATCCTTTCCTCCGCTGAGGGTTGTAAAGCGACACCAATTCGCCCTCACTGAAACTGCTATGGTTGGCGTTTACGTGATATCTTGTCTTCATCCGATCCATTGCCAAGTTGATCTTCGTCCGCACAAGGGCATATTTCTCCAATATCGCTTCCCTCAATCTATCTACGAAACCCATCGTCTCCCCGGGGGCCTCCCTTGGTGATTTAAACACCAAGTCACAAGGAAGCCCCAATTACTTCCCGAAGATCACTTTGCCGGAGTCTGACCCGTAGTTTCATGAATTGTCGCGCGATAGGTCATTAGAAACAGTGGTAGTTATTGATCCCAGTCTTTCTGATTCTTGAAAACGACCTTGAGAAGATGTTCCTCCAAGATCCTGTTAAATCTTTTCACCATTCCATCAGATCGTTGATGAAGATGTGCCGTTCGAGTTTTATTTATTCCAAGAAGACGGCACGCCTCTTGGAAGACCCCCGATTCGAAAGTAGTTAGTACCTTCCTTGGTCCGAGTGTAGTTTCAAGGAAACGACCAAATCGAAAGATGAGGTTGTCCATAAGAACCCTTGCACTGTGGTAGCTTCCCGGTTCAGGATGGCCCAAGCTTCAGGCCATTTACTGAAATAGTCCATGGTCCACCAGGAATGTACTTGTTTCCATCATCTGATGCTGGAAGATGGTCCCCCCACCTATTGACTTGCAATTCTCTCAAATGAAGCTCCTACATTATACTGCTTCAGAGTCCCTTTGGTTCTTGTACGAGTCCCCTTGGATGTGGAGCAGGTGACACATTTTCGATACCACCGCTCGACGTAATTCCTGCAGTTAACCCAGTAGAACCGTTTTCGAATCTTCTCCAGCGTCTTGTTCATCCCTAGATGTCCACCAGAAGTCCCATTGTGCACCTCCCACAAAACCCGTGGAATCTTCTCCTGAAGGTACCACTAACTGCAAGATGACACGCTTTCCATCCGCGCTTTTACACGCCTTCTTCAGCACCCCGTCCGTTACTTGAGGGATTTCCATTGGACCCACAGACCTTTGAGAGCTGGACTTCTGTCGGAAACTTCTTGCCATTCAGGTCTACCTCCAGCTTCAGACTATCTAGCTAACTAACTAACCATCTGATCAAGTGACTGATTTATTGATATTGAAAATATTTAAAAATTATATTTTACACATTGTGAGTTTTTTCTGACAACCCCTACATCTTTCTTAAAGTATAGGAAAATTGGGAAAATGTCGAGAGAAAGTGGAAATTTAGAAAAAAAATCACTTTTACAATTTTAAGACTAAAAGCAGAAACCTACCTAGAAAAAGTACAGATTTCTGAATATCAAACCCAAATTTTGGAAAAACACGTTTTAAATTCGAGGAAAAAGTTGAATTTACGAGAAAAAATTTGAAATTTGTAAAAGTTTCTGAAACCCCTTGAGCGGCATTTCAAAAATCTTTCTTATTTCGTGGCCTTACATCTTGAATGGAACCCACATCGTGGTGTTTCTGATTTCACCAGTTATGACAGAGATTGACGAGCTATTTAGTCTTCTTATCATAATAGCAGATAGAGAATATGAAAGACCCAAAAGCATCTAGTATAGGATTCTTAAAGGGCTAGTTAGGCAATGCTGCAGCAATCGTCAAGTTAAAAAATAGTTGCTGAACAGCAGAAAAAATTATCTATCTATTAGTCTACCCTACATCTTTCAAATGTCAGTTTCCGCAATGAGTTTTTTCACCTAACAATAAGTTTTAAACGCTTCTTAATAACATGTCATTAAGTTACCGCGATCCATCACCGACTTATATTCAGGAAGTTTTCAAAGCGATATTATCATACTTATTATGATTAAAATCTAAAGATTTCATTACGGCCTGTGCAGTTGCGGTGCTTGCATTCAGCGTGCTGTAATTAAATGCAAATTAGAAATGACATGGTTTACGATGCCAACCTAAGGATATAAAAGCGAAATCTTTATGGCAACGTGAAATCAGGCCAACCCTCGGTGAAGAGTTGAAATTGCAACTGTTATTATTATCGTCGAGAGCAAGCAAACAAGGTATGTTGATACAGCTAGATTTATTCAGACAGGCCTCATAACGAGATGTGATTATACATGTATCTCCGTGAAGGCGAGCTCTTTATTTTTCTCTTTTGGACCTTACACAATAGCCAGGCTACCTACCTGCAGCCTTCAGGCGACCGTTCGCATTATATTCATCTTGCCGCTGTTACGTCCTAATTTTTCCTCTTGTTTATTTTCTAAGTCATTTAAATATTTATGTACTTTGTCTAAAATAGATTCCGATCTTCGTGCTAGAAGCTTCTCTACTGCTCTCTTCTCCATAAAACCTCAGGAGTGGTTATACCATATAAGTAGTTGTACCATAAATTCTCTTACTGTCGTTGTTTCAAGTGAGTCAAACCAAATGTGTCGATACTTGTCGAGCAGAGTTTTCAAGAGGACACTTCCATTAAAGCAGGGATGAGCAACCCTTTTTTACAGCGGGCCAATTACAAGGCTAAAAATTTTGTGCGAGCCGCATGCGAGAAAAATATGAATGCTGGGGCGCTTGCTCCCCCTTCTTCATGCCTCAAACTGAAAATGTATAGGTATTCAATTGGCGGACTTCCCAATTCTTCAGAATTGATCCTTTCCTTCAGACATTTTTTTTTAAATTTCTATTTTTTTCTCAAATTTCGTATATTTTTTACAAAATTTGTCTTTTTCTTTTGAAATTGAATTAAAATTTCGCATTTATTCATAAAATTCAACTTTTTTCATTAAACACGACTATCAAAATTTCGAGCTTAAAAGTTCTTCGTTTTTTCTTCTAAAATTTCGCCATTTCTGGAAGTGTTACTATTTCTGAAAATTTCGATTTTTTCTGATTCTGAAAATTTCAGCTTTTTTATTAAAATTTGCCTTTTTCTCGAAATCTGGTAGATCTTCCAACAAAAAGGTATATTTTTTGGAAATATAAAATTTTTGTCAAAGGACAAAAAAATTTTGTCAAAGGACAAAAATTTCTTTGTAAACAACCCTTTTTAATCCAAAATTCTGAAACCTTCAAATGTTTGTCAAAATTTCGAGGTGTTATCACAATATTTGACATTTTCTGATGCCCGTTGAGGCAAGGTAGGGTACCTGTCTTCCCTCTACTCGAGGAATCCGGAGAAAATAACTAATCGGTTTTTTCTTAAAATTTGCTCTTTTTCTAAATTTCAATAAAATCTCTTCTTTTGGGTAAATTTCGAAATTTCGCTAGGATTAAAAGCTTTTCCCAAAATTTAGATCTTTTTTGCAAAAGTTCTTTCAGAATTCACAATATCGTCTTTTTCTCGGGGTTTTGTCTCTTTTTTTATTTCGACTTTTTTTTAAATTTGATTTTCTTTGGACAATTTTATGTCCATTTCAAAGTTTTCTCGAAATTTCGCTTTTTTCCGAATTCCGATATTTTTCTGAACATTTAGCTGAAAATTTCGATCTTTTAGATTCCGATTTTTTGAGAAATTTTGACTGGTTTCCTAAAGTTTGTCCTTTTCAGGAAATCTTGATTTTTATCTCAATATCCGATATTTCTGTACATTTTTTTCTTTTTCCTGGTAAATATGTCGTTTTTTTAAACTTTGAATTTTTCTAGAATGGTCTATTACCTAAAATTTGCCTGTTCCACAAAATTTGTCTTTCTTAAAATTTCGATTTTATTTTCAAAATCCTACTTTTTGAACCTTTTCAAAAAATGGTTTATTTATTTCAAACGTTTTGTCATTTTCTTAAATATCTGCCTTTTTCAATAAATTGACGACTTTTAGGATGAAATGGTTTTATGGTTCTGAAAATGTTCAGTTTTCTCTCTAAATTAGATCGAAATCTTAATAAAAATGTTGCGAAAAATACTTTTGGAGATTTCAAGAAAAACATTTCTTGTAAATTCAACATCTTTTACTGAATGTTTTTGAAAATTACGATTTTTCTTTCTCAAAATTGTTTTTTTTTGAAATTGCGTCTTTTTACAAAATTAGACCTTTGAAAATTTTGACTTTCTTTGAATTTTGAACATTTGTCAAGTTTTTGAGAAAGGTTGGGTTTTTATTTTCAATATGATTTATTGAAAATTTAAACTTTTCCAATTTCCCTCTTACAATTGGAACCTTCTTTTGGAAATTTGGGATATTTTCTGGAAAGTTCAATATTTTTCTGGAAATTGCAACGTAATTTTCAAAAATCGTAATTTTTTTTGAAGTCTTCTTTTTTCCTGAGTTTTTAAAAATTTTGTTCCCGATAATTTCAACTTCATTCATCTTATTCGCCAAATTTTAACTTCTATCTTTAAATTAGATTTTACTGTTTCTGGACATTTCCATTTAAAATTGAATTTTTTCTGAAGATTTAAACTTTTTCACAACATTCGTTTATTTTTCTTTTCAAATTAAATCGAAATTTTAAGAGAAATCTGGACAATCTGGGAAAAATATTTTTAGGAAATTTGGAGAAAAAGATTTCTTGAAAAATTTTCTAAAATATGACAAAATTGAAATAAAATAAAGATTCTGAGAGAATTATTTTTAAAAGTTGCATTTCTTTAACCTGAATTCAGTTTGTTCTGGAAATTACAACTTTTTCACAAAAATTTAGTTTTGGAAATTTCGTCTTTTCTAAATTTTCACTTTTTCGAAATTTCGACATTTCTTAAAGTTCTCTGAAAGGTTTCTTCTTAATATTGGGATTTTTTCGAAATTTTGACTTTAATTTGAAAATGCGATGTTCCCAGTTCCCAGTATTAAGTGAAAATACACATTACTAAGCCAGAAGGTTTTCTTTTTTGTACATGAGTTTTTTAGAATGATTGTTGTTGCCCCCTTAAAGAAAATCTTGCCTACGCTTATGTCCAAGATATTTCATGATTTGCATTGCGTGCCTGACTAATCGTGGAAATTTATTACAAATCATTTAGCTAATTTTACTAGAATTTTTGAATGTCCATATAGTGAAATTTTATGCTAAAATTGGTGTTGTTTTGTAAATTTAATAATTTCATTTGTGCTCATTTGGAACTGTTTCTATGTCGCATATTAAATGACTAAGAAAAATTATGGAAACTACGAACAGTTTCTTTGAATTGAAATATGTTAAATCTCGATTCAAATTGGTTTACTATGTTTTGAATTTCCTGGCCATATTTACTTCTATCTGAAGGAGTTTCTTTTCTCAAGCATGGAAAATGTTTAGTGTTTTTTGACAACATATGTTTCTTTCAAAAGTGCTTTTTTTTTCGCCAAATTGTTTGACATTTTCTTTTTCAAATTTTTTACGTAAAAGAGTAGAGCTTAGGCGGGCCACACAAAAACGTTAGGCATGTGGGCCGGGGCCGCGTCTTGCTCATTCCTGCTCTAGACTGATGTTTCCCTAAATTTAGATTTTTATTTTCTTAAAATGTCTTCCTTAAAAAAAATTAAAAAAAATAAAACTGTAACGATAGGTATTTTCCTTGATATTGACTTTTTCACAATAACGAAATTTGTTAGAAAAATCGAATTTTACAAGAAAAGTTGGGAAAGTTTAGGATAATTTAAATTGCAAAGCAAAACTACTTGATTAAAATCAAAATATTGGAAAAAAAGAAAAATTTAAAAGATTTGGCTTGGAATTCTAAGAAAAGGTTCAAATTTATACAACGAAAAATTCCCAAAATATCGAGTTACCTTCCTAAATTTTAACTTAAGTAACAACAGTTAAATCCGAATATTCCAATTTAGTCGAAAATTGGGAATTTTACATTCGAAATTCACTCGAACTTCAAAATTATTAGAAACAATACATTTTATAAAAAAAAATACCTTAATTTGGAAATTTGAAAATTCAAAATTCAGACAAAAAAAACCCCAAAATTGAGGGGGAAAATTTTAAACCCGAAAATGTAGCAGATTTTTATACGAAATTTCAGTTTTTAAGCTTGTTTGCTCGAATTTTAAATTCACTAAAAAAGCTTAGGGCAAAATGCAAATTTTACAAAAAAACTTCTAAATCTAAAAATTTTAGAGAAAAACCACCCACACGGAAAGTTTAAAATGAGAATTCTGGGAAGAAACTCGAAAATTTATTTATTTTTTTTCTCTAAATTTTGAACATTCAAAATGTCTGGAAGAATCTAAAGCTGTAGAAAAATATCAAAGAGTGGAAATTAAACTGGAAATTATGATTACTTTTATATTATTTTAGTTTTTTCTAACGTTGACTATTTCCTGAAATTCAGAGTTGCAGTTTCTATTTCTTTTTTCTCAAAATATTGACTTCAAACACCAAAATGGTGATTTTTTTTAACTTTATCTCCATACGTTTTGACTTTTCCAACGAAATGTCGACTTATAAAACCAAATGCTGAACTTGAAGTTTCGTTGTTATCTCTTTATAAATGCAGCTAGTTTTTTTCTAGAAATGTTAATTTTGATCTAAACATTTCGACTTATTCTTAATTTTGAAAGCTTAAATTAAATTTTAGTTTACTGATCGAAATTTCACGAAGGAATTCGAAAAAAAATCTTAAATTGATACGTTCGCATTACAAAATTAACGTTTCGTCAAAATTTCATGATTTATGAAGTGCTTCATCGAAGGCATAGTTTGAAAGATTGCGAAAAACTGGCTCGTAAAAAAATAAATTGAAAAGTTTGTAAAACGAAAAGACTTAGGTATTTTTCTCATAGGCCGAGGGCTCTTAGGTAGTTGCTTACATTGCATTGCCTATATGAATAATCCGACATGAATAGCCCAAACGTTTACAGGAATACGGATTTATCTTTTTTTCTCTTAGATTAATACAACTCAAATTGTTTGTAATTTTCCTCTAAAACTATCTCTTGAGTATTAACCACTTTATAAGAATTTGTGTTCAAAATATTCCATGTTAAAAAATTGAAATAAAAATCTTGTCTCCTGAAACCAATAAAGACAAGATTTGTAATTCAATTTTTGAAGATAACCAAGGACAGTCCGTTCCACCAAAAAAAAAAATTACATACTGTTCACGATTTTAGTAGTATACGCCGATTTTGTGCATTTTTTGTATATGTTGCAGTATTAATGATCCAATGGTTACCAACAAAATTACTCGTAAAACAAACACCGGCGCATCCACCACATTTTTGTCGGGGTTATTGTATGCGTTTTCTAACAGAAATCGGCACTTTAGCGATACATGGTCAATTTTAATTAACAAGACAATTCAGCACGATCAAAACCCCGGAGTATCCACCATTTTTGTTGCAGTCATAGACATTTTAATGATTTTTCGAAGATTTATTTTGGCGATAAAATTACATCATTGCATCCAGCGTTAATTTATGGAAATCCTTTTATACTTTTTCTAGTCAAATGATCAATGAGTCTTACCCAATAAATTTATTAGTGATTTCATCGCGGCTTGCCGTAAAGATTAGTATAAACAGTTTACGTCTTGCTTACAATGACACGGTTTTTTTATTTCAATCCTGCAGATGTTTCGATTTAACAAAGAGAAATAGTTCTGCTATTTATCACGGAGCGTAGATGTGTACACAAGCACTTAGAAATTCCCGCATATTCGTGATATCCACGCAACAATGCCCCGTCCAAAAGAAAGAGTGAAATTAGAAACGCGACACCGGAAGTATTCCCAGTTAGTAGCGTGATTTTTACAATGCAAAAACCCAAATAAAAGAAGCGTATAAAAATGCTGAACGTATAGGTTACAGTAATTCTGTACATACAAAGTGTAAGCTTGCGGTAATAACAGAGAGAGTATACGTGCGAGCGAAAGGAAAGCCTTCGTCGCTTCGAAACTTCTCGCTTAGCTCCCCGGCATCCGTCCCTCGCTGTGCCCCCGGCGAAACCCCGTCAGAGCTTTCCAACACTCTTCCAGCTTCCTCGCTCTTCGCCTCTCCAGTTTTTACAGCTTCCTTTTTATTTCGTTTTATATCTGCCACAAACTTTTTACATCTTTCCTAAACGTATCTTCGCCGTCATGCAATCATATTCAAATTAATAGCTGCAACCGCTTTTTAGACGATTTCACGCCGTTTTTTCATCGAGTTTGCAACGCAGGAAACGCTCTAATTTTAGGGGGTTAGTGGGAGATTCCGCCGCCACTTTTTCATTGAAATAGAACTAACAAAACGTAGGAAAGTAGATGATCGTCAGGATGTTAATTCAAGTATGATGTTTTATGATATTAATTCGAGTATCTCTCTGAAGATGTTAGGCTTGGCTATCGAAACGCATTAGAGCAACCTTTGTTGTGTTTTTTAATCTTTCTTTATTTCTGGGGACACGATTTGTATTTCAGTGTTAATTCGAGACAATGACTATGGTGGATGCGCTAGGTCAAGGTTTATAAATCGACCTCTGATCGATATTCCACTTTGGGGAATTTTAAATGTTCGAGAGATTTGAATAATCTTGGGTTTTCTCGTCGAAAACTTTAAGAAAAAAGCCCGATTTGACAAAGGTCGAACGAAATTAGAGCAAATTTAGGAAGGGGCTTTCGAACTAGATTGACATCCTGCGTGCCTCAATGCGAGCCAACGTTGATGAACGAAAAGGCGTCAACGTCAGTGGCCCGTGTAATAAAATGGAATGACGGACTGAGATTCTTACAAGGAAAAAGGAAAACGTCCTCGAAATTTGGGAAACTCGTGTTCGAGACAAATGAGGTCAGTTGATACAACATATTTCATAATTTAGGTAATTCATCGCTTGATTAATTTTTCGAACAGTAAATTTTTGCTGATTTTTTAAGCTGAATTTTCTTTTTCGTCCAGTTTTCCAGTATAAGCATTAAGTTTTTCAAACTTTTAATTTTATTTATCACAATCTTCATGTCAATTTTAACCTACATTTTTCCAATCGAATTATTAATCCAGTATAATTTTTACTTCAGCCTAAATTTACAAAAAAAGCAATTTTCTACAAAGAAATTTTCTCTATACATTCTTAGCCCAAATTTTTCTATTTAACTTGGGTCTTTAGCATTTATAATCAATATTTTCAATTTGAAATAACAGTTGCCACAATTGCAGCTTTCTTTATCATTATTTTTAAAGTCTATATTTCTTAGGATTGTATTTTTCTTTATCAAAATTATAATCTTGAAATTTATTGAAATCTCAACTTTCCCCATATTAGGTAACAAAATTTCCATCTCGAAACCGCAAAATTCGGAAAGTTGCAGAGTGACTTACGAACTTTAATAACATTTTATTTTTATGTATAAATTTAATATTTTTATAATAATTAAATCTTTTACTTGACTTTTTTTTCTTTATCGAATGTATATTAATTTAAATAAAACATTTGTCAAAATTTCGTTATCTTAATCAATATTTTCACTTTGAAGTATTTTACCAAAATTTCAGTGTCATTATTGTAATGTTAAAATTCAAAATTTAAACTTTTTCCTCTCAAGTCAAATTTTATATTTGTTTTATCTCATGTATCTAAGTTTTTCATATTAACGTTAAAATTGGATTATTTTTATCCAAATTTTATCTCTCAAGGTGAATTTTCAGGCTGCATCAAAGAATTTTTTATAAAGTCAATGTCAGACAAATTATCAATTTTATGCCGACATTTTCCGAATTTTTAAAGCTAAAGTTAAAATTTGTTTAAAGCGTAACTCTTTTTATCAAAAATTTACCATAAAATATAATGTATTTTAGATTCGAATCATCTTTATTGAAAATTCTACTTTGAAAATCAGTTTGTGTTAAAATTTTTTTATCGCACTTTCATGAAAAAAAAATATGATTTTTTTTTGGTGAACTTCTCCCACTCTATAATCTGCGGTTACACTTCGTTCAGAGATTGTCAAAGTTAAAGTATGATTTATTAAAAAACTAGGATATATCAGTGTTTCGTTCCTCTCTCTCTCCTCCCTTCGGTGTCATAGATTTTACTTTAAGATGATTTTTATTCATATTTTATTGGCTTCTTCTTCGCCAGTTACTCCTTTCACAGTTCTAAATTTTCAGTAAATTGAGAATTGTGAAAGGAGTAAGATGATTTTTGTCAAAATTTCAATTTTGCTCATTAAACATGTTATCTTTAGAATTTATCTTATTTCTTCTAAATTACTAAAAGTTAAAATCTGAATTTTCGCCCCCTCAAGACAAATTTTAAACTTTTTTCATTCAAATTTTCTAGATAAAGTGGGCGTCTTTAAATTTGAAAATTTTTCATCGAATGTCAACAAAATGTGTACAATTTTATTTCGTCAAAATTTGAATTTTTGATCTCTCAAGATAAACTGAAATATTCTTTCATTAGAATTTCCTAGTTATAATGAAACTTTGAAAATTCTAACTTTTTTATCAAAAACTTTCATTTATAATTTGGTCAAAAATTCACATTTAAACTATTAATTCCTCAAAATTATTAAATGTGGACATTTGAAATTTCGTCCTCTCAAGATGAATTTGAAACATCTTTCGTTCAAATTTTCTAGTTAAAGTGAAACTATTAAAATTTAAGCTTTGTTTGTCGAAAATTTGTATTTCAGATTTTGTCAGAATCTCAATCTTTTTTTATCAAAGTTTTTATTCCGAAGTCAAAGTTTAGTATTTTGATAATTTTGTGCTTTCAGTTGGTTCATTTAAAGTGTAAATTTCAGTTTCTTTTTATTAATTTTTAATCCAAATTTTTAGTAATATTTATTGATCGAAGTTACAGTTTGGTTCAGTTTAGGACAAAAAAAAACTAGTTTCGGTCATGGTTTCGGTTTCTGTTTTGCAAAGTTTGACGTAATGCAATTTGTAATATTTTGAATTTTTTTAAACTTCCGACCTTTTTTGAAGATTCAGAACTTTTCTTAAACGTTGACTTTCTCAAAAGAATGAAGTTTTTGAAAGTTTCGACTTTCTGGAAATTGTATAAAAGTATTTATTTTTTTTGAAAAATTTTATTTATTATGAAAATTTTGGCTTCAAAAATGTCGTGGTTTTTTAAATTTTTTAAAAGATATTTGCACGGTTGTAAATTTGAGTTTTCATTTTTAATACTACTTTTTGTAATTCGGAATTTTTAAAAGTGACTGCAATTTTTGACAATTTTGAAAATTTTGACGAATCAAATATTTCTACATTTCAAAATTTTATGAAAATTTTGACTTGAAAATTTAGTCTTTACCAATTTTTTTTTGGAAATTTTCACTTTTTTTAAAAATTTCGCCATTTCAAAATTTCCTCTTTTTTCAATTCAACTTTTTCTCAAAATCTTAAAATAAAAATTTGACTTTTTTCAAAATTTGGGCTTTTGTGTTAAATTCCAGGTTTTTAAAAAAATTTGGTTAGTTCAATATTTCCCCTTTTTTAACATTTTGATTTTTTTAATGAAAATGTCGAATTTTCTCGAGATTTCCACTTTATTAAAAATTCCAACTTTTTTAAAAAGCGTAGACATTTAAAAATTTCCAACTTTTTTAAATTCACATATTTTTTAAATTTTCGACTTTCGAAAGTTTTGACTTTTGGTGCCTTTTAAATATTTGGATCTTTTTTAAATATTTCTACCTTTTTTGAAAATTCGAATTTTGAATTTAACTTTCTCAAAAGGTTAAAGTTTTTAAAAGCTTTAACTTTATGAAAATTGTATTTGAAAATACTTATTTTTTTTTTGGAAATTTTTATTTATTATGAAAATTTTGGCTTTAAAAATTTCATGTTTTTGTCGAATTTTGTAAAATTGAGACTTTTTTCAAAATTTTGACTTGTTTTGAATATTTCAACTTTTAAAAAAAATATTTGCATTTTGTTAAATTTGTATTTTCTTTTCTAAAGTCTACTTTTTTAATTTGGAATTTTTTTAAAGTGGCTCTGAAATTTTTGTCATTTTTGAAAATTTTGACGTATAATAATAATTTTTGACTTTAAATTTCGACTCTTTTTAAATATATCTACATTTTAAAATTTGCACAAGTGTTTTATGAAAATTTTGACTCCAAAATTTATCCTTTATCAATTTTTTTTTCTAAATTTTCACTATTTTTAAAAATTTCGGCATTTCAAAATTTCCTCTCGTTTCAATTTCGCTTTTTGTATCAAAATTTTAACTTTTTCTCAAAATCTTGAAAATAAAAATTTGGACTTTTTTTTCGAAATTTTGGCTTTTTTTGTTAAATTCAAGGTTTTAAAACAATTTGGACATTTTAATATTTATTATTTTTTATCATTTTGATTTTTTTATAAAAATGTCGAGTTTTTCTCAAGAATTTCACTTTACTACAAATTTTAACATTTTTAAAAAACGTCGACAATTCAAAATTTCTACCTTTCTTAAATTCACATATTTATTAGATTTTCGACTTTCGAAAGTTTTGACTTGAGATTTAAATATTTCGATCTTTTTTTAATATTTCGAATTTTTTGAAAGTTAGGACCTTTTTTGAAAATTCGGAAACTTTTTTAAGCTTTGACTTTTTCAAAAGATAGAATTTTTTAAAAGTTAAATTTTCTGGAAATTGCATTTGGAAATATTTATTTTTTTGAAAATTTTTATTTATTTTGAAAATTTTAGCATTAAAAATTTAGTGTTTTTTCGAACCTTTTAAAACTAAGACTTTTTTCAAAATTTTGACTGGTTTTGAACATTTCGACTTAAAAAAAAAAATATTTGCTTCTTTGTAAATTTGAATTATTATCTTTAAATTCTATTTTTCGTAATTCGGAATTTTTCAGTGACTTCGAAATTTTTGACATTTTTGAAAATTTTGACGTATGACAACAATTTCTGACTTAAAATTTCGACTCTTTTTAAATATTTATACACTTCGAAATTTCCACAAGTATTTTATGAAAATTTTGACATAAAAATTTAGTCTTTATCGAATTTTTTTTTGTAAATTTTCACATTTTTAAACAATTTCGACCTTTCAAAATTTCCCCTTATTTCAATTCTGCTTTTGTACCAAAATTTCAACTTTTTCTCAAAATCTTAAAATAAAAATTTGGATTTTTTTTTGAAATTTTGGCTTTTTGTTAAATTTGAGCTTTTTTTAAAAAAACTGGACATTTCAAAATTTCTCCTTTTTTTCTCTTGATTTTTATTGGTGAAAATGTCGAGTTTTTCTCGAGATTTTTACTTCATTAAAAATTTTAAGTTTTTTCAAAAACATTTTCAAATTTGCACCTTTTTTAAATTTCTATTTTCATCAAATTTTCAACTTTATCGTAAACATTTTAACTTCAACTGTTTCTAGAAATTTTGGCTATGATTTTTTCCAAAAATTTCGACATTTCAAAATTTCTGTGTTTTTGGAATTCCAATTTTTATCAAAATTTCCACTTTTTCTCAAAGTTTTGACTTTTTAAAAATTTCGACTTTAAAATTTCTGAATGTTTGCAAATCATCACTTTTTGAAAATTTTGATTTTTAGGAAATTTCGGCTTTTTGAAAATTTCGACGTTTCAAAATTTATATTATTATTAAATTTTGACCTTTTTTTGTAAAAATTTTGACTTCAATATTTCGACTTTATCTCGAAATTTGGAGTTCTTTGTGAATTTAGAATTTAGTAAAAAGATTCGTCATTTTAAAAAGTCCACTTTTCTCAAATTGCAATTGATATTTTTTTTATAAAAAAGTGTGAATTTACAAAAAATGGGACTTTGCAATGTTGCAAGTTTCACAAAAGTCAATAAAATTTTTGACCTTTTCTCGAAAATTGTATTCACTTTTTTGAAAATTGTGGCATTTCAAAATCTCCACTTTATTCAAATTCGCACACATTTTTTAATGAAAACATAGACTTTTTCTTGAAATTTTTACTTCAAAATTTCCATTTTTTCAAATTTTGTGCTTTTTTAAAAATTTAGACCAAATGTTCTGTCGATTGCTTCTTGCAGGTTTTGCTTTACTGGATAAATTCCTTTTTTTTTGAAAATTTTTCCACACAATATTTCCTTCTCTCGCTTCCTATCTCTCTCTCTCTCTCTCTCTCTCTCTCTCTCTCTCTCTCTCTCTCTCTTACGCCCCCCTTTGTATTAAATTTTTACGAATTTTGTCCTTTTTTAAAAATTTAGGGCAAAAATGTCGATTTTTTCTTGCAGTTTCTACTTGATAAATTCTTATTTTTTTGAAAATTTTTCACCCAGTCTTTCCTCCTCTCCCTTTCTCTCCGTCTGTCTGTCTTTCTCGCTCTCGCTCTCTCTCTCTCTCTTTCTCTCTCTCTCTCTTTCTCTCTTAGTCCCTCTTTACTATTAATATTTTACAAATTTTGTCCTTTTTTGAAATGTGGACAAAAAATTTCGATTTTTACTTGCAGTTTCTGCTTTACTTGATAAATTCTTATTTTGTTGAAAATGATTCACGTAGTCTTTCCTTCTCTCTCTCTCTCTCTCTTTACATATATCACCTAATTATTTCATACCTATCGAAACTTTGTAGCTAAACGCTTCTTCCGATTGCAATGAAGACATGTGACATGTGATGTATGTACAGTTGTTGTGTCGCAGCTGTCGCATTACCTAATGATGTCTTTCACACTTTCACGTTGATAGACGATTCAAATAATTAAATTTCGGGCTGGCATTTGTGTTTACCATCAATTGTGCTTTTATATTAACTTTATTTTGCCAGCTTTGACGGAGTACTGTTCTCATATATCGTCGAGTTCAGTCCAAAACACTAGACTGGGTTGTCCCTTTTTTAATTACTTTCATGTGTGTTCGTAAAAACTGGGGATCTGGTTTTTGCTAGTGTAACTTCCTCAAGATCCATAGACGATCGAAAACAGCCAATTCATGTGTTTTGATACTTATGAAGATTTAAATTTTTAAGAGTGGAATTTGTTGCAGAGCAGGATTTTCCAAAATTTAATTTTCCCAACCATCTCTGTCAAGTTTTTTATTCTAACTTAAAGCTGACTGAAATGTGAACTTCTTTAACGCATTTTTTTTAAATTATAAAACAATAGTGCCAGTAAAGTTGGGGAAGCACCAAAATCTGATATACGGTTGCTTTGCCCCATCCTGCTTATTAGATCGACCATCGTTATCCTTTAAATTTGATGGGGGAGGTCGCATGTTACCGTCTCATATTTTGTGAAAATATGCATTTTAATGTCGATGCGAGGGCCTGTGTGTATGTTTGTAAGGTTGCCTGGAATCTATCTGACAAAGAATATCGTTGGCACAGGAAGTGGGAGCGCCCACCAATGTGATATCTGAAACTAACAGCCGAAATCGAACGCTTCCAGAATGTACGAGCTGAATAAATTTCACAAGATACGACGACTAGTCGGCCGTCCACCTCTCCTTAATTCTGGCGTAACAATGTAATTTTTCAAATATTAACGTGGAGTAACCTCCGTGGATTTTCCCATGTGTTAAGCTTTTACAACGACTGAAATATCCCATTACAGCGTATTTCGAAGGAATATAACGTTACATTAGAGTTTTATAATAACATTTATTTAACATCAATTATTAATAATTGTTTACTTTGTTTAGTATATCCGATGGGAATGAGTTTCCCATTTGGTATTGTCTGTTTTATAGCCCGAGTTGACAATTATTTATATTAAATGGGACAACAGATTCAGCAAATAGCAGCTGAAATAATAAATTGCATGTTTAACCGCAACAATTATAATCTGCAACGATCAATTTTCAAATTTTTTCATGGTACATGTGCCAGTTCTCCCCAAGTATATGTATTGGTAATTATATTGTTACTAGTTACTAGTTCGATAATAAACCTTGAGGATTTTTAAGCCTTGTTTAACAACAGAAAACTTATAAGTATGTCGTCGAATATCTAACTCACTTAGAGGCGAATCACATCTATTTATGTAGGTCCTCCGTTCCAGAATATTCGACTTTTAGAGAGGTCTGGAGCGGATACTTGTTTAATATGAGCTATTCCAGGTAAGACTCAGCTAACAACTGCCTGGAACGTTTAGTAAACTATAGAATTATATTTAAAAAGAAACCTAAACTACGATTACTAATAACTAATTCAACATTATAAAGTTCGTTGCAATGTCCTGTTTGCGTTATTTTGGTTATTAACTCATTTAGTTTGGGTTTATCCTATCATCTCTTTACGTTTCAAAAGCTTTCTTACCAACTTTGTGAAATTTCAATTAGGCACACAAAACAGAAAAAAAAAACATTTTGCTTAATACACCCGCACAACCAGTTTGCTAAACGATAAGAGCTTGTGTTGAACTTTACTGACATGGTTTTATTAGTTTTTGAATTGATTTCTACTTGTTTAATCAGTAACTCTTGTCTACAAGGGCCCAGACTTTTTAGTTCAACCTTAGTGCCATGGAGAACTAAAAAGAAATAAAGACAATAAAAGTCCAAACTTGATTATGTCTCACCCGTTGTACTCCCCACTGAGATATGACTGAATTCCATTGATTTTTTCCTATTACTATTATTATTTTATTATTATTAGTTTTTTTACCTATAAGTCTAATGTCTTAATTTGTTATCAGTTTATGTTACTAAGGGGATTTACTGTTGTAATGTCACTAAGAACACAGAAAATATAATATCTCGTGTACATGAAGCATATCGTTATACGCTTCAGACTATCGACAATCTAAAAATACAGGGCAATTAGCAGACTGCCTCGCTGACTTGCAATAACCATGTTCCATCCCTACTACTTTGCCACCTTCTCAGATGGATTTCAGTATGATGGACGTTACGCGTCTAAATGTGAGATTTTAGGCTCGTCCTAGGTCCTAGATGACAACTAACTGCGGCTTTTAAATTAGGCTCCGAGTACGAGAGGGTATTTACCGTTGTTTGTTGCTTTCTGATATATCTTTGATAACAAACTATTAATTATTAAACATATCAGAACATTCAATCGTACGTTTTACTGAAATTTCTTTATCAGAGTATAATTAATGATCATTATAGTCATCCGAACAAGGAATGCGTACTGGTGATTCCTAATTAGATAATAACAGGTTGAAAGAGTTTACCTTCGGTCCGTAAAATGTACGACAAAGTGCATTAATTGTGTGATAATCATACGCTAACAGCTGTCGGTATTCTTCTGTTTGCCTAATGCGTTATTGCGGTCATATTCAGGACAAATATTGACATCTGTCCTGATGCCCCTGCATATTTAAAGTGAGCTTTTATGCGAGCCATATCCATTAGCTGATCAAGATTAAACGATAAAACTTGTTCATGTTTATCTACTACAAAGAAGCAGTTCGGTTGGGGAATGAATTTCATAAGTACGACGCTTCTGAAATGGAGTAGGTTAAAGAAACACAAGAACATAAAGTTAACAAAGACGATACTGGCGTATAAAATATTTGTTTATAGCTTTGTTAATTGTGTTTGTTTCTTTCTATTTTTATCTATTTGCTTCTCTCACGAATGGGGGCGTTTTCAACTAACGTTTCTTTCTTTTTCAGAAAGAGAAGAGAGCAAGTTTTTGATTTGTTATCAAAAAAATATAACTTGAAATCATCTACAATGAAAACCAAACTTTAGTCTGTAATAATTGAGGGTTAACTCGTCTACTGAAGAACCAAAGCTTAATCCTTAAGGCATAGAAAATGGAGGCTTCTTCTCCCAAGAGCTAAGTTTTTCATCAGATGTATTAAACTTGTTCAATTCTTCTCCTCTTATTAAAAAAAGAAATAAAAATAGTAGAGATTTGCAACCAAAGAATTTTCACTTGAGAATAAAATCAGTGGAATTCAATCATATCTCACTTAGTCCTAATTCCGATCCAGTCAAAACTTAAAAAAATAAAGTGTAACCATTAAAAAGGATAATTTTAAATGAATTTTTTCTTAATACATTTTCTAGCAAAGAATGCAATATTTTTGAAGTAAAATTGCACAAATATTATAAAAATTGCAAGATTAACAAAAGCTTTCTCAAAATTTCGTTCCTTTCCACGAAAGCATACATAAAACTAATTTGGTAGCATCGTGTAACATTAGTTGAGTTTGTCGATTAGAAATAACAATAAATATAATATAACGCTAATAATTGTTCTATAAATATTCGGAAGAATCGATCGGTTCACTTTACTTCGTCGAGGGATTTATAAATGATAAAACAAAAACAGAAACAAAGAAAAGAAAATGCCATAGAAGAAGTAGGAAATAATAGATATAATAATAGAAAATAAAAAACAATAGATAAAAGTTAGATAAGAAATAGAAGTACAATAAGGGCTTTTTACAAAAATGACAACATAAATATAAACGAGGCATAGAAAATGGAATAAATTACTGAAATATTCCGGGAATTCTCTTCCACGAAGAAAATCCTGAAGTGAATCATTAAGTGAGTTAAAAGACAATTTCAGATAAATAAAATCCAATTATATTCCTTGAGGCAGGTTCACTATTTATTTTCTTTCAATTTATCCACTTTATTATCTATTTTTAGCGTCGGAATGTTCAAAAGTAATCGGTCATTACACACAGTTGTCTAATAAAACCGACAAAGCACCACTTACCACGTGTGTCTGTTTGGGACGACGAAGAGTTAAATATATTTAATTCACTTCACACGCTGCAAAGGAAACACATAATAAAATACGTGAAACACATCATTGTTGCGTCCAACGTCGTCCACAACACAACAACGTCCCGTAACATTCAAAACAATTCGACACGAACCGAGCCGTTTGTTTAAGGTCCGGTGTCTTCAGTCATCTAACGCACTTCATGAAAGCTAACAGCCAAACCAAACACTGAACCAGTCTGAAAGCTTCTAATTCTGCAGCCTACGTTATCGGAAGCTAACGAAGGTCAAACGCTCCTTCCCACTTTTGATTAGAATGAAGATTAAATGAAAGAGCGAGCGATAAGGGAACAAATATAGACGCACTAATTAAGTCATCTCAAAATATTTATTCATATATGAAAAAAATCATTGTTCTGTTTGAGTTTATTGGGCGATTAGATGAAGAGGTAAGTTAATTCAAGCTTGATCCATTTTTTCTGTACTTAACATCTCAGTGGAAAGTTTTGCACGAAAATTGGGAACCAGGTTTTCGTTTTTCTATTTCATAAGTTCAAAATTTTGAAAAAATATCCTTTAGAGGAAAAATTTCAAAATTATTAGAAAATTAGATCAGCCAAAAGAAGAAGCAACGAAAACAAAACATTTCTCAAAATCTCCACTTTAATATCAAAATTTTAACTTCTTGAACTTTTGAGAAAAAGAAACATATTATGAAGAGACCAAACGTGCTTCTTCCTAAGTGCTTAATTGGTGTCGGTGAAGAACCTGAGGATTTCTTTCAAAATTCTTCCGTTTAGAGCTTTGGAAGCATTTTCAGGTTTCCTGTATCAACATAGATTTGGAAGAAAGAATAAATTAGGAATAAATCAAATTTGCTTTTTTCGAAGCTCCACATTGATAGTCAAGGATCTAGAAATTGTTCAGTGACTTCAGATCTACAATTTGGAGCTTTGGAAGAATTTTAGATTTTCCAGAATCTCTGTTTTGAAACAAGAAACAGATTATGAAGGACCTAAATTTGCTTCTTCTTAACCTCTTGATTGATAGCGAAGAATCTGCCTTCAAATTCTCAATTTTGAGCTTTGGAAGAATTTTTAGATTCTTCAGCATTAGTATAGGCATTGGGAAGGAAAAATAGATTAAGAAGAAACCAAATCTTTTTCTTTCAAATCTGCAGATCGATAGGGAAAAATATAGGGATTCTTCCATGACTTCAAATCCTAAAGGAGCTTTGAAAGGATTTTTAGATTCTTCAGAATCAATATAGAGATTTGGTAGAAGAAACATATTATAGACAAACTAAATTTGCTTCTTGCAGAGCTTTAAATGGTAGTGAAATTTCGAATATTTTTCAAGGTATTCAGTTCCTTAGTTTGGAGCTTTGGAAGAATTTTCAGATACTTCAATATCAATATAAAGTTTTAAAAGAAGAAACAAATTTCAGCCAAACCAAATTTTCTTCTACGAGGCTCCAGATTGATATTGAAGGATCTAGGAATTCTTCAGGGCCTTCAAATCCTCAATTTTGAGCTTTGGAAGAATTTTCAGTTTCTTCAGTATCAGTGTAGGGTTTAGGAAGGAAAATCAGATTATGAAGAAAAAACCATTTTTTTTCAGAGCTCCAGATGGATAGGGAAGAATATAGGGATTCTTCAATAAACTTTGAATCCTAAAGGAGCCTTAAAAGGATTTTTAGATTCTTCCGAATCAGTGTAGGGATTTGATAGAAAAAACAGATTATAAACAAACTAAATTTGCTTCCTCCGGAGCTCTAGAGATAGTGAAGATTCTGTATATTTTTCAAGGCTTCAGTTCTTTAATTTGGAGGTTTGGAAGAATTTTCAGATACTTTCGTATCACTAAAAAAAATTTGAAAGATGAAACAGATTTCGGACAAATCAAATTTTCTCCTTCGAGGCTTCAGATGGATATTGAAGGATCAAGAAATTCTTCAGTGCCTTTAAATCCTCAATTTTGAGCTTTGGAAGAATTTTCAGTTTCTTCAGTATCAGTGTAGGGTTTGGGAAGGAAAAATAGATTATTAAGAAACCAAACCTTTTTCTTTCAGAGCTCCAGATGACTTAAAATCCTAAAGGAGCCTTAAAAGGATTTTTAGATTCTTCAGAATCAATACAGGGATTTGGTAGAAAAACAGATTATAAACAAACTAAATTTGCTTCCTTCAGAGCTCCAAATTGATAGTAAAGATTCTGAGTATTTTTTAAGGTCTTCAGTTCCTTAATTTGGAGCTTCGGAAGAATTTTCAGATACTTCCATATCACTAACAAATTTTGAAAGATGAAACAGATTTAGACAAATCAAATTTTCTCCTTCGAGGCTCCAGATTGATAGTGAAGGTTCCAGGAATTCTTCAGAGCCTTAAATTCTTAATTTGGCGCACTGAAAAGATTTTTAGATCCTTCAGAATCAATTTAGAGTTTTCGAAGAAGGAACAGAATATGAAGAAACTAAACTTGCTTCATCAAAAGCTCCATATTGGTAGTGAAGAATTTGAGGATTATTCAGTTTGTACCTTTGCAAGAATGTTTTGACATTTTTTAATCAAAATTTTTTGATATAAGAAACAGATTAAGAGGAAACTAAACCTATTTCTTCTAAAACTCCAGTTCCTCAGTTTACTTTGGAAGAATTTTCGGAATCTTCAGTATTAATGTAAAGTTTTGGAAGATGAAACAGAAACCAAATTTGCTTCTTTCCAAGCTTTATATTGATATCTAAGAATCGAAGGACTCTTCAATGCCTTCGAATCCTCAATTTGGAGCTTTTAAACTTTTAGCTTTTAGCCTAGCTTTTAAATTTTTAGATTCGTCAGAATCAATTTAAAATTTTGGAACAAGAAACAGATTAGGAAGAAATTTTTTCAACAGTTACTGATTGGTTTAAATAAGCTGAGAAATTGGCAATGTCTTCATATCCTCGACATGAAGCTTTGGGACAATTTTGACGCTCTTCAGAATCAATGAAAAGTTTTGGTAGAAGAAACAGATTATGAAGAAACTAAATTTGTTTCTTCCAACATTTTTCAGATTGGTAGTGAAGAATCTGACGATTTTTCAATATCCTCAGTTCAAGATCTTTAGTTGCTCAGTTTAGAGCTTTGGAAGAATTTTCAGATTCTTCAGTATCAATATATACTTTTGGAAGAAGAAACAAATTATGAAGGAACCGAATTTGCTTCTTTAGAAGCTCCAGATTGATAGTGAAACGTATAGAAGCTTTCCAATGCCCTAAAATCCTCAATTTAAAGCTTTTGAAGGATTTCCAGTGTTTTCAGAATCAACAGAATTTTCGAAGAAGAAACAATTTATGCAGAAACTAACTTCCTTTATTCAAATTGGTACTGAAGAATTTAAGGATTTTTCAAATCTTCAATTTGGGACTTTGGAAAAAGGTTTAGATTCTTCAGAATCAGCATATATTTTGAAAGGCGAAACAGGTTATGAATAAAATAAATTTGCTACTGCCGTAGCTTCAGATTGATAGCGAAGGATCTGACAATACTTTAATGCCTTCAGATACTCAATTTGAAGCTTTGGGATAGTTTTCAGATTATTCACTATCATTATAAAATTTTGGAAGAAGATATTATGAAGAAATTAGACTTGGCTCTTCTAATGGTGCAAATTGATAGCAAAGAGTATGAGGATTTTACAATGCCTTCGAATGTTCAGTTTGGAGTTTTGGAAGCTTTTTATAATTCTTCAGTATTAATATAGAGTTTTTGAAAAAGAAGCAATTTATAAAGAAAAGAAGAAACTAAATTTACATCTGCCAAAGCTCCAGATCGATTAATAGAGAAGAATCTGAGAATGCATTTTAATAAACATAAACAATTTTTAAAATTGTTTAAGTTCATTAAAATTTGTTTTTTGGAAATTAAAAATGACTGAAATGAATTACTACTTCAAAAATATTCAAAATTGAAAAGAATTTTTCACTATTTAATATGTGCTATTACGTAACGTTTGGAACATTATTAAAAAGCTATTAAGAACATAGCAATATTTATAAATATGTTCCAAAAATCAGGATTTTTGTAAAAAAGTACAATGATAATTTTTTGAATAAAAAAATTCGAATTTAAGTAGCTACAACAATGTTTAATAAAGCACTAGAAAATATATTTTAAATTAAAATAATTTGAAACATTTAAAATTCACATTTTTCTTTTAGGAAATTGTAAGAAGGAAAAATAAAATTATTAAGCACCCACTAACATGATGAATATTTTATGATTGTTAATTTCAATTATTTATTTAAGTGGCATCAAGCACAATGCTTTGGGATTTTGGGTTATAAAACAAATTTTTTTATCCTCATTTTAACGTTCCTTTCACCCTCTTGGAGGCTAAATCTTTCAATATTTTTTAACGTGTTTAAGTATTTCTTTCATAGAATTTCAAGCAAGGTTTAAAGTAATAAAACTTTTTTATAATTTTTAACATATCATATTTGACACCATTTCAACACCTTAGGGGTTGATTTTTCGAAATAATGCAAGTAAGTATGGGTCTATTTAACTATTTCGTGCATAGATTCTTTACACAAAGCTTTGGGTTACAAAAATTTTAAATGTTCGAATTTTGATGCACAGTTTCATCCTCTTTGGGTTCGAAGATTCCTGGTTAGTACTTTCTTTCCTGTTCCTACTTTCTTACTACATTACATAATAAATAACTCTATGAAGTTTGAAGCTCTTAGCATTATAGGCTGTGCATTGATATGTCAATCAGGAAATTGGCTGATTCTTTCATGGCTTCATTTTCCATTTCTTAGTTGTGATAAAACGTATAAATATTTCAAGTCTATCCTAGGTTAAGGTTAAGTAATTAATGATATAAGCTCAATAATTGGTCAATAACGGTGCTATTGATCATTTTTGTCCTGGTTAAATGTCATTATGTAATTATTACTGACGAGTTTTAATAACAACGAAATATTTGAGGTAGTTAACCGACTAATCGTAGCTAAAAGTTTTTAGAACGTTAGATCTTCGTTGCGTCGTAAGGGTCATACTGCCACTACACATACATACATACATACTTAATTTTTAGCATAGAGTGTACAGGTGGACAATAATACTACTCTTCAAATGACTTTGCAGTAGATTTTCCGAGTCAACAACACTGCACTGCTTATGCGAAAAGTTTCCGCGACACAGCTTTAGCCAAAGACATCCAGAAGAGGTAATGCAGCTGCTGCGTTGCCATTACTTCAAGATGTTTCCCTAACGTGCGAAATGAAGCATAAATATTCCGTGGGAGGTATCATTTCGATTACGTAAAAAAGAAACCAATAGAAATTCTCATATTTTACTATTTCATTCACAATATCACCCTACAAAATGTAAAACTTTTTTATCAAAATCTACAGAAAGGTTTGGTCCCAATAAACTAAAATCTTTTCGAAAATGTTCTTCATCTATACCTTACATCTACAAAAATTAAAAAACAAATTTTGTACCCTGAAACCAAGAAATATTAACAAACACAATAAAGGTTGCTCTCACGTACTTCGATTGCCAAGCTATCATCTTCAGAGATCAGTATCTCTCTGAAGATGATAGCTTGTCTATCGAAAATCTTTCTTGGTTTCAGGGGACAAGATTTGTATTTCAAATTTTTAAGATAACCAAGGACCAGTCCGTTCCACCAAAACTTTACATCTTAAAAACCTTAAGTTTAATATTGAATATCTCGACTTCAGCGCCGGCACGGTTCTTCTAATTTTGCAGGTGTTTAGACAGCATCGTTATTAAAATCTGTCAGAAAGTTAAAAAAAAACTATGAAAAAGCAATTGACCAGTGAAGTATCTTAGCAGATTTCCTCATAGCAGATAAAAATAAAATCTTCGGTCGCACATGAACGGTTTAAACGTTCTCAACTAGTGACGATGGAAGGTCTCGGAGGAATTTGGTGATGGTGTCGAATCGATACAAAGACCGGGTGGAGAGACAGGACGAACTTAACCGGGAACTAGCTTCCTCTATTTCCAACGTAACCCTCGATGGAACAAAAATAATAAATAGGGGGAGAAATATCGTGTAAAACTAATGGGATCCCATTTTGTAAAAATGACTAACATTTCCTTTGAAGTGTTTCGGTTGCCTTAGATCGAACTGCGGGAGAAATAAGGAAATAGTTAATTAAACAGCGGGCGCTTACGAATTAATTGTTCTGAATCTTTTATAACAATTGTGGGAATCATTACGGCCGGATCATCTGGTTTTAATTTGTCTGGAATCGAATCTGAAGGGAGGTTCCTTTTCCGTCAATGTGACACCCTCGTAACTATCGGATTATTATTGAAATAGTCAAGTCACTAGTAACTTGATGAAACATGTTGGAATGACATATTCGCTTTTGGTTATCCTTTGAAAGAGGTTATTAAACGTCCATACACCAGAGGATTAGTCGACGAATTGTATATGGAACATGGTAAATCGGCGGAATTAACTTTGTGTTAATTGACAGGGCCGAGCCACAGACGAATCGGCAGTCTTTACCTTGTACAGACCAAATATGTCAGTTAGTGACTGTTAAAGGTTTTGATTCCTTCTGAGTTTGACATCTTTCACTAAACAATGGCAGATAACACCAGCTAAATCTCGGGTGCAGGCAAACATATCGCAAGCTGAGTCAAATTCGTACAAAAGTGACGAGTATAGCCCAGTAACATGAAGTTTTTAAATGACGGATTTAATTGGAGGTTATAATATGTGTACAGATATGTTAGTGGAAAGCATCATATTTGGTATGTAACTAGCCAAGGGCACAGATATATCTTTACGGATTAAATCCGTAGGTCAGATTCATTCGTCTATAGCTGGCTATTAATTGTCTAACTGGTTTTTAGCGATTGGTCCCTTATTAAAGACAATTGTTTGAAACTACTGAAATATTATAAAATTAAGTTTGAAGTTTTAAATTATATCAGATAATTAGAGACATTTTTGGGGTTCTGTACCTTAAAAGAAAATATCCGAGCCATTATAATTACATTAATTATTCCTATAGATCGTGTTAGTCATTATGAATGCATGCTTCTTCTTTGAGGCACTTTGTGATATTCAAATTATGACAGTTGTCAGTTCCATAAATTAAAATTGTAATTCATTCATTTAATTTAACAATTATTACATGGATGTCAATACTTATTTGGTATTCAGCCCAAATTATGCGACCCCTACTCCCTCTTCGTACACCTTTTCGATACTGACTGTCGAGCTACTTTGCGATAGATTGAAATTTTGGGCATCCACCTTTCATTGTTAATTTATTTCAAGGGATCAAATTGTTTTACTCTTTTTGAGAAAATACCGGTGTGCTCTCAGCTCTTGTAAGAGTCCATTGTAGAGCATCATCAATAAAGTAAAATTACAGAATTTTGAGGTAAAAATCAGATCATATCAAGGAATTGTGTTAAATGTTCCATAATGAAGGTATTTGTAAGGTTTAACATATCTCGGCGCATGTCACGCCGAGGGCTCTTATATTTAATAAATACAATGCAGCCCATAATACAAAAAATTATCTTTAGTTACATCGTACGTAACTTGGTTGTAATGTTACGGATCTATGAGATGTTCTTCTTTTTATGTTTTGGACTTTCTTCCACTAAGAGCCATACATGTATTAAACTCATCTAATATTCATTTCACTCAACTCTTGCTCTAATTATATTTTAAAACGTCAACTAAGCTGTCGAGTTTCATTGGAGAAACTCGCGAAGCAACGCATTGGAAGTGTCTCTCTGAACGAGTTAGTTTGCCATAAAGAGAGTCGCTAACAGGTAGCACAATCATATAAAAACGAACAATAGAGTTGAAACTTTAACAATTGTAAGCTCCCAACAGCTGAATAACAATCCTGCAAACGGGAACTATATGTGTGAAACTACTATTCGGCCGAAATTGTTTACAGTTTTGACATTGTTATTTATGATGCGTCGACAAAGGTATTTCGAATTTCAACATAACACGTTGTTTTGGGACAAAACTGCATTGACTTGGATGTGTTACGAACCATTAACAAGGAATTGGCTCTAGAAGAAAGGAGAATAAATAGATCAATATCTACATAATTCTGGTTGCCCAACTCTTCTCTAACAACAGAAAAAGACAACAAATTAGTAGGTTCACTGATCTAATAGTAAAATTATTTTATGACATTGTAATCGTACGAAGCAAGTTGCGAAAAAGTGGACTTTCAATCGTCTGAAGAATTTTTTTTTAGGGAGGCATCTACCGGGCTGGTTTGAACCGGTGGAGAAACATAACCACCTGCAGGCAAGCAAGACTGCTGATGGATAAACCCTTGCAATCAAGGGCTGAAGCACTTATTGCAATGAATGAAAGCATACTGAGTAAAGCACTAGGTCTGCTCACTAGCCACAGGAACTTTAAAGGACATCTGGTTAAACTCAACCTAGCAGAAAGCGACCGATGTCGACTGTGTGGGACTGAAAAGAAAACAAGTTTACACATTGTGTATGCTTGTCCAAACCTTGCCAAATACAGATATAATCTAACTGGCCAAAGAAACATTAGGACTAGAAGATCTGGAAGGAAAGAGTGTAGGTCAGATGCTGAGCCTGGCTCTAAAACCCGGGATATATAATGCTTACTGAGGCTCGAACAAACTTGTGGAAGTTACAAAGGATTTGGAATCTAGGTGACAGGCCCTATAATGGCCCCCACAAAAGGAAATAAAACAAAAATATATAGGCAAAGGATTTCGTCAGATCAGGAGAAACTTAGCAACCAAAAAATGTGGCAAATGCCCTAAAAAGTGTGTAGCAAAAAAGAACAGAATAAATGATTCTATAAGTTTCAGAAATACAATCAGGATGTATGGTGTGGTGATTATAAGTACTTAATAGTAGTGATGTAATTTTCATTCTTGGATTATGTTGCATCATAGCCAACATCCATTAAATATAAGCGCCCTCGGCGTGACATATGTTTAGGTATGTTAAACTTAAGAAATAATTTTGATAGAACGGACGGGTCCTTAGTTATCTAAAAAATGGATATACGAATCTTTTTTTGGTCTAACGGACTGGTCGTTGGTTATCTTCAAAACTGAAACACAAATTTTGTCCCCTGAAACCAAGAAAGATTAAAAAAACACAACAAAGTTGCTCTAATCTTTGTTGTGTTTTTTAATCTGTCTTGGTTTCAGGGGACAAGATTTGTAGTGAAATACAAATACAAAACAAAATTTGTATTACACTACGAATCCTTTCCCCCGATACAAAGAAAGTTTAAGAAATACAACAACACTCTGAGAGTAAGTGATGTTGTGTTTTCCAATCTTGCTTGGTTTCAGGGAACAAGATTTATCTATCAATTTTTTAACAAATAATGTCGAAACATTGGAACGAGCCAAAAGTTGAAAACAACTTTTAGCACATTCGACTGTTTTATTAAAGAACATTTAACTGATAACTTCTAAAAATATTCTCTAAATCAAGAGATAGAAAACAGAAGGATCCAAATACTACTCCAGAGGTAAGGAGAAGAAATATAACTTTTTTAGTTATCTCTTTTCAGAAGATCTTCAATCTACTATGAGACTGATGAAATACTATCGTTTTTATTTTTTTGAGAATGACTTTGGCTTACCAAGAAACTGCTAGGTAAAATGTATATTCAAATCAGTATCATTCACAAAATTTTAAGACTCAAGCTTAGAATCTTTATTCATTTTCAGGCAAAAACTATATAAAATTAAGACTGAAATCCCTAACATTTCTGTAAGAGAGTTGGGAAACGTCTCTTATTGTTTGCATTACAAAGCAAACTTAATTTCAACCGTAGATTTACAGTTATAGTCGATAGAGCGCTTTTAATAATAACCGGACTATTAATAGAGGTCGAAATTGGGGAGGAATCACCATCATTCGAGTAGAAGTTTTAGTTTATTAGTTCGATAATTTTACCCGATAAATAATGGAACAGGCTAATTCTGTTATTTTCGTCTGCATTATTAAGCTAATAGAGAGCCTACAAGTTATATTTGGTAAAATGCGATCAACATGCCAACCCTTTTCAACGCAATTTCTATCGATATCAAGAGGTGAAAACGTTCTTTAAACAAATTAGGAATTATTAATAGTGACGCATTGACTAATTTTCCTCTGTGTCGAATTTTATCGACTCAATTCGGTTCCATTTGTAAAAAACTATGAAATACGTTACAGTTTTTCATATACAGGCTAAACCAAATTTGATTTCCACTGTAGGGATCTTGAAAACTATTAGAGATACAAGGAAGCTTAGGTGGACAAAGTAGTAGATAATTGAATACCCAACACTATTCCGTTAAGAAGACAATTGAATTCCAATTTGTCTTAATTTCATTTTCATTTACAAAAAACTGAAAGTCGCCATTTTTAAAAATCAACTGTAACTTGGTTATTCGAAATCCGATCTAAGAAAATAAAAAATCATCGGAAGTTGTTTTTAAAGCCTTTTCATTGATGTGTACTTTAAGATTTCTTGATATAAATTATTTTCGAGAAAATTATGTCAAATTAATTATCTCTTGTGGTTGCCATATTAAATTTTATCATTTTCGAATTCAGTATATTTTCCTGATTATTTTAATATATGACGTGCCATACTACAAACGTGCTTATAGCCAAAATTTTGAAAAAGATCGGAATTTGCAAAAAAGTAGAAATTTTGAAGAAAGATTAATATTTTTAAAAAAATTAAAATTTTGAAGAAAAAGGAAGTGTTGAGACATTCAAATAAAGTTGAAATTTAAAAAAAGTTTGAATTTCAAGGTAATCCAAATTTTGAATAAAATAGGAACTTTCCAATAAATTGTCATATTTACAAAAAAAAAATGAAATTTTCGAAAAAAGCCGAAACTTTCAAAACTCGGTTCTTCAAGAAAGTGCCAACATTTTGAAAATAAATTGAAAATTTAAAAAATGTCGAAAATTCGATAGTTAAAATTTTGAAATAAACATCGATATTTAAAAGAACCGTGAAAACTCCAATAAAAGTCAAAATTTTTAAAAAAGTCGAAATTATTTAAAAAAATCAGAATTGTTAAAAAAGTAAAATTTTAAAAAATATAAAATCTTCAAAGAATTCGAAACTTTCCTAAAAAAATCGAGATTCTTTAAAAAGTACAATTAAAAAAACTGACATTCCCAAAGATAGTTACAATTTCAAGTTAAAGACGAAATTAAAAAGATCGGAAATTTACAAGTTAAAATTTTGAAAAAAGCCTAACCTGTCAAATTGCAAGTTTCAGAAAAGTCGACATTTATAAAAAAAATCGAGATTTTCAGAAGATTCTAAATTTTGCAAAAGTGGAAATCACAAATTTTAACCTCAAATCTACGACATTTGAAATTTTTTGTTATAAATTTTAATTTTTTCCCAAATCTCTACTTTTTACTTAATATAATAAGTTTAAAACGAAATTATTTCTCTTTCATAAAATTACAGTTATTTATTATTATTATTTATTCTTTTTTAATTCGGTGTCTCGAATTCTCGCCTCAAAAAAATCAGTTTAAACCTTTGTTACTCTTTTCTAAATTTTTATTTTAGACTCGAAATGAACCAGACTTTTTCTGAGGAATGCGACTTGATATGAATATTTTGACTTTAATTTAAAAATTTTGAAAGTTCACCTATTTTGCAAAAATTTGGAAACTTTAAATCTCTTGTTATACCGAGTGTCTTTTTTAGTTGGGAGGTTACTTTATATAGAATATTATTTATTACAAAGGCAAACTGACTTTGTCAATGGGGCTATCTGGGGCTAAACTACCTTTTAAAAATATTTTCAACATCCTCCTACTTCCGGTTATATCGGAAGTAGACATCAACTTTCTTATTTTAAATAGAAACTCCCATATTTTATATTTTATTTGGATTTTATTTAAAAAATAAGGTGAGTTTATGTATACATGTTTATTGCTACCTTTGATAGTTTTAAAGATATTTTAAATTTTCCAAAAATAAATGACAGAAAAGAGGGTTAATTTGACTCTTTGTATCTTTTTTATTATTTGCAGAAAAAAATAGAAATTTGGGCTAAAATCATGGAATATTATGGAGACATAATTAGATTTTACATTTATTATACAGGGTGCTGGAAATTTTATGATCTTTATTGTGTTTGTTTTATTCAAAAAATGTGTTTTTTTTAAATAGGAACAATATGTTTTTTAATCATTTTTGTATTCTTTACATAAAAAAAGAAAAAAGTAATATTACTTATAATTCAAAATTTTACATCATTACAGAGAAATTTTACATAAATCTCAAAATAAAAAAATCAAACATCTTTTTTTTTCTAGTAGGAAATTAACTGTAGGCAATAAAAGCTTAAAGAATTAATCGTAATAAGTAACAGGAAAATAAAATAATTGACAAAAAGTTTACAACAAGAACAACAATGAAGGTCTTCTGTTTCAATACATTTAAAGGCATATTTTAAGATTTCGAATTGACCAACCGTTTTAAGCACATCCCGTTGTTCCTAACAATATTCCTGTCATACAGTAGTCGTTGCAAAAAAGTGCTTCTTAACAGTTTGTCCATAGAAGAATTCTAGTGGTGGTTTATCTTGGCGCCGCGACGACCACGCGTGCGGACTATCGTTCGTAATAAACTGGGTTTCAAACAAATAGACGAGAAAGTCATTGTCTATTTTACCGTTATGAGTTCCATAGTATTAATCAAATGTACATTTGTATATTTTCCAAATATGGCTTAATATCTCTTCATCATCAACATATCATTGCAAAATATTTTTGAATACTTTCGCCAAAGAAAAAATTACGATTTATTTGTGATTAAAAAATCATTAAATAATTTCTATTTCCATTTTCATTATAAAATTAGCGCTTACAAATCCCGAGTTCTAATCTAACAGCATAACAGCTAAAAGGATGGATATTTTTGAACATGTATTGTTGATTTTCTTTACTCCAAAAATGAGATATCTACTTTACAAACTATTTTTAGGGAACTTAAATTCGTGGCTCCATAAATATTTTTTAATAAGTATTCTAACAATTTACCAATGTTATAACTTTTTCAAAAAATTCTTGGTTTGAACTTAAAATTGGTTATTTTTAAAAAAAATTCAATATTTATATTCGAATTTTTTAGAATATATTGGGTTCTTTCCCCAAATTGTGATTTTTTTTTAAATTACGATTTTCACGAATGTTTGGGTGAAATATTTTAAAATTTTGATAGTATCTCGGGCTTTATACATATTTTCAAGTTCCTATATTAAACCTTTAATGTTTTAGCTAAAATTCGAAATTTCTGGAAACTTCTATTTTATAAAGTTTGAGCTGTTCTTAAAATTTCGACTTTGTTTTGAACAGTTCCAGTTGATGAAATTTTCTATTATTTTTCCTTAATTTGGTTGTTGTCAAACTACTGTCATTTCCCTTTGATTTTTATTTCGAAATTTCGGTTTTGTTCTTGAAATTGTGGGCAAAAATATTAGTATTTTTTAATCTTGCGGATTTCTTGAAATTTTCACTTTTTCTCAAAATTCTGCTTTAAAGTTAAAATTATTACTTTTAGTTCCCTTCCAAAAGAAACACTTTTGTTTTTTAAATTTCCAGGTTTTTTTAACTGTGATATGTTGCTGAAAAGTACTAGTTTAATTAAATTTATTGTAGTTAGTTAACCTCGAAATTTGGAGACATTTTTATTTTACTTTTTTACCGAAATTCTACTTTAAAATTGAATTTCTTCTTTTTATCCAACATCTTCATTTTTTTCTATAATTTGGAGTCTAATATCAAAAATAAAGGAAATCAAAGTTTTAAATTTTGGAAACAAATTTAAATTTTTTTTTAATTTTGAAGTTTTTTGAAAAAATGCAAATTTGAACATGAAATGCATTATCTGTTTTCTAAGACATTTTAAAAATACTTTTTTACTGGAAAGTTTGACTTCAAATTGAAATTAGGACATTTTCCTCGAAATTTTGCATCTACTATCAAATTTAGAACAAAAGTTTCGAAATTCTCGAAATTCGTAAAAATAAATTTTTTATAAATCTGAAGAAAATTAAGAAAACTACAACAAATTTGTAGCATGGTTTTCTATAAAAATTGCATTCAAAAAATCTTTAAAATTTAAATATGATTAGTTTTAGATATAACCCATGTGTTGTGAAAAAATGGTAAGAACATTAAGGAAAAATTGCCTAAATTTCAACTTAGTTGCTTCCGGATTAAAAATAAAACCAAAACATAAAATGTTTTCAAGCCACTATTATCAATTTTGTTTTTTACAATACTTACGTTACCGTAAACCAGGCTTACTTTGACCAATTTTTTGTGACTAACTTTCTTATTGGTTTTTTTTTGAGCTCAGGCCACTCACAAAGGGCAACCCTATTGTGCCTTCAGAGCACCGCGAGTAGGGTGTGGAAACAAAAATAGATGGCAATGGCCTTCTTAAACAAGGATAGGTTGTAATTTTTGGGAAAAATTACGTTCGGTAACTAATTCCGTAGTTTAGAAATTCTATAGAAAAAAGAGTCTCCATAGATAGAAGTCCTCACTGCTTCAAGCTCCACCACACAGGAATTTGTTGTATCTGACTACTTTGTACGCCTTAAAAACCTTACCCTTGGAGAAATCAATTCCATTAGTTCCTGCGAGCACTTCCACGAAAGTACTTGTAGAAAAGAGGTAAGTTACTAACCACCTGCCTGTGTTCTAGGGTTTCGAGAGAATCGGTCAAACTCTTGTCATCAATTAGCCAAATGCTCTTCTTCGAGTTGAATCCAAAGGAGCCAAAGTGTTGGGGCAGAACTCCAAACATAAGAATAGTATTCTAGTGTTGGCCTAACTTGAGTTTTATATAAAATGAGCAGCTGATGAGATAAGAAGTAGTTTTTAGCCCTAGAAAGAAAACTTAGCTTCTGAGAAGCAAATTTGGCAATGGCGCGCACATGTACGTCCCAAGAGAAGTTAGTGCTCGCATTTACTCCTATGATAGGCAGATTAAATTCCGAGGATTTTACCGTCCATGAGTATGTTTGTTGCATTATCCCTTGCTATTTTCTTAGAGAAAACCACAGCCTGAATTTTTGAGGCGTTGCAGTCGACCAGATTTTTCTTACGCCATTCCAGAACGGTTTCGATATCCCGATTAATCATCTGTATCTGCTGCTCCCTTAGCCGACTTGACGCAGCGACGGAAAAGGTTTGTTGGAGAAAAAAGGATAATACCAGGCTACTATCATCTGCGTAGCTGAATATCAAATTGGAAATTGAATAAGAGATCGTTTATGTGTAACAGAAACAGAGTAGGAGACAGGACAGACCCCTAAAGCACACTTGCATTATTCGCAAATATCTCTGATGAAATGCCATCAACGATGAAGCTATCTATCAGCGAGAAAACTGGATATCAAATGACAAAGTCCAGGAGGAAGATCATAAGATATTAATTTGGCGAGAAGAGATCAGTGCCAGACTCTGTCGAAGGCCTTTGAGATATCCAATGCCACAATCCTAGCCTCACCGTGTTTTTCCATAGCTGGGTTACAGATATGAGTAACGCATGCCAGCAGATCGCCAGTTGAGAGTTGTTGCCTGAAACCGTGTTGTCTGTCTGAGATGATTCTACTCTCCTCCAGATATTTGAGAATCTCTATGTTGATAACCTTTTCTGTCACTTTACATATAACAGGCAACAAAGATATAGGGCGATAGTTTTTAGTCAGATTCCTTTTTCCCTTTTTTTGGTATAAGCTGCACCCTAGCAGGTTTCCAGATGTTAGGGAATACACCATTGGTTTTTTGAGTGTCACAAAAATGAAAAAATATGTATGCATTACATTAGCTAATAGTCATTAAAAACATTGATGTAACCGATTTACCGACTTTTTGAAAATAAACTGAGATTTTGACCTTTGAAAATAGGGACAATGTTTGCTTGTTAAAAGAAATCTTGTTTTTATTGACACAAAATTTAAATATCTTTTTACTTAGGTCATGGTCAAGACTTACTACTCTTTTTCATTCACTCATGCAGTTTATAGTTACAAAATCTCCAGATTTCTACGACTGTAAAACGGTTTTCGGTATCTATTATGTGATAGTCTCGCTTTCAGCCACAGTTCGAAACAAGTGGTTCTTGAATAAGACTTTCTACCAAATCCCATAGTGGTCCCACGTTCTTCTGTTTGTCTTTCAGTAAAACAAATAGTTTGGGACTGTTTCTAGCGGAAGCACAACTAAAGTGGTCGTCTTTATTTGATAATAAATCTGAGGGTTTTTTTTTGGCTTTTCTCCCTTGCTTGCATTTTTCTGGGTTTATATTCAGACCTGTTGGTACTATCAATTTTTTAAGGTGCTTTTTGAGTGCTTGATTCCGCTCTTTTAGTCTACTCAAGAAGAATTTTTCTCCTAAATTAATCTTTACATTCAGGCGATATTAATCAGTTCAAAATTGAATATTTATTTGTTGGATAAATTCCAGTTTTTTTGAACCAGATTTCAGCTTTTGATAACTATAGTCTGCGTAAACTGCCAAATTTTCTTTTATATTTGTTAGGCATTCCAAAATTACATCTCGAAATAAGACAACAATTAAAGGACGAATTGCAGAACTAGGTTGAAGCAGTTGTGCACTTTAGAGTAGGCTAGGGCTATCTTGGTTATGGGCCAAAGTAAGTCGTCTAAGCGGGCCAAAGGTGTTCTTAAAAAAAGTTATTTTCAAAAAACACGATTAACAGGCGTAAAGGTACAGGATTGCAGAGTCTTCAGAAAGATCTACATGTATTATATTTCACTTGATAGATTCTTGGCTCAACGTGTAACATTTGTTGTTAAAAAATGCGCGGTAGAACAGCTTTATTGGAATTTCTGTATAACGAAATCTATTAGGCATAAAACCAATGATTTGGATTTTAAGTAGTTTGCACAAATGTTCCACCTGTTTCGCTTCTTCGGAGTTCTATCTTATCTGTAGAAAAATTCAAAACAATTTCCTTCCACCTCGAAAGTCAAAGTAAACCTCGTTTACGAAATTGATATTTCTTAATGTAGCAGCTCTTTTTATTCTTAATTGAAGGGTGCATTCCCTATTATCGTAAATGCATTTTAGGCTTATTTTACCATTATCGAAAAAATTGAATCTTGGTAATAACCTGGGCCCTACTTCGCCTAAAGAAGAAAGCGTTGCCCTTGAATGAAGTACAATGCAAACAAAAATGTGCTTTTCGTGCAATTTCGATGTTTCTCTGTTTCACCCTCGAATTTAATTAAAAATGTACATGCGAAAGTGAATGCAATTAAAAATTAAAGAATGTAAATGAAACTGGAGGGATAACCTGTCGATTTTCCCCTAGTAGTTGAATTTAATAATTTTGGAGGTAATACGGTGGAATTAACAGAACCGCATTGATTCGTTTCGTTTAATGAAATTACGTTGTTTTACAATTGTTTCCCATCCGGAGGAAATTGGAACTCTTACGTAAGGTTATTACTCAATTAAGTTTTTATGAACGGGAATCATATCAAATTATTGAAACGCAAGTTGCCGCTAAATCGTGGTGACCTTTTTTTCTTCAACAGAATGCGTACTCTGATATAATGCGACTGTAACAATTGTCTCGTCGAATTAACGCAATAAAAAATTACCGATAACATATCGATATCACGGCGTCGATCTCTGTTAAACTTTTAAAGCGTTTAAACTTCTTTATTACCCCCGGGACATGCCCGAGGGTTGATAAGAAGACTGGGATAAAGTTTTTCGTCTCCGGCCTATATTTCTTATTTATCTCCGAGGTTAAAACCTTGACGGTTTACCTCGGAATCGTTCTGAATCGTGACGCAATCTTAATCACGTTCAATCATCAAGCATTAGCCGGCGACTGCCATATTTGCCGAGATTCGCTCAGTTCTCAGCAATTATCGCCGACAGCGATGAACTTGTTTCTCTCTGAGTAAGAAAAAACACCTGCACACGACCCCGTCATTATTCAAGAGCAAGAAAACGTGTTTACTCACTTCCAGGGCATTACAGCGTCGGCACTCACCTGAAACAACAAAGATTTCGTTAGAATGAATCGCAATGAGAAATTACGAGGATGAGATGGAAACATCCCAAGATCTCAAAATCCTCTATTATGGGGAAACGCCAAAAAATACGACTTTTTCCATAAACACGATTATATCTCGGGTAATTTTGCACTAAAGCAGTTGTAATATAACTTTTTAAGTAGAAAACAGACGGTGATATCATTTGCTACATTTTCAAATTACGATTTTAATTTTCTACTGTAAGGGGCTGCGGCAAACGAACTTGGTTAGGGTAATCTCGTCACAAGTAGAGCTAATATAAAGGGCCGTGCCGTGCTATGATGCAAAGTGGCAACCGCATCAAGCGGCACCTTAAGGGGGCGGCATAAGCAGATAAATCAAAATAAAAATACAATTAAAAATTTTTACACTTTGTTTTTCTATATCGGTCTATGTCAAGGGTGGGCAAATGTGCCTCTTCTTTGACAAAATTTCCAGAAAATGACCAATTTGGAAAAGACTTGAAATTTTTAAAGTTACCTATCTCAATTTTTATTTTTTTAAGGTTGAAAAAAAAGTCAAATTTTCCCACGAAATATTTTTATTACAATTTCGAACTAATTTTAAGTAAACAAGCAAACTTCCAGAAACAGAAGTTTTCAGGAGAAGTCGAAGTATGAAAAAAATGAAACCATCTCGAAAAAAAAATGAATTATATTAAAGAAAGCGAAAGTTCGGAAATCAGATTTTAAGAAAATACATGTTAGCGGAATCCCCTTAAACACCCTGTGTAGTTGTCAAGTGGTGGCAACTTGGCTACGTCAGGACGGGCGAGCTCAGGAAACGCAGCAGGAATGTATCGCGCAGCAGTACCGAACATACGCCGGAACCCATGAGCCATCGCGATAAATCGGTTGTACCTTAGAAAAGAATAATAGAGTTCTATTCTCTAATATCGACTTTTATTGGGGAAAAATACTATCTACCCCCCTAAAGTTTACATACATTTCTTTGAGAACATTCTGAAATTTAGAGAACAAGATAAATTTGCAATCTTAGAAAAATCACAAAACGAAAGAAAAATCAAATTTTAAAAGCTTCGAGAAACATCGAAAACTTAAAAACAATGTCTAAAAAAAAAGGCTACAATTTGAGAAGTAAAACGAATTAAGATAAATTAAAAATTAATCGTAGAAAAAATTAAGTTTTAAGATAATTAGTAACATAATTTCGAAAGAAAATGTTAAAAAAAAACTCCAAATTTTGGGAAATATGTCAAACTTTAAAAAAGTTAAAATTTTCCAAACAAATCCACATTTTAAGAATAAAACTCAAACTATCCAAAAAAGATGAATTTCGACGACAAAAATTGAAATTTGTAGGAACTCAACGAAATGTCCAATTTTGAGATAAAAATCAAAATTTCGAAAAAAGGCAAATTTTCAGAAACGAGTCGAATTTTCCAAAAAATAAAACATTTGCAGTTAAAGCTAAAAATTGGGGAAATTTTCAAGTCGACGAAATTTCTAAAAAAATGCAGCAATTTTGAATGAAGTCGAAAAAAAATAATTTTGATAACAGTCAAATTTTGTGAAAACGTTTTAATTTCGAAAAAAAGGAAAATATTCTGAGATTCAGTTATAAAAAAAATAATTTTGAAAAAAGTCAACTTTTGTAAATACGTTTTAATTGGGATGAAAGTTCAGTTATAAAACAAAATTAATAGAAAGTCGATTTTTGAGAAGTCAGACAGATTTTAGATAAAAGTAAAGAGTTTCTAAAGAAACTGAAATTTTGAGGAGAAAGTCTAATTTTAAGAAAGAAATGTTAAGAATGAATTTTGAAAAGAAGACAAATATAGAAATATAGAGAAGAGCAAAAATAGTCGAAATTTCAAGAAAACGGCGGATTTTTACAACAAAGTCGAAATTAAAAAAAAAGTCTTTCCAGCCGAATACTGTTTTTTGAGTGATTGCATAAGGCAGGAGGGGACAATTACCACTCCCTGCCCTATAATGATTACGCCTTTGAACAAAGAACAACCTTTTAGTTCGATTATGGAAATATATCCGACACAAACGTCTCTTTGATACTCACATTTTGGTTGATTTTGACCCGCGGTCAAAAAAGATTGCCAACCCCTGATCCAGACTAATATTATAAAGAGAGAACTTCTGATCGACTAAAAAACTTTTAAATTTTGAACAGAAAGTCTAATTTTAAGAATGAAATCGATATTTTGAAAAGAAGACAAATGTAGAGTCGACATTTCGAGAAAACGGCGGATTTTTACAACAAAGTCGAAATTTTTAGATAAAAAAGTTTTTTCGACCGAATACATGTTTTTTTTGCATGATTGCATAAGACAGAGGGGGACAATTACCCCTCCCTACCCCATAATGACTACGCCTACGTACTAAGAGCAACCTTTTAGTTCGATTAGTAAGGATTTTATACATATAAGTGTTTATGTAAGATCCATGGAAATATATCCGACACAAACGTTCTTAAATTCTCACATTTTGATTGATTTTGACCCGCGGTCAAAAAAGGTTGCAGACCCGTGATCCAGGTTAATTAATATTAAAAAGAGAGAACTTTTGATGGACTGAAAATTTTATTTTCTAAGCTAAAAATAAAGTTTTCGAAAGCATTTGGCTTCATAAGATAAAATTTTAAACCATTGAAAAAAAAAAAGAAAAATTCAAAAACTTGAAAAAGTAGAAATTTTGAAAAAAAAGTAGGTTTAAAAAAGTTAAAAATTATGAAACCAAAACGGAACTAGGATTGAATCTTGAAAAACCGAAATATGAAACATTTTTTTTTATTAATTCAGAGCAAAAGTCGAAATTTTGAAAATAAAACAAAACTTTCAAAAAAAAAATTAAACTTTGAGAAACAATGGAAAATTTGAAAAATGGTTGGAATTTTTGATAAAAGTGAAAATTATGAAAAAGAACAAAATATTCGAAGTCGACATTTTGAAAAGATAAAAGATTGCAAAAACTCAACACGAAAAAAATTTTAAAATTTGAAGGGAAATATGACACTGAAGAAAAAAATCGAAATTTGAAAAAAAAAATAAAAAATTATTGAGAACAAAACATGATTCTAACAAAAATTTCAAAGATACATAATTAATTTTTAAAAAATCCATAAAAAGTAAATATTCTAATGAGGTTAAAGTTTCCCAAAAAGTAAAATTTGTCGAAAGTCAAAATCTTCCAGTAAAAACTGAGAGAACAAATCAAATTTTTGAAAATCGACCGAAGTTTCACAAGAAAGTGGAAATTGCTTAAAAAAAAAGTGAAAATTACTAAAAAAAGATCGCAAAATTGTTACAAGTCCAGATTTTACGATAAAATCAAAAATTTCAAAACAAACAAAATTCCTCCAAAAGCAAACTATGAAAAATAAAAATTCTGAAGAAAATTTAAAATGTTCAAAAAAACTTAAAATCCTGAAAAAGAGCAACATTTGAAATATTCGAAATTTAAACAATTTGTTTGAAAAGTAGGATTTTTTGAAAAAGTCAAAATTTTGAGGAAAGTAGAAAGGATAACGAAGGCTTCCACGGTCAGAGTCAGTACAGGATATACTTCTTCCGGGATTGGACCGTGTCAAAGAACTACTAAAGTGTTCAAAGTAGAAAGGAATTTAAGCAGAAGTTTTGAAAAAAGTACAAAAAAAGTAAAAGTAAAAATTCCTAAAAAAGTCTAAATTTTCAAAAGTAGAGTCTTTTAAAAGCTAAAATTTCGGAAAGTTGAAATCGAAGATCAAAATTTTTATAATAATCTAAAATTTAAGAAAAAGCCATATTTAAAAAAATGGTAATTTTGAAAAAACTGGAAACTAAAATTTAGATTTAATATAAATGCCAACATTTTCAAAAAACATTTTCAAGTTAGATTTAAAAATAAAATGGAATTTCAAAAATTTGGAATCAAAAACAAGAAAATCAAAATATTCAAAATGTCAAAATGGCAAATGCCAATATTTCAAAAGGTAATATTTTTTCAAAATGAAATGAAATTTGAAATAGGATTATATCTTTTAAAAAAAGTGAACATGTATGTAAAAAAAAAATTCGAATAAAAGTTAGATTTAAAAAAAAATAGAATTTTGCCAAAGTCAAAATTTTCAAATAAGGTGGAAATTTAAAAAAAATATCAAATTTTCTTTTAAAAATAGCAAACTTTTTAAAGGTCAAAATTTCGAAAAAAGTTAAAATGTTCAAAGAGCAAACTTTTTAAAGAGTAGAATTTTAAAAAAAGTCAAAACTTTCAAAAGGTTGAAAATTCTAGATCGAAATTTTCAACGTCCACGTTTATAAAAAACTGAGATTTTTAAAAAAAGCAGAATTCTTCTAAGAAAATCGAAATTTATAACAAAATAAAAATTTTAAGTAAAAACCAAAACTTTGGTGGAACGGACTGGTCCTTGGTTATCTTCAAAAATTGAAATATCTACAAATCTTGTCCTCTGAAACCATGAAAGATTAAACAATACAATAAAGGTTGCTCGAACGCGTTTCGATAGCCAATCTATCATTTTCAGAAACGCATTAGAACAACCTTGTTATGTTTTTTAATCTTTCTTGGTTTCAGGAGACAAGATTTGTATCTCAATTTTTTTAAAAACCGAAATATTGAAGAAAATTTTTTTCTAAAAAAAGCCCACTTATGAAGTGAACATTTTCAAAAAATTGTAGTAGTCAAGGTGTTTTTTCTTAGCTTGAAGTTTTAAAAAGGTCGCAAGTTAATAATTTTTAACAATAAAAATTCATATTTAAACAGACAAAAATTGTCGATAAAAAATCATACATTTTCAAAAAGAGTAGAAATATTGAAATACAAAACTTGTCCCCTGAAACCAAGAAAGATTAAAAAACACAACAAAGGTTGCTCTAACGCGTTTCGATAGCCAATCTATCATTTTCAGAAACGCATTAGAGCAACTTTGTTGTGTTTTTTAATCTTTCTTGGTTTCAGGGGGCAAGTTCTGTATTTCAATATTTGAAGATAACCAAAGACCAGTCCGTTCCACCAAAAAAGAGTAGATTTTGTCATATTCCACTCATTTCCTCAAATCGTCAAGGTAAGAATTGAAGGTTGCATAGAAACATGTATTTGATTTTGGTCGAGTTTCGACCACAAGCGATGTTAGTAATACACAAAAAATTCCAACATTTAGGGAATAATTTCGAAATTAACATACTAATTTCATTACGAAAGACTGTTTATAAAATTTCGAGAAAAAAGTCCAAGTTTATGTTAAGATGAAAATTCTAGATAAATATGTAAAAACCAAAAGTGCAAACTGTTTATTTGGAAAAATTTTTTTCGTGATTTATTTCGTGATTATTTTTGGACGAATTTTTTTTTAATACGCCTTCACTTTTTATTATTTTCGTATTTTTAAAAATATAATTGTTCCGAGAAAAAAATCTAAAATTAAAAACTATTCTGAAATCTTTGAGAAAAAGTCGAAATTTCAAAACCTTAATTTGGGGAAAAAAGTCAAATTTGAAATTGCTTTAAAGAGGTCATAATTTCGACACTTCGATATCTCGTTTTATGCGATGTTACAAAAATTGAATATTTTAATAGAAATTTTGAAATAATTGTAAATGTGTTGACATCGTTAAGCTTACACTTAACTTTTCATCGACCATTTAGCTCATAATCGAAAGGTGTTTTGTTTTAAAGAACAAACTTTTATGGGGTGGCATTTCGAAGAGTCGCATCCAGAGACTTCCCATCATACTGAAAAAATTTACCCTATGGCCCCGCTAATACATTCTTAATTGTGACAAAATATTGCGAGCTATCAATCTGACAACGAACTGTCTTGCCAACTCGAAACGTGATTATGTCTTTCTGTGGGGCATTAGCACGTCCAAAGTGAGTGTGTGATTTAGTAGTGTATAGTGTGGTAGTTCGGTGTAACGTTGAAATAAATGAAAGGGTTGAGTTGCGTTCTGTGCCGCGGTGGTCGACATAAATCAGCGGCCAACAACAGCCCATCATTCTTGGGCGGTCTTGTGTTTCGTATTTCATGTCGGACCCACTGTATATCCCCTAGTTTACTCGAAATTCAACTACAAATTCGCATTAGGCCAATTGTGTCCTCGAATTAACGCCCACATTGTGCCCAAGTAACTTTCGGGTTCTTCAGCCTTATCGCTCAGTAAGTCGTAACATGCGACTAATTAGCTCTCGCTGCGTTTTAATTACGAGTTTGGTCGTTGAAAATTTAATGAAAGTTTGATTTGCCGGGCGACAAATCTAAAAATAGAGGAAGCAATTAAGTTAAATGAAGATGCTGCCTTGGGTGCATGTGATGGACTGTTTATTGTGCCGTTGATTGTTTCATTCGGGAGTTTCCCATCGGTAACGTTGGTAAATGCATGATGGGATGATGTCATGCCGTAGACAGAGTTCACTCACAAACTCTATTAACTATAATACAATATACACGAAAACACTAGGCACAGAAGAGACAATTTCAAAAATTTGCAAAAAAATGAATGTAATCAGAGGCAACTACAGTAAAATTTTTTGAAGATAATGGTACGGTTGTACTGGAATTAGATGTCAGCTTTGTTATTTTTGGCACATCTTTTTAAATAGACCACCATTATGTCATTTTTACGGTTCCATACCTTAAAAGGAAAAAATGGAACCCTTATAATCCCACTCTCATGTTCGTCCGTCTGTCTGTTACGAAGAGGTTTCCTCAAAAACTATTTGTTTTTTTTGTTGGTGGAACGGACTGGTCCTTGGTTATCTTCAAAAATTGAAATACAGAACTTTCCCCTGAAACCACGAAAGATTAAAAAACACAACAAAGGTTGCTCTAACCATGACAGCTTGGCTATCGAAACGCGTTAGAGCAACCTTTGTTGTTATTTAATCTAATAGAGATTTGTATTTCAATTCTCGAAAACTATGAGACGTAAAAATTTGAAATTTTGCACAACGTTAGTTCTTGATGACCCACACAAATATTGGCAGCCAACGATTAAAAATAGAAAATATTTTATGATAAAATGGGGAGTTAATTTGGTCTCCGAAAAATGAAGTTTTAGTTAATATATCGTTTAAACAGAGTTTGAAAGAGCTACCTCCAAGGATCCTTAAATAATTTTTCTATAATTTTCAGTCCTATCGTCTTAAAGATATAGCTGAAAATTTATGAGCAATGACCGTTCCCCCTGTTCTCCTAGATTTCTAAAGATACAATTTAGATTTTGATAGGGTTGGTAGATATTGAGTCTGGGGTTTCACGAATTTCTTGTTTTTGTCTTGCTTTTTCTTGTTCTTGTTCTTGTCTTGTTCTTGCTGCAAAAACAAGACAAGAAATTTGTGAGCGAGAACAAAACAAGAAGTTTTTTTACCAAGAGCAAGATTTCTCGTCAAAAAATTGGCAATAAACAAGATTTCTTGCTTTTCAATGTCAAGTTTTTTCTCAAATACACTTTTTTTTGATGCAACGGACTGGTTCTTGGTTATCTTCAAAATTTGAAATACAAATCTTGTCCCCTTAAACCAAGAAAGATTAAAAAACACAACAAAGGTTCCTTTAACACGTTTAGATAGCCAAGCTATCATCTTCAGAGAGATACTGTTTTTTATACTTTCTTGGTTTCAGGTGACAAGATTTGTATTTTAATTCCCAAATAAACTATTTAGGCTGCTCGTTTAGAAAGAATATAATTTTTCCCTAAATCTCAATTTTTTTGTTCAGAAATTTTAAGCGTTTATTCAACTTTTTAATTTTAATTTTTAAATTTCAATTTTCCTTTTCGATATTTCGATTTTTTTTACAAATTATAGTCTTAAGCACAAAATTTTGACTTTCCTCCCAATTTTTTCAAAACATTTTGACTTTAATCGCAAAATTTGTCCCCATTAAACTCGGCTCAATTTCGAATTATTATTGAAATTTGGAATTTTACTTTCAAGGTTCGGATATGATCTTCAAATTTCGGAAAACATTGTTTTTAAAGAATTTCGGTAACAAAGTCGAAGGTTGAAATTAAAAGTCGTAAAAGTCATCTCTGAAGTGAAAATGAAAGTAAAAAGAATATCCTAATTCAAAATCAAATATCAGGACTTCAAAAAAAATTAAACATTTTTAAAAAAACTCAAATTTTCCTCAAAATATTAAAATTTCCAGTGTTGACATAACGTTTATGGTTTTACATTTTTAGTGTTTCTTTGAATTTGCCAGAAATGCTTATTTTTTTCCAGAAATCTTAAGTTTTTCTCCATTTTTTTCCATTTTAATTTTTCTAGAAATTTCGAAATTAACATTTTTACTACATACTATCGTAATCTCAGGAACAAAATCTAAAATTTGAGTGTGACGTTGAAAAAGTCGACTTTGAAGTTAAAATTTACCTGAAAAATTTAGACTTAATCATCAAATTTTAATAAAATAAAAATTTCAGAAAAGTTTACAATGTCCAAATAAAATGTTAAAACGTTTAGTGTTTTCTCATAATTTTTTTATATATTTATGAAAAAAATATTGAGATTTTCCTGAAGAGTCGAAAGTTTTGGGGGTAAACAAGATTATTTTAAAAATGTTAAAGCTTTAAAATAATCTTGTTGTCATTTAGTTTTATGTCGTTTAAATAAGATAGTTTTCAGTATTTTTTGAATGTTGAGTCACATGCAGCGATTGACAAACAAAGATTCAACGCAATCGCTACTTGGGATAATCTATAACAGATTGCCAATCCTTAAGGTTACTGAAAATTTAGAATTGTGAAAGGTGTAACTGGCGAAGAAAAAGTTAATAAAACATGAATAGAAAACTAAAAAAACTTATGTTAACAAAAGATTATTTTTTAATTTCATTGCCTTTGAATGAAAATTTCGATTTTTATTTAAAAAATTCGATTTTTTAAATAAATCTTGGGCGGGTTTTCGTTTTGAGAGCCCACATCTCCAACTTATCGTTTTCTTTTGTCTTTACAACTTTCAACTCATGAGTACTCATGATGTATTTTTTAAACTGATCGCGTCGCCATTAATTCTGAATCTGTTTTGTTGTTGTTCATGCGCAAAATAAACAAGCCAGCAAGAACAAGAAAAAGTAAGAGAGCACGACAAGAATTAAACCAGCAAGAAATTAGCAAGACAAGATTTAAACCAACTTCTTGTTTTGTACAGCAAGACAAGACAAGACATCTTGCTTTGAGCATCACTAATTGGGTCATAGATTATCGGAAAACTGCAGGATTCTTCGATATCTTAATAGTTGGTGAGAAAAAAAAAATATTTTAGGGAAACATAGATCCTTGCAAGGCTTTTCGACTCATATAGTAATATTTTTTTTCAGATGAAAAACTTGATTTAGCTTAAGGATAGAATGCAGATCAAATTTGTCTTTTACATTATTTAAATTAAACGAATATTTTCGAAGTTAGCACTAGTTCACGCAACGCAGTAATTGCGGATGGAATCGAACATTTTAACGCAATCCGAAGCGATCTTATAAACTGCATTAGTTATCGACTTATTGGGAATGAATGCTTTTTATCTAAGGCATTATCAACATAAATATTGATTGATTGTAGAAAAAAGGGTGCGTATCTGAAAATGGATAATTTTTTTTATTTTTTAATTCCAACTTAAGAAAGTTTGGATAACATTTCTAATTCATACATAAGTAAAATAAATTAATTTGGTCTATTGACTGTTCACTGTAGTAATTGGTAGGGACCCTAAGTATAAGGGCCCGACTTGCTCTTGCCTGAATTATTGGATAAATTACCAACGCAAACTTATTTATTTTATTTTTTCTTTGCCCCCGATGGAAAGAAGAGTAGGTGGAGAACACAAAGGAATGGAATACCTCAGGAGAGTGTGCTGGTACCATCCCTTTTTAACATCTGTACTAATGACTAACCGGTACACCATGAGACTAATCATTTTATATAAGCCGACGACCTCGGCATTACCACACGGGGGAAATCGTTTCAAACTATAAAAACTAAGTTAGAGGAAGCCCTACAAATGATGTCAAGCTACTAAAACACAACTCGCTGAAACCAAACCCTACGAAAACCCAGGTTTCTGCCTTCCATTTAAGCACACATCTGGCTACTAAAAAATTAAAGGTAACTTGAGAGGAACAAACGTTGGAACGCACCGACACCCCAAAGTACCTAGGAGTCGTGCTCGACCGCTCTCTCACGTACAAGTATCACTGCCAGAAAATCAGGCAGAAGGTCAACACCAGAAATAACCTCCTAAGGAAACTTGTACGGAACAGATTGGGAGCGAACCAAGGAGTCCTTAGGACAACAGTGGAAACTATGTGTTTCTCCATATAGAATAGATCAAAACATGCAAAGCATGTCACTATGGGACTGAACGATAAATGCAGAATAACTACAGGCTGCAAAAAAGCCACCCCCAGTCCCAACTATATCAAGCATCGGGTTTTGCACCACCGGAACGTTGCAGAGACAGTGTGCAGTGCGTGGAAAAGTTCAAACAAACCTTTTATCATAGACACTCTCTATATCAACTCGAAAAACCACAAGGAGTGAGCAGGCTTAAATCCAGAAGACGCTTTATGAGAACCGTCGACATAAAACCCACAGAAACCTATCCTCTGCACCAAAAACCATCACCAGGAATGAAGCTGGAATGGAGGATCTGGCGTATCTTAACCGAATACGTACCGGCGTTGCACATGTCAAGACTAATCTGTCAAAGTGGGGCATCGTAGTCGAAGATGTATGCGGAGAAATCCAGAATATGTCTCATCTAAGATCTTCCAAAATTTATGGCGATGTTTTTTCTAACGTTTCAAAGTTTTTCACACTTCCAAGTTTTTTGGGATCTTTCGTGATATTTTGAAAGATTTTATCATATTTTTACAGTTTTCAAGATATTTTAATTTTGCGACAGTTTGAGATGTTTCACGATTTGTGAGAATTTCTCTATTTTAAAGTTTTTGTTAAGTTTTGAAATTTCTTGCAATATTTTTCTTAAGTAGTAAAATTTTTATAATATTTAAAAATTTTTCCTGATACTTTTTCACTTTTTTTGATATTTAAAAACTGTTTACGTATGTTTCAAAGTTTTTGTAATTTTTGAAATTTTTTCACATATCAGTTTTTTTCGTTTTTTGTTTTTGGTGGAACCAAAAACAAATTGATTTGATTATCTTCAAAAACTGAAATACAAATCTAGTCCACTAAAACCTTTTTTGTGTTTGTTATATCATTCTTTGTTTCAGGGGACAAGATTTGTATTTCAGTTTTTTCGTATTTTGAAGTTTGTTCTTTCGGAAATTTTTGTTAATATGTGTATAGCATTAAATTTTTAAATGTAACATTAAAATTTATTAACCTTTTTTAGATATAGAATATTTTGTGAATTTTTAATATTTTACTATTTTGAAATTGTTAATGATCTTTCAAAACGTATCGTGGTATTTTTTATATTTTTTGAAATTTCGTTTTCAAATTCTTTTTGATCTTCCGATTTTTTAAATAAAATTATTACACCAGTTAAATTGAAATTTCTTTCGTAATCCGAAATTAAAACAATATTTTTGCTATAATTCAAAATATTTCATTTATTTTCGTGGTGTTTCAAAATTGTTGGTGATATTTTTCGTCATTCTTTAAAACTTTCCACACTTCGAACTTTTTTGCGAGCTTTTGAAAGGACGGGGTATATTGAAATTTTTTAGGATATGTTTTAATTTTGGTGTTATTTCAAATTTTTCCATAATTTGAAATATTTCGCGATTTTCCAAGTTTTTCAAATTTTTCGTGATATTTTTGCACTTTTTCTGATATTTAAAAAGGGTTTATACTTAAAAGTTTTTGTAATTCTTCTCATTGTTCTTTCAAATTCAACTTCTTCGTATATATTTTAAAATTGTTCGCAATTTTTTGAAAATTGTTCTAAAAGTAATATTTTAATTTCTTTGACATATTTACGAAACTTTTCAAGACTTTTTCAATTTTTCTGCTTTGAAATATTTGGCGATCTTTTAAACAAAAGGCATCCTGCTGATGCTGTTTTAATGATTCAAAATTTTTAATGAAATTAATTTTTACACCTGGGATATTTTCATAATACTCAATTTTTATAATTTTTTGAATGGTTTTGTAATTTTTTTTAGTATTTCAAAACTTATTATTTATTATTTTTTGTAGATATTTTAAAATTTTTTGTAATATTTTTCGTAAGCTTTCGAAACTTTTTACACTTCCAATTTTTTTTTTACTTTAAGAAATTTCTAATATTTTGAAATTTTTCGTAATATTTTTACAACTTTGGTGATATTCCAAATGTTTTAATGCACTTAATTGAAATTTTTTGTGAATTTTGTAATATTTTCAACACTTTCAAATTTTTTCTGACCAAAATTAGTGATTTTTTAAATATTTTTATTTTAGTGCTATCTCAAATTTTTCAATGGGTTGAATTTTTTCTGACTTTTGGACATCTTCCTTTTTCGAAGATTTTCTCAATATATCTTTCTTAAGTCTTCAAATTGTGTTCTAGGTTTTTTGTAATTTTTGGTGCTATTTTTGCACCTTTTCTGTTATTTAAATTTTTTATATTTCGAAATTCTTATCATTTTCTATAAATTTATACACATTTCAACTTTTTGCGAATTTGGAAATTTTTCATGATTTTTCCAATTTTTGAATACGATTATTGTAAATTTTCATAATATTTCGAGTTTTTTTTCAACTTTTTGAAAATTTGTCCGAATATGTGATATTAACTTTTTTGATATTTCGGATTTCTTCGAATTTTTGAAATAAATTTCGAAATTATTGGTATTTCTCGTAATATTTCCTACAATTTTTCAGTATTTGTCATTATTTTGTAATATGTTTATTTCAAAGGTTTCATTTTTCTAACGTTTTTATAATTCGTTATTTTTCTTCTTCTTCTTCATTCTATGAGGTAGGTTTCTCAAGCTGTTCTGGTCTTCCGTTTTCTTGTTTTTCTGATGTCCAACATTCTTGCCATCTTTTTATCAGTCTTCCTTGTGTTCTTTTTCCTCTTGGTTTTAATATCTTCGCTTGTTTGACCATTCTATTTTCATCCATTCTTTCGATGTGCTGGTCCCAGTATTTTCTTTTGTCTCTTATAAATCTATATGTCCTGGATGTCACTAATCTCTGTTCTCCTCATTTCTACCCATATCTCTCAGTGTCTTCCCATGTATCGTTCTTATTGTTTTCATTTTCGTGGTTCTCATTATTTCGTTGCTTCCACTATATACTTCATTATAGGACGTAATGTGGTTTTGTATATTCGTTATTTTTCCTAATGTTTAAAGATTTTGCATACGTTTTTTGTAAATTTTCATTTGCAATGTCCGTAATTTTCCAAAAATTGATATATTTCAAAGATTTTGTGTGCGATTTTTAGAATTTTTTATAGTTACTGTTAAGGTACTTTGGGAAACGTTTTTCAAAATGCAAATTACGATAATTAAATAATGATACATTTTAATATTTTTGTTATAGAGTATTAATGCTAAATTTGAAAATAAATTGACCAAAAAAACTACATATATAATCTCTTAATTTCTACCCTTAGATATTAGAGAATAAATTATGCATTGCCATGTTTAGTTCAGAAAGCGACATTAGTGCTCAAATTTCGTGTTTCTGATTTCAGTAGCTACAACTCTACCTTGATGAGTCATCGCCGAGTCAATCAGGAAAATGTTCACTTATGCTTTCAAATTTAATGATTTTTTCAACAAGCAGACACTTGAACTGGGTGATGTGCACTCAGTACTTTTTCTTTATAATTTACGAGCAACTAACAAGTTTATGCACCAACAACATGATAAATTGTTCGTCTATGTAGGTCTTTGGTCTAGATTAACTGTTATTTAAATGGTGCTGCACTAAAATTAATGCAACTGGGAAGATTTCGTCCCGGAAACCGTAAATAATAACTGTCATTCCGACGCCATTCGCCCCGGATAGTGCATTTCAGAAAATGCGTACTAATTCAGGCGAAATATATATAGGATAAAGTTATAAATTTAGATGGCACGGTTTAATTATTTATGATGGCGTAACATATGTAACCATAATGAAGTTGGTGTTACGCGCAGCTTCTGAAACATTCAAAGCTTATGTATAATGCAGAGAGAAATGAGAGATGGGATATAATGTAATTGCTGCAATGCTACCATAAATATACAGTTAACACGTCGTTACGACGATAAATGTCTCTTGAAATTTCTTAATAAGCCCGCCCGAACCACCTGAGTGTTCCGATTCTGGTCCACAATTATTAATGAATTTCAGCATCAAGTAGTCCACGATTCTATTTCAGGAAAAACTACATCAACGACTAACGGCGGCACCTAAATCGTAAATAAAATTATTTGCTAATTACGTGTAACGGTGTTTTAGATGGAAGGCATTCGCTGAAATAAATGAAATATCACAGACCCTTCTCTTAATGAATTATTTGGAAAATGCTTTGAATGGAATTCTGAAAGTTCTCCAGCGACACCATAGAGCTGCTAGAATTATCTTTAACACGTTCATCGCTTTGAAGTCATGTTTAATGAAACAAACGGCACTGTCAAGATATTCGCAACAATAATTTTCCAAATAATTAAGATAATGACGGGAGAATTCATGAAAATGTTTCGCCTTCGTGAAAGAAGAGAACTTGAAACTAGTCAGAGGTCGTAAACAACGCTATTAGATAAGCTGGAGAGTTATCGAAAAAATGTGACACGATTACCAAAGTTTTTAATGCATTTATGCCTTTTAGATAGAGGTCATTGCTTATGCTATTAAAAGTGTGATTAAATCGAAGTTCTATTAAATTTAATAACCCACATTTAAATTCTTACACTTGATAACACTAATAGAAGCCCTCTGTTCGAGTTCCTTTGTCCTTTACTATTTTAATTATTTTTTTTTAAACATTCGTATGAGTCACTCATTTATTCATCACATTCTAACTTAAATGGATGTAAATTGATGGATAAATTCGTTTGTGCCATTTTGCCCAGGGCCATGTAAACAATAACAAATTTAAATTTCGAAAATCAATTACGACGAAAATTGATATCTCGACAACGGGGATGAAAAGCGAGAGTCATGATGTTCAGGTGGAAACGGCACAACGCAAAGTCCAATCACCGGGCGATATGAGTTCGTAATCAAAAACCCATTTTAACTCCGATTTCTCCTTCCTCCTCCTCGTCACTATTCGTTTATATCCCTCAACCACTTATCGACCTCGCAGCCCGGCTCCCCGAGACAATGTAAACTACAATTAATAACCACTTCCTTCCTTCATTTCGGGATTTAATCTAAAACTCTGCCATTAAGGCGGCAGCTCTCCTTGTTAACGAGAAATATAACAGTTTATTATGCCGTTTTTTTAGATTCATCGCCTTCATTTCTAAGGAGGAATTCTTCTGCACGTCGTGCAGCTAATTCGCGGGGAATTTAAAGCTTTAAACCAACAAAGTTTTTCCATCTATTTAACGGCATATTAAATTTTGAAATCTTTAAAAATCATTAGCTTTAAAAAATCTTATTAGTAATGGAAAAGGAGTCGTGGTAGGTAATTGTCAGCGTAATCAAATCCTTTGATGTATCACATTGATCTAAATTTTCCTAACTTTTTAATTCTTCAGGTTGAAACTCCTTAAACAATGACAGTCACTTAATCCTTAATTTTCTGATTGAACATTTTGCTTTTAGGTAAATTTTCAGAAACAATAAATTTGTCAATGGTTTTTGATTAAATTGAACTTCTTATTTCGTTTCGATTTAATTTTTCCAAGTTTAACTAGTTCAAGAGCTTTTTTAGTTTCAGTAACGATTGTGGTTTGTGTGGACGAAAGCTTCGTGTTTCTAGGCGTTTGTACCGCTCTTTGTCATTGAGCAACCGCTTTTGGCGCACAACCAGGCAGAGTCGCACCCCATCAAAGGTAAGGGATACGTGATTATTCTCTCGTTTTCGTTGTTTTCAAGTTTTTAATATATTACTCGAAACCTCACCTTTAAACTAACAATTTCGATTTTTTTTTCAGAATATCGCAAAAATATTTAGATCTTTTCTCAAAATCTCATCTTTCTAGTCGAAATTTTGATTAGAAACTTTCGAGTTTGAACCCTTGAAATGTCAGCTCTTTTCATAACTTTTATTCATATTCTCAAACCTTAAAACTTTTTCTTTTAGACAATTACTCAGAAATAAACCTCTTTTCTTTAAAGTTTTTTTTTTAACTTCTACTTTAACACCAGTTTCGACTTTTCCTTCAAAATATTGGCCTTTTTTATCAAAATTTTCACTTCAGACTCCAAAATGTTACCTTATTTCAAAATTTGAACTATTTCTCAAAACCTACCTTCTCTTTCAAAATTTCGATTTTTTTCCTCGAAACTTCAACTTCAATTACAAATTCCAACTCTTTTTCGAAATTATGATCTCTTTGATGAAATTTATAACTGCTAGTTTTCCAAATAACGATGTTTGTCTCTAAAATTACATTTTCATTTATCAATATTTCGACTTTTTTTTGAAATAATATTTTAAAAGCCAAATTTTGAGTTTAGTTTTCAAATTGATCGAATTTGAAGCTTGTTAGCATAACAAAGGCTAAACAAATGGCTGGTATAACCACCGATGATACACTAATGTGAAACCTGGACCGGTGTTAGCAAATATTTATCGAAATATTATAGAATTTTAAATATCTGTTGCTTTTTGCAGTTTAATCCACTCATTATACCTTCAAAGCACTGCGAGTAGGATGGAGAAACAAGGATAGATGGCGATGAACCGCCTCATTAAACAAGGACAGGTTGTATTTTTTGGGGAATTCCTTTCGGTAACGTGTTCCATAGCTTAGAAGTTCTATAGAAAAAAGACTCTCCAGAAACAGAAGTCCTCACTGTGCCCCCCTGGACCGCACAGGAATTTGCTATCTCTGACTGTCTTAAGATTAAAAATCTTATCCGTGGAGGGATCAATCCTATTAGGTTATGCTAGCATCTCCTATGAAAGTACTTAAAGAACATAGATAAGTCATCAACCATTCGCCTGTGCTCTAGTATTTCCAGAGAATCGGTCAAACTCGTCATCAGTTAGGAGAATTTTGTATGCCTCAAGATCTTGCCCTTGGGGGGATCAATCCTATTAGTTCCTGCGAGCATCTCCCATGATATTACTTGTAGAAAAGAGATAAGTCACCAACCATCCACCCGTGCTCTAGTGTTTCAAGAGAGTGAGTCAAACTCTCGTCATCAATTAGACGAATTGCTCTTCTTTGAATTGAATCCAAAAGAGCTAAAGTGTGCTTTGGGACTGAACTCCAAACATGAGAACAGTATTCTAGTGTTGGCCTAACGTGAGCTTTGTATAGTGTTAGTTGGTGATGATATGTGAGGTACTTTTTAGCTCTAAAATGAAAGCCTAGCTTCTGAGAGGCGGATTTGGTAATAGTGCGCAAATAATCGTCCCAAGAGAAGTTAGATTAGATCCCATCAGAAAAATTTTACAGTCCTTTAGTATGTTTGTTGCATTATCCTCTGATTTTTCTTAGAGAAAACCGCCGTCTGAGCTTTTGAAGCGTTGAAGTCGACCAGATTTTCCTTATCCCATTCCAGAATAATTTCGAGATATCTGATGTTCCTTTAGTCGATCTGAAGCAGCGACGGATAATGATTTATCGGAGAAAAAAGATGACACCAGGCTGGCTGCTATCATCGGCGTGATTGGATTGGAAGTTGAAGCTAAGAGATCGTTTATGTGTAACAGAAACAGAGTAGGAGACGGGACAGACCCCCAAGGCCCTCCGCATTAATCGTAAATATCTCTCATGAGATGCCATCGACGAAGATCTGAAAAAAGCTGTCAACGAGAAAATTGGATATCAATTGGCAGAGTCCAAGAAGAAGACCATAAGATACTAACTTGGCGAGAAGTGATCGGTGTCAGACTCTGTCGAAGGCCTTTGAGATGTTCAATGCCACGATCTAAGCCTTACCATGTTTTTCCATAGCTAAGTTACAGATATGAGTAACATATGCCAGTAGGTCGCCAGTTAAGCGCCGTTGTATGAAACCGTTTTGCCTGTCCGAGATTCTCCCCCACATATTTGACAATCTCGATTTGGTAACCTTTTCCATCACTTTAGATATAACAAAGATATAGGGCGATAGTTGTTAGCCAGATTTCTTTTTCCCTTACAGGCTGCACTCTAGCAGATTTCCAGATATTAGGGAATTTGTTGTAAGAGAGTGTGAACAACTTGCTTAGGACAGGAGTCAACTCTGAAGCACACTTCTTAAGAACAATAGGGGGGATAGCATCAAGGCCAGGAGCTTTCGTGATGTCGAGCTCGAGGAGAATCTTCCTGATTGTGCATTGCTTGAAAACAACTTCAGGCATTGAATTTCCAACTTCGGGAAGAATAGAAGGTTTCGAAATTCAAAGGTTGGAATTTTCAGCAAACATTAAGGCTAGCAGGTCAGCCTTTTCCTTGGAAGTAGTCGCAACATTGTTATTGTCATCGAGTAAAGGTGGAAAATTTGAAGAAGTAAAATTCTTTCCAATCAACTTAACAAATCCCCAAAAGGACCTGGAACAATTCGGACAGTTGATAAGTCTCTGACACATTTTACGATCGAAATCACTATTTGTCTCGTCAATAACCTGTTTACAAAAATTTCGTGCATTTACAAAGGTGGTTTGAGTCTTGACTGAGGGATTATTTCGCCAATGACGATATGCGCGATTTTTGTAGGAGACAGCTTGAGCACATTTTTTCTGAAGCAAGAATTTCTGGAGGAATTTCTGGAGACTTCTTTTGGGAGTGTGAAATTGAGCATTCCATACCAATCAAGATAGTTTCAGTGATGGATTCGATTGAGGAAGGGTTGCCCGAGTTAAAGCAGACTTTTTGCCAAGAGGAAGTTTCTTAATTCTTCCCAGTCAGCAGAGTTAAAATGCCAAACCCGACGGGACTGTGTCTGAGAAGGGGATGGTATATGAAGCGAGCGAGAGGCTGCTACAAGCTGGTGATCGGAATTTCCAAGCGTTGATGTCACATAGATTTTATACCAATTTGGAGAATTTGTAAGGAAAAGGTCGAGTAGATTAGGTTGATGTGTACTTACATCAAGAATTCTTGAGGGTTCCTCAGTTAATTGCGATAGTCCACAAGTGATGGCGAAAGCCTCTGCCACCCTTCCCGCGTCTTCAGTTCGGGAAAAAAAAACCTTATCCAGGGGATGCTGTGTACGTTGAAGTTTGAAATCACCGAGAAAGACAACCTCAGCATTTGAATAATTCGTCTGCAGGTGATCGAAGGTTACGGAGAGATAAGAGAAAAGCTGTTTATATGAGGGATCGTTTGGAGACAAATAAAGTGAACAGATGAATATTACTTCGCTTTTGGGGTAGATTTTCAGCTAATCACATCATGATCAGCAGATTCCAGAGCTTCTTCTCGTTGACAGGATAGGTTGCTTCGCCTGAAAGCACAAATTCCCCTCTTGTGTCGAAACGTTGTGTGCAAGTGGCTGGGGAGACTTGGGTTAACAGTCTTTTGAAAATTTGAAATCTAAAAACTACGGACTTTTTTAATATCTCTTAATATCTAAGACTAGAGTAATTTAATATTGTTTAGATATGTCTACATTAAGATTTCGACTTTTATATTCCATAAAAAGCCTTTAAAATCCGAAAAAAATCAAAACTCATCAAGCTTCTGAAAAAAGATATTGTTTTAAAACCCAAAAATGACTTTCTTTTGGCATTTTTACTCATTTAAATAATTGGGATAATTTACAACATTAAAAAAGAAGCTAAGTTAAAAAAAGGAAGTAATTTAAAGTTGAAATTTGTGTTTTATTGAGATTTGGGAAAATAAGTATCTTTTTTAATTTAGTTGTGATTATGAATAAAGCTGAAACTTTAAAGTGCGCGACTCGTTTTTTTTAGTCATTTATCCCGATGTGCATCCGAGAAAAAATAGACATTCGATAACGTACTTTAAACTTAGCATTTAAAACTTTCCACTGAACAAATCAATTTTTAAACATTACAAATTATGTCTATGTTAATAGGGATTTAAGCATTACGCGCTTACGTAGGACAAGGGTTGGGAAAAACTGATTTGAAAACTCTTCTCGAAGAAACAGGGCATACAAACTGCAAGGTTGTGAATTATAAGTCTTTCTCTGATTTCAACCAAAGATTTAGCTCCTTAAAATCACGCTGCAGCAAATTATTTTTGAATTTTGGTTTCAGAAATCGACCTAACTTTGTTTTGGCTTGCAGAGGTCATTTTGATGCAAATTTTGTAGTAGCAAAGGCCAATGATTCGTTCAGTAAATTGGAAATATAATCAAATTAGAAAGAAATGTGCTATCGCTTAGAGATCGACAATGAATCAAAAAGTCATCGTTTTCCAATTGAAAGAAATCTTGCGCATAAAAACGTGTCTTTTTACTTTAGGGCGCCGTGTAAAAAGTAACTTGCAGATACCCATATATATATATATATATATATATATATATATAGAGGTTTTATTGGTTTGTGACATAGATATATATAAGAAGATTCTTAGAATATAATACGATGTAGATCTAAAATTATGGATTTTAACCCGCCCAAGCGACGTCTCAAAATCTTTATAATAATCACAAGTATTTTTAACTTCTTGGAAGCCATCAGAGATAAGCCGTCATAAAAAATCACTCTTAAAGCGACATTAACAGTATTATTTAAAACGGTACATCCAAATCTTAAGTATTATTTATTGTATGTGGACAAATTCTTGTATACAAAATAGAGAGAGATTTGAATCTCGCCTAAGCAACCAAATGACCCGGAGATTGTGCGATAGCTTCGTTTGAGAACCAGAGGGAATTCGACACCGTAACTAAGGGGGACACAATAGCCTTCGACAAAAAAGAAATTGAATATGTACACCATCAAAGTTGTGTATCAGGCTGATATCGATCGAATTACGTATCTGGCTGTCGCCTCGATTATTTTTGATGAAGATATGATTTCTTACGATTACGTAATTTTACCTACTTGAAACAAAGGAGTAAAAAACCACTCGGTTACCGTTTTATTGGCTTCTATAGCTTTATAATTAAGAAAGCAACGGACAACTTGGTGAATTTTTTAAAGCGTAATTGGACAAAAAGCAAAAAAATATTTCAAAGTTTGTAATTTTCTTATCTATGTTATGGGACAACGCAGAATAAACCTAAATGAGGGAAGATGAGAAATCTGGTCTGGTTATTATCAATATATTATTAACGTCGAGGGCGTTTATAATATCTAACAAGAGAAAAAAATTGACGGGCACATATGGATAAATCTATTTTTTTTACACTCTTCCTGGAGGATTACCGTCAAGTCGAATTTTTAATATCTCCTCCCTTTATTTGGTCGATCGATGGACGGTAGACGATGACGGCAGCAGCCAGTATAGAAATTTCGAACAGATTCCAGATTTTTTTTGTAAATTTTAATTTTGAAATGTCAAGTTAACAGTCAAATTTTGTTAATAACGTTCAAAAAAGTTGAGAAAAATAATGTGATTATTTTTAAATGAAAATTTCGTACATTTTTAAAAAATTTTCTTCATATTTTTTCTTTACAATCGAAATTTTGATTTTTACCTAAAAATTTTATTTTTTTTCTCGCAATATTCATGGAAAATTTAAAAATAATGATTTTCTGAAATTGAAATTTCGAAGTATTTTTTCGAAATTTCGATTTTTTCTTTGCAAATTCCAATTAAAGAAGAAGATTTTTTTCGAATTTTCCGCTTTTATCTTGAACTTTTAGATTATAAAAGAGGACATTCCAGGATTATTATTTTTTCCATATTTGTTTTAAATTTAACAATTATATTATAAAAAATCTGATTATTCTTTGCAATTTTAATTACTATCATGGGATATGCTCTTAACTAATATGATTGATCCCCGAAAGGGCAAGATTCTTGAGGCATACAAGGCAGTCGGAGACAGCAAATTCGTGTGCGGTTCAGCTTGATACAGTGGGACTTCTGTCTACGGAGACTCCTATTTCTATAAAACTTCCATGCTATGGAACTCGTTATCGAAAGGAATTTTCCCCAAAAATTACAACTTATCCTTGTTTAAGAAGGCGTTTCATTGCCATTTATCCTTGTTTTCGCCTCCTACTCACAGTGTTTTGATAGCATAATGGGTTTGCCTTTTGCGAGTGGATTAAGCTTAAAAAAAATACTTTTTTTTGAAATTTCCAATTTTTTTGTGTAACTTTGAATTGTAAGTCGATTCTTCGATATTCAAGCTACAATTTTGCAAAAAGGATAGTAAAAAAACAGTTTTTGTAACGAATTTTTATTTTAGATATTCCAATTTTAATAGTATAAAGTTAAAGCCTTAAATTCTAAATTTAGGAAATATATTTGTTCAAAATTCGATAGATTTTCTTAAAGTTTTTTTTGTTGAAAAAATATTTATGTAAAATATGTATAGAAAGTTATTATCTTTTTCTGAAAAATTCTTTTTGCAAAACCATACAAAATGTTTATGAGAATGGCATGACATCTCGTCTATAATGTAGAAAGAAAAAAATAGGAAGAAGAACTTGGAAAAAAATCAAAATTTATAAAAAAACCTTTCTCAATCAACATTTCGAAAAACAAAACTGAAAATATTTACTAAATGCTGTTGACATGTTCCATTTTAAATAACAAAACATCAAAAATTATAAAAAAATGGGTTTAAGACAAAAGCAGACATTAAAAGAATCCGAAATCTATTAAAAAAAATCGAAGTTTATAAAGCAAACTCGTTTTTACAGTCGAAATTTTAGGAAAAAAAGTAAACGTTGAAAAATTTGAAATTGTGGCAAAAACCTAGAGTTTTCTAAAAACTTAAATTGACAAAAACTTTTCATTTTGAACTCGAAAACATTGAATTGATTAAAATTATAAAAAATGTCGAATAAAAATCGACGTCTTGAAATTTAATTCTAATTTAAAAAAGAGTTAAAATAAACAGAAAGTAACAAAATAATTGACATTTCCAACCCTTAATTTTTATTATTCATAACTATTAAACTTTATTAACGATTAAAACAGAATTTTTAATATATGTTGCTGTTTTAATCGTGAATAAAATTTAATAGTTATGAAGCAACAAAATGTTGAGAAAAAGTGAAATGAATTTGAGAAAAAATCCCCAAGAATAAAGAACTGCTAGGGGACTTGTAACCCATTTAGTCTTTGTAGATTTACAAAAAGCCTACGACACGGTTCCACAAAATAAGTTGTGGACTAGCATGAGAGGGAATGGTGTGTCGAAAATTTATATTGAAGCAGTACGGAACTTATATAAAAACTGTACAGGAATGGTGAAAATAGGCGATAAAACATCATCGGAATTTACAATTATAAAAGGTTTATGACAGGGTTGCACTCTCTTACCAACTCTTTTTAGGATCTATCTAGAAGAGGCGATCAAGAATTGAATAAATAAGTGCAATGGCATGGGAATACGAATCGGTGAACATATTCTATATATTATTTTATTCGCAGATGACCAGGTGGTTGTAGCCGCCGATGAAGACGATGCCAACTATACGAGGGCGATTCATTTAGTACCCGTGTTTGAAGACAGAGGACGTACCTGAGTAAAGTTAGTGTTATCATCGTGTGCTGCCATCTATCAAACGACGCTAATACAAATTTCAGACTGACTGATAGGTTAGTTTCGATTTGGCAGCCACCCGAGTCAGACGTGTTTCGTGATTTTCGCTAAGATGGAAAAAGAGCAGTATCGTTCGGTAATTCGCTTTCTGTTTTTGGATGGGAAAAAATGCGAGGAGATAAAAGCAAAGTTGTATGCTGTTTATTGGGACACGTCGCCATCTATGACCACAGTTAGATATTGATTCAACGAATTTAAACTGGGCGAACATCCGTTTTTGATGAGGAGCGACCAGGACGCCCGACAGACGTGGTTACCGAGGAAATCATTGAAAAAGTCCACGACATGATTCTCGCTGATCGACGAACGAAAGTGTGCGAAGTAGTAAAGGCCGTAGGTGTGTCGACCGGAACGGCAATTAATATTTTACATAATAAGTTGGCGATGAAAAAATTGTCGGCCCGATGAGTGCCGCGATTGCTCACGCTGGACAAAAAGCGGATGCGGCTGTTAACTTCGAAGCAGTGTTTGGGGCAATTTAAGCGAGATCCGAAGGACTTTTTGCGTCGAGTTGTCACCGTTGATGAAACCTGGATTCATCATTAACTAAGCAACCATCAAAATATTGGATTTCTCCCGGGAAATCTGCACCAAAGAAGGAGAAGACGGTCCAATCGGCCGGTAAGGTCATGGTGACGATTTTTTGGGATGCGAAGGGGGTCATCCTCGTGGATATTTTAGAAAAGGGAAGAACGATCACTGGACAATACTACAGTGAGTTATTGGACCGCTTCGACAAAAAATTAAAGGAGACACGGCCGCATTTGGCGAAAAAAAGGTGTTGTTTCATCACGATAACGCACCAGCACATTCATGTGGTGTTGTCGCCGCCAATCTGCATAAATTGCGTTATCAATCGCTGCCGCACCCTCCGTATTCACCCGATCGGGCTCCCTCCGACTTTTTCTTGTTCCCTAACATGAAGCAATGGCTCGCGGGAAAAATTTTTCGCTCAAACGAGGAAGTCATCGCCGAGACAAAGGCGTATTTTGGAGAGTTCGACAAATCCTATTTTTTGGAGGGGTTAAAAAAATGGCCGGAATGTTGAGAGAAGTGTATCTTTCTAAAATGGGACTATGTTGATAAATAAAAAACATTTTTCTGAAAAAAATGGTGCCCTCATTTCTAACACGGGTACTTATTGAACGGCCCTCGTATACTGACAAAACTGAAGGAGAAATACGAGAAATGGGGTTAACTATTAATCTAGCAAAGACTGAATATTTAAAAGTGGGCGAAGACAAACTAGAAGACCTACAGATTGAAAGCGAACATATTAAAGGCTGTAAAACTTTTAAATATCAGGGAGTCACCTTAACATCGAAAGAGTGCGAATGAGATAAATAATAAAATAGCGCAGGGTAAAAGGGCAATCCGCCAACTAAATGCGGTGTTATAGTCTGACAAGATAACGCGAAAAACTAAACGCATTATCTATCGCTCGATTCTGAAGAGCATAAGTACCTATGGAAGTATGGGAGCTAAACCAGAGACAAAAGGAGCGGCTGTTTTGCATTAGAAATGGATTTCTGGAGGCGGACTAGTAGTATCTCTAGAATTGAACGTGAAAAACTAAACGCATTATCTATCGCTGGATTATGGAGAGCATAAGTACCTACAAGTATGGAGCTAAACCAGCGACAAAAGGAGCGGCTGCTTGCATTAGAAATGGATTTCTGGAGGCAGAGTGGCGGCATCTCTAGATGACGTAAGGAACACAGCAATACGAGACAGTATGGAGGCCACAGATAACAATCGACACTATAGAAAGTAAACGTCTGCTATGGTATGGCCACCTAGAAAGGATGAATGAAAACACAGATGGCCGAAGAAAGTATAGGCAATAGGACTCCACTAGAAAGAACAAAAAGAGGGCGCCCGCCAAGAACATGGGGCCAAGACTTCCGTGAAGCCATGTCTGCTAGAGGTCCACGGGATGGAGACTGGCTAAATAGAAGGAAATGGAAATCGGGAAGTGTGGGGCAGCGACAGCCGCAAAAGACTCTCATATACAAATAATTAATTACCAAAATCGAAAATGACAAAATAAAGACAATTAAACTGTCTAAAAGAATTTTATCATGGGATCATTAGAAAAAAAATTAATCATGTTCATGAGCTTTTTAAAAGATAAATAAAAATTTGGAAACATTTTCAGTCTATGGTTTCCTCATTATTAATCAAAAACTGCTAACGCTAAAAAAATTCAACTCATATATTTACAACTAGAAACTTGGGGTTCTATTCTGCATTTTTCATTTTTCGATGTGATAATTTTTCTTCGAGTTACAGCCTTTTGAAAATCACTATAAATTTGATATTTTTTATATTTCTTAATTTCTGTGCATGTTATTTACGGCCCAACGGTAAAAAATTGTTATTTACTGTAAAATTTTGCATTTATGATCTTATCAGTAAACCGATTTATCGTTCTACTGGGAATAAAAGACTTAAATATAGCTTCCTCCCTCCAATCAATGGTAGGAATGATTTAACATTTTGATCTATAATGGGAATTAAAAAATATGCAACAAACTACTTCCTACAACTCTTTCAAATTTTAATTGGTCATGTCAAATCTGAAAAAGAATCGCCTGTAATAGACACATGGATAATTTATCCATGTGTCTTTGGAGTAATTTAATAGGTGTTCGATTTTCCCAATTTAGAAATAGAACACCAAAAATGGAAATGGGTACCAAGTATGATATTGTTGGCTACTAAATTTTCATGACCAATTAAGTTTAGATAAACTGGTATCACATTTATCACGCAACCACGTAGGCAATTAAAAATATTTAAGGCTATTTCGCCGGCCGACCTGGCATTGTCAAGCATATTAATCGGCTCAATTAATAAAAGAAGTTTGGACACTTCCGCTTAAAAATTTTAATTGATGATTTTCAATTACCTTTCATTAATAACACTGGTCAACAAAATTGAAGTTTTGTCATGTCACAGGAATTTCTTCTGTATTTTTTAATAGTGTTAGTTGTTGTCATTTTAAATAAGTTGGTTTGAAATTTTTATCACCCACGCTATTTGTTTCTTAAATGTTTGAAAAATGATGGATCTTCAGAAATATAACATAAAAAATATGTATTAGGAACTTTTATTTTTTGTTTATCTAGATTATTTAGCTTTTAATTGGTCCCTCTTGATCAAGCAGTAGTGGTAGTATTGGAATATCCGCATGAAACTTTAATCAGTTCTTATCGCTTGGAGCCCCCAAAGCCCCTAATTCGTAGAAGTAAACTCAAAATATGTGTCTAAAAAATAAATTTTTATCCCAATATTGCCACCCAAAGCTTTATATTCCAACAAAAGTTTTTTGACCAAACATCTTTAGATGTCATTCTTATGATAAACCAAAAAATTTCAAATCAAATTTTTGAAGCATCTTTATGCTAATTTTTTCAAAACATTTAATTTTTCTTTAAACAACAAGTCTTTTATTAATTTTCTTAATTTGAGGTTCTACTACTACTATTACTTCACTCATTCTGGGGAATTTTGTTTTGGGGGTTTTTGGCTTATACATTTGGATTTTATAACGTCACCTTAGGTAACCTAACCTGCCCAACTATTGGAGAACTATTCTGTTCAAGAAAATTGAAAAAGAATCAAAAACAAAAAAATCGTCTGGCGCATTCGCCAAATTTGATTTTTGAGCAAGATTCCACTTAAATAATCGGATTTATACTATACTTAGGTGTCAGCAAATGTTCAAGGACCAGGAGCATCACATAAAGAGGCGAAATCATTACTACTATGGTAGTTTTTCTATCGCAGCTCTTAAATGGTTTGTTTTTAGAGGTTTATGGTTTATACATTTGAATTTTATAAGGTCACCTTATGTAATCCAACTCGCTCATTTAATGAAAAATATTCTGTTTGAAAAAATCGAAAAAAAAATCGTCCGGCGCATCCGCCAAATTTGATTTTTGAGCAAGATTCCAATTAAATAATCGGATTTATACTACACTTAGGGGTTGGCAAATTTGTATGTGTTTTCAGTAAATAAAGTACAAACAAATGATAAAAGGTAATATGTTACTTGATATTGATTTTATTTTAAAATTTCGAATTTTTAAAAATTTGGGTTTTCTTTCAGAATTTTGCCTATTTATCTAAGTTTCGATTTTTCTACCAACTTCTTTTAAAAAATTCTACTCTAAAGCTTTCGACGTATCTAAGAAAATTAGACTTTTTATAAAATTAAGACTAAAAATTAAATAATTTTGAAAATATCAACTTGAAAACTGTGACTATTTTCAAATTTCTAAAATATAGTGATGAATGGCCTAAAGGCCCAGCGCAACCAATCATAAGGTTGTTTCCAGCCTTATGGATGGCTAAGCTTTCATATGCATTTAACATATAATTCTTATTAACTACTGTTAACAATTTAATATTATTATCTATCTTATGATCTAATTCAAAGGCATATCGAGCCACACTTGACTTCTCAGTTATTCCATACCTCAAATGAGCCAAATGTTCCTTCAGTCGGATTTTAAGAGATCAAAAAAAAATATATAGTGTTTTCTCGAAATTTTGATTTTTTGTGTAAATTTTGACCCTTGTCAAAGATTTTAACAATTTTTAAAAAATTATTTTATTTAAAATTTCAATTTTCTCCAAATTTCGAACCTCTTGAAATTTTGGCTTTTTGTAAATTTGACTTTCTTTTAAATAATTCCGACTTATTTTTCCGATTTTTTTGAAAATTTCTCTTTGAAATATAAAAATCCATTTTTATTGGGAGCCATCCCCTCTAGAAAATTTTTGGTAAGCCTAGTTTGATATGAGGTGGTGGTAAAAATATACCAGAGAGCTTTACAAGTGTTAATGCTTTACAGTTTTCTATTTACAAATTAAAGATCTACGTATAGGATAAACTTTTTCCTAATTGTGATTTTTTTTCGATCCCTGGTGTTTCCAATTCACATAAAAAGTAGCCAAATTTTAATGATAAAAAAGACTTCAAATGAAGAATTAATATGATCATGATTTTATGTTCTATTTCTGATAAAATTTTTTAAGACGTAAATAATATATGGACCTAAATAAAAACAAACAGTATTTGGGAAGACTACATTTCCAAAAATAAGTTTTACCTTATCACAAAAAAACTGGGGGTGATGAAAAAAAAATAAGTACGGTTTTATGATGGGGGTAGGTAGTCCTAACACAATTACCTACCAGAGTTCGTCTGACAAAATCAGTGCTGACTAGGGTAATATGTCAGTAGAAATACAACCTTGACACTTTGACTAAAAACTGCGATAGAAAAATTGTTTTGGTCTTAGCAATCCAAGCAATTTACCCTAATTTGAAATAATTGCAAATTTCTTTTTATGCTCTGTTGCCTGAAGTTTGCCATTTGCTTATCGCTTTAAGCTCTGCGTGATTTCTCATTTAGCATGTTAACTCTTACATTCCGTGATTATACTCCACTAAATACAACCCCCCCGAAGAAATGAGAAATCCTAGTATCGCACGAGTCCTTACGAGTGGATTTGCAGTCAGGAGAACACTTCAGGAAGACCAAGAATTATATAACTATGCAGTTTTCGCCATATTTAGCACATAGGATGGCGACGACGTAAATATCGATAGAAAAAAATTGCATACGAGTGATTTATCGTCCGATACCGAGAAACTCGGCTCCGTCAGAAGTCTGTATCCTGTATTCCGTACACGTATTCTTTAGCAACTTCGGAAACATGCCTGTTTTTTGTTGGCTACAAACCTTTTTATTCTATCGCAATTGTATCGTCGGGAATCTATAAGCTGTACACGTCGGTCTGTGTATACATTACGTTCTTACGTGTTGACTTATGATGCAGTTTAAAAATATCCTTTCTGCGTTTAATAAAAACTTTTATTCGTGGCCGTCGGCGCGATACCCAGATAAAACCGGGATAATTTAAAATCAATAAAATTTAAATTACATTAAAATGGTATTTTTTGCGTGGGAGTTACAGCAAACAGTCTCAGTATTTTTGCCCTAAGCCGGCGACGCTTGGAACACCTCGTAAAAGAGAAATAAATTTAAGGCTGTTTAAACTAGAGGCAAGATTCCATTTAGATAGATTTCGATTCTTAACTGTTATAATGATTCAAGAGTTTTCCGTGTTACTGGTATGTTCTAGAGGTGCGATTGCATCTGAATCTGAAAATTTATTAAGGTACTCCTGATTATTAAGTTATCTCTTATTTGTAATTTATCGCTGTTATCTGTTTTGCTGTCTTGACTAGTTAAATCTAGCTCTACTTGGTTGTTTTCGGTGATTTTCTGCTCACTTCTACCGCTTCCGACTATTCCGGTTATGCTCTTGAACTTTTTCAGAACTTCCCATGTTCATTGTCATTCATTGATCGTCCCTGCTTAACCCAATTATTCCTAAGTCTATCCTGCTCGATTATTTTATTTACTGTTACTTCTAGCTTTTCTCAGTCATTAGTACAGTCAATATTTAAGCACGGTCGCGTTTAGACAAAATTTGGATTGATTAAACAATTTTTATCGAAGGTAGTATATTGATGTTACATTAAAATTATTACAAAGGGTAACATAATTCTATGTAAAAATTCATAAGTATCAGGCACACTAAATGAAGTATTGAAGTAAGTTCAGAAATCGAATTTACTGCTACGTAACTCGTGAATGGTTTTGTAATAAAATCACGCTGTTCAAACATTTACATTTTGCATGCCTTACTTTCAATATACAATATTCTGAACCAATAACAAAATTCTTGAAAAGATCTTGGATCCATACTTTATTATAAGCACGGATTCAAGATCGTCCACTCAGATTGAGCCAGGACCACGATAACTGAGATCTTTCTAATATGGATAAAACTTGCGTTGATTTAAAAATGCTTACAGGGAGTCAGGTTGCTATCAGATGCTCAAAATTGTTCCTAGATGTAGTCACAGGGTGACAAAAAATGTTCAAGGACTAGGAGCATCACATAAAGAGGCGAGGTTATTATTACTGTGGCAGTTTTTCTATCACAACTCTTAAATGGTTTGTTTTTGGAGGTTTATGGTTTATACATTTGAATATTTTAAGGACACCTTATGTAATCCAACTCGCGCAATTAATAAAAAACTATTCTGTTCGAAAAAATCGAAAAACAAAAACAAAAAATCGTCCGGCGCATCCGCCAAATTTGATTTTTGAGCAATATCCCGCTTAAATCATCGCCCCTAAGGTTGACAAATTTGTATGTGTTTTCAGTCAATAAAGTATATACAAATGATAAAAGTTAATATGTTACTTAATATTTATTTTATTTTAAAATTTCGAATTTTTTTAAATTTCGGTTTTCCTTCAGAATTTTGCCTATTTCTCTAAATTCCGATTTTTCTACCAACTTCTTTTGAAGAATTTTACTCTGCAAATTTCGATGTATCTTCGAAAATTCGACTTTTTATAAAATTAAGACTAAAAATTTAAATATTTTTGAAAATATCGACTTGGAAACTGCGAATATTTCTAGATTTCGAAAATATAACTTTTTCTCGAAATTTTGATTTTTTGTGTAAGTTTTGACCTTTGTCAAAGATCTTAACAATTTTTAAAAAATTTATTTTATTTAAAATTTCAATTTTCTCCAAATTTCGAACCTCTTGAAATTTTGGATTTTTGCAAATTTGACTTTCTTTTGAATAACTCCGACTTATTTTTCAGATTTTTTTGAAAATGTTTAGAATAAACTTAATTTTTTTTCGAAATTCGACTTTTTATAAAATTAAGACTCAAAATTTAAATATTTTTAAAATATCGACTTGAAGACTGACTATTTTCAAATTTCGAAAATATAGTTTCTTTCTCAAAATTTTGATTATTTGTGTAAATTTTGACCTTTGTCAAAGATTTTACAATAACAATTTTTGAAAATTTATTTTATTTAAAATTTCGATTTTCTCCAAATTTCGAACCTCGTGAAATTTTGGCTTTTTGTAAATTTCACTTTTAAATAATTCTGACTTATTTTTCAGATTTTTTTGAAAATATTTAGAGTAAACTTAAATTTTTCTTTCGAAATTCGATTCTTTATAAAATTAAGACTAAATATTTAAATATTTTTAAAATATCGACTTGAAGACTGCGAGTATTTCAAAATTTCGAAAATATAGTTTTTTTCTTAGAATTTTGTTTTTTTTTGTGCAAATTATGACATTTTACAAAGATTTAGACGATTTTTAAAAATTTCATTTTATTTAAAATTTCGATTGTCTCCAAATTTCGACTCTCTTGAAATTCAAACTTTTTGAAAATGTGACTTTCTTGTGAAAAATTCTACCTTTTCAGATTTTTTTGAAAATTTTTAAAATAAGCATCAATTTTTCTTTCAAAATTAAAAAAAATCGTCTTTAAAATCGCGACTTCTCTTTATCAATTCGAATTCTTTTTTAAAATTTGAACCCTTTTGAAAATTTAAATATTGAAATTTAATGTTACATTTGAAGTTAAAAAAATCATTTTTAAAATCAAATAGCATCGGGTTTAATGTCAACGTATAAAAAATTTTAAATTTAAACGTTAATTTTTTTGGAAAAAAGCTGAAATTCAAGAAAAAATCTAAATTTCTAAAAGAATATATATTTTTTCAAATTCTGTTTTTCTCGACATTTCCAGCTTGGAGTGGAAGTTACTAATTTACTTTTATTATTTTTTTGTGTTTTTTATTTATAATACATTCATTTTAATCTCGAGATCTCGATTTTCCGTTTCAAGTGGAAATTTGAGATTTTTGATATTCGTTTGAACTATACCCAGAACTTATTCCAGATTTTAATATTAAACCACAATAGGCTCTATTTTAGAAATGTCAAAATGTCGACTTGGACCAAAAAATGTTGATTTTATACCGAAGTTCAAAATACAAATTCAAAAGTATAAAAATTCGAAAAATTCGACTTTAATTTAAACTACGCTTTAAAAATATAAAGTTGAAACTGCTAAAGTGGAAGCAGTTCAGATAGAACTTCCAGTTTTTAGTGACTACTGGAAATTCAGATTTTTTTACATTAAGTAAAATCCTCTGATAAAGATAACCCTATTATGTCTTTGGAGCTCTGCGAGTAGGATGAATTTTAACTTAAGATTTGTTGAATTTTTCAAATCTCGAAATTTGTTTTCAATTGAAATGCAATGAACGTTAATTTACAGATGCTAATTTTTAATAAAAATTTTGGTGGAACGGACTGGTCCTTAGTTATCTTTAAAAATTGAAATACAAATTTTATCCCCTGAAACCAAGAAAGATTAAAAAACACAACAAAGGTTGCTCTAACGCGTTTTGATAACCAAGCTATCTTCTGAAGATTTGTATTTCAATAAAAATTTGATTGCCACAAAATTCATTTCAACAAGAACATAAAAATTCCACATAAAAGACTAAGTTTCTAATCAATGTTGATGGATTTTTCGAAATTTTCGTTTTTGTAGGACACATTGAAATTTAAATTTCTAATTGTTTTAATTTTTATTAAAACTTTTCAAATTTTTTGCAAAATTCTTTCTAGAAGTTCCAAGTATTTCTCCACATTTGGAGTTTAGTAGTGAAGATTTAATTTTCTTACGAAATGTTGACCTTTATATCAAGTATTATCGAAATTTCGATCCTTATATCAAATCCTTAGCTCAAAAAATTTTTTTCTCCACTTTTCGACCTCCAACAATTGGAATCTCGCTTATTTGGAGAGCTACGTACGATATAAGTTAAATTAGTGCCTATTTTAGTACTGAGCAATATGCAAAAAAATCATCTAAATAACCACAAAAAATTCAGAAATATAAAAAATGTGTAAACTTGGAATTGTTTAAAAAAAATTGAATTTTCAAGAAAAAAGTCGAAATATTATTGAACAAATTCTGATAAAATAATTATTTCCAGTATGAAGTGGGAGTCTCAATAAAACTGTAGTTTACTTATAATTTAGAGCAAAGTTTTGAAATGTTTGAGGTAAATGTCAAAAATTTCAGAGAAAAATGTTTAAATTTCTAGAAAAATATGCATGTTTGAACAAATTCTATAAAAAGAAAGAAAAATCTCGATGTTAGGGGGTAAATACCAGAGACTAAACTTTGTATTTTAAAATATAAAGGTAGGAATTTCTAGAAAAAAGCCTAAATTTGGGGAAAAAAAGGTTAACATTTTCTAATTTATAATAATGAACAATAACACAGGTCCACAAAAAAGAGGTGTATACTGGGGGTCGGACCATGCTTTTCTGGGGTATTATTTCCCGCTGAACATGAATCTGAAGTTAAACTGGGGGTCAACAAGCAAATAATCAAGAAAGGCCCAAAAAACCGATGAAAGTATCGTAACTTTTATCAGTTTTTGGGTTTTTCTCGATTGCTTGTCACCCTCAATTTTGATTTCAGATTCATGTTTAGCGGTAGAAAATACCCCAGAAAATCATAAGTCCGGCCCCCAGCACACATCACTTTTATTTTGCATCATCGGCCACTGAATAACACTCATCTTATGTTGGGTCAACAGAAACTAAACGTTGAGCGATGAAATTTTATGTGTCACCACATTCGCCCGCTACCAATTCTTACTACCTGGAACTTCTTCAAGCACCTGGACACTCAACACTCAAATAGCAGCTCAAAACACCTTCTCTGATTTCTGATGGCAAAAATGTGTCGATTCCTGTGCTTTTTAACAGGATTAATAAAGTCAAGTGGCAGACGAGTTAAACCATTTCAAATCTAATATTCAGAATCCTGGACTACTTTAGCATGTAGTCAATAAAATCAACAAAAACCCCTTTTATTTTACTTCTCTTGCAGTCGATCGGTAGAAAACTCGTCAGCTGTAAAAACGCACTTCACTGTTAAGGATTTAAGCTTAGTAGGTGTTTAATTCTAAAACCTTTTGTGGCTCATAACATAACCGTTAATAGCGCCTTTAACAGACATCTGAATGCACTATTTAATTACTAGCGCCCTGACAGCCGTTCTATGGATCACGATCACGAATGAAATGCCTACCGACGTCCCAGACTACCTGATGAGGCCGACTAGTTAATATTCCTTGCCCGTTATTGATCTTCCAAATAAGGCTCGGTTCGCCTTGCCTTCCTTCGTCTTTGCCTTCCATCGTTCCATCTTCGCCTCTGCTTTTCCCTTATAAAATCTCAACTGCAAACATCGGCGCCCGGCTGAGGCAGTTCTCCACATCTACATCTCGCCCGCCCGGCCAACATAAACACAAACATTGGCTGCAATTTCTCTGAGAAGCAATTCTCCTAAGCTAAACATTTATGATTAAGTTACACTTGATTATTCCGATAGCTGTTAAATTTTAAAAGGAACGGACGTAAAATTGGGTTTAAGTGAAATATAATTGAGGGAAGCCGGTTCAAAGATCAAAGGTTCAAGGGCCTCCGTTTGCAGCCAATTATCTTGTTTATTCTGCAATGCAATTATTTGTTACTGATTGATGGATGCGGCATAACTTATTACTCATTAGTAGTCCAGTACCACGAAACATTACGATTAACATTTTTATAATGCTTCTGTTTATATTTATTTAATTCAGTACGCATATGTCGCGGTTCGAGATGAATGTAATTTTCGATGAAATCGTTAAATCGTAATATAAACTGTAACTGATGTTGGTTTCCTAAGGAGAGACATTAAAGCGGTTCTTTAGGAAAAAATAAACAGAGTTCTTGGAGTAAATATTGGCAGACGAGCGTTATATTGATTACAAGATGCTCTGGTAACATGTCGATTCTCCGATCGCGTATTTGGCTCCATGTTTATTTACGCGCGACGCTGCAAGAGCAAAAAATTTAAGCTCTGGCGCGACTAAAAAGTTGCCATATTGAGTAATCGCTCTTTTGTTTGTTGTTAACCATTAACCATTTTTGTAACCCTTTTAGGAGACACTTCAAGGAAAAAAAACCTAGAGGGGTATAACACTCTTGTTAAATTTTTTTAGATACTAGGTTATTCAATAAGTCCGTAGAATAAGTAAGAAAAAAACAAAATTTTGACAAAACTCGATTTTATTATTCAACATAGTTGCCTTCGAGGGCGATACAACGAGTATAGTGATTTTCCAATTTTTCGATACCACTTTTATAGTACGATTTCTCTTCCTCGTCAAAATAGGATTCAGTTTCAGCGATTACTTCATCATTGGACTTACATTTCTTTCAACAAGCATTCTCTTGGGGTCTAAAAACAGGAAAAAGTCGCTGGGGGCTAAATTTGGAGAATACAGTGGGTGGGTAAGCAATTCGATGCTCAATTCATTCAATTTTGCCATCGTTTTCATCGATTTGTGACACGGTGCGTTGTCTTGGTGAAACACCATTTTTTTCTTTTGCAAATGTGGCCAGTTTTTTTGCGATTTCAGCCTTCAACCGATCCAAAAGTGCACAGTAATAGTCGCTGTTGATGGTGGCTCCTTTTTGAAGATAGTCGATGAATATTATTCCGTTCGCATCCCAAAATACAGAAGCCATCACCTTACCGGCCGACTGTTGCGTCTTTGCTCACTTTGGATTCGGTTCGTCGACTGCTGTCCATCAGCTGATTGTCTTTTGGATTCTGGTGTGTAATAGTAAAGCCATGTCTCATCCATTGTCACATATCGACGATAGAATTCCATTTTATTGCGGTTTAACAGCGCCAAATACTCCCCTGAAGCATCGATTCGTTGTTGTTTTTGGTCGACTGTGAGCTTTCGCGGCACCCACTTTGCACAGAGCTTTCGCATACCCAAAAGTTCGTGTAAAATGGTGAAAACACTACCATCTGATATCTTTACAATGTCAGCTAGCTCGTGCACCTTCAATTTGCGATCGTTCATAACCAATTTGTGGATTTGTTTGATGTTTTCTGGAATAACAGCCTCATTTGGCATCCACTGCGCTCTGCATCATTTGTGCTGGTACGACCACGTTTAAATTCAGCAATCCACTTCTCTACCATTTGTCTCGATGGAGCAGAGTTCGGATAATGTTTATCAAGCCATTGTTTGGTTTCCACTGTATTTTTTTTTTCATGAACAAGCAATGCTTGATCAAAACTCGAAATTCATTTTTTCCATTTTTTTTCAATAACAAAAGTTGCTTCACACAAAATGCTATAATTCACGAATCAATAGTCAGATTGCTGTCAAGGTTATAGAAGTATCGTTTAAAGGTTAGTACTAAATAATCATATGAAAAAAATTCTAGTAACTCCATCTATGTGTCACCCTATGGACTTTCTAAATGGACTGTTAAAATGATTAACAATAGTAATATAAGTGGAATTATATGAAAAAACTGAAGAGGTTGGCCTAGTGATTGTTCATTAATGACTAAGCAGATTATACCGGGTGTAAATAAATAAGTGCGAAACAATTCAAGGGAGTGGAAATATAAGATGGGTTTTTCATATAAAAAAAAAATTGAACAGCATCTGCGAAGATGCAATTTAAAGACAGTGCGAAAAAAACAGTTCGTAAATTTTTGAAGTGAAAACTTCCTTAGGCGCCTTGAACATTTTTAATAGAGGAAATACTTATGATTTCGCGAGGTTACAGATACACTCAATTGAGTTGGGATCAAACTCCTATGTTTGAAAGACATTTTTTTAAATTAAGTGGTATTTATATTTTGTTCCTGGCTTGTGCGGCTCTTCATATGGTTTTAAGCATAAATAAACACTATAAAAATGTGCTTAATGGTTGCTGGATATGCTGATAGATGTGGAAACCAGGAAAATATAATTTTAATTGATAATAATTTTAAACGTTAATTTATTTTTGATACTTAATTTAAAAATTAAAAAAAAAACTAGAGGGAAAGGTTCGAATGTGGGCCCCCATTTTTTTCTGTACTACCTAAACGGTTTGTGCAGTTGGAATCTGAAAATTGGCATATTGTTAGTCTAAATAGAGACCGGATTATATATATTTGCATTTGCAAATGCATATTTTACCCATTTTCACTGTTACTATATTTCACTTATCATCCAATGGTGATGCATATTTTCGCTATATTTTCAATATTTTTTCGATGGGTACTTAATGACTGAAGTCTTACTAAGCGCTGGGTGGGACGTTAACTCTCCTTGGTTAAAGCAGTAGATCGAAAATTTATAATAAACTAAAATTGAAATACACTATCTTGTCCCCTGAAACCAAGAAATATTAAAAAACGTAACAAAGGTTGCTCTAACGCGTTTCGATAGTTAAGTTATCATCCCCAGAGAGATACTACATATGCAGTATCTCACAGAAGATGATAGCTTGGCTGTCGAAACACATTTGAACAATCTTTGTTACGTTTTTTAATATTTCTTGCTTTCAGGGGAAAAGACTTGTATTTCAATTTTTGAGGATAATCAAGGACCAGTCCTTTCCACAAAAAATATTTTATTCAACTATGAGTACCATTCAACTAGATGAGTACCATTTTTTTTTTTCGAAATTCTACTCTTTGTGCAAAATTTATTTTTTATTAAAATATTTCGAATTTATTATAAAATTTAACTTTGTATCAACATCTGATCTCTTTAAAATTCTGAATTTTTATCCAAAAAACTGTTTGTTTTTTTATTCAAAATGTCATTTTTCAAAATTCGATCTTTTTTAAAACTTTTTACTTTTTAAAATCCGAATTTCTGGAAATTTCAACTTGTTTATCAAAATTTACTTTTCCTTAAAACTTCGTCCATCTTTTGATAAAATAGTAAACATTCTGAACAAATTTTTTCTTCAAATTTTTGAATTTTCGTTAGAAGACAAAAAGCAAATTTCAAGGTTTTTAAGGTTTTTTTGAATCCAATTTTCTAAAAATTCCAACTTGTCTCCCAAAATATTAACATTTATATCAATATTGGACATTTTCCGACGTCATGCTGGGGCAGTCGCCTCCCTTGGACTTAAGCAGTCAAGAGAAAATAAATATTCAACCGGAAAATTTAAAGTATTGCTCAAAATTTGCCAATTTTTTTCAAATTTAAGTCACTGAAATATCTTGAATATTTACTTGATTTCGTCTTTTTCCTTAATATTTTTTTTTCTTAAAATTGGACTTCCTCTCGAATTTCATTTCTAAATTTTAAGGTTTTTCTCGAAGTTTCAAAACGTTATTTTTTTAACATTGGATCCCCTTTGAAATTTTCTATCTGCTAGAATCAGAACTTTCAAATATTTTTACTGTTTGCTCAAAATTTGACTTTTTCTCCTAATGTTGGTGTTTATCTTAAAATTCAGTATTTAATATTTATGGAAAAGCTGATCTTTTCTGAAAAAATTGTTTTTTTCTTTCGAAACTTTTATCTTTTTTCCAAAATCTCTTATTTCTTTTTAAAATTTGTTTTTGAAAATTTAGATTGTTTCCTTGATATTTGTCTTCTTCTCGAAATTCATTGTTTGGAACTTTCGAGTTTTATGACATCATATCTATTATGGTCCTAGAAATCTCAAATTTTTCTTAAAATTAATTTTTTAATTGAAAATTTTCATCCTTTTTCAAAATTCATCTTTTTTGTAGACAACTATTCGCAAATATAACAACTTAACTTTCTGTGAATAATTTTCTATTTGTTTTCTTAAAGTTTTGTGTTTGTGCTCGAAAAATGTTTTTTTTTTTGAGATTTTCAGGCCTTCGAACCGGCAGTGAACCGAAAACTGAAAACCGAAAAAAAAACGTTATTTTCGCCGGAACAAAAACCGATTTTAGCCTCAAATCTGCGATTTGTTAAGAACTTAGAAGTCAAAATTGTGTGTTCTCTTAAATTATTAGGAAATTGCTTTCACTAAACTTCTGGTATAAACTCGAAAGCTCGGCCCTTGAACTTGTGTGTCGAAAATCCGCTTTAAAAATGTTAAATTCATTCCCAAGCCTTTTAGCTACAGCTATAAATTATTTCCAAAATTTCGTCCTTAAAATTGAAAATCGCGTTTATTTTTTTCGAAACATTTTTCGTTGATCTTAAAATTTCAATTTTTTATAGAAAATTTAAGTTTAAAAATATTGAAATTGCACCTTTTGTGGAATTGTTACTTTTATTCTTAAAATTTACATTTCCATTTAAAATTTCAAATTTTTGCTTAAAATGTTAGCAGAAGTTAGATTTTAAACGCAAAAGTGCTAATTTGAATTTAAAAATTTTATGTTATTTTTTATTTTGAATATTAATTCAAAATCTCTAAAGAATATCCAAATTTCAAAAAAAAGACAACATTTTTGAAAAAGTCTATGTTTTGGGGAGAAACAAACTAAATTTATAACAAAAAATTTTTCGAAATTGATCTTAAAATTTCGAGTCTTGAAAATTTTCAGCTTTCGAGCTAAAAGTCGAATACTCAAAAATTACAAATTTAAACTTATCTTTGTCCATTTCTTATAGCCCAAGTCTCAAGTCGTAATTTCGAGAAAAATGTCGATAATTAAAGAATTAAAGTCATAACTAATAAACTTTATTAACGATATGAATATTAAAGAATTCCACGAAGTAAGGGTTGAAAATGTCAATTATTAAAATAAAGGTCAACATGTCGATAAAAAGGGTTAGGAAGTTGTTAGAGAAAGGCGAAATTTTGTTTGAAGTCGAAATTTTAGAAAAAAAAATAATAATAAAAAGTACATACACGTTTCAAGTAAAAACTTCAAAAGAAAAAGTTAAAAAATCGAAAAAAGGTAAATACATTGTACAACACTTTATGAAAAGTTTTACTTTTTCTAGAAATTTTGAAGTTTTCAGCAACATTTTCAGAAAAAAATTGAATATTTGGATTTAAAGTCAAGACTAAATTAGGGTAGACATTTTAAAATCTCTTTATTTTAAATAATTTTGAAGTTCTTTTTTTGAAATAGTGACTGTCCTGCAAAATCTAATTCAAAACTTTTTATTTTATAATTTTTGGTCTTTTTATTTTAATTTATATTTTAATTTGATCTTTTAAATAGGAGTTTCTAGAAAACAAAGGCGAAATAGTAAAAATGAATTATATTAGAAAAAGCGAATCAAAATCAAAACTTTGATAGAGAACCAAAAGTATGAAAGAAAGGTGAAAGTCTCTCAAATTTTCGATTTTAATCGCCAAAGTTCGTGTATTCTAGAAGTTATCAACTTCAAAAATTCAGAGTTTCAGCATGAAATTTTGAAACTTGAAAAACAGAAAATATTTTCCTTCAATTCTAGGTAAGGTCAGAGTAGTTACGTGCTGTAATATTAAAGAAAAAAGACATCACATTTTCTAAATTATGTTCAAAAATCAATTTTTAATTCGAAAAACTTTTAAAAATCAAAAAATTAGTCATCCGGAACTAAACCGAAAACCGAAACCTGGAAAAACCCGTTATTTTTGTCGGAACGGAAATCGGAACCGATATAATATTTTTGACGAAACGAAAATCGAAAACCGGAACGAAAAACAGCGGTTCGATGACCTGTAGATTTTCGACTATTTTTTGAACATTCGACTTCTTTTTAAAATTGACTATTTTGGGAAAGCTTTAACTTTTTTACTAATATTTGACTCTTGAAATTTCGACCATTTTTCTTGCAATTTCGCCTTTTTCTCGAACTCGGAATTCTGCTCTTTTCTCTTAGAATAAGTGTTTTTCCTAAAATTCATCTTTATTCTTAACATTCTACTTCTTAGCCTTTTCATTCAAATTTTTTTTTTCTTAAAATATTAATTTTGAAGAGAAAACTCGAAATTTTCCAAAAAATATGTAACAATTCAAAAAGATTCGAATTCTTATAAAAGTTATATTTTGACAAAAATACAAGATTTTAAAAAAATTGAAATAATTAAAAAATCTCGAAATTAAAAAAAATATTTTTGAACAATCAAAAATCCTAAAAAAACGAAATTTTGAAAAAAATAAAAACCCGAAATAAAGTAGAATAGTTCATAAAAGATTTAAATTTTTTAAATAAAGATAAAAATGAAAAAGAAATCAACATCTGAAAATGCTAAATTTTGAAAGTCGCAATTTTGAGTCACAATTTTATAAAGTCGACATGTTGACGTCTCTATTTTGGAAAACAAGGAAATAATTTTTAAAAAACTTGGACATGCCTATAAAAAATCAAAATTAAAGAATAAATTAAATTTTCAAAGTCGACATTTTGAAAAAACAAAGTAATCAAAATTTTGTAATAAGACCAGAATTTTCAAAAAAGCTAATCCTTGAAATTTGTTAACAAACTTTCGACATTTTAACTTACATCTTTGAAAAAATTTTAAGATCAACAAGCGTGGAAGTAAAACAAAATTTAGAATTTTATAAATTAAATTGATTTTGTTGCAACGGACTGGTCCTTGGTTATCTTCAAAAATTGAAATACAAATCTTGTCCCCTGAAACCAACAAAGATAAAAAAAACACAATAAAGGTTTTTCTTAGAGCAACCTTTATTGTTTTTTTCTCTTATTGTAAGAGGTAGACATAGGTTCTTACGAACCTCAAAACCCCATAGCGTATAGCTTTCAGACGCTAAGATGCAGCTCAATTTGGTTGGCAGAAGTTACGTTCTCACTTCAGCAATTTAATCCTGCCTTTCCCGGAATATCCCACCATTCAGAATTTGTAACGATCCGTTTGCAATTAACCTTCTAATAGAAGAGACTAATAAAAAACCGGATGTTGTATTTACGGTTTGGCCAAAAGCCCATTTCCAGCCACGCATGATTGAACTCTTCTGCGGGTGCAGCTAATAGGAGTCTTAAATAAGGATGTACACCTTTTTATTTATTGAACGTGCTCCGTTAATAAGACGTAGTCGGCCGCCCCTAATTAGCGGTTTGACAGATATGGAAAGGCTTACAGTAATTCCAACTTAAGAGGACATTATTTAAAAATAGTCTTCTCTACGCTACTGTTTCGTCGTCTTTAACTACGTACAAGCAAATACCAGTTAAATTAGCCTAAAATAGGTTTTATGACGAAGAATAGAGAATGTTAGAGCTGACAAAGAATCCAGTCGTATTATTTTTATTAACCAAAACATAAGTTAGTCTTAGAGACGTAAAATGTAGCTGACATAAAATTCTTTTTCTACACCCGAATTTTATAGCCCTTCCACTTAGAGGATTGGGGGTAGGACAATATTCTGATTTCATAAAAATGACGAACTTAATTTAAAGACATGGTTGTGGAAGTAATCTGTGGTTAGTAAGACATATTTCGCCAATTATTGATGTCGATTTTATATATAAAAAAAAAATAATCATCGGACTGCTGATAGAAATGAAAACTTAAAACTAGGAACTAGCAGTGGTTTTTCTTTTTGAATTTTCAAATTAGTTGTAGAATAAAACAATCAAATTTCACAATTTATAAATCAGAATTATTAACATTAGTCTGGTTTTCATATTTATCAGCACTTCGAGCAACAATTATGAACATTTTTATACTACGAGAGTAAATCAAATATGAACCAGAATTTCAGAAGTCAGGAGTGTGCCATACTCTCAAACATGTTGGATGACTTTTTGCGCTCAAGCGAATTCTCGCCGTTCGTCAGTTGTAAATACAATGAGTAAGCAAGAAGTTCATCCGCACGTTGCGTAGCGACTTATTATTAAATTTCTTGTCGTTAAAGGTGTAAAACCCGCCGAAATTCTTCGTAGATTAGAACCACAGTTTGGTGATACTTGTTTGAAGAAAACTCATGTGTATGAATGGTACAAAAAATTTTTGGAAGGACGAACTCAAGTTGAAACTGAACCCCATGCCCGTCGTCCGCGGACCAGTGTGACTGCGGACAAGATTAACGCTGTTCAATGTCTTTTGGAAGATGACCTTCGTTTAACTGTTGCTGAAATTGCAGCTCAGATGGGGATAAGCTTTGGAAGTGCTCAATCCATCATTACAGATGAGCTGGGGTTTCGAAAAATTTCGGCCAGTTGGGTACCTCGTCTTTTGACTGAACAACAGAAACAACAACGTCTGGAGATTTGTTAACGCCATCTTGGACGTTTCCAACGCCAAGGTGGATGTTTTTTGCAACGTATCGTTACGTGTGATGAGACTTGGGTTCACCATTACACCTTTCAATCGAAACAAGCAAGCATGGAGTGGAGAAGAAAGGGGGAAGGTGCAGCCGTCAAAGCAAAAACTCGCCTCTCAGCTGAAAAGGTTCTTGTGGCAGTGTTTTGGGATTTTAAAGGAGTTGTGCACGTCAATTTTCTGCATGAACGTCGTACGGTTAATGCTACCTACTACTGCCAGCTATTGGATGAAGCAAAACGTGCATATCGGCGGAAGAGGTGCGAATTTTTGGTCAGAAATGTGATTTTGCTTGCTCGCCCCCACTCAGCCAATCTGACACACTAAAAATTAGAGGAAATGCATTTAGCAACATTAGAACACCCTCCTCATAGTCCCGACTTATCATCATGTGATTATTATATGTTTGGGCCACTGAAACAAGCTCTACAAGGTGAGCGATTCCATGATGATGCTGCTATTGAGACATTTGTGCGCAATTTGATGCAAACATGCCTCCCTTCTTTTTATGATGATAGCATTAAAAAAACTCCCAATCCGTTGGGAAAAATCCATAACAAAATCAGGAAATTATGTTGAAAAATAGTTAATAACTTTCATATATGGATCTTGTACCGATAAATTTTTAAAAACAAATTCCGGTTTATATTTGATTTACTCTCGTATTTGGCGCGATGTGTGAAAGGACCATCTTTCATGTGGTGGATTGCGGTTGTCGTTGATTCAAATCTGGTTGCCGATCAGGCATTTTTGAAGTGAATATTTAGGCGCATTGAGCGATTTTTGAAGGGTAGAATATTTATGGATTCACGTCACCATCACGCTAACTTAATCTATTACGCATCTTACTCATAGCTGCATAATACTGTTAACATTAGAGCGTGCCTTTAACGCAAATTAGTGTGATGGTGACGAGAAATTATTAGTTTTTCCGTATCAGAAATCGCTCAGCGCACCTAAAGAAGTTTTTATTTCATCCATTTTCATTATCTAATCCGCAAACAATTTGCTTAAAAAAATACGGACAATCGTTTCCTGCAAAAAGGTTTAAGAATCCAAAAAAGCTACAACATTGGTGTTCACCTTAATTTTCATAAATTTTATTTCATAAAAATCACAAGGCTTCCTGAGTTTTCTCCGAATTTCAACTTAGGTTTGGTTTTAAGTCGAAATTTTGAGAAAAAGTTTCTAACGAAAGAATATACAAGAATTAGTTCATAATTGCATCACAGGTACATACACTGAATAGGAATGATCTGCCATTAAATTAGACCTTAGCCCAAGATGAACTTTAATTTCCTGCAAAATGTTGCAGGAAATAAAACTTCGTTCATGGATAGATTTTATTAGTTGTAATTTAAATCGTTAAAAAAAGGAAGAACGGGCCATAAATTTTAAGGTTAAAATTTGCATAGATTATTGCTTCAGATTCAAATACAATGGAAGGCAAAATAATCTAATCAGAAATTCACATTAACACCTGCGTTAATTAGAATTAATTTTTATTTTCAGTGAAGCTGAATAGGAGACCAGGGCTAGGGCCGTGCCGTAAATTTTCTTGATATGATGCAATCCTTCGAAATGCTTTATTTTTAAAACAAACACACAAAACAACCTTCGATTCTGAATTGAATGATCGATGAAAAGTTAAGTGTAGGCTTAAAGCAGAACTGTCGACACATATGCAGGCAATTATTTCAAAATTTCGATTAAAATATTTAATTTCTGTATAATATCGTATGATACAAAATCTCGAAATCTATACTGAAATTATCACCTCCTTGGGGCCATTTCAAATTTGACTTGTTTCCTGAAATTTCGGCTTTGAATTTAAAATTTCGACTTCTTAAAGATTCGAGAATAGGTTTTAAATTTAGATTTGCTTTAAACAATTTTATTCATAAAATTACGAAAGTAATAAAAATTGAAAACGTAAAATATACATTTTTCCAAAAAAAAATCACGAAATACTTTTTAATTAAATTGTCTTTATTATTTTCAAAAAATTAGGAGTTTCTTTGATCAAAATTTAAACTTTTTCTCCAAATAAAACGGTAGCACTTTTAGTTTTTACATGTTCATCTGAAATTTTGATTTTAATTTAGACAATTAGGCTTTTGTCCCGAAATTTTATAAACAGTCTTTTGTTATGCAATTTGTATTTTAGTTTCGAAATTATTCCCGAAATGTTGGGATTTCTTATTTATGTATTACTAGCATCGTTTGTGGTCGAAATTCGAGGAAAACCAAGTACATGTTTGTATCCAGTTCTCCTTGATGATTTGAGGAAAGGAGTGAGAATATGAAAAATTCTACTCTTTTTAAAAATGTATGATTTTTATTGACAGTTCTGACCTGTTTCAAAATTTCTACTTTTTTTTTCAAAATCTCAATTTTTTCTAAGACTTTCAACCTTTCCTCGAAATTAAGACCTTTTTTTCTGAAAATTACAAGTTTTTGTTGCAAAAAATGATGATACTTGCAACCTTTATAAAATTTCAGCTTAAGGAAAAACAGAATTTTCGGAAAGTTTAACTTTATTTTTCAAAATTTAAATACTTTTGTAATTTTAAATTTCTCGGATACATTCACTTCATAATTGGGCTCTTTTTAAAAAATTTAGACTTTTTCACTATTTCAGTTTTTTCTCGAAATTTTAATTTTGTCATAAATTTCCACTTTCTTTGAAAAATTTTGTTTTTTTGAATATCTCAGGTTTTTAAAAAAGTCGACTTTAAAAATTGAGATTCTCGAATTTTTTACCTTTTGAAAATTTCGACTTTCTTAAAAATCTACTATTTTTTCAAAATTTTGACTTTTTAAACAATTTCCACCTTATTTGAAAGATTTGACCCTTTTTGAAAATCCTCTCTTTTTTGGAAGGTAGTTTTGACATTTTTGAAAACCGCAGTTTAATTAAATATTTTCATTTTTTTAAACATTCAGTTTTTTTTCAAAGTTTCTACTTTTTTTGAAAAATGTTATCTTTTTTGAATATTTCTACTTATTTTAAATGTTCTATTTTTTCGACGATGAAAATTTTTATTTTTTCACTATTTCAGCTTTTTCTCGAAATTTTAATTTTGTTATAAATTTCCACTTTCTTTGAAAAATTTTGCTTTTTTGAATATCTCAGGTTTTTAAGAAAGTCGACTTTAAAAATTTCGATTCTCGAATTTTTTACCTTTTGAAAATTTCGACTTTCTTAAAAATCTACCATTTTTTCAAAATTTTGACTTTTAAAACAATTTCCACCTTATTTGAAAGATTTGACCTTTTCTGAAAATCGTCCCTTTTTTTTGAAGATAGTTTTGACATTTTTGAAAACCACCGCAGCTTAATTAAATATTTTCATTTTTTTAAAGATTCAATCTTTTTAAAATTTCTACTTTTTTTACAAAATGTAATCCTTTTTGAATATTTCTACTTATTTTAAATGTTCTATTTTTTCGACATTTATCGGCTCTTTACGAAATTTCAAATTTTTTTTTCGAAACTTTAGCCTTTTTGAATCTTTCGACTTTTTTTGATTAGACATATTGGAAATACAAATTTTTCTAAACTGACTTAAAAATTTCGATGTTTTGAAAATGTTGACAATTCTGTTGAAAATTTAAAATTTCACTTTTCAGTTGTTTCAAAATTTTCACTTTTTTAATTATAATGACGTTGTCTCAAATTTTGGATTATTTTAAAAAATTTGATCTTTGATTTCAACTTTCAAAAATTTCAATTCTTGAAAAACTTTAGTTTTTTCAAAATTTTGACTGTTTCAAAAAATTCCACTTTTATAAAAAAAGTTAATAAAAATGTTTATTTTTTCTTTCATTTCGTTTTTTCAGAAATTCGGATATTTCCAAATTTTGAACTTTTTCAGGATTTCAAGTTTTTTGAAAATTTTAAATTTTGTTCAAAATTTGTATTTTTATAGTTTACTTTATGGGGCAATTTCGTCTGTTCTGAGATTTGGATTTTATCGTAAAATCTCAAATTTTAAAAATATCGCGATCTTTTTTAGTAGATAATTTCAACTTTCTTTTGAAATTTCGATCGGTTTTCAAAAATTTGATTTGTTTTCTCAATTTTTATTTTTACTTGAAAATATTTTAATTTCAAAAAAATTTTACTTCTTTTTAGAAACTTTTGACTTATTAAAATATTTACCGTTTATGGAATTTGTTAAATTTTTAAAATTTTGAATCTTTCAAATTATTTTTTTTTCAGTTTGTTCATTTTCTCAATATTTCTAAATTATTTTTGAAAATTTCGAGTTTTCTTGAAAATGTCATTTTTCTCTACAAATTCTGAAATTTTTTTCTGGCCAAGTTTTTCGAAATATTTCATTTTTGGAAAATGTCAACTTTGAAAATCTTCTTCTTTTTTATTTACAATTTTCACTTTAATAAAAAATCCAACCATTTTTCAAATTTTCGATCATTTCTTAAAGTTTCGACTTTTTCTTTGAAAGTTACTACATATTTTCAAAATTTCAACTCTAAATTTCTAATAATTTGCTTTTAATATGTCGATATTTTTATGTTTCAACCATTATAACGTTCTCTGTTGTTTTCATAATTTTTAACTTTTTTAAAATAGCCACCTTTTTAAGCTCACCTTTTTTCAAAATTTTGCTGTTTTGAAGTTTTTGATTTTTTTTTTGAATTTCGACCTTTCAAAACTTATTCTTGTGGAGCAAAAATTGTTTTCGAAAACTTTATTTTTAGCTTATATAAAAAAAAGTTTTTCCAGTATAGAACTAAATATCATTCTTTACCCCTTCTCCAAGATTTAAATTTTTAAAGTCAACTAAATATGCGTGTCACAACTGCTTTCATAATATTCTTTATACAAAATTTGTGGTTATAAAATGATTTTTTAAATATTTTTCGTTACCAACTTTTAATACCCCCTTAGAACTTAAATGATTAAAATCGGCGAAACATGGGTTTTATTATTTTTTTCATAGATTAGTTCACAACATTTTAAAAATCATTACTATTGTAATGCAATGTAAATAGATAGAATAGAATTTAGAATAGAATTTAGTGCGTAAGAAAAGTTTTTAGAAAGATCTGATAAGGGGAAAACGGCCGCGATAACGAAACAAACTGCAGATAAGCGTTCCAGAAATTTCGGTAAACGATAAACCTTATCTGCGTGATTTTTCTAGAACCCGGGAGCCAAAACTATATAAGACGGTCAGCTTTCTCTCAAGTAAGTCAGTTAGAGTCAGTGTAGTAGTGAGTTAGTAGAAGTCAGTAATAAGTGAGTTAATTGTTCAGTTGTGGTGATCCGAGTTAAGTTTAATAATAAAGTGGGTATTATTCGGCACGTATTTAATAATTCGAACCGATAAAGCCCGTAACATTATTATAGTTCTATACAAAACTCGAAATTCGTTTTTTTTTGCCTTTGAGGGCTAAGTTGTTAAAATCGCCCAAACACGGGTCTAATAATTTTTTTCGTAAATTATTCACATGAAAGTCCAAGTTTTAAAATGCGTTTTTAATTCCGTTCCATGCTAATTTCGAAACTCCATTTCAACCCTTTTACCCTCTTATAGGAAGAAGTTCCAAAATTGTCCTGTTATTGCTCATTTACACCAAGAAAGAGATCTTCTATCCAAATTTCGTGTTTCTGGCTTCAGCAGTTAAAACTGTGCAGATGATTACGTGTTTCAACTGATCAGATCTATAATATTAGTATAGATAATGTAAATTATTAGTTCTTTTTTGTAAATTTTGTCTTTTTTTATTTATTTCGATGGATTTCAGTTTTAATTTTACCATTTCTCCTAAAATTTCGATTTGAGGCTTGAAATTTTGACTTTTTAGAAATATTCAATTTTTCCTCAAAATAAAAAATTCGTGTTTTTTATAATGAATGCAATTTATTTTTCAATTTGATATAACTCTAAAAATGTTAGTATTTTTTATATATTACTTAAATTATTATTTTTTTCCATATTTTGATTTTTTCCAGATTCTAATTTTTCAGTTTTAATTGTCACATTTCTCCAGAAATTTTGACTTTAACTTGTATTGTAGAGTTTTTGATATATTGACTCTATTAACTATGTTCTTGAAATTTATTTGTCCCTCAAAATGTTCAAACATTTTTCAAATTTCGATTCTTTTTAGAACTTTCTTGGTTAGTGTCGAAAATAATAAGAATTTTAAAATGTAAACTCGGAATTTTAAAAAAAAATGAAAATTTCGAGAAAAAACTCGACATTTATGAAAAAACTATCAAACGTTTTCTTTTAGTTTTTTTTTTTCATGAATATCAAATAATTAAGAGTTTTGAAAAAAGTCTGAATTAATAAACAATTAAATGGCGTAAATTATATTTTGATTTAGCTGTTTATGCCGCCTCTTTAAAGTGCCGCCTGATGCGATTGCCTCTTTGCATCATAGCACGGCACGGTCCTGTCTAGGGCGGTGGAAGGAAAACCAATTTAATACCTGAAATTAAACCTTGTTTGCGTAATTTTGAAATCGGAGTTTTTAGCATCTTTTCTTTGTTGGTTTCACTCCAATACCAATGATGATATAATTCGGTATCTTGAAAGAGTGAAGATGGCGTAAAGAACTTTGATCAGTATGTTTTAGTATAAATTTGTTTTTTCTTTGATTTAAATTATAATTAATGCCATATTTTGAATAGGAAATTATTCTAAGAACAATTTATCAGCGATCGACGATTCCTTGAGCAACTTAATGATTGTGAATCATCCTTCATAATATTTCACGTCGTGTACTGAATGTCTTTATGGGTGCCACAAATGTGTTGTTCCAATAGATGTGAAAATCATTCGGGCCATTGTGGTACGATGAGTAATGGAATATTAAATGGAGAACCATTACAAATAAATGAATGGAGGGAGATATGCAATCGTGGCGTATCTAATGCGCCGTATAGATTCTAAAAGAGAAAATACATCATCGGGAAGCATTTAACGAATCCGGTGAATCGCAGCGGAAAAGAAAAACACCCAAGTCCATTATTTTTGTCGACGAAATGACCCCATCCAGTCTGATTTTATATAGTCTGAGGGCTTGCTTTTAAAGTTGATAAAATCAACTCAACCTTGATCTGAATATTTTATCTTTATCCAAATTCTCGTAGTTTCCGAAATTTAGCCTAAAGCTTAACATTTCTAAAAGTCGAATTTCGAGATTAAAGTCAAAAATTTTGGGAAAAAGCCACCAATTTGGGTGCAAATTCAAAATTCTAGGACCACATTTTCTTAACAAATTAGTATTTGTTTTCAACTATCGACTCTAATTTGAAAGTATATAAAATTAGTCTTAAATTCAGACATTTCTAAAAAAAATTTGGGTAAATTCAAAATTCATAAAACATAAATTCTAGTTTTAACATGAAATTTAGCAAAATAGCAGACATTTCGTAATTGAGATTTATAAAGAAACTCTCTAATATAAAAGCTTTAATTTTGAAATTTTAATAAAACATGAAATATTTCAATTTTTGTTTATTATTACAATTCCCGAGGCAGGTTAATTTTAGATTATAAGATGACGTCCTCCATCGTAAAAATTTCATCCATAGCATCTATGGATGAAATTTTTACGCCTTCGAGTTACCGTTTTAACCCCTAATTTTTTAAATTGGAATCAGGATCTTGGTATACCTCACTCTCTATTCAAAAATGTCATGGTTGCTACATTTATTTAAAAAATAAACAATAAAAAAAATGTATCTACTAGATGAAATTTTCTACAATAATAAGTAATAGTGGCTCGATAGTAATAAAGAGACCAAAAACAATTTCGATATTCTTTTTTGACTTTGTAAAAAAGGAAACGTAAAAACTTATCAACTTTATCATAGTCAAGTGTACTTTTTGTCAAAAACATCCCAGTAACCTTCTAAAACTGCGAGAGAATTAAACAGTGGCTTCAGTTACCTTCTGCATATTTTGGAAATTTAATATGGGTCATTTAATAGAAATGCATAAAATAATAATTTTACAAATGATCGGTTATGGAAATAAAGCAAGATCATAGGCCGAAGTCGCTCGTCTATTTCAACAAAAATTTCCTGATTTACCCCCTACATTCCAAGGTACAATTAGTAAAATCGAGAAGCATTTTCACGAACATGGACATGTACGAAAGCTAAAAAAGGAGCCTTCCAATGCATTAGCTAATGATACCAAATTGGAAATAATGAATGAGTTTCAAGAAAATCCACATTCTTCAAGTCGAGAAGTAGCTGCAGTACCGAACGTTAGTCATTCCTCGATTATTTGTGTACTGAAAGAAACTAAAACGCATTCTTATAAACTGACATCATGTCAAAAGCTCAGTGATGACGTTTTTAATAGAAGAATTCATTTTTGTGACCAAATGATGCAAAGATTAGGTAATAATATCATCCAAATAGAAAACATATTGTTTTCTGATGAGTCCACCTTTACTCTTCACGGTCATGTAAATCGTCAAAACTGTCGCCATAGGGCTAGTGAAAATCCCCACTGGATGAGAGAATTACATGCACAGAACCCTGAAAAAGTTAATGTTTGGGTAGAGATTATTGGAGATCATGTCATTGGTCCATTTTTCATTGATGGAAAATTAAATGGAGGTAATTATTTAGCATTGCTCCAAAACAACATTGTACCAGCTTTGGTAAACTTATATCCAGCTCAAGAAAATCCAGACGTTCCAGATAATGTAATATGGTTCCAGCAAGATGGAGCACCACCACACTACCAAGTCAGTGTCCGGCAATATCTCGATTTTACATTTCCAAATTGGTGGATAGGGAGACGAGGTACGGTAGAATGGCCACCATGATCACCAGATCTGACATCTCTTTTTATGGGGTTATGTGAAAGGTACAGTGCATAAAACCAAACATTGCGATGTAGCTGACTTAAGAGCAAGAATAACGCTTGCGATTGCGTCGGTGACACCAGAGGTCTTGAATAATGTCAGAAGACATTTTTATTCACAATTAGGATGCTATCAAGATGTTGGAGGTGCCCATATTAAATATCTCCTACATAAAGTGTGATTTGTTTTTTATTTTATTAAATGAACATATTTGAATTATATTTTGTTGTTGAAAATTGAAATTAAATTTTTTTAGTGTTAATTTTTGAAATAAATATGGCCACCATGACATTTTTGAATAGAGAATAAAAAGACCTTTCAAATGAGGTATAACAAGCCCCTTACTTTCGGCTTAAAAATTTAGGGGCTGCAACTGACATTTGACGTATCTCGAGGTTTTTAATAAATTTGTAGAATAATTGATATACGGAATTTATTCCATTTGGCTGTTCCACACTGTATTTATTTTTAAATATTTTTAATATTGGTATCAATATCTGCATTTCAAAAGTTAGCTTTCTTGTGTATCTGGTCATATAAGAGCTTTAGTATCTGTTTGTTCCGTGCAAATCTTGCGATCGATTTTAAACTAACTTTCTGACGATCTAGAAACTTGAAACTTTTAAACGTAATCCAGAACTAGATAACAATGCAATATTTTAATTCAATTATGATAAATATTGCAAAAATAATTAATAATGATTTATTAACTTTCATGGAGAACACGCCACTGAGTTTCCAGTGGTAATCAAAAAAGGCAAAACCATGAAATTATCCGGGATTTGTGCATATGATCCGCAGTTGCGGGCCATCGGGCAACTTTTTATGGATGACGATCGTAAAATCGCGCTCGATCGAGTAACAAAAGATAATATTTTCATGTGTCGATGATTTCGGGCTTTGTTCACGTTTGCGGTAATGAGAATCAACATTAATCACGTGAATGATAGTCTGTTGAAGTAAATAGAATGATCCAAGTTAAACATCGGCTCGATATATTGGAACAAGCTGTTCACAATGGCCCTACCCTGAATAAATATTATTACGCTGAAATCAAGTTACACAGTCAACTGCATTATGGATAATTCACATAAATTAATCACGTTAAATATCAACCTATCTTTGATTTTCCGGGACAATGGGAAGTCGATAAAACGAGTAATTCAACCTACTCTGGCATTGTTTCTTTTTATTAATTATAACGCTACCTACTGAGATCTTATTATATAAAGGAAGATGGTTGAAATTTAATTAATTATTTTTCTGTCGGTTTCCAACTCGTGTTATCCTGATGAATTTAATCAAACTTGGCCACTGTGCCATGCAATAGATCTGCATCAATTAAAATAGCAAAAATCTCACAATTTACACACATTTCGGCTTGTATTTCGAATCTACCATTTTAATATCAAAATGTCGAATTTAAAATCAAAATTTTGACTTTCGACACGAACAAGCAAACATTTTTTTGAAATGGTTCCCCAAAATTAAGATTTTAAACAAGAAATCATAAAATTCCAATTTTTTCACAAGAATTCTTTTTTCTAAGTTTCCGTTTCTTAAAATTATTGCCTTTTTTGGAAAATTTCCAATCACAAAACCACAATTTTCCTAGAAATAAGACTTTCTTTCGTTATTTCGATTTTAATTTGATCCCAACTTTCCTACCTTTTAAATATCAATATCAAAATATTGAGCCTAAACTATGAATCTCTATTTTTTATTGTATCAAGCTCTTCCCAAATTTATACCTTTTTTTCTAGAAACTTCGAGTTTAATTTGGAAAATTTTAAAATTTGATTAATTAGACATTTTAAAAATTTTAACTACAAACATCGAAATACGTAAATATTATTACTATTTTTTTTTAAATTTTCGAGATTTCCTCAAACTATTAGTGTACACTGAAACTAAACTAAACTTATTTTTGGTAAATTTAAAATAAATGTCTATTTTAAAAACCTTCCACCGTAATATTAGAATCTGGTAAAGCAACAGTCAAAATCTCAAAACATTTTCACAAAATTTAAAGTTAAAGTTTTTGGAAGTTTTTTAGAAACTTAAAACTTTTTCACAAATTTGGACTTTAACTTTCAACATTTCTAATCCAAAAATCGACTTTTTAAATGATAGTAATAATAAATAAAATTTTTGGTTAGTCGAGTTTAAAAATTGACTTTTTACAGTCGACAAACCAATAATTTTTAATACGAATTTTATATTCTTTTGTAACTTTGTTTACGAATTAAAATTAAACTTGAAATTTTGAAAATAAAACCATTTATCTTTACAAGATTACTTTAGAAATGTCTAGTTTATTTGAACCTTCCATTATAAACTTGAAATTTTTAGTTATTATTTTTTTTTTTACTTAAAATCCTAAACCTAATGTTTTACTAAAAGTTTTGATTGTTTTCCCAAAATTTCGTTTTAATATCAAATTTTCAGTTTCATTTCTGAATTTCGCCTTTATTCTGACAACTTCTAGTTTAAATTTAAAATTTCAACTCTTTTTCGAAATTACCTATTATAACAAACTGATGTGATAGAAATCGCGAAATATATAGACCACCTTAATATACCTCAGTGTTACCCTCGTGACTCACGTGCACGTGTCCAAACTCTCGCATAATTTTAACGTTTAGCGAATGGGAATCTCGTGTAGCCGCTGTCCAATATAAAAAAACGGGCACCCTAATGGTGATTGGTTCTGTATGGAAATTGAGAACCGAGTATTCGGCAACCAGTGTTTTGAGGGTTTAATTGAGGGCTATTTGTTAGTGTGTTACGTTCTGCTTTTCAATTTAAATAAAGTATTAAATTCACGGCATTTTTTTAACCGTACTCGCTATTATAAGCTCAAAAAATACAAATTTTCTCGAAATGACTTTTCTTTGTCAAACTTGTGCTTCAATCTTGAAATTCTTAAATTTAAAAATTCAGTTGGCTTTTTTCCAAATGTCAAGCTCTGCGACAAATCTTAGCTTTTTTTCATTTCTGTTTTTGCTGCAAATTGGATTTTTATCTTATATTTTGACTTTAAACTATTAGAAATCTTCAACCTTTTCAAAAAATTTCCCATGCTTGTTTTAAATTAAACATTTTTTATTTTGTTCCAACAACTGGATCCAAACCATAAATTTTTAGTCAGAATTCGAAAAATCTTATTTTTATAATTCCGCCTTGGTTTTAAAAATTTCTACTTCTCTTCTTCAAATTTAAAGTTTACACAGAGCATTCGCTTTTGCTCAAAATTTCATATTTTAAACCAGTGTTTAATGTCAAAAATCGATTAAAATTTAATTTTTTTAATTAATAAGACTTCAAATTTAACATTTAGATTCAAATTTTAACTTTTTTTACTCTTCGTGTCAAAGTTAGGCCCGAATTTTTGATTTTAAAACCACTACAGTAAGGGAAATACGTAGAAATTCCGCGAAGAAAGGTTTCTTGAGGCTGGACTCAAAGCCTTGAGAAGAAAATAGAAAATTTTAATTGAAAAACCAGTTTTTAACTTTTTTTCGAAATGTTGAGGTTCAGGTCGTAACTTTGAAAAACAAACCTCAATGTCGGGTCATCAGCACCTTAGATTTGAAATTCAGGCATTAATGACATGCCTTCAAACATACAGAAACCCACGGGTCTAACCTAAACTAACCTAACCCACGTGACTTACCAAAGTCCAAAATCCCTGATCAACCACCAACAACTGATACAGTGGAAGATCTAGAATTTCAATCTAACGAACTAACGAACCTTATAATTAGATCGCATGAGAACAGCTGCTCTATGAAACAAAAGGTTGCAAATAGAAAAGTGCCTTGGTGGAACAAAAGGCTCAGCCAAAACAAGACGACTCTTTAATAGAGCCAAACGCGACAATAAATAGAGCAACTACAAAAAGGCCTTAACTGAGTATAATAAAGAACTGAGAAAGTCTAAAAGGAAAAGCTGGCGATAATTTTGTGAGGGGATTGATGACCTGCCCCAGACAATGCGTCTCCAGAAGATCCTGTCAAAAGACCACTCAAATGATATTGAGCTGCTTCAGAAATCTAATCGGGATCTCGAGATTATTCTGGAATGGGGTAAGAGCAATTTGGTCAACTTCAACGCTTTAAAAACTCAGGCGGCGGTTTTCTCTAAAAAATATCAAGGGATAATGCAACAAACATACCAATGGAGGGTAAAATCCTTTCGATGGGATCTAATCTATCTATGCGAGCACTAACTTCTCTTGGGACGATCATGTGCGCAGCATTGCCAAATACGCCTCTCAGAAGCTAGGCTTTTTTTTAGAGCAAAAAAGTACTTCACATCTTATCAGCTATTAACACTATACAAAGCTCAAGTTAGGCCAACACTAGAATACTGTTCTCATGTTTGGAGTTCAGCCCCAAAACACACTTTAGCTCTCTTGGATTCAATTCAAAGAAGAGCGATTCTCCTAATTGATGACGAGAGTCTGACCGATGCTCTCGAACCACTAGAGCACAGGCGTATGGTTGATGACTTGCCTCTTTTCTACAAGTACTATCATGGAAGATGCTCGCTGGAACTAATAGGATTGATCCCCCCAAAGGCAGTATTCTTGAGGCGTACTAGACAGTCGGAGACAGCAAATTACTGTGCGGTCCAACTTGACACAGTGAGGACTTCTGTCTACGGAGACTCTTTTTTCTATATAATTTCCAAGATATGGATCTTGTTATCAAAAAGAATTTTCCCCAAAAATTATAAAAAAAAAATAATATCAGCTACACCGAAAGCAGAAAAGAAAGCGTTGAATCGTTTTTGCATACTAACTTCTGCGACTGCATTGAAAGCGAAAATATCCAAAATAGCGCTCAGAGAGAAGAAGAGCGCATACATTGCCTCACTAGCCAAACAAAAATTCTACCAGGACAAATTTTCACTAAAAGAAAAATACAATGGGAGGTAAATTCTTTTAAGCCAGGCGAGGACGAAATCCTCGCAGCCCTGCTGCAAGAAGGTCTAAGGGAGCTTACGGCCCACTAACTCAACTATTTAGACCTAGTTACTGCCTGAGGTATATTCATCAAACGTGGAGACAAGTTAATGTGGTTTTCATCTTAAAGGCTGGAAGGCGATCAAACTCCCAGCCTAAATCTTACACAGATATTAGCCTAACCTCATTTGCTCCTCAAAACAATGGAGAAAATCATAGATCTTCACATTAAAAGCAAAGTCCTAATACAGGCACCACTTCACAAAAACCAATTTGCTTATCAATCAGATAAATCTACCGAGAAGGCCTTACACAACCTCATAAAGAGGATCGAAAAGGCACTCACAGCAAAAGAAATTGCTCTTTGTGCACTCATCATATAGAGGGTGCCTTCGACAATATCTCATATAAATCCATAAAAAGAGCTGCACAAAACAAGGGCTTAGACACAACAAGAAGCGAGTGGATATAACCCATACCTAGAGGAAGAAGAATCAAAGCAAACTTGGGAGAGGACTCAGCAACGGTGACTGCGGAGAGCTGTTCTCAAGGAGAAGTATTATCGCCCTTACTATGGTCTGTTGTGGACGATCTCCCTCTAAAGTTACGCAACTCATGGTTTGAAACTCAGGAATATACAGATGACATTGTCATGACTGTAAGGGGAAAGCATGACAGAGTTATATCAAATTTGATGCAAACCCCCTAAATATCATCAACAATTGGCGCTGGTAGGAAGGCTTAAGAGTCCACCCAAGTAAAACAGTTACTATTCCATTCACTAAAAAAAGGAAGTTGTCATTAATAGTTCCCATCATGAACGGAGTACAAATTGACCTATTAAGTGAGACAAAATACCTAGGTTTAATGCTAGAGCAGAATTTTACATGGAACACATACCTGACAAAGGTAGTAGAACATGCAACACTGGTAAACTGGACCTGCCCAAGACTCTTTGGAAAAACCGGGGGATTGAACCCCAAAATGACATACTGGTCTTACCCTGATGGTTATCAGACCAATGGTTACGTACGCCTCGTTAATATGGTGACCAAAAGCAAAAAAAAGATAGCACAATATAAACTTGCAAAAGTAAATCTTTTAGCATGTCTTGGAATAACAGAAGCAATAAAAACCTTTCCAACTGTAGTTCTGGAACTCATGCTCAATCTCCCCCCTTTACATCTACAGGTAAAGAAGGAGGAAATTCTGGGAGCTTTAAAGCTGGTTAAGGCAGTAGATCTGAAATAAGAACACTTTATCGGACACATAAATATTCTCAAAGAATTTGTGTCATCGGCAACGATAAAACTGGTTGATACAATACAAACCAGGTTGGAGTTCGAACACTCGTTTGAGGTGGTCATAAATGATCGCCATATGAGTGGGATGGACCAAAAACCTAAACTACCGCAGGGATCACTTATCTGGTACACGGAGGTGACTTAAGGGTACAATTTCTAAAAAAAGCAAAATAAAAATGAAGCTTCCTTTTAGCAATTCTTCAAAGGTTTATTCTCTAAATGTCCTCTTTAAATGAGGAATTTCATGCTGAAATGCAGCTGAAAAAGGAACATTTTTTTAAATTCAATCGTGTCTAGACTTCACATTTTAACTTTAACAACAAAATGTTATGACATTAGAAAAAAAAAATGTCGTAGCTTTTATCGTAATTTATATACGAGGACGACTGGGTATAGCCATTAAGTGATATAATAAAAATCCAAAGTTTTTGGTAAAGCAAGTTAAAGCTTCAGGTTTCTAGTTTTTAAATCTTGAGTTTAAAACATTTTAGCTTCAGTACTTTTTGAACAGTACAAAAACCATCGCCCAAAAATTTGTCTAAAAAAAGTTCCACAGCTTTCAATAATTGTTTTCCAGCGATCCCATCATAAAGATTTTACCGATTATTTAATCTCATTTAATTTAAATCGTCTCCTAACCATTTACGATGATTTTTTGCCGATTTATCGTCGTTCAAAACAAAAAAGTCATTTTAAACTTCAATAATTAATAACTCAGGAAATAATAATCGGACAGAAATTGCGAGTAGTGTTTTCCAAATCGTAAAATAATCTCACAAGTAGTTTTTGATAATAAAATTTTAATTACGGGACTGTTGATTGAAAACTCGGGAGACATGAATTGCAATATTCTTCTCAAAAGAAAGGCACGACACAAATACGAAGAAAGTACGACGCTTGAGAGCGCTATTACGCAAACCCCACAAGCGTATCAGGAGCCTGAAAATAATAAGAACATGACCATCTCACGGGTGAATGTAAGATAATTACGTAACTCTACTTTTGGTTGTATACGGCTACATAATGATGTCGGAATCCTGTCTTTCAATTCCGCAGCAAACTATTAACGTTTTTTTAAATATTGTCCCTGAAATTTTTAATACCTCGTACAGTCTATTTTTTATTATAGTTGTCGAAAAGCAGAGTAGAATTTTATAAATTAAACTTTGGCTTCATTCCTGATCGATTTCAAGCACTCAAAAGGTGAATAATTGTGCCAAAACACCTTCCCGTTAGTATAATCGGACTTTTTGATGGCGTGCAATCCGAATCTGTTATTAATTTGGCTTCGACAGAACGCACGCACCCTGTAATTGCCAACGAAAAGCCACGAAGTCCCGGATACAATTTCCTCCTCTAGAAGAGCCCCACCTATTCGAGGCGAAAATTTCAAGCTTCCAGATTATCGAAAACACCCGCTCATTTCCTTATTTCTTCTTAACGATTAATTCGACTGGGATTTTTCCAATCGCATCGGCGGGATTCTATTAAATTTCAGTAGATAGGCGCGCGACCGGCTTTCGTGTTATGGTCTGTCCTAATAATCCTATTTCTGCTCGAGCTTTTAAACCTTTCATGCAGGGGCTGGGACTTGACGGACAAAATCGATCGCCCGAGAGTTCATATCGCGGTGCAGACCAACGATCCGTTGGCCCTCGGCCAAAATGCGCCGCTGGCCTGAATTAACTTTTTTTTTCGCGACTTTCTTTCGGTTTGTGTTTATATATTTAATTCTCAAGTGGCGGAAAGTTCATTTTGTAACGAAATCGATGCCGGCTGGTGTTTATTTGAGTCGCTAATGAGACTTGCGAAATTTTAACGGATACTGTAAGTAGAGGCGCGCCGACGAGCCGCCAACATGCCAGACGGTTAAGAATAAGAATTTTCTTTCAGTAAATGGAGCGATTCACCTAAAAAGGTTAAATAAATAAAGAACAAACGAAATGAGTAGATATAATTGCATGAAATGACTTTTTCGAGATTGAACCGTGTTAGGAAACTACTTGAGCTGTTCGACTTTTCTCTTCTCATGGTGGGAAATTTCAGCAAGAACATTAAACAAATACAATTCATAACCTCTTATGAGTTTAGACTTCAATTGTTTTCACTTCAAATTGACATTTTGAAGATAAGTTGAAATTTTAAGGTAAAGAGTTGAGAATTTGCATTAAAAGTGGGGGTTTTGAAGTTAGAGTTGAATCATGAAGCTGCAAGTCGAACAAATTAAAAAGCAGAAGAAAAGACATTACATTTTCTGGTTTAGCGTTAAAATTTCGGGTTTAAAGTCAAAATTTCGAGTATAAATTTTAAAATGCATTGACTGAACCTAAAATTTTAAGTTTAAACTGAAATTTTCGACCAAACAATTCAGCATTTCTAAATAAACTTTTGTATGTACATCAAAGGACATAAAAAATCTTAAATTTTTAGGTGATTTACAAAAGGGTGTAACCAGAAGAAAAATTACCACAGACAGCAAATTAAAGTTCCAAGTTTCTTGTTTTTAGGCTTTGAGCTCAATATTTTTTAACGTCAGTCAGTAGTTATTGACTGATCACAAGAAAACTAGATCGATTTTTTAGAAATTTTCGTTTATTTGTAACAAGATTCACAAACTTCAAAAATATGTTTCCTATGATCATCAAGCTTTTCTATATTGTTTAATACTCTTTCCTTTAAATGGTCTCCAAGACTATGAACCTTGCACGAGAAATTTTTGTTGGGTTACAGTCGTTCAAGACAAAACGTCATTTCTGACTTTGGCTTGTAATCAATAACTCGGATAATAATGGTCGTACAAAAATAAACATCTAGTAAATGTCTTTTAACTGCACAGTCTGTAAAAATATTAAAAAAAAGGTCCAGCTGTTTAAATGTCACGCGTAATTTTTAAGATAAGGTAAAAACTTAAAACTAGTCTAGAATTTCAGTCACATCCAATATGATTCGTCTAATTTGCAAAATTCAGTTGACAAACTTTTTATTTCTAAACATTAGTACAACTTAATCGTAAAACTGTCTATAGACAGATGCACGAAATTTTTGTAAACAGGTAATTGACGAGGCAAAAAGTGATTTCAATCGTAAAATGCGCCAGAGGTTTATCAACTATCCAATCGGTTCCAGGTCCTTTTGGAGATTTGCAAAGTCGATTGATAAGAATTTTATATCTTCAAATTTTCCACCTTTACTCGATGAAAACAAGAATATTGCGACTACTTCCAACGAAAAGGCTGATCTGCTAGGCTTAATGTTTGCTGAAAGTCCCAACCTTGATTCTCAAAACTCAGAATTTCGTATTCTTCCTAAGGTTGGCACTTCGATGCCTTAAGTTGTTTTCAGACAACGCACAGTCAAGAAGACACTCCTCGAGCTCCACATCTCGAAAGCTTGTGGCCTTGATGGTATCCCTACCGTTGTTCTTAAGAAGTGCACTCCAGAGTTGAATCCTGTCCTAATTTTGGTGAAACGGACTGGTCCTTGGATGTCTTCAAAAATTGAAATGCAAATCCTGTCTCCTGAAACCAAGAAAGATTAAAAAACACAACAGAGGTTGCTCTAATGCGCCAGTATCTCTTTGAAGATGATTGGTCCATCGGAAAGCGTTAGACCAACCTCTGTTGTGTTTTTTAATCTTTCTTGATTTCAGGGGACAAGATTTGTATTTCAATTTTCCTGTCCTAAGTAAATTGTTCACACTCGCTTACAACAAAGGTACAACAGGAAGTCTGCTAGGGTGCAGCCTGTCCTCAAAGAGGTAAAAAGGAATCTTGATAAGAACTATCGCCCTATATCTTTGTTGCCCTGTGATATCTAAAGTGATGGAAAAGGTTATCAACATTCGAGATCCTCAAATGTCTGGAGAAGAATAAAACTATCTTAGACAGGCAATACGGCTTCAGACAACAACGCTCAACTGACGATCTACTGGCATATCTGTAACTCAGCCATTGAAAAACATGGTGAGGCTAGGATTGTCGCATTGGATATTTCAAAGGCCTTTGATAAAGTCTGTCACAGATCTCTTCTCGCCAAATTAACATCTTATGGTCTTCCTCTTGGACTCTGTCTTTCGATGTCCAGTTTTCTTGCTGATAGATCTCTTCAGGTCGTCGTCGATGGCATCTCATTCGAGACATTTGCGATTAATGTGGGGGTGCCTCAGGGGCCTGTCGTATCTCCTACTCTGTTTCAGTTACACATAAACGATCTCTTAGCTTTAACTTCCAATTCGATATACATCAATGCAGATTATTCAGATCGACTAAGGGAACAGCAGAGACAGATGATTAATCAAGAACTTGAAATTATTGTGGAATATAATAAGAAAAGTCTGGTCGACTTCAACGCTTCAAAAACACAGGCCGCGGTTTCCTCTAAGACAACATCAAGGGATAATGCAACAAACATACTAATGGACGGTAAAATCCTTCCGATGGGATCTAATCTGTCTATCCTAGGAGTGGATGCGAGCACTAATTTCTCTTGGGACGATCATGTGCGCCATTGCCAAATCCGCCTCTCTCTCAGAAGCTAGGCTTTCTTTTTAGAGCTAAAAAGTACTTCGCATCTCATCAGCTACTCACATTATACAAAGCTCAAGTAAGGCTGACACTAGAAGACTCTTCTCATGTTTGCAGTTCAGCCCCAAAGCACACTTTAGCTCTTTTGGATTAAATTCAAATAAGAGTGATTCGCCTAACTGATGAAGAGAGTTTGACTGATTCTCTCGAAACACTAGAGCACAGGCGGGTGGATGGTGATTTATATCTTCTCTACAAGTATTTCAAGGGAGATGCTCGCAGGAACTAATAAGATAGATCCCACCAAGGAGCAAGATTTTTAAGGCATACAATGTAGTCGAAGACAGAAAATTCCTGTGCGATCCAGCTTGACACAATGAGGACTTTTGTCTACGGAGACTCTTTTTGCTACACAACTTCCAAGCTATGGAACTCGTTAACGAACGGAATTTTCCCTAAAAGTTACAGCCTCTCCTTGTTTAAGAGGGCGGTTCATCGCCATCTGTTTTTTTCGCATCCTACTCGCAGTGCTTTGAAGTCATAATGAGGTTGCCTTTTGAACTAAAAAAAGATAGTTCCGAACAAAGCTCAAGATGTTCAAGAAACTTTTTCACAGTTTCACATCTGTACAATCAGTCATAGTAATTTTCCAGATACCAAAACAAATAAGACAGCAACTTCTGAGCTTGATGCTTGCCCCCAATGAGTTTTAGAATCGGCGATTCGTTTCCTATTTGTTTACAGATAATCCCAGAACCTTATAGACTACAGACACGAGTTCTGCGATTTTGTGTGCACATCAGCCATAAAAATACTTATAACCTACGTTTCAAAATTCTCATCAGGAACGTAAATGAACGAGATAGTTAGGCTCAACTTAACATTAACTTTTCTATATAAAATACCTCGTAAGTCTCCTTTAATCTAGCGTCAGATCATTCTGTCTTTTGAGCTGAAATGTTCCTTCAGTAGACAATAATAAATTAATTTTTAAATTAACTCAATGTTTTCCTTCTTTTTGTCTTCTGTACTAGAATATTCCTTTGGCAATGGTGTATTGCAGCGTTTTCCAAGTAACGGGTCACCACTTGATACCGGACCATGAAAATAAAATACTGGGTCGCAGAATTGTCATCATATTCGCAAACAGTCAATATTTATACACTACAATAGTTTAAAAAATCTTCCAGGTGGTCACGAAGAGACAGTATTAAAGACAACTAGGCCAGGGCAAAAAAAACAGGTTGGTGTATTGAAGACGGACCAAAAATTTTCTTTTTTTTCATATAGTCCAGCGCCTCTAGAGATCTTGGGTCTGAGGTAGAATTTACTTTCAAATGAAAATAATGTCACTTTTTTGACAAAATTTCTAGTTAGTTGACAATCTCTAAAAGATCATTATGAGATGAGGTTACCGAGGCTGAAATGTTTCTTAGGAAAAAATTCTTAAATAACTCTTGTCAATTCAACCTCTTCTCCATTAATCAAATGTCGATCTTAAAATTTACTTTATTTTCATCTAGTTTTCAAGTTAACAACAGGGCTATGAGTTGGAATGTTTCTTTGAAATATAATTTACAGATCAGTTTTTGTTACTTGAGGATTGAAATACAAATCTTGTCCCCTGAAACCAAGAAAGATTAAAAAACACAACAAAGGTTGCTGCTGGGGGTTGTGCAAAGGTTTAGAGCAACCTTTGTTGTGTTTTTTAATCTTTCTTGGTTTCAGGGGACAAGATTTGTATTTCAATTTTTGAAGATAACCAAGGACCACTAAAATTATTTCAGGATCTCTAAAATAACATTATAATTACATGCCCTTCATTCAGTGCAAATTTCGTTAAACCATTTTGTAAATTTTTTTGTTGTGACTATAGGTCCATTGAAAAACATTTATCGTGGCATTTTTTAAAAATCATCATTTAAATCGGTTGTGTTAGCTTAAGTTGAATTAGGCTAAGTGAGGTTGGTTTTCTTAGACTTTTCACCGTATGAAATTCGTTAAAACTTTGTGTAATTTATATTTGTTGTGGCTGTAGGTCCTTTGAAAAGCGTTTACCGCGCAAATTCCTCTAAATCATATTTTAAAACGCCTGGGTTAGGTTAGGTTGGGTTAAGTTAGGTTATGTCAGGTTCTTTCAGAAATTTCACCGTGCAAATTCATTTACATCATCTTTTAAATCGCCTGGGTTAGGTAAGGTTGGGTTAAGTTAGGTTATGTTAGGTTCTTTCATACATTTCACCGTGCAAATCCTTTTAGACCATCTTTTAAATCGCCTGGGTTAGGTTAGGTTGGGTTAAGTTAGGATATGTTAGGTTCTTTCAGACACTTCACCGTGCAAATTTTGATAAAACTTTTTATAAATTATTTCTGATATGAAATTCTTTGAGAAACGCCCGCGTAAATTCTTTTAACTCTTTTTTTCAAATCGGTTTGGTTAGTTAGGTTAAGTTGTATTAGGTTAAGATTTTTTCAGACATTTCACCGTGAAAATTTCGTTATTACTTTTTATAAATTATTTTATTGTGCTTGTAGATCGTTTGAAAAACGTTTACCGTGAAAATTCTTTTAATTCATCATTTCAAGAGGTTGGCTTAATATAGGTTAGTATTTTTTTCACCGGACAAATTTTGTGAAAATGGCTTATAAATTATTTTTATTGTGACTATAGAATCGTGGAAAAACCTTTACCGTGAAAACTCTTTTAAATCATCTTTTAAATCTGTTGGGTTAAGTTAGGTTTTCTTTCAGACATTTCACCGTGCAAAGTAGTACCTCTAAACCATAATTATTGATTATGAACTTGACTATTTCTTTCGGGAATAATAACGTTACTTTTAAATAAACTTTTGGCACCATCCGATGAATCCCCCCCTTCGTGCTTTTCAGCTAGAACCTTCCTCTGGGGATGTTGGATTGATGAAATGTTAATATAATAGTTTATCTTCTCTCAATCTAGTCCCTTTAATAACAGTGCGAGTTGGAATGTTCCCTTGATACATAATTTATGGAGCAAATTTATGCTACTTCAATATATCTTAAAGAAAATTAGAAGAATATTTCTTTGGATTGACCAAAAAAATGATCTTTATTTTCATATAATCTATCATCGCTTAAGGAATATTTTGGGTTTTGTGCTAGGCTGCCCTTTTAGACAAAATTTCTTTTTGACAAAATTTTTACCTTATCCCAAAGATGGGTCGTGACTTGCAATGTTGCTTTGGAACATAATTTTTAGATTAAATTTTTGTTAGTTGGACACCTCCAAAAGAAGATTCTAGAACATGATTTTTACAAAACAAAAATGTAGCTTTGTATGTCAATAGTTTCAGTCCAGTGTATTGTCTCTATGTTTCTGAGCAAGAATATTTATTTGAAAACGTTGGACCAAGGGTTGTTCTAAAAATAATTTTCATTTTTATATGATCCATCGTCTCTAAATTAATATTTTGGGTCCCGAGTTTTTGGGTGAACATAAGAGTACGATTGTTCTGATTGGTTTTCTATTAGTCTACCGTATCTGATCTGGGATGTTCCTTTAGATTAGAAGATCATAGTACATATCAATGTCTCTCCTATTTCTGGCTTCTGATTTGGAATTGTTAGATGAGCTATATTGGGCACGAAGTAGCTTCAAAATTATCTTTTATTCATCTGTAGTAAAGCGTCTTTAAAGGAATATTTTCTGTTCTCAGCTGGGACGTCCATTTAGAAGAAACAGACGACGTTTATTTAGAAGAAAATATTATCATTTTTTATAAAATCTCTGCCATGTTCCTTAAAAGATCATTTTGGATTCTGAGTTGCAATGTTTCTTGAGGGAATAAAATGTACAACCTTTAAATCAACCTTTGTCAGCCCGGCTTTGAGCTAGAATCTTCCTAGAGATGCTGGATTTACCAAGGGTCAATCTAAAAATTACTTTCTCGATCTGTAATGGAACATTTTGGGTTCTGAGTTAGAATATTCATGCAAAACATAATTTATAGATCAAGGTTTGGTTTGATCATTTCTAAAAGAACAATTTGGCCTCTTGATTTGGAAGAACAATTTTAGATCGATCCTTTGCCAGTCCAATCACTCTTCTTTCTGATTTCTGAATCTTCTTTTATTGCTTTGGAGATGCTGAACTGACCAAAAGGCGATCTAAAATTTACTCCCTTTTCACGGTATCATCACCATTGTCATCATAAGTGATGGATTGACAAAATTGGTGTAATACTGGGTCTTAAACGTTCTCTGGTTTATGGTTAACTGGGGGAGCGCTTTTATGGAAAATTATGTACCACGAAAATGGTTCAACATTTACTCTCTTTTCACATGGTATCATCATCATTGTCATCATAAGTGATGGATTAATAAAAATTGGTATAATATTGGGTTGTAAACCTTCACTGCTTTATAGTAAACTAGGGCAGCGCTTCTATGGAAAATTATGTACCACGAAAATGGTTCAACATGCTCTCCGAAGAGTAGTTTCCTAGTTGGTACAGTGACTTACCAGCCACTGTGAAGACTTTGTGCGCTCTCTTCCTTGAACAGTTTTCAGGCGTGCAAGACAACACTGACACAAAAAACTAATCGACACCACAGTCACAATTCATTTCGATTCAAAACGCCAATATCGCACAATGCGAGATGATGCCGAAAGGAGAGTTTAATGATTCCATTCGATGTGGGTGGCGAGGTTATTGACGCGGTGCAAGTATATTGTTGTGGTTGGCTATGGAAGCGGACGAGAGAGATTCGAAACGCGATTCCGTCGACGCTGCCTCTCGTACCGAACTAAATAGAGACGAGGAACTGGATGTGCTGAAGCGCTGAAAAAGCACTCGGAGCGCCCCGGGTCGATTTGGTCCTGCGCCTCTGGCGTCTCCTTGCATCTAGCGGACGTCTTCGAAACTAGAAACCTCGATCCCGACGGTGGTATTCATTTGTCCGCCCCCATGTTTAATGCAGGAGAATAAAAGTTTCATTTAAATAATTAAAAAGTACACAGCAGGTAAATGAACCGGCTAGGAGCGCAGATGTCGGGATAAGCGAGCCTTCTGGTTTGCATACGAAACGCACTTTTTGATCCGAAAATCAAATAAATGTTAGGAACAATCCGCTCGGCTGCATTCGAAATTAAACATTGAAAGCTCTGAATTCAGGATTTGGTTTTGCTATTGTACAACATATAGTTTCAATTAAGAACTCTAATATTTATCACATCCTCAACAAAAGCTATGATAAATCAACTCGTTGTTAAAAAAAAACAAAAATGCATAGCTGAATTTTCTTTACTTCTTAAATTTCAAATTTCACCACAGTCTCAACATTCTAACTGTAGTCTTGATTAGTTTTGCACAATCTTTGGCTTTTCGACCGAAACAGAATATTTAGACTAGCTTCTAATCCAGAATAATGATTAATTTGATATGACCTGATTTCAATCTTAATCTCAAAGCATCAAATTTCTCTGGAAATGTTAGTAGTAGTAGTACTTTCGAAATATATTATACATATGCAAGTCCAGGTGAAATTTTGAAAATTGAAACTTTTTCTTGGTTTATACTTGAATCTTGAATCTCAAATGTGGAAACTTTATTTAGAATTTTTTGCGAAAATTTATGTCTTAATATTAAGATTTCGTCTTTTTCTTCTAAATATTTCGTCTTGATATTAAAATTTTTTTTCTAAATATTTCGTCGTTACCGTGGAAAAATCCTCTATGTGCTGAAATGTAAATTTTAAAGGAGAGCAGAAAAAGATATCGTCGCTGCAGTGGAAAAATTTCCTATATGCATTTTTATACGAAAAGTGGTTATTTTCGTAATCTGATGGGCATTTAATGTCTCTTCCCTTCCGAATAAATATCTTTTTCTGCTCTCCTGTAAAATTTACATTTCAACACATAAAAGATTTTTCTACGACAATGACGATTTCTAGTTTAAATTTGGAAATAATAAAAATTGAATTTAGATAAAAATTCGAAATTTCACAAAAAAAAATCATGAATTTGCTTCTAGATTTGTTTCTCTATCTCATTCTGACAAACTACTTCTTCTGAAGATTTCTACTTTTTTTCAAAACTGTTTACGCTTATAAATTTTAAAGTTTTGAGTTCAATATCAAAATGCAACTTTTTCTCGTTTGTTTTTTATTATTTTGATATTATTATGGAAGTTATAAGATTTTTTTTTAATACAAATCACTTATATTTTTTCTATGATTTAAATTTTCCCTCAGATTTACTGTTTTGGTTTTTAGTTTCTGCTTTTTAGGGTTCCGTCCGTCTGTTACACAGGGTTTTCTCGAAAATTGTGTAACCTAGGAACTTGAAACTTGGCGCAGCAATGAGTTTTGATAACGCCCACATATATCCCCAATCGACGATTATAATTTTTTTTAGGTTAAGAAGGGAGTTAGTTTGGTGCACAGAAAAGTCCCTTTTTAATCATTAATATTTTGCGTAAAATCCCAAAATATTTTTTTTATCATTTTTGCTACAGCTCAAAATTTGAAAGAAATGATCACTCCCCTCGTTCTTGGCCAATTTTTTTCTTAATATCTAAGACTTTAGGCTTAGTTAAAATTTAGTTTTTTTAGAAATGTTGACAATTTTTCAAAATCTTTATTTTAGTTCCAAAGTGTCGACTCCTTTTCTCGAGATTTTTAAGAACGTTTTTTGAATTTCGAAATTACTCTGGATAACCTCGATGTAGCTTTCGAAATTTCTAGTTTAGATCACAAAGTAATGGAAATTTAAAGTTTAAACACATTATTTTGAAAAACATAATCAAAATTGTAAAACTGCTAATTTATAACAAATTTTTCATAATTATGACCATTTATTTCCTTTTCATATATTTTGGATCTATTCACCAAATTGAATTTTTTTCTCAACACTTGAAACATTTACTGTTGTAAAATTAAAAACTTCGATCTGTTTTCTGGCTTTTGTTTAAAATTGTGACACTAATCTACTTAATCTTGTACATTCTCAAAGCTTGGAGACAAATTTGTAATTTTCGGGTTTATTTTTTATTAATTTTTTGCTGTTGTCCATTTTCTATATTTTTCGAGAAATTTTATGACTTAAAATTTCGAGTTGGCTCTACTTATATAAATTTCTACCTCAATCTCGAAACATTAAGTTTTTTTGTCGAAATTCCCAGAATATTGTTTTTATAGATTTCAAATTTTTTCCTAAATTATGATTTTTTTCTAAGCTCCTAGTTTACAGCAGGGCTTTGAATCGTTATTTTTTCGTCTCCGTTTTTCGGTTTTCGTTTTAACAAAAAATTTACATCGGTTCAGTGCCATTTCGTTCCGACAAAAATAACAGTTTTTTTCGGTTTTAATTTTTCGATTCAGTTCCGGGTTTCATTTTTTTTTGATTTTTCAAAAGTTTTTTTTCTTTAATTTTACAACATGTAACTGCTCTAATTTTGCCTCAAAAAAAGGAAAATATTTTTTATTTTTTAAGTTAAGGCTGAAACCCTGATTTTTGAGTTCAGTTTGAGTTAAAATTTCAAGAAAAACCTTACTTTATAAAAAACTAAATCGCATTTTCGGTTTAGAATTTTAGTTTAAATTAGTATTCATTGTAGGCTCTTATTGATAGGAGACATTAGCGTTATTAATTTTATTTAACATTTCTGCGTTAAATAGTTTCAAACTGGGTAATGGAAGTATTAAATTTAAGTTTAAACTCGGAATTTTCATAAAAATCTTAAGTTATATACCCAAGAATTAAAAAGTTCTAGAATATGTGAAATTTGGCAAATAAAATCGAAAATTTGAGAGACTTTTCCTTCATAATTTTGGTTTTCAAAAGAAGTTTTGACTTTGATTCGCTTTTTCTAACAGAATTGATTTTTCTGTTTTGACTTTGTTGGAACGTAATGGTCCTTGGTTATCTTCAAAAATTGAAGTACAAATCTTGTCCCCTGAAACCAAGAAAGATTTGTATTTCAATTTTTGACTTTGTTTACTTAAACTTTGGATTAAAAAGACCAATTTAAAAAAAAATAAATAAAAATGAAAAAGGTCAAAAAATTTAAAATGAAAAGTTTTAAATTGAGATTTTGATAAAATAGTCAGAATTTTGAAAAATGAACTTCAAAATTTAACAGAAGAATTTTTAAAGTTTATATCTTAATTTAGAAATATTGTTTATTGACCTTAAACCCAAATATACGATTTTTTTTTTGAAAATGTTGCTGAAAACTTTAAAATTTCTATAAAAAGGTAAAATCCTTTTACAAAGTTTTGGTTAGTATATTTACCTTCTTTCAATATTTTAACTTTTTTCTTTTGAAGTTTCAAATTTAAACTTGTATGTACTTTTTATTACTATTTTTTTTTCTCTAAAATTTCGACTTTAAATAATTTTAGTATTTCTCTAGCAAGTATTTATATCGATATGTCGACTTTTATTCCTGAACTCTAGACACTTTTCTTGAAATTCGGAGGTAAGACTCAGACTATAAGTTTAGGTTTGGAATTTTTGACTTTTACCTCGAAAACTCAAACTTTTAAGAACTCAACTGACTGTAAGATTACCTTTGAAAAATTGCTATTCATAAATTTAGTTTGGTTTTCCTCGAAATTTGGATTTTTTCCAAGAATGGTAATTTTTTTCTTTAAATTTGGACGTTCTTTCGTAGATTTTGAATTAAGATTGAAAATAAAAAATAGCATAAAATATTGACATTTAAATTAGCACTTTTGCCTTTGAAATCTAACTTCTGCTAATATTTTTAGCAAAAATTCAAAATGTTTAATTTGAATGTTAGTTTTAAGTAAAAAAATAAATAATCCACATAAAATGCAATTTCAGTTATTTATAAACATCAATTTTTTATAGAAAAATGAAATTTCATGATCAACGACAAATTTTCTGAAAAAAATGCGAATTTTAATTTTTAAGACAAAATTGCAGGAAAAATTTTAGCTATAGCTAAAAAGGTCGTGAAGAGTTTAACATTTTGAAAATCGGTTTTGGACACAAAAGTTCAAGGAGCAAAGGATCAAACTTTCGAGTTTATATCAGAAGTTTCGCGAAAACAATTAATATTTAAAAAACACACAATTTCGACTTCTAAATTCTAAACAATCTGAAGAAAATATCGCAATTTCGAGGCTAAAGTAGAAATCTTGAAAAAAAATCAAAGTTTTCAGAATAAAAATTACTATTTTAGCGTAAACAAAATCGTTGGACATTTTCTAAGATATTCACCGTTTACTATAAAAATTTCTACCCCAATTTCAAGATCCGGGATTAGATTTGGAATATAATGTTGTATTTTCCCTGAAATTAGTACATGAAATTTAAAAATTTCAAGGTTAAGTTTTATATACCGAGATTTCAACGAAAACTTTAAGGAAAAAATCATATCTTGGAATTTTAGGAAGTTCTAAAGAAATCGTCAGTGTATAAAATCATAAGAATTTAAATTTGAGATTTCAAAAAAAAAGAAATACTAAAAAAGATGGAATTTGAAAAAAAAAATTGGCGAAAAATAGAAAATTTAACTAATAACTTCAAAAAATAGAGATTTCAAATTAGAAAAGGAAAATCGAAGTTTAAAGAAAGAAGTAAATTTTGAGTTTTCTAAGAAAAGCTCAAATTTTCAGAAAAACTTCAATTTGCAAATAAAAATGTAAGAAAAGCCCAGTTTCTCTAACACGCTAGTGTTTTATTCTAAAGTTCCAACGGAGGACATATATTTTTTTTATTTTAAATCCCGAAATTTTAAGAGGAGGAAAGAAATATTTTGAGTAATTTCTAGAGAAAAGTCGAAATTTCAAAAAATGTCATAATTGTTAAAAATGATTCTAATTAAAATTTTAAATTTTAATTTAGTTTGAAATTTTGAGAATAAAGTCAATATTTTCTAGAAAATGTGGTAATTGTTACTTTCTAATCTAATTTTTAAACAGAAATTTCTAGTTTAAATTGGCAATTTATATTTTTTTCCCAACATTTTTACTTTACTCCCAAAGTTTCACTTATAATTTTAAAATTTCGCAAAATCTTTGATAAAAACAAAATATCGAACTCTGATGTAAGATAAAAGCAATATTAAATTCTAAATGGAGTCTTTTTTTTTTTGGGTAACTGTTAGATTTTTTTTATTAATATTAAACCATTTTTAGTTCTATTTCTCTTATGAATTGTCGATTCCATTCTCGAAATTGTCAAAATTTCGATTATTTATAAACAATTTTGCCTTAATGTTGAATTAGTTTTTTTTTTTAATTTTTGGAATAGTATATTACACGTATTTATAATAATACATCGAGTTTAGATTATGTTTTTCTTCACTTGCGTGTCGCTTGCCAACTGTCTTTTCTTGATTTCCTTTTTTTTACAATTAATTAATACTGTATCAAATAATAAAAAATATTGTCCTATAAAAACGTAAAATTCCAAAATCATAGACACAATTTCAAGTTCTAAAAACGTTTTGAGAAATTTAAATTTTAATTATTAAAAAAAAATAAATTTTTGAATGAAACCCAGTAATTTTCTGAAATGTGCCTTTGTAACTGAGATTTTCGAAAAATACATCAAAGATTTTAATTATTTAGAAAATACTCACTACAGGTCAAGTTTTTTTTTCTAGAACTTTGCTTCTTCCTTAACATTTAAAGATTCATTTTACGAATTCTTGACCTATTTATGTTAGAATTTAATTTTTCATTTTTCGACCAAATTCGTTTCTAATATTTTACTTTTAAGATCCAACATTTTGTGGCTACAGATCGAAACTATCGGAAAACAGGTCAAAAGTTTAGGAGAAAAATAGTAATTTCGAAGTTAAAATCACAATAAAACTCAAAAACAGCAAAAAATGGAGTTTTCAGAAAAAATATAGAAATCAAAAAAAGTAAATACTTGGACATTTCGCAAATACAATTAAATTTTAACGTTTTTTTAAAATGCATCTGGAAATACTATTTCATGTCGAAATTGAACGGTTCCGTTTAAAATTCTCGTTTTGACTTGAAGTAGAATTTCCCATAAAAATAAGTCAAAATTTTAAGAGTAAAAGCAAACTTGCTGAAAATACAGAACGTCGGAATAAATTGGAATTTTTATTTTTAACTAGGCTATGTCACCCGATCTCATTCACTATTTTACGGTCACTTTTATTTAAGTAAATCAATATCTTAAATATCGTTTTTTTTTTAATTTCTGCCCTCTTAAATTTAGTTTGTTTCTAACATTTTGACTTTTTCTAAAGTTTCGACTTTTAAAATTTTAATTCTTTTTACAGTTTCGATTTTTCCGAAGATCCAAATTTTTTTGAACTTTTGCCCATTTTGAAAACTTCCACTTTACTGAAACTTTTGATCTTTTTTAATATTATCGAAGAGTTCGCCTTTTGAAAAATTTGACTTTTTAAACATTTCAACTTTTTTAATTTAAAATTTCTAAAATTTCAACTTTTCTGAAAAAAATCAAAATGTCGAGTATTTTTTAATGAATTTTTCTATGATACCCATCTTATATCCAAATATTGAACTTTTTATTAAAATTTCGACTTTTTCAAAACTTTCACTTTAACATTTTTTTTCGTATAATTTTCAATGGTCTAAAATCTCGACATTTTTTAAATTTTCGACTTTTTAAAAATTTAGTCTTTTCTGATGATTTTGTTTTTTTTAAATCTATCTCTTTCGAAAATTCTAGGATTTTCTAAAAAGCTTGACACTGAAGATTTTTTAAAATATCCAGTTTTTTAAAAAATTCTATTTTTTCAAGATTTCAATTTTATTTTAAAATTTAGACCTTTTTTAGGAAATTTCGACTTCTTATCAAAATTTGGAATTTTTGAAGATTTTTCAAAATTTGGACTTTTTTGTAAATTTTTGTCTTATAATAAAAATTGTTATTTTTTTCTAATTTTTGCTTTTAAAAATGTAGATTTTATTTTCTAAAATTCAGAGGTTTTTCCAAATTTAAATTGCGCTAAAAAAATCGAAGATATCATTTTTTGATACACAGGTTCATTCTAGATTTATGATTCAATAACTTACTCAGTTGGAAAATATAGATAATTAATTTAATTTTATAAAGAAAACTTCAACATTGGGTAGATCCCCATCACTCCTTTGTAAGTTTTAAATAAACTGTAATAAAATCTACTCTTTCATATTTAAAATATAAGCAGATTTAGGTTTGCTGATTAAAAAAAACTAACTAAATGTAATTCGTTTTACATTAACGTAATAAATAAAAATTCAAAAAATGAGTATAAATTCAATTTCCACCAAGAACTCCGCCACAATTTCATACTTCAGAGGGTCGAGAATTAATAGATTTTTTTGGGGAGAAAATATGATTATATTTGTCCCTAAATCCTAAATTAAGTTCTTCGTCAGCAACTCTGCTATTCGGTGATTTCATTATTTTTTATTGTGTTGTGCATTTGAGCCGTCTTTCCCTAAGTCCACTCTAAGCCCGCTTTTATTTTTATACGACGTTGCGACCACCGAGCGATATAATGCCCTGTTGCGACATCAACCGATCTCATCCCCAATTACGAGGGCGGGTAAATTATATTAATTTGCAACAACTCCTTTTATGAACAAGTGAACCGAAACGGGCGAAGACTAAGGAAACCTCACGCTTTCAGGAGGTGTCGAATTTTCAGGTGGATCCTGTGACCGTTCCCGGCGACTAGCCGGGATGCGATGGGGATGAATGCTCCCTAATCGGCCGCTAAAACGTGGCAACGCCTAATAAAGACAGTTTACTGCATTGTGCAGTTTCCAATTTCACACTCTGGCGCGTTTCAGGCCGCCATGCAAGTCATATTGATACAGAAAATTCATTACAGCGCAATTCTCCATTTATGTCTCCAGTTCGCTGTCGCGTGTTTCCAAATGGAATACGCGATGTTCATTTGCAAAAAATTAATCGAGTTTTTGAATTAAATTCTAAAAACGACAAATCACTAGTGTATGAACAGACTAGAGTTAAAAACTTCTTCTATGTTGTATCTATTCAGTAGATACGGTAACGTATCTAAAACAAATAAGTTACACATATTTTTATCAAGTTTAATTTATACCAGTATTAATGCTGCATGCATGGGCGTAGGCAGGATTTCGTTCAGGGAGGGACCAGAAACATTTTGAAAAATTGATAAAAAAAGAAAACCGGAAGACGTTCCGGTTGAGTATGAGTATATTTTCATTTAACTACATAAACTGAGGAATAGAAGCTCCAGATTAACTTTAAAATTTGGAAATAGAGCCAAACTTTGCGAAAACCGTCAGAAAATTGAATCTAAAATAAAAACCGAACCTTTGGAAAACTTCGAAAACTATTGAAATTTTAAAGAGTTCGAAAAATAACGATATTTGAAAACTACCGTCGAAATTTCGAGAAAAAGGTTGAAATCTCTTGAAGAAACGTGAACATTTTCAAGGAAAAGTTTAATTTTGACAGAGACGAATTTCAAGTAAAAAACGAATTTTGGGAAAAATTCGGAGTGTTTAGAAAATCGTGTTTAAAATAAAATCCTAATCTTTCGAAAAATCTCAAAAAATGTTGGAAACTGGAAAAAATTATTCTTTTAAAGATAGAGTTTTGTGAATAAAAATTAATTTTCAGAAAAATTGGAACTTTAAGAAAAATTTTTCACTGTAAGTGGAGATTTTCAGAAGCATAAGACATCCCTGTTTGAAGTACGAGTCAAAATTTTCAGAATAAGACAAATTTTGAGAAACATAAAATTTTCGGAAATTTAAATTAAAAAAAATCAGAAAAAAACGAATATTAAAAAAATGAAAGTTCAATTTTGAGAAAAAAAGTAGAATAAATTCGTAATTTCGAAAGCGACGAATTTTGAGAAAAGGGCAAGGAATTTTTAGAAAACCAAAATTGAATAAAAACCCAACCTTTCGGAAAAACTCGAAAAACGCTGAGAATTCTAAAAATGCCAAAATGTTTCCAAAGGTCAAATATTGTAAAAAAAGTCGCAATTTCCAAAATGACTTTTCTCAAAATTCTTACTTTCTTATTCTAATTTTGACATAATATTTAAATTTCAATAAAGAAATTGAATGTACAAGAAATCTTTTTCTCGAAATTACCAAGAAATAATTTTCTCAACATTTTTAATTTTCGATAATATGTCCATCTAATTTAGAGAAAACAGACAGAAGAATTTCGAGAAAATTGAAAATTAAAGGAAAAGTCAATTTCGAGGGAAAAGGTCCAGAAGGTTGAAGAAAGTCAAAATTTCGAAAATAAAGGCAAAATATGAAGTTGAAAATGTTTGGAGTCAAGTTTAAAAAAGTGTAAATTAAAAAAAAAGATAAGTATTCAGAAAAGTGGCAGAATTTTGATAGAATAAATGATTTTCAAAAGAAGAGCCCAAAAAGTAGAATTTTGAGAATAAAGTCGTAAATTGCGAAAAAGACGAATTTAGAATAATTTTAAGAGAAAAATTCAAAATTTTTAGTAAAGTTAAATATCGAATTTTGCTATAAAAATATCGAGAAAAAAGCGAATTTTAAGAAATCTATCAAAGGTTCTGAAAAATCAAATTCTAAAAGATCAAAATCTTCATTAAAACCGATAAAAAATAAATAAAAATAAAAATAAAGGAATTAAAAAAAACGAAATCTCTGAAAAACAGTTGACATTTCTAGAAAAACTACCAAATGCATCAAAGATCGAAATTTTCCAGAAAAATATCAAACTTTAAGAAAAATAACAATTTTGAGAATAGCCGTTTATGAAAAAAATAATCTTAAAGAAAAGTCAAAATTTCAAGAAAAATAAGAATTTCTAGGAAAAATATTCATATTTCCGGGAATATGCAGCATGGGCTTTTAGAAAAAATTTCAAATTTGCAAAAAAGACGGATTTTGAGAAAAATACCCATGTTTCCATTTTTTAAATTTGGTTGTTCTGGAAATTTCAATTTTTTCCTTAAAAAACAAAAAAAAGATCGAAATTTTGAAAAAAAGTCGACATTTAGTAAACACTCAAAATTCTTCACAGAGAGAGTCAAATTTTGTCGAAATTTTGGAAAAAGTTTTGAGAAAAATGTAATTTCTTAGAAGTTTCTCTTGACCGCTTGGATCAGAGGCAGACATGCGGCCTAATCTGCCCCACTCTAAGTCAGAAAATAGTCCAATATTAAGATAAACCGTCGAAATTTTGAGAAACAAATTGTATTTCAATTAGAAACCACTCCAGGGAAAATTTTCTCGGACGTTTTTGTCTTTTTACAAAATTTCTTAAAAAAGTCATTATAAATATTTCCAGATAAATATTTTTATCGAAAAATCGATGAAATTTTGCAGAAAAAGCGTTAAATCTTATAAACAAGTTAAAATTTTCAGAAAATTAAAATTTAAAGAAAAATCGATATTTCTAGAAAAAAAACAAATTTTGAGAAATGGATAGAATTTCGAAAAATAAAACGATGAATTTTGAGATAAAAATTCGAAATTTTGTCTAAAGTCGGATTCTGATGAAGGAAATCGAATTTTAGGAATAAGTTTGAAATTCCGAAGGAAATTTATGAAAAAAGACGAATTTTGAGAAATGAGTCGAAATTTCGTGAAAATGTCAATAGCTTAAAGAAGGACGAATTTTGTCGAATGGAAGTTTTTTAGAGAAAGTGTTCTCAGTTGAATATAAATTTTTGTTTAACTGCATGAGCCAGGGGGGCAAGACTCTACCCTGCCCTATTCTAGCTACGCCTATAGCTGTATCGTGCTTTTCATAAATGGAATGCTGACCGAAAAAGAAACCTAAAAAAATCAGATTTTATTCTCAAAATTTCGACCTTTGAAAATGTCATATTAAAACTATTAAATTTAATCTCATTAGGATTTGAAAAAACAAAATTTTGCGGTTAGTGTCGTAGTTTCGGGATCGATATAGAAATTTTGAAAAAAAATTAAAAAACTTAGGAATAACAGTATAAAACAAAAAAAAAATTCTGACAAAAATATTTAAAATGGCCAACTACAGGATAGAGTAATTGAATTTTACTGACAGATCTGAGACCATAAAAAAATTCAACATACGAAAAAATAAGTTGAATAACAAAATTTATGTTTCGAGTTATAAAGTTACTAAAAAATTATTGTACAGCTCCATAACCTTTTTACCAAATCACAATAAAATTAAAAACAACCATTTAGACTATTAAGATTTGCTATTATCATTTTCTAGAATTTTAGTAAAGGCAATACACGTGGGGGTAGTTTTCTATGCCTCCATCCTCTATTTTATTGATCAGAATTTTTACCAATCAGAATTTTTACCACAGTTGATTTTTTTTTAAACGGACAGCGCCAGAAGAAAGGTCAGATTAACTATCAGTTTGTTGCCGGTTATCATCAAATACATAGTTAAAAAGAAATTACAAAAAAAATTCTTCGATTTACAAGACAATGTATTAATTTCTCCTCCCATTGTTGTCTAGCATCGATTGTAGTAAATTCGGATACATGATTTGTATGAAAGAGGGTGTTTCGAATGCGACAGCGACAGAAAGCGTACACTGTGGTGTTTACAGAAGGCTGATGAGCTTGCACACCAGAGTTGACTCAGTGGATGATTCGAGTGCGTGCTCGGACAAAAGGCAACATTCACCCCCGGGGCCATGTATAACGCATTCACTTGTCGTAGGGGGTAATCTGGCGCTGAAACACTGTCCACTAGACTCTAACGACTTCCTTTACGTCAAATGCAAGCGCCTAGGACTTTACCCGAAATACCCGTGCATCGAGTGCTTGGACAAACTCGGTTAATTCCATATGCACTAACCAGATACCATCATCCCTTTGATTCCGTTATCTCTCGCTTTCGGAATATAAATATAAAGGGTTTTTTTGGTCGTCTATTTTGCTGACTGATACCGGTGCAGAACTGGAGTTTGTTTCAACTTTTATATCGAAAACTTAAACTTTTAGATCATGGAAATTAGATATTCCGTTGGGAGGCAAAACCAAATATCCATGTTAAAGGCTACATCTTCAACTTTTCAACTAAAGCCGATGTAAGTTTTAATAAAACTCCGAGTCTGGCTTTGGAAAAACGTTACATTTACCTACGTTTTCTAAAGTAATGCCGCATGAACGTATAAGCATCTATTAAAATTATCTCTTAGAGAAACTTTCAAATATTAAGAGTAAAGTAATGATACTGAAAGCGAAGGAACTTTGAATCAGATTTTTGCTTACTTGAAACTAACTCGATTACTCAACGAGTGAGTTTTTGCGAAATTATTAATAAAGCATGTTTTTTAGGATTTAGCTGGACCTTACCCTAAGATAGTTTACTGGTCAATTGCTTTTTCTATAGATTTTCTTTAGAGATCTGTCAGATGGTACTAACACTATTATCCATACACCTATAAAATTAAAAGACTCGCTGCTGGGACGAAACCAAATTATTCAATTGTCAAACTTACAATTTTTTACATTAAGGCGTAGAAGCTGTTAAGAAAAAGCACTTTTTTCGAAGTGATTTTAATTTTTTTGTGGCCAAACATTTCTATACATTCTCTGACAAAAAAAGTAATCTATTAGGCAGGGTAATATTATAAATATTTTTATTTTTTTTGGTGAAACGGACTTGTCCTTGGTTATCTTCAAAAATTGATTTATAAATCTTGTTCCTTGAAACCAGAAAAATTTAAAAATACAGTACCTGTTGTATTTTTTAATCTTTCCCGGTTTCAGGGGCTAGATTGGTATATCAGTTTATGAATAAAATTAGCATGTTAAAGATTTCAGGCGGTAACTGTTTTTGCGTCATAGCAATTTGAATTTATGTACATCTCACTGAATTTCGATCCTTTATTCAGCTTGTCAGGAAAATATCTTGAAGTAATGGCAACATAGCAGCTTTCACCTGACTTGTAGTCGGCTGAGAAACTACTGCAAATTTGACATTTGTAATTATTGTATCCACACGTACATTGGAATCTAATAGTTACATCTCTCTTACATATAGAAAATATAACGTTCCAAAAACTTCTAATTCCGATTATTACCGGTGAACTATCTTAAGAGGTAAACGTAGTCTCATTCTCGTGTTCGTTTTTGTCACAGAGATTTTTCTCAAATTATATGTAAACTAGAATCCGAAACTTGAAACTCGATTAGTTTTAATAACGCGTACATTATATTGCCAGTTACGATGGGAAAAATTACATTTTAAATTAAATTTTAGATCCATTTTAGATTAGATTTTAGATCCATTTTAGATTAAAATGGAGGGTTATTTTGGTTCAAAGAAAAGAAGTTTTGAGTAGTGCACCATGTAAAGTATCATTTGAAAGAGCCATCTCTATGGGTGCCAAAATATTTTTTTAATTTTCGGTTTAGTAATATTAAAATATTTGTAAAATTGAAACCTTTTTCTTAAAAAAATATAGGGTCTTCCATTTAAAATAACAAAGTTATCGCTGCTTGAATTTATCAAAATGTTCAGACGTGAATTTAACACTAGGTATAAAGTTTTTGAAGTTATAAAAGTTATGCAGGATAGCTTCGTATGTGTTCTACTCACATCCCAAATATGAAATTTATATCTAATTTTTGGAAAGAGATACAAAGAATTTCATGGGACCTTGCATCTGACAAAATTTTTTATAAAAATCCAATTATCTCAAAAACTATAAATTTTAAGGGCAATGTCTGTTATCCAAAGTAACCTTAAAATATCACATACAATCCAAAAAATGCAAAAATATGTAGGGTATTACTGAAAGTACAACTTTGCGAAAATTTTAGTTGTGTTGGCATCGTCGTTGTTAAATTTTCAAATTTGTTAGATGAGTACTTTGCCAAATATTGATCACGGACGATTCCTAGGTGGGACACACTGTATAGGGTATCTAAAAATTTCTTGTTTGATATTTTAGATTTACACTCGAAAATTTCTACTAGAAGATATAAATTTTCATTAAAATTTGAATTTTGGATGTACTTCTTAATAACAGAATGATGCTATTCGTAAATTACATATAAGCACTAAACTGTTTTTTTTTAATTTCAATCTTTAATTCTTAATCGTTACTTTTTTTTTCGAAAAACTCCCTCGAAATTTAGACTTTTTAAAAATTGTCACATTTTTTTCTAAATTTCTTCCCGAAATTTTCAATTTTTTGTCAAAATTTCGAGATTACACTCACAGGGGAACCTAACATTTTAACCCTGGGTGCATGCGTAAAATGGGTGTGCGTTATGCAGCTAATGGAAGAGGGTGAGGGCGAAATTTCTGCGCCTTAAAAACGAAACCTCTTGCCTAAGAAGACAACCAGAACTATCGCGGTTGTCCCGCAGTACCGAACATCAAAAACAGCAAAATAAATACTGCGAAGAGAATCAAGGGAGTCTCTTACGCAAGTAAAGCTAGGGTGAAAATAGCAAAACAAGAAGACTAACGAAAAGAAGACAGAAAAAATAGAGAAGACGGAAATGGCAAAGAAACAAGAAGAGAGCGAAAACAGGAAGGAAAAAAGAGAAGATAAAAGGGCAAAGGTAAGCATTATTTTGTGTGACATGATAATGCAATTTTCCAGCTCAGGAGCATCAACAAAGGAAGTTAACAACTTTATAGAGAAGATGCAGGAACTACTGAAGATAGTCGAGTAAAACAAGAAGACAGGAAGCAGTCTACTAACCCCGGGTTTTTGTATGGTTTCTTCGGGGGCTAGGTCAAATGATTAGTAGGCGACAGAAAAACAAGGCGCCCTATACATGTGAAGAGGGTGTTTTCAGTGAATGGCACAAACAGGGCAGACATGTAAAGTCTGCAGAAAAAAGAGAGGCAGACATGGAAGGTCTGAATCTCTAGAGAGGCAAAAAAAGGAAACAGAAACAACTAGAGGAGACAAAGTTCTTAATAGAAAGAACAGAGCGACGAAGGGGTAAGAGGAAAGAATTCCTGACCCCACATGGAGATTGGAAGACAAAAACAAAGACAAGGAGACAGCCCTGACCGAAACATTCCTGGTCCTCCTAGTAGAGGTTAGAACGATGGGATAGCACCTTATTATCTAGAAAAAAACTTAAATGCTCGAGATATCGGAAACAAGCCTCGGAACATGATTGGGAAGTAGCGAAGACGACTAGCAAGGAAAATGACAATGGTTTTTGGTAATTGAAACACGCAAGGACATGACGAACAAAATATCTGAATTTCAGTCTGGACTAGCATCATTAGAAGCCTATTATCGTGGTTCTTACAGAAACACAATATAAAAGGTCAGGGGTAGTGAAACTCCGGGTAAGTACCTGCGCTTTTGGTCAGAGGTAGATAAAGATCAACGGACCAGATCAGAAGTCTCGCTATTCACAAAAATCACAAAGAAGGATTATTCTGTTATTTTGTTGGTGGAACAGACTGGTCCTTGGTTATCTTCTAAAATTAAAATACAAATCTTGTCCCCTAAAACCAAGAAAGACTAAAAAACACAACAAAGGTTGTTAACCTAAACTTTGTTGTATTTTTTAATCCTTCTTGGTTTTAGGGGACAAGATTTGTATTGTATTTATTTCATTTTTTTAAGGATCATTTTTATATATCAAATCGAATTGTAACAGTCATTATATCCCTTTTTGGGCTGGAACACTTATCATAGAAGTCTACGCACCAAATGACGATTCGGACCAGATAACGAAAGATCAGTTCTACGAGAAACTAAAACAAACTTTGGATTCAGCAAAGCACCATCAAGAAATCATATTAACAAGGGACTTAAATGCCAGAGTAGGTGTCCAAAATGATGATGAGATAGTAGGGTAGTGGGGAGGTCGTGCAGGTAATGTTTCATGAGCGACTTTAATTGATATTTGCAAGCAATACAACTTAAAAATACTAAACACATTTTTTTTCCATAAAGACATTTACAAATACACATGGAAAAGACCCTCTTTAAACCAAAATCAGATTATTGATTATATTACTGTAAAACAGAAATCTAATCTTCCATAACATGATGGCAGGGTCAAAAGAGGAGTTAATTGCGGATCTGATCATTATGTAGATCTCAAACATAATCGGTCAATATAAAAGCAAAAGGAAACAGGCTATTGTTACAAATGAAGAATTTATCGTTACAGAGAAACATAAATTAAATCTCATTCATCAGCAGAGCATTAGGGCATTGTTTTGCCGCAAATTCAAAATTTAACTGACGCAGATCAACAGGTAAGAAGACGTTGAAGAAGAATATGAGAGCCTCAAGAAAATAATTAAAGAAACAGCCTTTGAAATATTAAGTACGAAGCAAGAACGAAAGCTTCCTTGGTTAACAGAAGAAATAGATATCCTGATAGAGAAAAAAATAAAAACTACAAGAATTGGTTAGCAAATAAAACACCACACAAACGTCTAGTTTATTAAGAAAGCTGCAAGGAACTACAAATTAAGAAGCCAAAAAATATTTTATGGGAACGAAAATCCTTAGAAATTGAAGGTTTACTTGAAGACGTGTACACGACAGAAGTGTGTAGGTCCATAACGAATTTAAAAACTAACCAAGTAAATAAAGTAGCTCATACTTCAATACCAACCAACCAACCAGTGGGTAGAGCACTACATAAAATTGCTAACAGACGATAGACAATGGATGTCAGAAGAATTAGAGATGTTAGTGCAAGAAAACTAGATAGCATACAAAAACTGGTTGAGCCAACGAACTCAGAGAAATAGAGATAAGTGTAAGGAAATTCAGAGGAAGATGAGAAGACATATAAAAACAGACAAGAATTTCTGGTGGGAATGTAAATGTACTGAAATAGAAAGTAAAATAGGAGGATCCCAATCAAAGCATGAAAATGTCTCAAATCTATGAAGACTAACGGAATTAAAAAATAGAAACCCAATAGGTATGAGGAACTAGACAACATACTATGAATGATTATTAGTAGAAATCCGAGAAGAATATATAGAGCTTAGGGCTGATGTAGATGGAAGAAACAGAGATGAAAATGTAAGGATTTCAAGACAGGAAGTAACTCAAGCCATAAAAGATATGAAGAACAACAGAGCTCCAGGACCGGAAGGAATCATGACCGAAATGCTCAAATATGGTGGAAACGTCCTATTCGATCAAATTGCTTATTTAATAAATATGTGCTTAGGAGAAAATCAAAAACCGCATGCATGGAAAGCGGCATACTTAGTTTCAATGTTTCAAAAAGGCAAGCGCTCGGAACCTAAAAACTATAGAGGACGAAGTGTTAATAGCACACTGACACTGAGATTATTTGGTTGAGTATTAAACTGAAAATACAAGATAATATAGGAAACATAATAAATGGAGATCAGAGTGGATTTAGAGCCGGCAGGTCATGTGTGGACAATTTATTTATAGTGCAGCAAGTTGCAGAAAAGAAAAACGAATATTCCGAAGAAACCCATTTAGCTCTCATAGATTTTAAAAAAGCTTATGACTCAATTCTTAGGATAAAATTATGGGACGTACTAGAATTGGCGGGTACGGACCCGCGAATAATTAGAATTATTAGGAAATTCAATAAAGAAAATAAGGCACATGTGAAGGATGGAAAGGCATTATCACTTGAGATTGAACCAACTAAAGGATTACGCAAAGGATGCTCTCTTTATTGTTTAACATATATTTAGAAATTGCACTAAAACAAGCTGGGAAAACGCAAATGTAAACCAATGGGTATTCAAGTGAAAGATGAGTTTCTCTTCAACATTAACTTTGCTGATGATCAAATGTTAATAGCCCAAGATGCTCATGACTTGGAGTTTGTGCTCAGAAGATTAGACAGTACCTACAGTGAACGAACACTTAATATTAATATTGGTAAAACTGAATACCTAGTATTAAATTCGGACACTCTACATTTTAAATCATGGTTAATGACAACTCAACCATTAAAAAAAGTAGAAAAAAACTAGATACTTATAGGACATGCAAAAATTAAAAACCGAATAGAAGAGAGTAGAAAGATCTTAGGAGCACTCAATCCAGTTTGGTGGGATAAAAAATATTTAAGCAAACAAAAATTTGAATGGGTAAAACGTTAGTGGAACCAGTACTACTGTTTGGAGGTGAAATTTGGACCCTAAATGCAGAGTGAAAGAGAAGGCTTAACACCATTGAGATGGACTATCTAAGAAGAAGCGCCAGGATATCTCGATTAGAAACAAGAAGAAACAAGGACATTCGAAATATAATGAACGCAAGGGAAACCGTAGTGGATAGAGTGGAAAAAAGAGGGCTAAAATGATTCGGACACGTAATTCGAATGGATCAACAAAGGCGGCCACATCGAATACTTAAATGGAAACCCACAAGAAAAAGGAGAAGGGGACGTCTAAGACGATCATGAAATGAGGGAATGAGGAAAGCCATGGAAAACAGACCGTTAGAAGGCGAAGATGCACAAGATAGAAGTAGATGGGGTTTAGGTGTAATGGGAATGCAAATATAATTTGTTTTAAAATCCAAACAAAAAGATAGACTCCAATATCAAATTGAACAACTAGAAGTTGAATAACTAGATCTTAACTCGGATATAAGAATTAGAGAACAAAACGTAGACACCGCACTACAAAAAATGAAAAATAGACGATCTCCAGGTACAGGTAATGTTCTTGTGTTAAAAACAGGCGGATGAAGTCTTATTGAACGGATTACTACATTGTTCTGCGAGTGTTTCTGGTATGTGAAAGAGCCATCTGAATGGAAAAAGGCTATTTGGTTTCGAATTTAAAAAAAAGTACAAGGAAAGACCTCAACTGCTATAGAGGATTAAGTGTCATTTGTACGTTTGCTAGACTATTTGGAAAAATCATCCATGAAAAAATTCAAGAAGACATAGGAAATGAAATAGAGGAAGACCAAAGTAGATTTACACAAGGTCAATCGTGCACAAATAATTTATTTATTTTATAACAATTAATGGAGAAAAAAATAGCGGTTGGACAAGAATTACATGTGGCCTTTATTGACATGGAAAAAGCGTTTGATTCAGTCCCTAGAACAAGGCCCTGGAAAGCACTACAGTCTCTCAAAATAAACAGACAAATTATAGCAGTAATTCAGGAAATGTGCACAGATAACCACGCCCAAATAAAAATCGGTTTCAATTTGTAAAGTACGTTCAAAAATACAAAAGACTTAAGACAAAGCTGCAGTTTATTTAATTTATATGTAGAAGCAGCTTTGAGAAAGTGGAAATAGCATATCGTGGGAATGGGGGTCCCAGTTTGCGACACGTCTCTTTTCTCTTTAAGTTTTGCTGACGACCAAGTCATATTAGCGCAAGATTTTTACGACTTGGAATTTATAATTCAGCGACTATAAGAAGAATATGCTGAATGGGGTCTTCAAGTAAGTTTGTCCAAGACAGAACATGGTGATAACCTCTGATACATCTTTCCAGGTTCTCATCAATGATGATGTAGGAATCAACTAGGTCGATAATTTCAAATATCTGGGAGCTACAATTGATAAAAATGGACTAGAAGAAACATAAATTAAGCGCAAAATTGATTAAAGTCGAAAATTCTATCTGGTGGAAAAAACATTTCAGAGAAGAACAAAAAAAGAATCGGAAGAGCGATGGTAGAATCGGTTCTCACTTATGGGTCTGAGGTGTGGTCACTGAATGCAGATTTACGAAGAAGAGTTACTGCTATTGAAATGGATTATCTTCGTCGAAGTGCTAGACTCTCAAGATTATAATGGAAAACTAATGAAGAAATTTGAAACATAGTGGTTACTCGAAAACGTAGTTGACCGCATCGGAGACGAGAACTTAAATGGTTTTGCCTTATTAATAATACCATTCGAACGATGACCTAAAAAAATATTCTGCTGGAGGATTCTGGGCCGTAGAAAGTGAGGAAAACTTAGACGCAGATGAAACGAAGGGATTAGAAAAGCGATGGAAGCCAGAAATCTAGAGAAAGCTCATGCCATGGATCGAGATGCTTGGAGAAGAGGAACGGGTAGGCAGTTTTAATTGTATTTAGTTATGTATTGTAAACATAGTGTACCCGTAAAATATATATAGAAGTTTCAGTTTTATTTTTGAAACTGAATATAATTCAAAAATTTTCAATAATAGGAATCTTTCTTTCGAATTGTGGCATTTTCTGGAAATTGTTGGTTTATATTCAAAATGTCAACTTTGGTCTCAAAATTTCTATTTCTTTTTTAACATTCTGCGTTTTAATTACTTCTTAAATTTTTAAACCTAAGCCCAAATTTTCGACTTTTTCCAAATCCAAATATTTTGGGGTTTTTTCGAAAGATCGAGCTTTTTCTCAAAATTTTAAATTTGAACTAAAAAATTTGCTAAAACTGTTATTTTTTTAATCAACATTTTGTTTTTAATGCAATTTAAAGCATGTTTGTGAAAATTCTAAATTAAACGTTGCCGTTTTCGTCTTTTCATCCAAAATTTTGACTTTATTACTTAAAAATAATTTTTTCAATAGATTCTCATTTGATTTCGGAAGTGATGATATTAAATAAGAAAACTAAACTTCTTTTCATAAAATTCTTAGTTTACGCTCGCAATTGTGATTTTTTCCAATCAGATTTTGAGTTTAAATGCAGAAGTTCCATGTATTCCTTCCATGTTTAACTTCTTTTTCGTCATTTCAGCTTTCCTTGAAATTTATAAAAATGCGTTAAGTTGAAATTCCAAAAATAATACGGCAATATTTTTAGACGGAAAATTTCAAAAAAATTAAAATTTTCCTAAAATCAGTTCAAATTGTGAAGAAAACTTTAAAATTTAGGATTGAAAGTCAAAATACTAAGAAAATTGACTTTCCATTTTCTTTAGGTTTAAGAATAAAATAAAAACTAAATCCAGAAAGCAAATTGGGGAAAATCGAAATATTAAAAATAACTACAAACTTATAAATTAAAAATTCTTTTTCATTTTGGATTCTTATTGACTCAACATAAAACACATTTACTTCATTTTAACTTCGAAGCTCAAGGCTAATATGAACTTAAGTCAAAAATTTCTCGAAATTAATTTTTAAATTTCGAAAAAAAGATCTCTATTTTAGAATGATTTTGATAAAAAAGTGAATATGAAATTCAAAAATAGATATGCAAATCTAAAACCAAGAAGTATTAAAAAATACAACAGTTTAAATTCAAGTTGAGATTTAAAAAAAACAAAAACAAAGTATGGGTAGTAACACAGAGTTAAAAAATAAATGGTAAAATTTACAAAAAAAAGATATATATAGATATAAACTCTTAAATTTTCAGATTTTACAAATGAAAATTTAACTTTTAAAGTCAAAATTTCGAGAAAAAATTAACATTTTTATTTGGTGGAATAAACTAATCCTTGATTATCTAAAAAAACGAAACGAAACGAAAAAGCGAAAAGAAGAAGGATTATACAATACAATTTTAACTTTAAAAATTAAATTTTACTATATTTTTTTTTTTGCTAAATTTTGACTTATCTAAGACTTTTTTTATGAAACGGTTTATAAAAATTTAGGATTTTTCTGGAAATATTTGCTTATTTCTCAATTTTTTCCATTTTCGTTCACGAAATTTGGACTTCATTTTTAAGACATTTCAATTTCTCTGTAAAAATTGTTTTGTAGAAATTTCTCCATGTTTTTTTCTAAAACATTTTTTTTGATTTTAAACTTTTAAATGAAATTTTGACTTTATTTTGGAGTATTTTAATTTTTTCTTGAAATCTCAGCTTAAAAATTTGTTTTATTGGTCGGATTTTTTGCAAAATATTTCGATGTTTTTCTGGAAATGTCGAAATTTTTAAATAGATTTGGAGTTTTGTGTAAATAAATTGTGATATAAAAATTTCCCGATTTATTTATAAATAAAAATTTCCTCTTCTCAAGTATTTCGACCCAAAAGTTTGGTTCATTAAAATTTCGAATTTATTTTCTGAATTTTGTACCTTTTCGAGAAATGTTAGCTTCATATGTTTCTAATGCAGATAAATGGTTTGCACAGAAATTTCGAATAATTATTTGTTAAAATTTGAACTTTTTTATTTTTTTATAGACATTTTTTTCTGAAAATTGTGACTTTATTACAAAATTTTCAGAAATTTTGATTTTTGCCTCGAAATTTCCAGTTTTTAAAGAAACTGTTTTCTCAAAATTTCGAAATTTTTCGAAAAATTTATAGCTTTTAAACGAATTGCTTCGGTTTTGGTTCTAAATAGAAATTGTTAGATTTTTTCCTTAATATTGGGACTTTTTACGAAATGTCGGCTTTTCTATAGACATTTTTTTTATATAGTTAGAATCTTTTCTAGAAATTTCGACTGCTTTCTTTCTCAAATATTTGGTTTTTCTAAATTTTTGACTTTGCTTTTAGAAACTTTGAGTTAATCCTGGAATTTTCGTCATATTTCACAAAATTTGACAATTTTAGCAAAATTTGGACCTTTCTTTAAAGCTTTATAAAATAGTTTTCAATTCTTTTCGATTTTTCTGTAAATATAGACTTATTTCGAGCAATTTCTAAATTTTATATCAAAGTTTTTATTTTATGAAATATTTTTCAATCTTTTTGTAAAAAAAAATTACAGAAATTTTGAATATTTTCCCAATATTTGGACTTTTTTATTGTCTACTTTAATGTCTAAATTTTGTCTTTTCTCGTAAACTTATTTATATTTTTCTTAATTTCAGACTTATTTTAAACAGAATTTGAGAAAAACCTGAAAATTTTATAAAATAAGTTTTATAGCATCTTTTCAGTATATATTTAGAACTTTTTGCATTATTTTTATCAAATTTTGGTTCTAAATAGAAATTTCAATTTTAACCTCGAAATCTTTTTATTTTTGCCAACCTTTTGCCTTTTTAATGTTTTTTTATAACTTCAGATTATTCTCAAAATTTTCAACCTAAAATGAAAATGATAAAAAAATTGAAATTTTGAGAATAATCTGAATTTATAAAAACCAGCAAAAAGCCATAATGTTGAGAAAAAATTAAAAAATTATATTATATTATCAATTGCAAATATTTCAGAAAATCTTTACTTTTTCTAAGAATTTCCAGTTTTAATTTTTCCCCTAAAATTTTGAATTGAAACTCAAAGAAACTCTTTCTCGATATTTTGAAGATTTAATTCTAATACATTCGCTTTTTTCTTCGAAATTTTCAATTTTTACTGTTTCAGTATTTACTTTTGCTTAGTCATCAACTTTAAAATTCAAAATGAGTTTTTTTAAATTCTAAATTATTTTATACAGTACGGTACATTCTAACTGAAGTAAGTGCTCTGTTTTGTGACATTTTGTTTCGTGTGCCAGATATTGTGATTTTGATATAAATACTTAGAAAAAATGTTAAAATGGTTTATATTTTTCTTGCAGAGCTTGTGTGTAGGGCGAAAAAGACCTCAAACGTTAATTTAAGCTTCAGTTTAGTTGAAATTGCGGTATATTTAGCAAACACTAAGTATTTTTCTTATAAACCCTGTATTATTTTATTAAAAGTGCTGACGATATCAAAAATTCTTATAATTCAGAAAATCTTCCCCTATTTGAAATCTATGCAGACGAAGTTGCTGCTTCTAAAATATATTTCCGATAATTAAATTTTATTACATACTTCGTTTTATCAGTTGTTTAATTTGTCAAAAATTGTTATGATAAGTTTTTTTGTTGGTAGAACGGACTGATCCTTGGTTATCTTTAAAACTGAAATTCAAATCTTGTCCCCTGAAACCAAGAAAAATTAACAAACACAACAAAGGTTGCTCTAACGGGTTTTGATAGCCAAGCTATCATCTTCAGAGAGATACTGAATAAATTTCTCAAAAAAATCTATTCTTCTTTGAAATCTATAGTGCGGGAATTTACCGCAACCTTTATTTCTTCAAAAAAGTGTACTTTTAAGAAATAGCCTCAACTGAATTAAGGTATAAATTTTGAGAAAGGACTCCTAAGAAGGTTTTTTGGTTAAAGAAATTCTCACGATAAAGTGGAGCATAATAGAGTCGATAAGCTGTCGTTAGTAGCTTTTGAGCAGCTCAATTACTAGAGCGTATGTGTTCCTTAAATCCCGGACTAGTCTTAAAGAATTTCCAGACGAGCTTACGTTCTACAAGATGACATACGCGAAGTTCAATCAGTTCATGTCATATGCAGTTCAATTACTCGGCAGACTATTTCAATCTCAAAATCAATCACCTCATCTGCGTCTCTTTTATTACCCCCTCAGTCTTAGATGTAACGAATTCTGCGCGATACCGGAGGAATAAAAGGAAAGCTTATTGAACCATCTAATATACTCTTCCGATGGCATAAAGGGAAGCGGAATTAACTTTGCACGGTGCAGGTCTATTCGAATTTTCATCTACTCGAAATATCGCTCAGCCGCAGCAACAAGCAGAAAAACGTTAACCACAAAATCGTTACCATTAATTCCTAATACCACCCTTGTAAAAAACAGCGTATTGAATGAGTCCGACCCCATTAATTATATCGTCATAGGTTATATATCTGCCAATTTGGGGCTCGGAGGACGATGGCAAATTTAATTATTTAATAGATTACCAGATAACCTCTAACAGGCTTACGTGTCTGTTATGTGTGTGTATGTGCAAGGGGGCGACTTCCCCCGGCAACGGGGTGGCAACGCTGCGTTCCACTCTGCAGTCAGACAGTAATGAATAGCTTCAGCCTGATGAGCTCAAATCTAGCAGGCGACGCAAAACGATCTACATTAATCAGTATGGCCTTGCTTTGCCTTGTCTTGCGTTTCCACAGACGAAGCTCTAACTCCGAACCGAGTTCACTCATTAACGAAACAAGCGATTTTTTCCCTTTTATACAGTCCGCATTTTATGCCCGATTTTTACAACTATAAACATTTCTGTTAATGTCGACTTTGGTTTCACTTTGGTATGTGTAGAAAAGTAAGCCTTTGGTATTAACCTCGTTATTGCTAAATATAGGTAATCTGAAGCTTTAGAGAAAGAGATGGGGGATAAAAAACTCATCAATCAAAGTGAGTTCCTCGAAACTCTTATCGAGAAAGCTGGTATTGCAATTAGATTTCATAAACGAATTACGTACCTACTTTTAACAACAGTAACATTGAAGGAGGTCATCACAAAGCTAACAAACAAAACGGAAGTTGGAAGTTAAATTTGAAAGTACGTTTACTAATACAGTGATTGTTACAGGGTTGAAAAGAATCAGAAAGAGACGTCATTGAAAATTAAAAAAAAACTATGATAAACAAAAAAGCCAAAAAAAAGACGAATACAAAAGAATTACAAAAGATCTGGCAATGCCAATAATAGAACATAAACAAAACTAAGGAAAACCAGAATTAGCTAATCAAGGTTAGACATAATAGAAGAATGAATTTATATGCAGTTTTATTGGCTTTTTCTTCGCCAGTCACTCCTTTCACAATCCTAAACTTCAGTACCTTCTATTAAGGAATGGCAATCTGTCATAGATTGCCGTAAACAGCGATTGCGTTGGATCTTGATTTGTCAATCGCTGTTTGTGACTCAACACCGAAAAACACTTAAAACTATATTAAAATTTAAACGACGTAAAAAATAAATAACTACAAGATTATTTAAAATTTTAACGTTTCGGTGTTGTCACGAACAGCGATTGACAAACCAAGATTCAACGCAATCGCTGTTTGCGGCAATCTATAACAGATTGCCATTGCTGGAAGGTAACGAAATTTAGGATTGTGAAAGGAGTGACTGGCGAAGGAAAAGCCAATAAAACTGCATATAAATATGACTACTTCGCAAAGAAATTACAGAGACTATCAGAAGGATGAATGTCGAAAATAATCTATAAGAGTCAGAGAAATCGTTAGAAAAAATATAGGCAGCTTTAAAAACAGATTAAGAATTACACAGAATTTTAAAGAGCAAACGAGAGCTATGAAGAGTCAGATTTGTTTTCGTTGAGTATTTACAATTCTCTTGAAGGTTCTCTTTTGCTCCTTAGTAAGAGATAAACTCAGAGAGTACTATGAGCCACGAGCTCTGTTTCTTTTTCTTTATATTCCTTGTTTTTTAGATAAAAAGCCAAGCAGAGGTTATATTTTTGATGATTTTTCTGACAGACTTCTTTGACGGAAAATAAGTCAAAGGTGATTATAAGAATCCAGAAAAGACTTAATATAAACAAACAGGTTGTTACATTGATAGTTACTTTAGAAAATCCAACAAAGTTAAAGAGAAATGAAAAAAAAGCACTTAATAAACCAGAAGACAAGAAATTTAAAATTTCTTGCTCAGTCAGAAGCAGCTAATGAAAGAAATAAAGATATACAAAATAATAAAGGAGCGCCAAAAAAATAAGAAGCCAAGGGCGATCCACTTTTAGAGTAATATAATCCTAAATTATTATTATTGAATTGTAATCAATTTAACAAATGTATCTAAAATACTGCTACCCTTGTGGTCGAAATTAGATCAGTTGTACCCATAAGGTAATGAAATCAAAATTGTTTTTCGCATAACACTGGTCAGCACTATTTTGTCACACAAACTTTGGTAGGAAATTGTGTTTGGAATACCTACCCTCATCATGAAACCGTACTTATTTTTTTCCATCACCCCCAGTTTTCTTGTGACAAGGTAAAATTTATTTTTGGAAATGTAGCCTTCCCAAATACTGTTCGTTTTTATTTATGTCCATTTATTATTTACATTTAAAAAAAATATTAGAAATAAAACTATAATATTATGATCATATTAATTCTTCACTTGAAAGTCTCTTTTATCATTAAAATTTGGGTACTTTTTATGTGAATGGGACACCAGGGATCGAAAAAATCACAATTAGGAAAAAGTTCGTCCTACACGTAGGTCTTTAATTTGTAAATAGAAATCTATAAAGAATTTACACTTGTAACGCTCTCTAGTATATTTTTACCACCACTTTGTATCAAGTTAAAGGCACCAAAAGGTTTCTAAAAGGAATGGGTCCCAATAAAAGTGGATTTTTATATTTCAAAGAGAAATTCCCCAGAGTGGGTGAAGTAGTAGTAGTAGCAGGACCTTCAATTAAGAGAATTAATAAAGACTTGCTGTTTAAAAAAATTAAATGTTTGGGAAAAATCAGCATGAAGATGCTTCAAAAAATAAATTGAAAATTTTTTGGTTTACCATAAAAGTGACATCTAAAGATATTTGGTTGCAAAACTTTTACAGTAATATAAAACTTTGGATTGCATATTTGGGATCAAGATTAATTTTTTAAACACATATCTTGACTTTATCACTACAAATTAAGGGGCTCTGGGGGTTATAAGTGATAAGAACTAATCAAAGTTTGATGCGAACATTCCAATGATGGAAAAACTTCATCAGGGTGGGTTAAACTTAAGGGTGTTGACTGACTAGTACTGCTTTATCAAGAGGGACCAATTAAAAGCTAAATAATTTAGAAAAACAAAGATTATAAGTTCCTAATGTACATTTTTAGGTTATATTTCCGAAGATCCACCACTTTTCAAACATTTAACAAACAAATGTCATGGGTGATGAAAATTTCAAAACTGCTTATTTTAAATGACAACAACTAACACTATTACAAAATACAAAAGAATCGGAATTGATGCCATGAAGAAAATTTGCACATCTTTCAAAATAAAATTATTTTTAGATAGCTTCAATTTTTTTAATAAATGAAATTTTGAGTTGTTCTCGAAATATCGACTTTTTCGAAGAATCCGCATTTTTTTGAAAATATAAGAATTTTTTTCTAGATTTTGTTTGGATTGCAAAATTTGTTTCTTTTTCGAAAATTTTGAGTCTTCAAAATATCTACATTTATCAATTTTTTTGTTTTGGTTTCCAAATTTCGATTCTTATTGTTGAAGATTTCGATTTTTTCTAAAAAATTTATTTTTAATGAAAATTTCGACCTTTTGTCGAAATTTTACTTTTTTGAAAAATGGCATATTTTTTAACAATTTCCATTTTGAAAAACTGATTTTATTTAAAAATTTACACTCCGTTAAAAATATCAACTTCCAGAATTACGATTTCCTTTAAAGTATTGACTATTTTCGGAATATCACGATTTTTTGCAAATTGTGATTTTTTTCCACGAAAAAAAAAGTTTTGACTGTTTCAATATTAAAATTTTTATGGAAATAAAATTTTTTTTTATTAATTTTTTTTTAATTTTGACTTTATTTCGTAATTTTTTTTGAAAAATTCTCTTTATTTGTTGTTTTTTGAGAAATTTGTGTTTTTAAACATTTCCACTTTTTTAAAATTTTAATTCATTTTCAAAACATTAGCTCTTATAAATATTGCCTTTTTTTGAAAAATGCAACTTTTTTTGAAAAGTTCAAATTTTTGTCATCTAACACTGTCGTTACAATCTGAAATAAAATTAATTTTATAATGTTTTCGATAATAACAGTCTAAAAAGTTTTTCAAAAAAAATATTTTAACGAAGCTTTTGAGAATTGGGCATTTTTCGCAAAATTTCGTTTCTGTTAAAAAATCTCGCTTCTGTAAGAAAATGTAGCATTTGCCCAAAAATTTCGCGATTTACGTTACTTTCACCTTTTTATCTGTTGCAGATTTACGAAATTTTTTTTCCAAATTCTTCTTTTCCCGTGACATTTTATTTACCAAAAGTTCATCGTTATTTCGGCTAAGTTATTGATTTTTGATTTGAAATTTCAACTACTTTCCCGAATTTTCCACATTTGCCTTGAAATTTCCGACTTTTATATAAAAAAATTGAATCTCTACACATAAGGTTAAAATTTTTGACTTTATGTTATTTTTATTGAAATTTCAAGAAACGATTGGCAATTCTGAGTCGAAATATTTTGTTAGAAAAGTAGAAATTTTGAAAAATGTGTCGAAATATAGAAATGAAAGTGACAATAAAAAAAAATTCAATTTAAAAAAAGTCAAAATGTCTAAATAAAAAACTAAAAACTTTGAAGTAGAGAACCTAGAGAAAAAAAAAACTTGAAATTTGAACATAAACATTTAAACTTACTTTGGAGAAATTAAATTTAAAATGGTCAAATTCTTAAGAAAAATATCCTGAGAAAAATGAAATTTTAAAAATTTCTATTTTTCAGAGAAAAGGTTGAAATTTTGAAAAAGTCGAAAGTTTGAGAAAAAAATCAATGTTGAACAAAAAGTTAAAATTTGGAGAAAAATCGAAAATTTGAGAAAAAAGCCAACATTGTGAGAAAATGTAGGTAGATGCATTTGAGAAAAAAAATGAGAAAAGCAAAACTAAAAGAAAAAAATCAGTATTTCAGAAAAATGCGGAAATTTTGAGAAGAGTTGATTTATTTTATTAGAAAAACGAAATTTTGGGAAATTGTCAAAATTTTGAGAAAAAAAAAGAATAGAAATTTTGGAAAAAATATTGAACGTTAGAGAAAAAAAAATGAAATTTGCAGACGAAAGTTAAAATTTTGAGAAGAGTCAACATTTTCAGAAAAAAAGTCGAAAGTTCAAAGTACTAGTTTGTCAATATTTTTTAATAAGGTTGAAATTTTTGACTTTTTGTTATTTTTATCAAAATTCCAAGAAACGATTAGCAATTCTGAGTTGAAATATTTTGTAAGAAAAGTCAAAATTTTGAAAAATATGTCGAAATATACAGATAAGGAAAATTTTTCATTGTCCATGTAAAACGCTAAGAACTGTCCCTTCCATAGTTTTTTACGGCCGCTGAACGTATTCCCTTACTTTGAAGCAGCATGCCCGTATCTTCCAGTTTAAAGTGTTAGAAAAAAAAAAACGTCGAGAGTTTTACAAACAGACTAGGATATTGTTTAGCACAGTCTGGCGGCCTATTTGAACTCCTTATATCGTAATGTTTCAAGAGTTATTATCTTATATTCTTCATTTAAATTATTAATTATTTTGTTTACAGAATATCGTTTATTTATTTTGGTTATGAAAGAATATCAGTTTTATTTTGGCTCAGATGGCAAAAACCATTGATTAAATTAATGGACTAAAAGAACAAACAACTATGTAGTACGCAAATTTTAATAAAATTTTTGCGTGCCAGTAGTAATTTCGTAACAAAACACCTTTCAAGCTATTGAGCTACTGAAATCTTTACCAGCGCTGGTCACTGCGCTCTGCGTTGATATGTTTACACCGGTGTAGGAGAATAGAAGGTGCCGCCCGTCTATCCCACCATTAGCATTCAGTCATAAATCTCTCACTAACATTCTCCCTATGGACAGTGTTCGACTTTCCTGATGTGTAGAAATTAAGGTGTCAATAAAGAAAAAATTTCAACTTAAAAAAAGTCAAAATGTAAATAAATAATTAGAAACTTTCAAGAAGAGAACCTAGAGAAAAAAAAACTTGAAATTTGGACCTAAACATTTAGACTTACTTTGGAGAAATTAAATTTAAAATGGTCAAATTCTTAAGAAAAATATCCTGAGAAAAATGAAATTTTAAAAATTTCTATTTTTCAGAGAAAAGGTTGAAATGTTGGAAAAGTCGAAAATTTGAAAAAAAAAGCCAATATTGTAAGAAAATGTAGGTAGATGCATTTGAGAAAAAAAAATGAGAAAAAACAAAATTAAAAGAAAAAAATCAGTATTTCGGAAAAATACGAAAATTTTGAGAAGAGTCGATATATTTTATTAGAAAAACGAAATTTTGGGAAATTGACAAAATTTTAAGAAAGAAAAAATAAAAATTTTGGGAAAAATATCGAATCTTAGAGAAAAAAAATGAAGTTTTCAGATAAAAGTTAAAATTTTCAGGAAAAAAGTCGAAAGTTCAAAGTACTAGTTTATCAATATTTTTTGATAAGGTTGAAATTTTTGGTATTCTCTGTATCTTGTTTGCGAAGTATTGGTATTTCGAATCCATATTTCATTAGCTTTTTTTTTTCATTTCTTGGCTTCTTCCTTTCACAATTCTAAATTTTCAATAACCTTCTGTTAAGGATTGGCGATCTGTTGTAGATTGCCAATCTATAACAGATTACCAATCCTTAACAGAAGGTTACTGAAAATTTAGAATTGTAAAAGGAGAAACTGGTAAAGAAAAAGACAATAAAACATGAATAGAAAAAAAAAAGTTGAAATTTTTATAAAGAAGTCAAAATTTTGGGAAAAAAATTGTAATTTTAGGAAAAGCCAATATCTTAATTTTCAAAAAAGGGTCTGAATTTTGAAGCAAAAATCAAAAATTTGAGAAACAGCCAACATTTTGGTAAAAATAGAACTTTATGAGAAAAAAATGATGAGGAAAATGTAAATAACAAATTTTGAGATCAAATAATTAAAATTTTAATTAAAAAATCAAATAATTACTATCAAGTTATAAATGAAATAAAAGAAACGACCACGGAATGCTCGGTATGAATGAACCAGAGAAGTTAAGAACCAATACCCAACCTGGTGGACAGACGAGTTGGGCAGTATTATACAAGACAAAAAACAAGCCGATCACAAATGGTTACAAACAAATAATGTAGAAGACAGAAAATAGTATGCTCGATTGAATAGAGAAATGAAAAACTCGGTGATAAAAGCAAAGAAGAAACAGGGGAGCATAAATGCATAGAAATTGATGCCTACATCGGTTCAACCAAATCTAGAAAATACTAACAGGTTTCCGAACTAACGAACGGGAGAGTGTTGGGCTGAATATTATTCCAATAGAAGAGTGAACAAGACAGTACTTCAAACTCTTCGCTGAAAATAGAGAGGCATTTCAACAAGATCTAGAGTACCTAGATGAGTACGACAGACAGAAAAGTGATAAAGAAGAACTATGGTAACACCTGAAGAAGTTTAAAGAGTATTACGAAACCTAAAAAGTAATAAGTCGCCAGGACTAGGAGGAATGCCAAATGAACTACTTAAACATGGACTTTTTTTTTTGGTGGACCCGACTGGTCCTTGGTTATCTTCAAAAATTGAAATACAGAGCTTGCCTCCTGAAAGTCTGGCATTTACCAAATTTCATGTAGGGATTGTCCTCAAAAGTATGTCGCGCAAACTAGATGATCTCCTAAAATCCGACTGAAGGAGTATTTGGTTCATTTGATGTACCGAAGAACTGAAAAGTCAAGTGTGGTTCGACATGCTTTTGAATAAGGTCATAGCATAGATAATAATATTAAATTGTTAAAAGTAGTAAATAAGAATTCTATGTTAAATGCATGTGAAATCTTAGCCATTCATAAGGCTGAAGACAACCTTCTGAATGGTTGCGCTGGGCCTTTAGGCCATTCATCTCTGTTAAAAATAGTTAATGTTGATAGATAAGGAATTGTTACACTACGACGTGTATGATTAGATGCGCATGCGCGTTCAAATGCGGTCGATTATGCACGAAGTGAATATTTTTAGTATATAAGGGTAAATTTTAAGATAAGGTGTTAGTATCCCTTTGAAGATGATTGCTTGGTTGTCGAAACGCGTTAGAGCCACGTTTGTTGTGTTTTTTAATCCTTCTTGGTTTCAGGAGACAAGTTCTGTATTTTAATTTTTAAACATGGACCTCAAATTCTAGTGGAGTTGCTAGCATACGTATTCTCGCAGTTCCTTAGAGGATATAAATTATCATCAGAATGAACAAAGGCGTACATAAATATACAAGAAAGGTGACCGTCGAAAATGTGACAATTATAGGGGTATAAGTATTTCAAATTCCCTCTCTCGATTATATGGAAAAATCATAAAAAACCGGATAGAAGGCCAAATAAAAGACATCGAGGAGCAAAATGATTTCCGAGCTGGACGTCATCTTCATAATCAAACAGTTTATAGAGAAACGTTTAGCTCATAATCTTGAAACTCATATCGTCGAATTAACCAAAACCTATGACAGTGTTCCTTTGCTGGAAAGCTATGAAAAAATAAGGGGTGAGTCAAATATATATAAATGCAACAAAACAGCTATAGCTATACGAAACCATGACCGCCCACATCAAATTGAAAAAGTGCTTTCGACAGAAATTAGTAATACTAAAGGCCCAAAACAGGGCTGCTGCCTACCCCCAACACTATTTAAAATATTTTTGAATGAAACCTTAACGTCATGGCGAAAGAAATTTCACAATATGGGTATACATGTTGAAAATTTGAAGCTATTCACTCTCCATTTGGCAGATAATTAGGCCTTACTAGCTGAAGACGAGGATGTCACTTATATGCTGCGGAAACTTGATGACGAATATTCTAAATGGGGTCTTGAGATCAATACAGATAAAGCAGAATATCTTGTGGTAGGAGGTAAAGGAAAAAATCTGGAATTAGGCTCGAAAATAATAAAACAAATTAAGTTTCAAGTGTCTAGGTGTCACAATAACATCTGATGGCGACAGTAACCACGAAATTAAATCAAGGATGGGGCAGGCTACAACTGCTACAAGACAATTAAATAGTCTTCTGTGGAACTCAAAAATAGAAAAAAAAGAAAGTTAGAATATCCAAAACAATTGTGAAAGTATAGGTTAATACGGAGCAGAAGTATGGGAAGTACACAGAAAAGATAAAACTTAAATAGGAGCGATGGAGATGGATTACTGGAGGCGATGCTGTCCACTGTCGAGAGTGCACAGAGTCGGAAATATGGATATCAGATGAGATATGTGAATTGACATTGACATGATAGAGACAATAGAAGTCAAACGACTGAAGTGGTATGGGCATCCGAAACGAATGTCTATGGAAAGATGGCCCAAAAAATGGGAAGGGACTCCCCGTACTCGACGAAGAAGGGGGAGACCAAAGCTTTCCTGGAACGAAGATGTGCAGGAGGCTATGTAGGCGAGAAATCTCGCGGAGCATGGATGGCTCAACCGACGGCAGTGGAAACTAGGATGCGAGAGGCGGTGCTTGCCGTAAAAAATCTCAAAAATAAAAATAAAATAATTTTAATGTTAAAGAAAAAATAGTAGAACTTTTGAACAAAAAATGTAAAGTTTAAGATGAGACTCGAAATTTCGAGGAGCCAAATTTTAAGTAAAAACTAACATTTTGAAAAGGCATAAAAATTTTTGAGAATAAATTTGAAATTAAAAAATTGAATTAAAAAATTCTAATTTCTGCAGTGGCTTTTTTTTCTAATGAAGATGCAAGAGAGTTAGGGGGGGATAAGAGAAAGAGTAGAAATTCAGTAGAATCAAGAAGTGCCATGAAATTCAAATTTGATGTTTTTACTGTAATTTTTCCAAGACGTTCTTCTAATCCTTGAAAAATCCCCAAATGTTAACGATATTTCTTTACTGCAAAGCTAAAGAAAGTTAGAAATAATTATGTTATAAAAAGATTTACTCTCTCAAACTACTATGCTATTCAATAAGTCTAATTATTTTCTTGTCATCCATACTTAATCGATTTTTTATTTTCGCCAACTGCTACACGACGTTCCGGTCGTTTTTTCTTCTGATAATTACCTTTACGATATTGAGACGACGATTTGAATGTTGTAGGGTGCCCCGTTAAAACATTAATTGCGCCGGTTTATTATCCTAGTAAAATTTAATGGACAATTTGTCATCGCATTTTTATGGCTTACAACCAGAAGTTTTTGTGAACAGGTGTCGGAAATGATGTATTTCTTCAGCTTTAGAGCTCAACGTGGAAATTACTCTTAAAAAGAAGCGTATTTTTGGAGAGTCTACTGTTGTAAAAGTTAGCTAACACATTCGTAAAAATAACGAGGGCTGCCACCAATTCGTAAAACTGTTGATGACGAATGCTGTAAAGTGTTTAGTCTTTGAATACTTACGTTGGTATTTTTTGAATATACAAATCATTATTCAAGGCAGCTCCCCAGTGCAAATTTTAGTAATATCATTACGTAAAAAAAGCCGATCCTGATTTTGTTAGAAGGTTAGTCACAGCTGGCTTAATAAACGTTGATAAAAGTCGTGTTCGTACTTGTTGATGAAATGGAGATTTATTTGAGCCCAATAGGAGTTGTTTCCTTGGGGACGACCCTTTCCAATTATTCAGATTTCGACACATAGCAGGATTAAATGCGATCATAATTCCCCAGCGTTGTATTTATTTTTGTATTAAGTCATCTCGCTAAAGGAAGACACGCGCCACTTGGAAAAAGGGCCCTCAACCACATGCCATTCGCCGAGAGCGTTCGAACGACTTCTCTATTTTCATTCACCAAATCGACTAACAAGCAAGCAGACAACGGGAGCTGCATCTATTTTAAATATCTCCGCTCAATCTGGGGCTATTGATGTAGTGAAACGTACGACAGTTCAGTTTCATAGCTGATGGAGCCGGAATCCTCTATTTATCAGAGCCAAATCTTGATACCTATGGCTTTCCTCGATGCACCCGCATTGCAGTAGACAGCGACTTAGTTCGCCGCTTCATTGGATATCGCCAATAAAGAGTTTCGGCCCGTGGCACGTAGCTCGGCTCCTTTCTTGTTTTATTGTGCTGGAGAAAGAGTTAATTTCAAACTCGATGCACACTCTTGTTATTAGCCTAAGCTGCAGATCAATAATTTTAAAAGGCTGCTTTTAGAGGGTGCTTGTTGTGGAATCTGTAAGAAGGCTGTTTGGATCAGGTCCACTTTATTGTATTTCATTCTACTACTTTAAATCTACTTCGCTTTATTCTATTTTGTTCTCTACTACATTCTGTCTTGTTCTCTACTCTATTCTGTTTAGCTCTCTACTCTATTTTGTCTATCTCTCTACTCTATTCTGTCTAGCTCTCTATTCTATTCATGTTCACTTCAGTTTGTTCCACTTTATTCTGCCCTACTTTCACTTTGCGTTTTTGTAGTTTCATTCAGCTGTTGCCTTATCCTCTTTTGTTCTATTCTATTCGACCCCACTCTGCTTTTTCCTGCTATTGCGTTTATTTGGCTTCAAGATCGTCTGCTTTACTCCGCCTAGCTCTTTTTCTACTGGAATCTTGTTCTCTTTGCTTTTGAATTGTTATGGTTAAATTGAATATGTTTTTCAATTTCCACAAATTATACACTGTGATGTGCTTACCTCTGTTTACCCTATTATATGAAGGTTGTCCAAATCTTCTTTTCCTTATCCATGTTCATTTTGCATTATCTGTCTTACTGGGTGAAATATTGACACAAAATGTAGTTATAAAATTTAGTAAGGAATTTTCTAGAAAAATTTGATAATAGAAGCGGCCGCGATAATAAATTTTAAGGCCGATAAGGGCTCCAGATCTCTCCGTAAGTGATAAATCTTACATGTAGGTCCGTTCTAGAAACCGGAACGGCACCTATAAATATACGCGATCGTCTTTCCTTCAGTTAGTTAGTTAATTAAACAGTGTTAATGAGTTAATTGGTCAGTTAATCAGTTAGTTAAGTACATTTTAATTGTTGTGTTCCGGAATCAGTTTGGAAATAAAGTGGTTACAGTTCACGAAGTATTAATCTTCGAACTGATAACGCGTAACAATATGTATTTCTTCTGGAATTAGTCCATGTCAAATGTCTGACATTTTGCCCAACATCGTACAGGACTTTCTGACGAACATGGAAAAAACCAAATTTAAGACAGAAGATCACAGTTACTCAATATGTTAACCATACCAAAGGTGAAACTCATTTGCATCTATTGTAGGATAAAAAGACCAAAATTCAAGACAAAACAGCAGGATAACTCACATCGGAAGCGAAAATCTTTAAAAGTGAAAACGAAATAAGAAACACTTCTGATTTTCTCCGCTAGTATGGTCTTGAGACATATTCATTTTTGAAGAGTTTTGCTTCTGGTATGGTTTAATGGAACGGACTGGTTCTTGGTTATCTTCAAAAATTGAAATACAGAACTTGTCCCCTGAAACCAAGAATCAGTATCTTTCTGAATCAGTATTTCTCTGAAGATGACAGCTTGGCTGTCGTAACGCGTTAGAGCAACATTTGTTGTGTTTTTTAATCTTTTTTGGTTTCAGGGAACAAGTTCTGTATTTCAATTTCTGGTATGGTTGACAAACCCATTTATCTCGCTCCACTGTCTTGAACTTTGGTTTTTTCATTCCACAGTTTCTGCAAATGTGTTTAGCCTCTGGTATGGTTAACACACGTGCTTTTATGTTTTGAATTTGGTTTTCTCTTTGTTCCCCAATTGTGACGGTGATGGGTGAAACGTCAAACATTGATAGGAGTTCCAAGACATGGGTCAATCATGGAAGAAGTATTTCTTTTGCTCGTTCCGGCTATGGAAGCATTAGTAAACACATGTTGTTATATCCCTCCCCTCCCTCTAAGTGTAGTGGCGTAGCTAGATAGAAGAAGTTGTTATTTTGCTCGTTTCGGCGGTGAAAGCATTAGTAACCACATCTTGTTCCATCCCTCTCCCTCTAAGTGTAATGGCGTAGCTAGATGACCAAGAGCCTCAGTGCAAGAAAATTTAGGGCTCTACCTAAACTGTTTTGATTTTATCGAATAAAAAATGTAAATACATATAAATACTTTAAAGTAGGACTTATAATATCAGTAAATCGTATAGCATATGATGAAAATTTTACAGATAAATTGCAATTTTTATCAGAAATTCCATCAAAAAAATGTCAGAAATCTGAGTTTTTTTACAACATTGGTTTAGAGATTTAAATGATACATCAATATTTAAAATGAGGATGTTTTAATCACGATTTCATAACAGCAGTTAAGATTTATTAATCGATGTTAAATGGATATAAAAAGAGAAATTACTCTGTTACGATAAAGTCAACATTGTGAAATAAACTGAGATACAGAACTTGTCCCCTGAAACCAAGAAAGAATAAAAAACACAGCAAATGTTGCTCTAACGCATTTCGATAGCCAAGCTGTCATCTTCAGAGAGAGAGTATGTCTCTGACAGCTGGGCTGTCGTATGTGTGATTTCAGGGGACAAGTTCTGTATTTCAGTTTTTGAAGATAACCAAGGACCAATCCGTTCCATCAAAAAATTTGAAATAAACGTCAAATTTTCCAATTAAAAGTCAAAATTTTGGATAAATTCACAATTAAAATGTAATATTCAAAGCTGAATTTCCGAAATTAAATGGGCAATTTATTTCTTTTACTTCAAAATTATAAACTTCATTTTTCTGGAAAACTATAAGTTTGGAACCCTCGAAAAACATTAGGAATCAAGAAATAAGTTTTTTTCTTGACTCTACGAAGAAACGTAAAGTATTCAGAAAAGAGTCTTTAAAAACAACCAAGAATCGAAATTTCGAAAAAAAACAGAAATTTTGAGCAAAAAGAATGTTGAAATTAAGATTGAAATTTGGATCAAAATAAAGCTGCGATAAATCCAAAAGCTGTAGAAAAAATATCAAAATTTTGAAAAAAGAAATAATATAAGTTAAAATTTTTCAAACTTATCCATTAAACTTCAAATTTATTAAGAATACCTTTTAAGTTTAGTCTCATATATTTTTTTTTTTGATAAAAGAAATCTGTTTTGGAAAATACATTTTCAAAAGTTCAAAGTATTATAAAAAAATGTCAAGTTTTAAATTGAGATTTAAAATTGTTGGTCCTTTTTAAGAAAAAAATCCACATTTTCAAAAGTAGAAATAAACAAAGGGTAAAAAACTTTAAGCTTAATTTGAAAAGTTGAGAAAAATATATGCATCATCAAAATTGTAAAAGTAAAAAACAAATTGTATTACAAAATATAAAGGTTTAAAGTTTATTTTCTGACATTCAAAAAAAAAATCTAAAAAAACTCCCAATTAAAAAAACGAACAGAAAATTTAGGGTGAAAATTTAAAATTTTTGGATAAGAAATTTAGAATTTGAAGAAATTTTAGAAAAAGTGTCACAATCCTAAGTGTAAATCCGAAAAGAGGTAATTTAATTTTGAATTTCGGCTGTATGCAAAAAAAAATTCGAAAATTTTGTGTTTAACTTCAGAATTTTGAGAAAGAAATGTAACAAAAAACTTGAAACTGTAAATACTAACATTTTAGCAGGAAATTTTGTAAAAAAGATCGCAATTTTTGGTTAGAATTGAAATTTTTAATTTTAAAGATGACATTTTAGGAAAAAAGTAACTTGAAGATTAAATTAAAAATTTTTATAAATAACGGCTATTTCGAGATGAAGCTCAAAATTTATATAAAAATTTCGCATTCTTGAGTTATTACATTTTAGAATTAATTATAAACATGAACTTACAAGAAAAAACTGAAATTTTGTATTAGAAAATTAAATGTAAGTGCTAAATTACGAGTTTAAAAATATACTGGAATTAAAATCAAAATTTTGAGAAAAACACGGCAATGCTTACATTTTTAGGTTTTATTTTAAATTTGAAAGGTCTATTTCTTCACAGGTTTTCTTTTAGCATTTGTTTTTTGCTGCAATGATTTCGATTTCGATTTTCGTTTCTCAGTTTGTCTCTTTTAAGTTTGTAGTCATTTCTTAGTTGTTCTTTGGCTATTTCTGTCAGATCCTTACGTTTATTTGCTTTGGTTCTTTTTCTCTTGGCTATGTGGCACTGTGCCCTTGAACAGTCAGTTTTTATTCTGAAATCCAAGTTTTGAGCCAAGATAAAAAAGTCATAATTTTTAAAAATAGGAGTAGGATTCTTATTTCAATTTAAACATTTGGCAAAGGGTAGTAGGTATAATTGCAAGTTTATAAATTACTAAAGAAATTCTCAAAATTTCAATTTTAAATTCGAGTATGTATTTGACTTTTCTCTCGAAATTTCAAACTTGGTTGATTTGTTGGTCCAACCATTTTTTAGCCTCTGGACAGGTTTTAATTAGTATGTAGTATACTAGAATCTAAATAAAAGTGACACTGAAATGTAATCCAGAAAAGTTCCCATACACGCGATAACATGAGGATATGTTTATAAAGAGAAGAAGAAGGGGCTTACGCTATTTCTCTGAATGGTATAGAAAGAATGGGAGTTTATAGTCACAAATATGATTAAAAAAAAGCTATAAGGATACAAAAATATCCAAGAAGATTCCATAGGGCCGAAAATGCTCAAACTTCCTCCTGAAAACCCATTTCTTTTTCCGTTTACTTTGGTATGCAACAAATATATGGAAAAACAATTTTAGAAGTTTACTCACATCATCAGTTGAATTATCTTAAAATCTCCTCAAGCTCATTTAGGCGGTAAAACAGATGATGAATTTTTCTTTAATATCATATTCTTGTTGAGCTAATGAGATAACCTGGAACGATAAAAACTAAACACACGTAGAAAACGGGCATTGATTTATGTCCTTTCGACCTAATGATACCTCAAACGAAAACTACCGTAAACTTTTTATGGACGCAGGGGGATTTACCTTTCCTCTTTAAGTAAATACGCAATGATACAGGTTTATGCGATGTAATCGGTCTCGGGGAACAGTTACGGCTTTTCTTAATTAGAAATTAAATGTTAGATCGCTATCTACCCCACGTATGTTAAACCATACAAACGCACTCGAGCTTTATTTGCTCGCTTAACCTTTTTTTCCTTTTATCTAAATAACAGGCTTTTCATAAGCGACTTTGTTCGCGTGCAATTTATCATTTAGTGTCTTGTCAACAGCACGACGAAATTCTAAACGTTTACAACATTTTTGCTAAGCGATTAATGATTTTACCTAAAGGGGTCGACAATGGGCGAAATAATAGAGGCTGTTGCTTTTATTTTGGTTCTCTATTCTTTTTCCTAATTTGCTCTAGTCGTTGAATTTTTCAAATCAGTGGCATAGCTAGGAATCAATTGGCGCCTTGGCCAAGAAACTTTTCAGGGCCCACTATTTCTTAAATCTTTCCTAAGATTTCGATTCTTTCTAAAAGTTTCAACTCTTTTTCGAAATGTTTTATCTCTCTTTTTTAATTTCAAATTTTTCTCATAATTTCCTGCAATTTTTCAATTTCTACTTTTCTTAAAATATCAGTATAGCAAAATCTAAAGCGGGAGGATTTGTTTATATGAATTTTTATCTTTTTTTTAACTTTGATATAACATGAAATTTCAATTTTTTTCTGGAAATTAACGGACTCTTTCGACTGAATTTTAAATTTATTTTTAGATATACTTTATTTATAAAATGCCAACTTTGATCAAAAATTTTAACTAACTTCTTGCTCAAAATTTAATATAATTTACTTTTTTATTTTTTAATTCTTGACGTGAAAAGCGCAGAATTATGATTTTTCAGAAAGCATTTTTTTTTTAAATTTCGAGTATATAAATTTAAAATGTCGACTTCAGTCTCAGAAATTCGACTCTATTATGAAATTCTGAAATCACGTTTTTTCAAAAATCTCACTGTTTTGTTGAATTCAAAAAAAAATTTGGCTTCAATCCTGTTAAAAATTTCGAAATTTTTGTTTGAAATTTTTATTTTATTCCCAAAATTCTGGAAGTACAATTTCAGTCCCCGAAATTTTTTGATTCTGAATTTAAAATTTAGTGGTTTACACTTTTTACTTTATAATGTCCACCTAAACGTACGATAACTTTTTAGAAATGTTAAGTTTAAAGTGTATTTTTTCCAAATTTTTAGTTTAAACCGAATATTTTTTCATTAAAATTGTCACGCTCTCTTTTCTAATTTCATTTCTTTATTATAATTTTGTTATTTAACTCAATATTTTTGATAAATTCTGGGCTGTTTCTCAAATTTTGGCTTTTTCCACATAATTCCAAGTTTACACCTTCAGTTTGTTTAAAACTTTTATTTGCCAATTAAGTTTTTTTAGAAATTCCGATTTTTAATTAAAATTTTGATTTTTTTCTCGAAATTTCAGGTTTACACAAGTAATTTTTGAATAAATTTTCGATGTTAGAATATCCGCCTTAAATTCGACATTTTCTTTCACGAAATTTCCAGTTTAAATTTTCATGAACATTTCGACTAAATTCTTATTTATTGCTTTTCCAAAATGTCCCCTTTTAATATAAATATTTTTATGTTTTTTTTTTCGAAATTCCAAGTTTACGCTCCAATATTTAGTTTTTTGACTTTCTATAAATTTAGATTTTTCTTACGAAACATTGAATTGAAATAACCTCACAACAGAGATTTCACAACTGCACTAGTAGTAGTCCCACCAAATATCTAACTGTTTAACATAATATTATTTTACTTATGATCCTCTAAGAGTACATTTGTCAATTTTAGAGAAGAAGAAGTAGGAGAAGAAGAAAAAGAAGAAAAAGAAGAAGGTACCTTGGATAACATTAGAAATGCTGGACTTAATGAAAAAAACGGGGAAGGACAAAAACAAGGCAGATGAATATTAAACACTGCATAAAGAAACACAAAAAAAATTCAAAAGCTAAAGAGACCTATTTAATCAGTCAATGCGAAAAGATTACTGGAAAAGAAATTTGATTGCTTCCATATGCACAAAGAGGTAAAAGAATTGGCTGGCAAGAAAAGAACTGTTGGAAACATGATTAGGGACGCAGATGGCCATATAATAACAGACGACAAAAACAAACTGAAAAGATGGAAGACGTATCTTTTAGAACTTTTTCATGACAACAGACCACCAAAGCCAGTTTTAGAAGCTAACAACGTTCACCTGAAAATATATATGCTTTAGAAAATATGAAACCTGATCAAATACCTATAGAGTTTATCAAACTTTTTGATGACGATATAATTGATATTCTTTTGGACGTGTTCAACAACATCTATGTAGCAGGAAAAATTCCTAAACAATGGTTTTTATCCACCATTGCGCTTATGTCTCACACCCTAAAATTATTTATAAAAATCATCCATAAAGAATATTAGAAAAATTAAAGAGGACATAAGCAAAACGCAGTTTGGATTTCTTGAAGGATTGGGGACCAAAGAGGCACTGTTTGGACTTAACGTTCTATTACAGCGCGCTGTCTAGATATGAACCAACCAGGATATATATGCATGTTATATTGATTTTTTGAAAGTTTAATCCACTCGCAAAGGGTAACTCCATTATGCTTTCAAAGCACTGCGAGTAGGATTCGAAAACAAGGATAGATGGCGATGAACCGCCTTCTTAAACAAGGATAAGTTGTAATTTTTGGGGAAAATTCCTTTCGGTAAGAAGTTCCACAACCTGAAAATTCTATAGAAAAAAAGAGTCTCCGTAGAGAGAAGTCGTCACTGTGTCAAGCAAGACCGCACAGGAATTTGCTGTCTCCGACTGTCCAGTATGCCTCAAGAATCTTGCCCTTGGGGGAATCAATCTTTAGTTCTTGCGAGCACCTTCCATGATAGTATTTGTGCGACATTAAAATAGCTTTTGATAGATAAAACATAATAAGTTAAATCGATTGCTTCTCAGGAAAAAATAATCAGCAATCTATATTGGTGCCAAAGAGCTTAATCAATAGTAGAAACACAACTAATGGATGAAATATAGATTAGACATGGAGTACCATAAGAATCCATTTTATTTCCACTCTTATTTAACCTCTACAATGAAGTCATAGTTACCGAAACCCCGGAAGAAGGAATAACTATAAATGGAGAAAATATTATCAACATAAGGTATTCTGATGACACCGTTCTGCTATCAAGCAACTTTAGAGACATACAACACCTTCTAGAAAAGCTAAATGATCGATGTAACGATTATGGGCTAAAAATAAATTTTAATAAAACGAAACTCATGGTGGTCACAAAATCACTACAAAATCAAAACCTGACAAATCTAATCAGTAGACAACACCATCATAAAAAATATTAAGACAAATAGATATCTATGAATTTGGATAGATCAATCGGGGAATCAAACAAAAGAACTAAGGTCAAGAATAGAAACAGCCAGATCGGTATTTTTAAAAATGAAAAAACTATTCAGTTGAGACATCAATATAAGGCTCAAAATGAGATTGCTGCGTTGCCACGTATTCTCTACGCTTTTATATGGACTTTCAAGAAGAACCATATGGACAACTACAAGCCTTTGAAATGTGATGCTACCGAAGAATGTGGCGTATCCCCTGGACAGAAAAGATCACTAATGTCACAGTTCTGACTAAAATGCGAAAAGATTACGAAATCATTAACACCATTAAGGGAAGAAATCTCTAATATCTGAGCCACATACTAAGAGGCCCCAAATACACATTAATCCAATTATAGTTCAAGGGAAAATTAGTGGCAAGAGGAATATTGGCAAAAGACGTGTGTTACGGCACCTAAGAGACTGGTATAACTGCAGCAACAGCCTACTATTCTGAGCTGCAATTAACAAGAATAAAATAGCTGTGATGAGAGCAAACCTCCGATAGGAGATGCAACCCAAGAAGAAAAAGAGAGTTTTTCCTGATAAAAAATTTGAAATACTGTTAAAATATTAAATGCCCAAATTTTAGCTAAAACTTATTTTGATTAGAATCCTTCGTGAAAACCGTGATAATTTTAGAGATTTTATGGAAAAGCAACTACCAAATGAACCGCCAAATCGCTAACTTTTTAACGTAACATTATTTTGCCTGTGATTCTTTAAGAAGAGAAGGTTTCGTGGTAAAACAATTAAAATGCTAATAAGCTAGTAAATGTTCATCGTTTTAGATCAAAATTATTTTAAGCAGGATCCTCCATGACAACATTTTCAAATATTAGAGAAGATTTCATAAGAAAACAACTGCAATACTGATAAACAACCAAATACTAAACTTTTTAACCTGATAGGCATTTGTGTATGATCCTCCAAGAGTACAATCGCGAATTTTAGAAAAGTTTTCGTCACCAAACAATTGAAATACTGATGAACTATTAAATGCCCAACGTTTCAGCTTAAAATTATTTTAACTAGAATCTTCCGTGAGAACCTTTTCTAATTTAAGAAATTTTATGGAAAAATAACTATCCGATAAACCACCACATCCCAAATTTTTAACATAACATTATTTTGTCTGTGTTTCTCGTAAAAGAGAACGTTTCGTGAAAAACAATTTAAATACTGATGATCTACTGAATGTTCCATGTTTTACCTCAATTTTTTTTTAATTTGGAGTCTCCACGGTGACCACTGCGAATTTTAGAAAACTTTTAGTGACCAAATAGTTGAAGTACCGATGAAATCTTAAATGCCCAACATGTAACTCAAAATTTTTGTTATTAAAATTTTTCGTGAGAACCTCTGCGAATTTTAGCGATGTCATGGAAAAGCAACTACCAGATGAACTACCAAATGAAAGCATTTTTAACATAACATTAATTTACCTGTGCTTTATAAACAAGAAAACGTTGCGTGCTAAAACAATTAAAATAACAACCAAATGTCCAACGTTTTAGCTCAAAATTATTTTGATCAGGATCCTCCATAAAAACATTTGCAAATTTTAGGGAAGATTTCATGGGAAAACGTCTGCAATACTGATGAATAACCAAATACTTATTTTTTTTGTCTAAAATTATTTTATCTTTGATGGTCCAAAAGGCATTTGTGAATTTTAGAGGATATTTCATCACCAAACGATTTAAATGTGCACCTACTTTAATTTTCATTTTTTTATTCAATCTTTGACTTCAACTCCAAAAATTGAAAGTTTCAAAAGATTTTTGAGTTTTGTTTTTATTTTTTTCGAAAATTTGATAGGTATTCCAAAACGCAGAATTTAGATATTTCATATTTTTTCACGAAAATTCTGATTTACACTCGAAATTCGCCTTTCTCAAGTTTCTGTTAGTGGACTTCAATTTTGAATTTTTGACTTATTTCTCAAAATTCTTAACTTTCACTATCAATTTTGCGTTTTTAAACCAAATTATTAAGTTAAAAGCCAAAATTCAAATTTATTTTTAAGTTCAAATTGTTTTCCATAACAAATAAAATTTAAGGTTCCACATTTTTTCTAATTTTAACTTTGCAAGTCTTTCAAAACTTGGTTTTTCGGACAATTTAGTTGTTTTTCGCTTAGTTTCAACTTCCAATTTTTACATCTTTTTGTATGATTTTGACTTTAAGTTTAAAGATTCGAGAAAATGATTTAAGAAATTTGAAGTTTCCTATGGAAATTTCGATTATTTTTAAAAAATTGCCAATTTATTCCTTTTATTTCCAGAAATTTTTAATTTCAACTTACGGTTTAACAAACGATTTTTTCTCTGAATGGGATAGAATTAAATTAAATTATTTCTTATAAACCCCGAGTTTCTTGTTGGCTTAATTCTCTAAGCCCCCTTTAACTGTGCCCATGATTTTAAATTCACTGTTGAGACATTTATGTAAACAAATGATGTGGACTCTAAATTGGGCCTAAGAAAAAACTGTGAGAGGGCTCGACGCCCAGAAGGGCGCAGTACTGTCACCTCGTACGCCACTGTTGCAGTTCTTTATGATCTCTTTTAGTGTATTTACCTCTTAGGTTTTTTTTTTCTGCCTAATTGTCTTGCTCTATTTATTTATTCAATTCTACCATATTTTTAAATGACTTTGTCTCTTAATATGTCTTTCTTTTTTTTTGGGTATACTTCTGTAGTACTTCTTGTAAGTCTTTCTGAATTCATGGGATTTTCTTTTTTTGTTTGAATTTCTGGCTTTCTTTCTTATCATAACCTTTTTTATTTACAGTAGTAGATACTCAAAAAATGAATCAATTTGCATCAAGGATATTGTTCAATTAAACTTTTTTTACTGAAAAATTTATATGAACGTTCTTTGCATATGCGGTAAGCTGGTTGGGTTATAATTTATTTTGAGGTAAATTTGCCTTTTATTGAAAACTAACAATTTCCAGAAAGAGAAGGAGAAGAGAAAGCAATTAAAGAGCAAGAGAAAGAGGAGAGAGAGAGAGAGAGAGAGAGAAAGAGAGAGAGAGAGTGAGAGAGGGGGGAGAGGGAGAGGGGGGGGGAGAGGGAGAGGATTAGCAAGCACCTAGTAGGGTCAGAAAGTTGGTTTTATTAATTTTTAAACAACTTCTTAGGAATAATTTCATTTGTGTGCAAAATATTTTGAAAATTTGATGAGCATCGTTCCAGTTACAACCCCAACCGCGCCATTTATTTTGCCAGAATAAATTAGTCTGAAAAATTCTGTTCATCTCGATCGTCTTAATGTGGCATTTAGCGCGGAGGCTGGCGTGCTCTGGGGGCCTTCTCGAACGGCTTTTAAATTGCAATTTAGAATCGGTTCTGAGGCAGATTAGAGGATCGAAATAAGAATCCGCAAAACGATCATTGATCAAGGTGGCTTATCGTCGGAGATAGACGGGTGGCCAGTCAAAGGCTCTTTCCCGGAAGGAAGTCTGGCGCAAAGGTAATTGGGGGAAAGCGGCCCCCCGCCTCCTATGGGGACCGACTAATCTGCCGGAGCAACCTCTATTTGTAGTTTCTTTCGCGTTAGAGCGATGATAGAAGTCCATAATGGTTTATCAGGCGAGCACGTTTCCTTTTCCTCGTTTCCCAACTTTTACTTTTCCCAACTTGCACAATCAAATAATGACGATAATTGCACCAACTAACTCGGATACTCTCTAATGACTTTATCAAGAACTTGAATTAATGTAATGATTCGGTGCTCTGGCTCTTCTAACTGCAAAAAACAAACGATTGTTCAAAGTTACTCGTTAGTCTCGTTTTATTATTTTATTTTCTTTACAATCGCCTCCGCGGCCTCCCTTTGTGTAATAAGGGTTTTGTTCTTCTTTCAGAGATTTTACTTGACTTGGTCTGCATTTATTATCCTCGATGTTGCATTCGCTCGGTCCGACCAGCGTTAATTACAGTAGTTTTAAAGAAAAATAATCACCCAAACTCTTCCCCGTTTTAATGCCGAAATTGTCACTGAAAACAAATCGAATATTCGTTAATTCTTTTTACATCGAATTATGACCTTAGCTAGTTGAAATTAGTCAGTAGCTAAAACATTTAAATTTACTTTGTAAACATTGAAAGGTCATGCAATCATGTAAATTTTTGAAATAAAAGGATTAAAAAACACAACATATCTGATGGTGCCCTTAAAAGAATCAAAGCGGTTAAAACAAACATATTACTAACAAATTCACCAACCCTTTCATTTACAATACCGATAAATATCTGTCTTATCCTTTGATTACATGTTTTCCACGTACACAAAGTAACATTTGCATTAATGATTAGTTATACAAAGTGTTTCGAATAGGGATAAAAAATGCCCTCATTTCACGTTGCCGACAGTTGTTTGCGAGGGGAAACTCGAATGTATACATTTACCAATTTAAAAATGAGTTTCTCAAATACATATCTCAATTTGTTCGAGTTTCGGTTGGTTTGCGAGTCCCTTCGTTCGCAGTAAGAGAAAAAGGGACCCCCTTTCGAGCGCACCACATGTCATTTTCTCTAAATTGATCGTACCGCGTCGTTATTCTTTTGGTCAATTAAATGGGGTGTCATTTTACATCTTTAATTCAAATAATGTCAGGCATTAAAAAAGGAAGTTCGCATTTACAGGTCTTTTTTGTAATCGATATTCAGCGTTTTATATAAAATTTCAACCTGGTTTTAACCATTTCCAAATCAAAAGAGTCATGTTTTTTTAATAGAAATCTACTGCTGGTAGTGATTGTTATGAGTTTAGTATTAAAAGTTATTTTAGATATTTAATAAATTATTCTTAAATTTCAAATATGCACATTACAAGAGTCAAATGTATAAATATGACTTATAACAATTCGGGGATTCATGCAACATTTCTTTGTTTATTTATTTTTTCTAAAGACAAGTCAATCCTTTGTTAGCTCATTCTCGGTTCTGATTTTTTCTAAGGACCCCCAAAGTCTAAGAGAAACAATAGAAAGAAGGAGATAATAAGTAGGAAAAGCAAGAAAAGGGTTAAACAATCAAGAGATAATCAAAGAAAACTCGAGAGGCGAAACTTTAAAAGCGAAGGGTTAGAGAGAGGCAAAGAAAATGTAAAAAGACCTAAGAGCGAGAAAGGCGACCGCCTTTCTCTTGACTTAGGGCCTACTGATTTGTTGGAAGCATAGATCTAAGTGTGAGATCTACGGTTAGCAGTTTTGTTATGAATTTTAAAAATGTATTAATTTGAACTTCACTATGGATGGAACTAGAAGGAATTTCAGGTATATCTAACATCAAAAAATTAACTTATTCTCTATGAATAGCTCTCTTATATAATTTATTCCAAAATGATGAAAATTGAAAATGTACTTATATGTTATTTCGTCAAACCTAGAGTTTACACTATGTCTCGGACAATAACAAATACGAAGAGGATACGCTAGTCGTAAGCAACATTTGCATTTTCTAAGATTGAACTTTTAAAACATTTTATTGTAAATCCATGAACTTGGGAGAATTGCACACGGTCAGATTGAAAGGAGACAATTAACTAGGGGAAATAATCCGCATTGTCCTGGCTTTGTGGACATTGGAAATTATGACGGCTCGACTCTCGTGTTTGCTGTCCACCGATGTGCAAACGTCCCTTCAACAGTCAAATTCATAGAAATTACATTAACAATCAAATTATTATTTGCACTTCTGATTGGCCGGTCTATTCAAATAATGCAGCAAACCTGAACGACGAGATCCCGGTTGGCATGCAGGAAATCACACGATTGCGTTGTATATCTTCAGGAAGTGACATGTTTAAATTCAAGATTACACTTCGCCCACGTCACGTTCCTGCTCTATTCGATAAATAAATTGCAGATTTTTAAAATTAAAAATGGCAATTTAACATCGACGATTGTCTATCGCTTGGTGAATCATGGAAAAAAACGATTATTCAAATTTATCACACAGACGAAAATATTTACTGTCGCTTTTGCTATTATTATTCCAACATAAGACGGGTCGCAATTTGACCAGTTCAGGTGTGATTTTCACTTATGAATCAATTCCACATCATAATAGAGAATTAAAAACCAAAGTGACATTAAGACTAGTCTAATTGTAAGACATTTTAGGACCATCATTTTTTTATGAAATATCATCACTTTTATAGTTGAAACTTTGGGTTGAAAGTTAAGAAAGTCAACATTTCAGGTTTTAAATATAAAACAAAATCGGGCATACGTATTTTCGGTTTTACGGACAATCTTGATATGTTTTATGTCTTGATATGCCTTCTATGTTTTATAAAATGTGACTTTCTTAAAGATGTATTACATGGTGTTTTATGAAGTGATGTGTCCCATATTTCATATTTTATTAGCTCAGACTTTCTTAAAAGAGGTCCACAGTGCTCGAATCTTACAACGTCTGATATCCAGACCAAACATTTCAAACCCTGTCACTGTGCGTTCACATATGCAAGAAGTTTACTCAGCCACCCCTAAATAAACACATCGTCTGTTAGTGAACAGCATCGACCCTAATTATATCTCCTGCACTCGTCAGACGATGTTAAAACTATGTCCCCGGGTTTACAATAATTCATCTAATTCGACAGAACATCTATTAGTTAAAGGAAATTTGGTAATACACGCCACTCGCTGGGTTTTTGTCGTGCAGAGTGTTATAATACATCAATGCATTTGTGCTACCCCATTTGCAGGTTTCCCATTATCCGACCCAGTGCCTCGTGCATTCGCAAACTAACCCAATAAATAGTTCTTGCTTAAAACTACCGTTATCAGTGCGATACCGCCAAGGGTGATTTGGACCCCATGTGGAACACGTGCTCTGCTTTATGAATTTCACAAATTCATTCTCAGGGGACGATTATTACACAGCATACATGTAACATAATTATTATGAGGGTTGAAGATGTAATGGATTATGTATTGATTATAAATATAATTTGGGGTACTTGCCTTTGTTCGAGCTTAAGTTAATCTAGTTTAGAGAAATATCAACATCTCAATAAATGCTTTGAAAATTAAGACACATGACAACGTTTAAAAACTGGGCTGCTGTAACAAGAACTAACTGAAGCGAGAAATTACAAGCAGCCACATAAAACCAATAAGTGTGAAGCAAGTCAAAGAAAAAACAAAGGGCACCATAGGACCTAGAATGTAAGTCTCCTTTGGTCTTCTATTTATCTATTTGTTGCTATGATCCCTTTGGCAATACATGATGCTTCTGAAGTTCTATGATTCTCTTTAATTCTTTTTGACTTGTTTCTACGCTTCTTACAATTAGTCACCCCAACTCTTATCCTATGCCTTTAGCTTGTATGTACTACCTCTGACTATAGCAGTGGGAGCACTCAACCTGGCCCGTACCGGTAGGAGTTTCGAGGCAAATACTTAGGATAAAGGGGGACAGATTCAACCTTGGGGCACATTCAACTAAGCCCTTTTAAATTTAGCTTCGTAGCTTTTAATACGTCAGAACACTCACCTGGAAAGTTGCATTACTTTACATGTTCATTTTTTTGTGTTTAAATAAAATTGAGCAAAAATCAGATTTTAAGTTAATTTTTTGATTTTCAATTTTTTTTAGACGAATTTTCTAAATTTGATCTGTAACGGGCTGCATTCGATATATGTTAAATGGTAGATTGTTAATATTTATAGTACCCCAAGAGTAAAATTATAGACAGTGGAAAAAAATATTTTTACAAAAAGTTAACATGAGGCAGATTCGACCAGCGTTTGATGGGACCACTTTAACCACTGACTGACACTGGTTCTGACAATCTTAGCGTGATTTCTGTCCCATGATGTAACTTTTTCTTTTACCGGAGTATTGCATTATTTACGATGATTATAAATTATGGAAAAAAAATGACTTTGAAGTTTTATGAGTGTACTTTTAAAAATTCGATTAAAGATGTTTTGCTCCATAATAGAATGTGATTTCCAACTGGTGAGATTTCCGCTAAAAACATAGAAAATGCTGTGTAGGAAAAAAACTAAACAAAATTAATTAAAATGTCAGATTAAATTTTTGTGCCAAAAAACACTAAGTTACATATATCTGTTGGTCAGTGATATACCGGGTGTTTTTTTTAGTTGGGAGGTTACCTTTATACGGAGAACCACTCATTATAAAGACAAACTTATTTTGCAGGTGAGGCTAATCGGAGTTTATCTTTATTCTAAAAATATTTTTAACATCGCTCGACTTCCGGTTATACCGGAAGCAGGTACCAACTTTCTTATTTTAAATAGCAGCCCCCAATTTTATTTTTTATTTGAATTTAGCGTAAAAAAATAAGATGACTATGTATACATGTTTATTGCTATCTTTGATAATTTTGAAGATATGTCAATTTTTCGGAAAAAAATGACAGAAAAGGGGGTTACTTTGACTCTTTGTATCTTTGTTACACTTTGCAGAAAAAATATAAAATTTTGGTTAGGGGCATAAAATATTATAAAGATTATAATGATGTTATCACATTTTACATTTATTATACAGGGTGGCGCAAATCTTATGATAATTATTGTTTTTGTTTTATTCAAAAAATCTCGGTTTTTTTAAATAGGAACCATATGTTTTCTAATCATTTTTGGATTCCTCACATAAAAAGAAGAAAAAAGTTATATGACTTATTTTTTTAATTTTATGCGCCGTTACAGAGATATCTTGCATTAAACTTTAAATAAAAAGAAGAATATGTCTTATTTGTGTTTTTCTTTATCAACCGTCCAGTTCAATTTTTAATAACAAATTAAATTAAATTACCAAAAAAATTATAACAAATGTTCGAAATTACGGCCTTCTACTTCAAGGCACTTATAGGCACGTTTCAAAATTTCGGATTGTGTAGCCTTTTGAATTGCATCCGGTGCCATTGAATGGATTGCATTACGCACTCGTTCCTGGCAATCTTCTTTTGATGCAGGAGTTATTGCGAAAACCTGGTCTTTAATGCTTCCCCAAAAGAAGAAATCGAATGGTGTTAGATCGGGGGAGCGTGGCGGCCACAAATACGGACTATTGTTTGCAATAAACTGGTCCTCAAACAAGTAGGTCAGAAATTCGTCGACTATTATGCTGTTATGAACTGGTGCTCCGTCGTGCTGGTAAAATGTGCGATTTGCTTCATTTAAAGGTACGTTTTCCAAATGTGACAGAATTTCTGTTTCCAAAATATTTTTATATCTTTCAGCTAAAAATTAAATTTAGGATTCATTTACAAGAAAAATATCTTAAAATAATTTTTACCGCTTAAATTTTCATCATAAAATTTAATGCTTATAACTTCTGAATTTTTAATCGCACAATAACAATTAAATGACCAACCTTCTTGAAAATTGGTTGGACGAATTTGCGGTGGATTTTCATTATTCCAGAAGTGGGAATTGTGCCTGTTAAAGAGACCGTTTTTACAAAATTTGGATTCGTCGCTTCATATAATATTTTTTAAGAAATTTTCATCTTCCTGGCTTCTAATAATTAACCACTCGCAAAACCTAATTCGTCTTGCTCTTTCAAATGTTGAACTAGGTGAAATTTGTAGGCCTTATATCCATGTTTTTTTAGAATTTTGAAAATAGATGATTTTGTTAGTCCAACGTCTCTTGATGCATCTTCGACTGAAGCAGTCGGATAGGCAGAAAAGTATCCCAAAACAAGGAGGATATTTTCTTCAGAATCAGTCACACTGGCGGTTCTATTAACTGTTGTTTCCAACGCCCCTACTGTCTCAGCATTGTGTAAAAGTTTCTTTAACATTCTTACATTTGGTCTTGGTCTATCAGGGAATCTTGGATGAAAAGTATCGCAGGTTCTTTGTAAAATTCTGTTACATTCGCCAAAAATAATAATCATTTCGAGGTAATCGGCATTTGAAAAGTGAATTGCCTCCATTTTCAATCAGTAAACTAAGCTATGTCACAAAACTGACACGTAAAATTATCAGTATCAATATCAGTGGGCCAATGTATGATTTACAGACGAGTCCTGATTTTGCTCACTTAATGATGACCGACGTATTATAGTGTGTATCAATGTCCTGGGAAGCAATATGTTTAAAATAATATTGTAGAAACAGTTAGATGTATTCCTCTGCCTAATTTCGAATTTTAACTTAAATATCTCTGTAACGGTGTAAAATTTGAAAGAATAAGTAGAGTAACTATTTTATTCTTTTTATGTGAAAAATCCAAAAATGATCAGAAAACATATGGTTCCCATTTGAAAAAACAGAGTTTTTTTGAATAATGCAAAAACAATAAAAACCATAAAATTTTCGCCATCCTGCATAATAAATATTAAACTTGATCGCATTTTTAAAGTCTTCATAATATTTTATGAGTCCAACCCAAATTTTATTTTTTTTCTGCAAATAATGACAAAGATACAAAGAGTCAAAATAACCCTCATTTCTGTCATTTTTTTCGGAAAAATTAAAATATCTTCAAAACCATCAAAGATAGCAATAAACATGTATACATAAACCCACCTTACTTTTTTATGAGAAATCTAAATAAAAAATAACATTTGGGGGTTGCTATTTAAAATAAGAAAGTTGGTATGTATTTCCGGTATAACCGGAAATGGTATAAAATTGAAAATATTTTTAAAAGAAACTTCAGCCTTAATTACTTTTATCCACAGAATTAGTTTGTCTTTATAATAAGCGGTTCTCCATATACAGGTAACCTCCCAACTAAAAAAAAAACACCCGGTATCACCAGCTGGTCAAGGTAATATAGTTTTAAAGTTCTCAAGTCCAAATTTAGCAGAAAATGTCATTTTTATTTAAAATTAATCGCGCATATTACAATGTTTACTAACACCAACGTTATTGTCTTTGAGTATTGTTTTGAATCTTACTTCAAATATGTTTCAACAATTTTTTATTTTACTTGCAAAATACATAATGAACTTATTTAAGTAGAAAACCCATTTTTGTTTGACTGTATAAAAAAATATGTATTTATATCTCATGGTTAAAATTACCCCATCATTTGGATGAATGTACCCCGCTAGTGGGGTAGTTTGAACCATTTCTAAGGTTTTTTTTTAAACGCTGATTACTGGTACTCAAATTACTTTTAAATCGTCAGTCTTGTAAATAAAGGTTTATAAAATATTACCCAGCCCATAGTTACCAGATTTTTCTAATACAACTTAAAAAATGGCACATTGAATAAAAAATGGTTGATTCTGCCCCCTTTTCCCTAAATCGTAAGAGCAGATTTCTTTTAGTTGTCAACTAATTTGCGAGATGGGAATCATGTAATTTGAATGTGAAGACTATTTTTTTGGTCATCAAAAATTTGTAACTACCTCCTTTTTTTAATCGTCAATAAAAATTTGATCAGTGAGCGACATGGACATTTAATTGCCCAAAAACGTACAAAAGAGGGCGGTCAGCAAATAAAGGTTGACTACCCCCGATCTATAGAGTTTTATATCTGTATCAAGGCACTTCGAAGAAGAGTGTAATATTATGGCAGTGAGAGATTAGAAAGTAATGAGACTTTTTAACATTTACATTTTTTGAGAAAAGGAGAAATAATGGCTAGAGCAAGAGGGGAAGAAACACAGATGGAAAGGCGAATGTCTTGAGAAAAAGCAACTCAATCTTCATTCTTTTCGGAGAGAAAAACAGAGCGAGAGAGAGAGAGAGAGAGAGAGAGAGAGAGAGAGAGAGAGAGAGAGAGAGAGAGAGAGAGAGAGAGAGAGAGAGAGAGAGAGAGAGAGAGAGAGAGAGAGAAAGGATAGCTTGTAATTTTTGGGGAAAAATTCTTTTCGGTAACGAGTTCTATAGCTTGGAAGTTCTATAGAAAAAAGAGTCTCCGTAGATAGAATAGCTCATTGTGTTAAGTTGGACCGCATAGGAATTTGCTGTCCTCCACTGTTTTGTATGCTTCAAAAATCTTGCCCTTGGGGGACAATCCTATAAGTTCCTGCGAGCACCTTTCATGATAGTACTTGTAGAAAAGAGAAGACAAGTCAGCAACCAACCGCCTGTTCTCTAGTGTTTCGAGCGACTTGGTCAAACTCTCGTCATCAATTAGGCGAATCGCTCTTTTGAATTGAATCCAAAAGAGCTAAACTATGCTTTGGGGCTGAAATCCAAACATAAGAGCAGTATTCTAGTTGACCTAACCTGAGTTTTGTAAGAGTGAGTAACTGATGAGATGTGAAGTACTTTTTAGCTCTAAAAAGAAAGCCTAGCTTCTGAGAGACGGCCTTGGCAATGACGCTTACTTGATCTTCCCAAGAGAAATTAGTGCTTCACTTAGAGGACACACAGATTAGATCCCATGGGGAGGATTTTACCGTCCATTAGTAAATTTGTTGCATTATACCTTGATGTTTTCTTAGAGAAAACCGTGGCCTGAGCTTTTGAAGCATTGAAGTCGATTAGATTTTTCTTACCCCATTCCAAAATGATTTTGAAATTCCGATTAATTATCTGTATTAGCTGTTCCCTTAGTCCAGGGGTTGGAAAACAGCACCTCCGGAGCCGCATGTGGCTCTGTTAAAAGAAAATTGCGGCTCTTTCAATTCCCCTAAATAAATAAATAAAAGCTCGGGTGGACAGACATGCAGACACTCATTAAACAAGTGACCTGCAGAAGTTGAAATTTCCAAAAATACTTTTCTAGAAATTTTTACGTTTTACTTAAATTTTAACAAAAAGTTATGATTTCAAGAAGTATTTTTCCGAAATTTTTGATTGATTTATATTAACATTTAAAAAAACACATGAAATTTGAAATTTCTAGAAAAAGACCAACTCGGGGAGTCGAAATTTCTAAAAAATATTTTTCTTATGATTTCTATTTTTTATTTCTAAATTTTCTATAAGTTTGACATTTCGTGAATTACTTTTTGTGGAAAAAAAAAATCTAAATTTACAGAAACGGCAAATATCAAAGTCCGAAATAAAAGAAAAAGTCGAATTTTGAGAAAAAAAGATTTCGAAAAAATTAAGAAAAAGAAAGACTTTAAAAAAATTGAGAAAAAGGAAGAGATTCCACAAAAATTGAGAAAAATAAAGAGATTTCGAAAGATATGAATTTATCAAGAGCTTCAAATAAAAGGTACAATCTTAGAAAAAAAAAAAACGTACAACAATAGATTGAAACCGAGGACAAATTAGAAACCTGAAAGTTTTAGACAACTTTGAATTTTTTGATATATAGTAACATTTTGAAAAGGGAAATTTTAAAAATTAAGTGGAACCTTAAAAAAATTGTCGATCTTTAAAAAAGTCAAAGTTTTTGAGTGAAGAAGAAAAAAGCCTAATTTTAGGAAGAATTTCATGGAAAAAGTTTAGAACAGCTTAAAATGTCCATAAAAAATTGCAATTTTCCAGAGAAAGCTAAATTTTCAGAATACATTTTCAATTTCGAGAACAAGACGAATTAAAAAAAACTCTTTAAGAAAATTGGTAAAATACTTTCGAAAGAAAATTCCAAGAAAATTTAGAGAAGTGTTGAACTTTAAAAAACGGTAAAAATTTCCCAGAAATAACCGAATTTTGAGAAAAAAGGAAGAGATTTGAAAAAAAAAATGGATAAAATGAAGAAATTAAAACAATGATTTGCCTAATTGGGAAAAAGGGAGAAATTTCGAAAAAAAAATGAATTTATCGAAAGTTCTCAAAAAGGAAAATTTTACAAAAAAAACGTCGAATTTTGACAATAGATTGAAACCTCAAACAAATTTAAAACCCAAAATTTGTAGATAATTTTGGATTTTTTGAAAAATTGCAAAATTTCGAAAAGAGAAATTATTAGAGTAAACTGGAAGCTTAGAAAAAAAAGCTGAAATATAAAAAATTTAAAGTCTTACAGAGAAGAAGAAAAAGTTAAAATTTTAGGAAAAATGTCAAGGAAAAAGTCTAAATTTTAAGAAAAGCTCGAAACAAAAAATTAACAATTTTCCAGAGAAAGTTAAATTTTGGGAATAAATTTGAAATTTAGAACAAAAGACAATTTAAAAAAAACCAAATTTTCAGATTAATTCATATTTTGAGAAAATTTGTACAATAATTTGGAAAGAAAATTGCAAGAAAATTTCGAAAAATGTTTAACTTTAAAAAAAAATCAAAATCTCTCAGAATAAGCCAAATTTTCAGAAAAAAGAAGATATTTCGAAAAAAATTGAGAAGAATTAAGAGATTAAAGAAATGAATTGTTCTAAAGTTCTCAAATAAGGGCAAAATTCAAAGTCGAATTTCGACAATATATTGAAACTCAAAACAAATTTAAAAATTTGAAATTTTTATACAAAAGAGAAATGGTAAAAATAAACTGGAAGATTAAAAAAGTGTCCGTCTTTATAAAAGTCAATAAAAATTTCGATAAAAATTTGCAATTTTCCAGTGAAAATTAAATTTTGAGAATAAATTTGGAATTTCAAAAACAAGACGAATTAAAAAAACTCCAAATTTTCAGATAAATCGAATTTTGAGAAAATTGGTAAAATAATTTCAAAAGGAAAGGGAATGTTGATAAAACTTTCAATTTCAAGAAGTGTTAGACTTAAAAAAAAATGTTAAAAATTCCTAGAGAAAGTCAAATTTTAAGAAAAAAAATCAAATTTTGAGATTTGAATTTCGTTCGAAATAGAAGTTGATGTTTCCGGAAAAATTCGAATTTTGAAAAAAAAAGAGATTTCTAAAAATACGAATTTGTCAAAAATTCTCAAAAAAGCAAAATTTTATAAATAAAACATTGAATTTTGATAACAGATTGAAACCCAGAACAAATTTAAAAACCTGAAATTTTTAGACAAATTGGAATTTTGTGTAAAATTGTAAGTAAAATCTCGAAAAAAGAAATTATAAAAAACTCAAAGTTTAGAAAAAAATTTCGAATTTTAAGAAGTCGAAGTTTTTCAGAGAAGAAGAAAATATGTAATTTGCAATTTTCCACAGAAAGTTAAATTTTGAGAATAAATTTGAAATTTCGAGAACAAGACGATTAAAAAAAAGTTCAAATTTTCAGACAAATTCGAATTTTGAAAAAATTGGTAAAATAATTTCTAAATAAAAAGAAATGTCGATAAAACCTTTAGTTTCGAGAAAGTGTTGAACTATAAAAAAAGGTCAAAATTTCCCAGAGAAAATCAAATTTTAAGAACAAAATCAAATTTTTAAAGTCAAACATTCTGAAAATGGGCGAATTTCTTCAATAAAATCGCAGCTTGCAGAAACATAATAAAATATCGAATTGTCAGTTAAAAGTGGGAATTTCGAGAAACACCTAATTTTGGGAAGCAGGTCGAAATTTCCAGAAACTAAATAAAAGTTTAAATATTCAGCAGAAGTCAATATTTGGGGGAAATGGTAAAATTTGGAAAAGGAACGTTATTTAAAAAGAATAGAAATTTCGAGAAAAGGTCGCAATTTAGAATAAAATCAAAAAAATGTAATTTGGAAAAAAGTCAAATTTAAGAATAGATATAAATTTCGAAAAATAAAACTTTGAGGAAAAGGTCGAAATCTTCAAAAACTTTTTTATTTAAAATCTCCAAATTATTACTTCAAATTTTTACTTTTATTTAAATTAAGAAATCGACAAAAGATGAATTTTTGAGAAATAGGTCGAATCTTTCAGTCAGTTAAATTGGAAAAAAGTAACCATTTTTACAGATTGTCAACTTTGAGAAGAAAGGAGGATTTAGGAGAACAAATCTAATTTTAGGAGTAAAATGCATAGTTAAGCAAAGACGGATACAGGAAAGAGTTAATAAAAGTCGAATTTGCAAGAAAAAGGCAGATTTTGAAATAAAGCTCTAAATTTTGAGAAATAAAAGTTCCTTTGGATTGAATATGTTTTCGTTTGACTACTTAGGTCAAAGGGGTCTCTCTCTCTCTCTCTCTCTCTGTCCCATATTTTGTCTGATGTATCTGATCTATTTTGAAATAAAATGTAAAATCAGAAAAAATTTGTGGCTCTTTGAAATTCATGAAACCAATTTTTTTATTGCAGTTGGCTCTTTTGACTTAAAATTTTGCCGACCCCTCCTTAGTCAATCTAAAGCAGCGACTGATAATGGTTTGTCGGAGAAAAAATATGAAACCAGGCTGCTATCATCTGCGTAGCTGTATATTGGATTGGAAGTTAAAACTTAGAGATCATTTATGTATAATAAAAATAAAGTAGGACACAGGACCAACCCCTGAGGCACCCGTGCATTAATCGCAAATGTCTCGGATGAGATGAGACGACCTGAAGAGATCTGTTAGGGAGAAAATTGGATATCAAATGAAAGAGTCCGGGAGAAAGAGAATACATCGGATATATCATCAAAGTAGACTAAATATAGTCAACAAAACTTAATAAGTGTAGAAAAGATTATAGACATGACCATTTGGTAGAAGAAAGCTACAGACAGATTAATAAATTCAAAGAGAACTAATACAACAAACACTCTATGGTAGAAAAAACCATAAAATCAAAACAGGAGCAGAAATGGTACATCTGCTTTTGTTTTTACGTTAAACAAGTAAATCATTAAAAAATGGTTAAAGCACTTCAATAGTTATTCCCGCCATTTCCTAGGGACTACATTTATTAGTCTCACACCACTTTCAGGTGTGAAAAAGCATCGTTTTCCCATTTTTATCTTTGCGCAGTAATCAAGCAATGAAATAATTCTAATTTTCTCCATTTTCAGCCACCGTGCACGCTGAGTGAGAAAGTGATTGGTTTAATGGTGAGATGGGGATTTATCGGAATGTAAGTTAAGGGCCTGAGGGAGTAGTAAGTCAGGTGTAGTCCCGGCAGGGCAAGTTAGTCTGGTTCAAATCGTAATTCGGCAATTTATTTGCTATTTGACATAAGCTCGAACGACCGACCGACCCGCGTCAGGGATTATCCGATCGCATTCGAAAAAATCGAAAAATTCCCAGCCACCGTCCAACTTTTATAATTGAGTAAAAGTAATTTGACCTTTTCCCCCCGTTAAATACCTTTTATGTGAATTTCCGAACGAGAAGCTTTCCGGTAAACGCACCTGAAAACTCATCTGCTAAAAAAACTGAACTAATCAATATGATAAATTCTTAATTAGGAACAATTTAATTCCGCGGTGAAATGGGAATCCAATTTACAGAAATTAGTTTTTTATTCATTAGCTGGCGTTTGCCTAATTGGTGTTTATTTTACATGCATAGATTAATTATGGTAATATTTTCTATAATCCCTCTATTTGCGAAAATCCTTGTAATAAACAACCCATCGCAATTATTTCCATTGTACGGGTTTCCCAATTGGACAAATCACAATAAACATGAATTCTTGTTAAGTTAAATTAATCTGGATGTCATTTATACATTAAGTTGGAAATGTGGATCAAAGTTAAACCAAACGAAATACAATGATGCTGCTGCAAAACCATAAATATTATCAAAAACCGAAAATTTTCGTAATCAAGGGCACCCCCGGGTTGCGGTAAAAATAATAACTTAGTTAAAATAGTTAAAGCCTATTATATTATTTTTCTTAGACAAACCACGAATAATAAAAATTGTGAGATTGTAATAAATACATTCTAAATTCAGGTAATATATAAAATTATAAAAATTATTTTTAATTGAGAAGCTTTCTTAAATGTCTAGGATCAACTCGAAACAAGCTTTTACCCTTTTACCACATCGGCAATTAAATAAATAATTACACGATACGTATTTCGCGAGGTGATCTTAACTGATTAGCAAAACAGCATTGACATCATCTGAATTGAGATTTAGATCGATACTAAGCCACAGGTCTTCTGAGTTGAAGCTCTAAAGTTTCGGTTTTATCTGACAAATTATCATATTGGACTCCCGAATGTTCCTAACGATTTTTAGTTTCAGAATTTCGAATTTTTTCTAAAAATCTCCAGTTTTAACTTAAAATTGGACTGTGGTATTGTTTAAATTTGTTCTTTAAATACAGAATTTATTTTCGAAAGTTCTGCTTTTTTCTCAAAGTTTTATCTTCCAGTCAAATGTTCTCAAAGTTCTTCAATTTGATATCAAACTCATAATGTCAATAGGAGTTATAAACATTAAAGTTTTCATTTAAAAATATTGAGTTTTGTTCCAAAATGTTACCATTTTTTTGACTCTTCTTTCCATATTTCCACTTTAAATTGAACACCTTGACTTTAAAGTAGACGTTTATGTCACTTTTTTAAATAAATATTTTAGGTTTCAACTTAGAATTGAAACATGACATTTAGAATTTGTTTTCGAACTATTGAACGTAATCTCCAAATTTCTACTTTTTTTTTAGAAATTTTAACTTCCAGTCTAATGTTCTCTAATATGGAGAGTTTTACTTCAATTTGGTACTTTCAACAACAATTTTAGAAACTAAAGTTTTCATTAAAAAATCTTGTTTTTTTTTTCAATATTTTTACCATTAACTTGCCTCTTACCTCCATACTTCGACTTTAAATCGAACATCTCAACTCCTTATTTAAAGGGCTCCATACATGTTGCAATAACCATTTCAATATCATAGGTTGTTGCTATATAAGGATGAGGAATTGCTTTAAAAGTTATCGAAAACAAAGAGAAGCAGCCAAATTAGAGCTTTTAAATTGTAAATGTAACAAGTCAACACTGGAAGAGGATGACAAATTCTGCCAATCGATTGACAGGATACTGGCTGTTGTAATAAGATTCATTTTGGCAGTTTCCGTTAAAGTAAATATTCACCCAAGTCGACAAGACAAGCGGGTTCATGTTTTGATTTGTAGTTAGTCCCTAAATCCTGGTCTATGTCCCTGCAGCCTAAGAATTTGCAAATATTTACCTACCAGCTGACCTCTCCGCTCTCTCGCGCTTTTCACTCGTCTGTTTTCTCCATTAAAACGTGACGACGCTCGAGAGCCTCCAGAAATGTTTACTTTGCATTCGAATAATTTTAAAAAATTCGATTTACCACTTTGAACGGTGTAACCTACCGAAGACGATCCTTTTTCCCCAATTTTCCACCCCCCGGAAAGCAGACGAGTCAGGCCTGTAACCAGCTATTTATATCAAAGGGGCCAACTGAAAATATACATAAGGCAAGTCTGTAATGATTTACCAAATCGTCTTAGGTCATATACAAAAGGTAAAAGGAAAGGTTACTCACAATTAAGTTCGACATTCGGAGTAAAAAGTTGAAATTTCGAGATTAAAACTAACATTTAAAAAAAAATCAATTTTTGCTTTTTCCCCAATATTTCTCTCGTAACGTTCAAGTTTTTAAATTTGAAATTATGGCAAAAATTCTAAAGGCCTAAAGAAGTGAATTAAAAAAAACGTCAAGTACAAACTTGTTTTGGAATCAAAACTTGGAAATTCATATCGACATTTCGAAAATAAACTCAGACACTCCCTGGAAAGCCAGTTTAAAACTTGGAACCACATACTACCTTGATCAAAAAGTTCCCGGAACCACCGTGTAGCGCTCCCATCGTTTCGATTTGAGTTTTTTTTTTGTTAAGTTGGTACATCTGTTGTTGATATTCCCTCCAAATCTTAGCGTCATAGCTTAACATTTGGAAAAGTTACGTAACCAAGAGTGCATCTATCTCTGTGTGTGTTGGCGATTTTTTACAATTTTAGAAATGGATTTAAATTTGCAACAACGAACTTATATTAAATTTTGCGTAAAAAACGTATTTAATGGCGCGCGAACGTTGAACATGTTAGAAAAGTGTTTCCGCAACGATTCTCTGTAAAAAACGGTCGTTTATCAGTGGCACGAGCGGTTCAAAAGTGGTCGTGAGTCAATCGAAGATGATGAACACAGTGGCAGACCACCGACATCGAAAACCGATGAAAACATTGATAAAATAAAAGAAATGTTGGTCAATAACCGCAAATTCACCATCAGAGAGATAGCGGAGGACTTGAACATTGCCTATGGATCCGTCCAAGAAATTTTGGTTAATGATTTGGGTTTCCGTCGTGTAGCAGCAAAGTTGGTGCCAAAAGACCTCAATTTCATGCAAAAAAGAGACCGTGTTGACGTCGCAGAAGACATGATTTGCGAGACTGAATCCGATCCCACATTCATCATAAGGATCATTACTGGAGACAAAACGTGGATTTATGAGTACGATACGCAATCCAGACATCAGTCAAGTGAATGGCGTTTACCAAATGAGCCGAGACCAAAAAAACCACGTCATTTTCAGTCAAAAAAGAAGTCAATGCTCCTCACGGTTTTCATGGATTACAACGGTGTAGTGCACCATGAATTTTTGCCAAAAGGCCAGATAGTAAACAAAGAGTATTATTTGGGCGTTATGAGACGTTTGCGATACGCAATTCGCCGAAAGAGACCAGAATTATGGGCAGAAAACTCATGGATTTTGCACCATGATAACGCAGCGTTGCACAACGCCATATTATACGTAATTTTTTGACGAAAAATGCCACAAATACCATCCAACAGCCACCAAATTCACCTGATTTGACTCCCTCTGACTTCTTTCTGTTCAATCGAATTAAAAAACTATTACGGGGAACGCGTTTCAGCAGCCGAGAGGAAGTAATGGAAAAATCGCAGGAAGCACTGATGGGCCTACCGAAAACCGAATATAAAAAATGTTTCGAAGATTGGATCAAGCGCTGGCATAAGTGTGTTGCAGGCGATGGGGATTACTTTAAAGGGGACAATATAGATTAAGATGAATAAACTTGTATTTTTAATTTTCTGAATAAATTCCTGGAACTTTTTGATCAAGATAATATTTAGGAGAAATTGGAAACGTTAACTCAAAAATTTGATTATAATGTCTAATAGTATATATAAGGCAAAAACATTATAGTCGAAGTTTTGGGAAATAATTCGATATTACGTTTTGAAAATTAAGCTTTCTATAGGAAAACCGTCGACATTTGAAATAAAAACTCAAAATATTTGGCGAAATCTGCAAAAAATTAGAAATTTTGAGTTGAAACTTGAGATGTTTTAAAAATAATTCATATTTCAAGAAAAAAATTCTCTTTTCTCTTCAGTTTTAAATTTTTGGGTTAAAATTTTTGTTGGTGTTTGTGAAATGTTCACAAAAAAGTTTTTCAAATTTTGAGATTAAACCCAAACTTTCGAGAATTTTTAAACAATAGAATCCAATTTTTGTTGGAAGTCAAAATTTCAAGCTTAAATTTGTAACCAGTTTAAAGAGAAAATTAAATATAAAATTAAAACTTTGAGACTAAAGCCAAATTTTTGAAAAAAAACTCGACATTACAAGAAAAAGTATATTTCGTGTTTGAGGCCACACTTTTGAAAAAAAATCGAAATTTTGAATAGCAAGTTCCAATTTTGAAATAAAAGTAAAGCTTTTGTGGCTTAAATAACCAAAAAATAGAAATGAAAATTGAAATTCTGAGCTTAAAATAAACAATTAAAATTATTCAAAATTTTTGAAAAAAATCACAACTTTGGAAAAAATTTGTTTATCAAAAAAATGTAACGTCCTGATTTTTTTTTAATTGTGTTTTGTTGTGAATTCAGTTTTGGTCGACATTCCCACTAGTTTTAATTAAAAAAGACATATTTTTATTTTGCAAGTTTAGACTTAAGTACCGATGTTTAAAGTCAAGATATTTTTTTATTTATGTACAAAGGTAAATCAAATATGTACGCAAATTTGTTTTTGGAAGTTTATTGGTACAAGATAAATATATGAAAGTTATTAACTATTTTTCTACATAATCTCCTGATTTTGTTATGCATTTTCCCAACGGATTGGGAGTTTTTTAATGCCATTATCATAAAAAAAGGGAGGTATGTTTGAAACTAATTGCGCACAAATGATGTCTCAGCAGCAGCATCATCATGGAATCACTCACCTCCTAGAGGTTATTTCAGTGGTTCAAACATATGATAATCTCATGGTGATAAGTCGGGACTATAAGGAGGATGTTCTGATGTTGCTCAATCCATTTCCTCTAATTTTTGATGCGTCAGATTGGCTGGGGGGGGGGGCGGTTATTGTCCTGAAGCATAGGCACAGTATAGATATTAGCTTACGCATACAGTAGCGACAAATTGCTAAAATTTTGTCACGAATTTTGTTTGCTCATGCGTCAATTTGCACAATCCCGAACATGGCGTCGCAGTGTTCTATGATTACCAGAAATAAGATCTATGGTCGTTGGGTAACTGAATGTCAGTTGAGAGTTGCCACGTGTTCGGGAAAATCAGCACTTGAGCCAATATGATTTTTTAATTTACGTTCATATGTTATTCATTCATGGTAAAAATGTAAGACAATTTATCTACATATATGGATGTTTTAGAAATTTGATATGGTCAGGCATTTTCATCCGAATTGTGGGATTTTTAAGGAGATTGTTCGCGAATAATGTTTAAGTCATCTGGCAACACTGGATCAGTTTTATTGAAATGTCAATCTTGTTATAATTCATTGCGCTAATAAGATGAAATCAAATAAAAGAGAAAAGAGGAGAATTTACACGTTCTATTTATAAATGTAACTCTAACAGCAATAATGATTTGATAAAATCAGCTTCTTTTTAATTGCCAAAAGAAGGCAAAAGGTAATATTCGGGTACACCCAATTTGTTTTATTAAAAAAAACTGTTTTATTATACTCGCACTTGCCAGTTTTATACAAAAAAATAAATAAGTTGTTTCCTGTACAAATTATTTTGCCGTCAGTTACAATTTGTGTTTAGTTTTTCTTTGTGTATTCTTTATACTTATTAGGTTGTCAGTAATTACAAAATACACATTATTTAAAAAATACACGAGAACTAGTATTTTTGGACTATTTGTAAAGTAGTAAATTAGAATTTAAACGGTAAAAACTATTGAAATTAATAAACTTGATAGATTTGTTTAATAAATAAATTTAAATTTTCGCGGCCGTGCACAATCTACAACACGGCTGATTCCATTGAAGGTCAACGATTTTAGCTACTTCAAGATCAAAGGTACCGACACTTTTGTCACTACTGTATGCATAAGCTAATATCTATACTGTGGCATAGGCATGTGCACGTTTTGCTTTATCCGATAGTTGACAGTAGTAGGCTGCATTAACCATACGACTTTCATGCAAAAAATCGACGTGCACAAAAGGTGTTAAACAGCGTTAATCTTGTTCGCAGTCACACTGGTCCGAGGACAACAGCCATGGAGGCCATTGAGCCATTGAGTTGGTCGTTCCAAAAAAAATGTTGTGCCATTCATACACTTGAGTTTTCTTCAAACAAGTTTCCCTAAACTGTGCTTCTAGTCTAGGAAGAATTTTGGCAAACTTTACACCTTCAACGGCAAGAAATTTAATAATAATGCGCTGCGCAACATGCGGATGAACCTCTTGCTCACTCATTGTATTTACAACTGACGAATGACGTGAACTAGGAATGAATTGCTATTTCAAAAGCTGCTACTTTTAGCTGAACCAGCTTCAAGCTGCTACTCGATTTTAAAAATAGCTGCTTCGTTACTTCACTGCTTCGTATTTTAGATCGTAGTTCTCGTGACAGAAATCGCGAAATCAGAAAGCTTAATAGCAGTCGACAATACCCGAATATCGCTGGCTGCGATTTATTATCAAAAATAGCTGCTTCGCTTGTTCGCTGTCTTCGCATCTTACATCGTAGGTCTGTTGATCGATACTTGAACCACGATTTCAGTCGATAAAATCCGAATATTCGACGTGTCGCGCGTCGCGGTTTTGACTGCAATTTATTTTAAAAAAGGGCTGCTTTACAGTGATGATTAATTTCTAACTTGTTGCTTGTTGATTTCTACTTCTTTATAGATCTGTGATCACATGTTTTGTGCTAAAATGTTAACAGTTCTAATGTCAATGTCATTTCTAATTTTAAGAGCCTTTACGCACCTTAAGATTTATTCTCCAAAAGGAAAATAAAATTAAAGCTGTTATTTGAAAATTATGACATTCGTACTCTGTGATCTGCACCTTATCAAAACAATAACAGCACTATCAAACTACAGGATAGTAGGATCTCGTGACTCAAAGCAGTTTGTAAACCGTAAATTCTTACAAAGAAACAAAGAGCAGGCTGCCATCATCGAACTACCCACAACCTTGCAAACTGCTATTTTTAAGCTGCTACTTGGTAGCTGCTTTTTAAAAGAAGCAGTAACTATTATAACTGATATTTGAAAGTAGCATTTTTGCCCATCCCTAGCGAGAACGGAATTCCCTTAAGTGGAAGAAGTCACGTAATATCCCCACCTAACCTAACCTAAGAGTATGCGCACACTCCCGATGCCCTCATAACGACATGATAAAAATTCCGGTTCATATTTGATTGACCCTCGTATATCGTATATCTAGTGGGTACCACGTGGGCATCGTGCTAATGCCCACTGTTTCTCACCTAGATACGGTCCTGAGCGAAGTATTTAAGAAAGGGGGAAAAAGCGATGAATTTCAAGTCTTGTGTCTTTTAGTCAATGTCCATTCCTCAACTGTTACCGCACTTTCCAACTATTTTAATTACATCGGACAAAGTTTTCGATGTTCATTGGAAAACTCGCAAATTATTGCCGAGCTATCGTCTCGTAGACGGGGGGTCTACGAGACGATAGCTCGGCAATAATTTGATTTTCTTAGAATAGTTGATTAAATTCGCTATTCTCTACAAAGGCGCACACGAGAAACGACTTTTGTTTAGGTTATTGAGCTATCTAAAATTCAGATAAAGGCTGGATGAATGGGCATATTTGAGTTTTTTAATTAATGCCGGCGATTTTAACATCCCATCGAATAAATAGTGCAAAGAGATGCTCTATTCACTGTTTGGAGTTTATCTTTGATTTGTTGGGTGAAAGCTGAAAGCGGTGGAGTTTGTAAAACTTTTCTCGGATTCTAGCCGAGCCATCAGCTAATTACATGGATATTAAAAGTTTGGTACGGTTCTGTTTTTGTATTAACGTCGACTTTTTAGTTTAAAAATCACTATTTTATCTGCAATGCGTTTGTAGATTTGATGTGTTCGTTAACACGCAAGTGGAAAATTGCATACCTAACTAGAAATTACGTAAAAAAATCCTCAACTGTGGATCAATGTAATATCCATTGGTTGCTTCATGTGCAATGTGTCCATCCGTTCTCTACTATTTTGATAACCATATACTGACCTAGGTAGATATGTATAAACTTGAATGGTGTACACTTTTACTTTTGGTTTGCTTAAGCATTTAGTTGTAGCAATACTTGAGATAAGCCCATTGACACCTTCATTTAGAATATCTAACTGGAAAATGATCCATGGAAGAAGTAGTAGTCTGACTTTTTTTGAAGCGAAAACTTCTTTAGGCGCGTTAAGCGATTTTGTGTAGGGGTAAATTTAGGGTTTCGGGTTATCAACACACGTGATCAACACGCGTTACCAACATGCTCTACTGTTAACAGTATAGCATGTTAGAGCAAATTAACATGATATTAAAGCGAAGCGATAAGTTTACCTTCTATCAAAAATCGCTAAAACGCGCCTAAGAAGTTTAAACCTAATAAATGCGCCGGCCATGGGGTTCGAATATGTGACATTTCAAGCGTGTGAAGCTTGTGTTATGTACCTCTAACTAACTAAGCTATGCTGATCTTGACAAGTCCGCTTCTAACTTGTGTCTTAAACATAAAATTTTACATGTTACATGTTATGAAGTACATTGACAATTGTACATTGTTTAAATTGTGTTTTAGTTTCGTTATTGTTTTAATTGTTTAATTGTAGAGCCATAGTACAGTACGACACTGAGTACTATAGTAGCTTTTAGAATAAGAGCGGCTATGATGTTTATACTTCACGAGAAGGAAGTTCCAAAAATTTGTTAATATTAAAACAGGCCCGGATTTAAGGCGATTGGAGCGATTGGAGCGATTGAAGCGATTGGGCCCAATCGTTCCTTACACTTGAATGGTATCCGCATCTCCATCAAAATTAACAAAAAAATATTTTTCGAAATTAAATAAAGCAAATTGCTTCTGACAATAAAAAAGTGGAAACTTCAAAAAAATACGAAATTTCCAAAGGTTGGTTCTTATGAAAAAGTGGCAATTTCCATAACAACTTAAATTAAGATAAAAAAATATCGCAACTCTCAAAGATATCTCTCTCAGAATTTTTCCTTTATTTAAATGTTAACATATTCTTGAAATTTACAAGCAATATTTTCTTAACATTACCTAAAAATATTGTTCTCAGACTTGGAGTTCTATTAAAATTACTATTCAATTAAAAAAAATTAAACAACTTTTGCGAAAAAGTAGAGATTTTCAAAAAAATCAATTTTAAGTGGAAATATCCATTTATTTATATATGGAAGAATATATGGAAGTTTGAGATAACAGTCAAAAGTTTTTAGAATTAAATGAATTTCGAACACTAATTTGAATTTACTGGGAATCAAATTTAAAAAAACGGATCAAGACACGATTTTTGAAAAATACGTACAATTTAAACAAATTAAGAGAAAAAGGTCGCACTTCTAGAAAATATTTCAGCTTTCCAACAGAAAATCCAATTTTAAGATCAAAACTGGAATTTTGAAAATAAGCTAGTAATTTCAAAAAAAGACGAATTTCGAGGAAAATTTTGGAAAGGTCGGATTTTTCAGTAAATAATATTAGAAATAAAAACCTTACCTTTCCCAAAAGCTCGAAAAATGCCCAAATTCGTAAAAAGTTAAAATTTCAACGGTTTAATTTTGTGAAAAAGTTAAATTTTGAGAAAAAAATCGCCATTTCCTATTTCATTGTTCCCAAAATTTAATTTCACTTTAAAATTCATTAAAGACGTCGAATTTATGAAAGAATCTTTTTTTTAAATCCTCAAAAATATTTTTCTTAACATTTTTATTAGGTAAAAGTTGAAATTTGTTGAAAAGGACAAATATTAAGAAAAATTGGGGAATTTTAAAATAAATAAACGATTTTTGAAACAAAAGATCTAACAGTAGAATTTTAACAATAAAATCCAAATTTCCAAAAATTCCAATTTTTAGAAAAAGGCAAATTTTAGGAAAAATACTATTTTGATAAAAAAAATGAAAGTTTTGAGAAAAAAGACGAATTTGTTAATAAAATATTAAATATCGAATATCGAGATAAAATTCAAAATTTCATGAAAGAGAAACCCGTCGAAATTTCCAAAAAATCAGCTTTTCAATTTTCAAAAATAGCTAAATATTAGGAAAATTATCAAAATTTGATTAAAAACGAAATTTCGAGAAAACTTTGAAATAGACAAAAAATTCAAAATGTTTCAGAGAAAGTCAAATTTATAGAAAAAAGTCGAAATTTTTAAAAAATAATCTAAACTCTAGAAAAAAGACAAAATTACGAGAAAATGATCGAAATTCTGCAAAAAAGGTCTAAATTTTGAGAAAAATCGTTTAATCCTTTGGTGAAAATTCTAAATTTTTCAAAAGTCAGATTTTTTTAAATTAAGGAAATAGCGAATTTTAAGCAAAAAAACAAACTTTAAGAAAAAAATGGAAATTTCTTGGATTGAATATTTATTGTCTTTTGACTGCTCGAATCAGGCGAAGACAGGCCATGCCTCATGAGGCGTCAGAAAATGTCCAATATTGTGATACACGTCGAAATTTTGACAAACAAATTGAATCTTCTAGAAAATTATTTCCTAATTTTCTTACAAAAATATTAAACTTCAAAAAAATATTCTTTTTTTTAATCAGAAAATCGATTATATTTCAAGGAAAAGGCTAATTTTAATAAACAAGCTGAAATTTGGAGAATTAAAAAAAGTCGAAATTTTCAGAGAAATTCGAATTTCCATAAATGGCAAATTGTCGGAAAAAACGAAGAAACGACAAAAAATTTGAAATTTTTATGAAGTCCCGTTTGACAAGGTAAGTGAAATTTTATAAATAAATGCAACATTTTAAAAAAAAGACAAATTTTTTTTAAAAAATACGAAATTTGAGATAAAAAAATTGAAATTTCGAAAAAATATTCAAGGAAAAAAATAAATTTAGAAGCTAGAAACAAAATTTTCGGTTCTTCAGTTGAATACTTAAATTTTTGGTTTGCTGCATAAACTAGAGGGACAAGCGCCCTATCTTGTCCTATTGTAGCTACGCCTATGGTTAGCTAGGATGTGTTCCTTAATATTACGTACAAAAGGTGATAAAACGAAACGGTCTAAAATACTATTTAAAAAAAATGGGTAACAGAAATAAAACTTTATATGTATAATCAGCTATCCAAAGTCACAAACAGTTTGTGTAATTTCATGGTTTGTTAATTTGAAAGAGTTCGATTTGTTTTGTTTTACATATAAACTCGATAACAGCACAAACATTATTTTATTTCTGCCAGATGTTCATCCAAAACAAAAACTAAAAAATAGAGGGTCCCGCAAAGAACAATCTAATCGGGCTCCACACTTACTGGCTCCGGCTCTGTATTAAAAATAAAATGTAATAGCAAAATATGGTACTCTAGTGCTTTAAAAATGACAGATGACAGTACTAGGAAGATGTTGAACATTACTTGCAATAAATCAAGTTTATGTGAAAGTCATTTCATTATCAATAAATCTTAAATTCGTCCTCCACACGACTACAAGCATCCTAAACCATAAATATAAAAAGCTAGGTCACTTTAACATCACTCATTTTAAAATATTTCCAATATTCTGACTCGTTTACTAGTGTGATTTGAACTAAACCACATAGACAATGTTATTTCCTAGAAGTTTTCACTTCTGTTGGCAGCCTCCAAGGACTTCCTAATTCTTTTTTCATAATCCTAATCAAATATTGAATGAACGATGGACCAGTTTACTAAATAAAGCTATCAGGGGAGGCTATTTACCCGTCGAGGGAAAATACATCTGACATTGATAACTCCATTCGTTTTTATGATAATTGACCAAGGAAATGAATGTGAAAACACTTTATTTGGCGACGTAACTCGCGCGTAAAAAGAACATGGGAAGGGCATTAAAGGAGGGACGCACTTAGATGTGTAAATAACGCTCAATTCAAATTAGAAACTGTGTCATGTTTAATTTAGGCGTCGTATGGCCAAAAGCTGTAAGAGAACCTTTCATTTTGTTATTCAGAATAAATTCTTAAATTGATCCATTGATTTTCTGTCCTCACCTTCAAGGCTTTAATACTTTCGCATATTGGGATCACCTATCCTACGAAAGAACGAAAGAGGAAAGCTAAAAACCTTTAAAATTGCTTATACTTAATAAGACTAAATTAAAAAGTTGATTGGGAGTGAATGAATATTTTGAAACAGGAAATATTTAAAATGTTTTTTTTAACTTTAGTATCGTTTAAAAATTGATTATTTTTGTTAAAAAATTAATCAGGTACAGACCAACTTTAAATTAGTATTAAAAAAACAAAACAAAAGCAAAATAAAAAATATTTCAAGCAATTTAAATTATTTTACAAAATTCAAAACTTAATATCACTTCGCTAATTAAAAAAATAAAATGAATTTAAAAAAAATAAAAAATTTATATAGCTATAATTTTGGAAAATGAAAAATTCGAAATATGATATTTTTTATCTAAAAACTTAATGAATACATTTTTTGGAGCAAAATCAAATTAAGCTTTACTATTTTTTTAAAGCTACAATTTCATTATTTTTCAAAATTGGGTCATTCAAAAAATTAATTATTAAGCATAGAACAAGAATTATGAATATTTTGTCATAACTAAAATACAACAACGAATAACATTAATTACGAAATGCGTGTATTTATATAGTACACCTGCTTCGCGAGTTTTCTCTTTGTGGAACGTCTAGATTCTAGAATATGTAAGAGTCTGGCCACCTGTATATGGTCAAAGCGAAAACAACACTCGAATACGTAAGTCAGTCCATACATTTTGCGAACACTATCACATCAGTTCGATACAATATTTTAATCACAATTTAATCTTAAAATTTTATGTAATCTTGCCATTTGCAATTTTTCCTGATTCTTTTTCTTAACATGTCGATTTTACATACAAAATTTCAAACAGCAATTTCGAGAAAAAAGTAGCAATTAGGGTCTAATGATGTTGAAGTTGAAATGCAGAGCTTATAGTTTAAGTTTTGGCTTCGGAGCTACATATTTGACATAAAACATAATCTACTGATAATTTTTAACCCTCACTTTGTGAAATTCTTCAATATTCATAACTATTAAACGCTATTAACGATAAATGCAACAAATATTAAAAATTCCACGATGTTTCCATAAATATTTGCTACGAACGGACCTGGTTTCGATTTTCAGCATCGTCAGCGGTTATACCAGTAGTTTGTTTGGCCGTTGTTATGCTAACAAGCTCCATGGAGCACAGATTCCTACGAATATTCCATCTAATCCGAATTCTCATCAAGGCTGGCGGTATGTGTGTAAGTCATTAGTCGAATCTGATCTGCGGATTTAATGCTTAAAGATATATCTGCGTACTTGGCTCGTTACTTACCAAATATGAAGCTTTCCACTAAGGTACATATCTGTACACATATTAAAACCTCCAATTATATCCGTCAGTTAAAAAATTCACATTAGTGGGCTAATACTCGTCACTTTTGTTGGACTAGGCTAGCGGTTTGTTTGAATGCAGCCCAGGTTTAGCTGGTGTTATCTGGCGTTTTTGAGTGAAATATGTCAAAGTCAGAAAGAAACAAAACCTTTAACAGCCACTAACTGACATATTTAGTCTGTGCAAGTCTCCCGATTAGTCTGTGGCTCGGCCCTCTCTATTAACGCAAAGTTAATTCCGCTGATTTAATATGTGCCATATCCAATTCGTCGAGTAATGCGCTGGTGTATGGCCGGCTATTAAGAACTAACGCCATGCAAAATTTCAAATTTGTACCTTACAGAGTTCTCGAGGAAAACCTCTTTGTGGCAGACAGATGGATGAACACGAAAGTTAAATTGTAAGGGTTTCGTTTTTCTTTTTAAGGTACATGCCCCCAAAAACTATAAATTTGACTTTAAACTTGGCAATTTCGACAAAAAAGAAGAATTTTCCATCTTCGCAATTTTGCAATAAATTAACTTTTCAGGATCGTATGCAAGTAGAATGTCGTGGGCAAGTAGAATGCAACCTAGACTACAAATTCATGCAGCCCTCTACTTGCATACGACATTGTTGGCGATGACCATAGTTTCTCTATGGACCAATAGGTGGTAGTACTAAGAGTCACACGCTTACATCTGTGAATTCTTTAGTACTTACTTGTCGGAACATTTGTTAGCATTCGAGTTGGATATACCAAACTGACGAGATCTAACAAGATCGAAACCGGTCTTTGCTTTCCAAACTTCGAATCTAATAAATGTTCAAACCTATTGGGCTGTGCATTCTAGAATCCTTCTCAGGATCGATTTAAGCATAGAAGGTATTTATGTAAACATTATGTAATTTACCAGTGATATTGGCTTTCAACGATGGGGGTGACACACTCATTGTCACAGTCACTCTTTTTTTTTAACGTGTAAAATGACCTAATTTTTTTTGTTAGTCCGACATTTTCATGAAATTTTGATTTTCTCTTAAATTTTTCACTTGTAAATTGTGACTTTTTTCAAAGTTTCATATTTTTTCAAAATATCGATATTTCTAAAATTTTCACTAAAAATTTTTATCTTTCTAAAAATGTATACTAATTTTTTCTCAAATGGTGGACTGCTCGAAAATGTCGGTCTTTTTAAAATGTTGATTTTTTCTTTAAAAGCTGGGCCATTCTTAAGATTTGACCTTTCCAGAAATTACTTTTTTGAAAATATTTTTTTGAAAATTTTGCTTTTTTTCGAAAATATCGACATTTACAGAGTCCTATTGTTGTCGAAAATTTAGTCTTTTCTGAAAATATTTATTAACTTTGACACTTTTCGAAATTTTCACCCTTTGAAAATTCTTACTTTTTTGATAATGTCAAGTTTTTAGAAAGGTTGAATTTTTTCAAAATGTCGGTGATAATTTTTTAAAATGTCGCTTTTAAAAATCCGGCTTTGTTTTAAAATTTCTATCTCTTGACATATTTTTCATTTTTTTTAGACTTTTATTTCAAATCTCGGCTCTCTTTAAATATTTTTTAGACAATTTTAGTCTTTCAAAGCTTAGATTTGGTTCGAAAATTTTTTTTTAAATCTTGCCTTTCTTAAAAACATCAAGATTTTTTAAAATCTTAACTTTCTTAAAAACCTTGAGAGTTTTTCAATATTTCCTCTTTTAATATGCTCATTTTTTGCAAATGTCGAATTTATTGAAAAATCTTTTTCCAAATTTTGATTGTATATCAAGATTTGGATTTATTTTCAAAATTCTTGCTTCTTGATTTAACTGAAATTTGTCCTCTTTAAAACATTTTTACTTATCCTTTCATTTTTTTTTAAATTGAGCCTTTTTGGAAAATCTCCAATTCTTTATTTTTTAAAAAATTTCAACTGTTTAGGATTTGTTTTAAACATATCCAGGTTTTCGAAAGTTTTTATTTGGTTACTTGTTTGACAATTTTGGCCTTTTAAAGCATGGATTTCTTTAGAAAATTTAGGCTTTTTTGAAAATCTTGGCTTTTATAAAAATGTCGACATTTTCCAGAATTTCGACATCTTAAAAATATCCAGGTTTTTGAAAGTTTTTATTTGGTTACTTGTTTGACAATTTTCGCCTTTTAAAGCATGGATTTCTTTAGCAAATTTAGGCTTTTTTGAAAATCTTGACTTATAAAAATGTCGACATTTTCCAGAATTTCGACATCTTGATATATATACTTTGGACTTTTTAACGACTTTCGACGTTTATTTAAAATCTCTACTGTTGTCAAAATTTTCACTTTTTGTGACAATGTTTGGTCTTTCAAAGCCTAAATTTTTTTGAAAATTTTGCTTCTTTTGAAACTCTTGCCTTTTACGGTTTCGAAATTTTTTAAAATTTTTCAGTATTTAAAAATTATTAGGTACCTACTTTTTTGAAAATATTAAGGTTGACGATAGGTTCAATTTTCTCCAAATTTTGCTTTTATTTTAAAATTAAGACTTTTTTCAAAACTTCGACTTCCTGGCAAAATTTGAGGTTTTTTCAGATCTACGACCTTTTTTCAAAATTTCGACTTTTTCAAATTTTTTTTTACTTTTTTAAAAATTTTTTCCTTTTTTGAATATTTTGAATTTTCAAAGTTTTACTTTTTTTGAAGATATTAACTTTATTTGAATGTAATAGAATTTTAGAAGTTTTGTAATTTTCCCACTTTAAACATTTTTGTTTTTTTTAATGCAAATTGTTTACAAGCTCTTCTTTCCCAAAAACATTAACCCTTTTTGAATTATTCGCCTATTTTATAATTTTCCCTTTTCAAAATTTCGACTTTTTTTTTTAATTTAAGATTTAAGGAAAATTTCAAGACTTTTTAGAAAATTTTAGTTATTCGCAAAAATGTAGACTTTTGTTTTAAAAAAAATTGTCGAAATTTTTATAAAAATAAAAATCAAATCAATCAAAATTTTTAAATAAAGATAAAATTTTAAAGAAATTCGAAATTTTCAAAAAAAACGTTATTTTGAATTTTTTGAATCTCTTTAAAATATTATCTCTATTTGAAAATTTTGATTGATTTGATTTTTATTTTTATAAAAATTTCGACAATTTTTTTCTTAAATTGTAAATTGCTCAAATATTTTGATCTTATTAAAATGTTGATTTTTTCTTCAGAAGCTGGACCTTTTTTAAAATGTGACTTTTTCAAAAATTACTGCCTTTTTTTTTTTGAAAATATCAACATTTACCAGGATTATAATGTCAAAAAATTAGTCTTTTTTGAAAATTTTTAACTATTTCGACACTTTTCGAAATTTACAGTCTTTAAAAATTCTTACTATTTTGATAATGTCAAGTTTTTCGAAAGGTTGAATTTTTTTAAAATGTCGGTGATAATTTTTTCAAATTATCGGTTTTAAAATTCCGACTTCATTTTAAAATTTTTACTTCTTGGCATATTTTTGATTTTTTACAGACTTTCGACTCTTATGTAAAATCTCGACTCCCTTCAAATATTGTTTAGACAATTTTGGTCTTTCAAAACTTAGATTTTGTTCAAAAATTTAGGTTTTTTAAAAATCTTGACTTTCTTAAAAATATCAAATTTTTTTCAAAATTTCCTCATTTAAAATTCTTATTTTTTAAAAATATCGAATTTATGGAAAGATTTTTTTCCAAATTTTGATTGTACTCAAAATTTGGACTTTATTTTCAAAATTCCTGCTTCTTGATATAATTAAAATTTCTCCTCATTAGAAGATTTTTACCTTTTCTTTTAATTTTTTTAAGAATTTAGCCTTTTTGGAAAATTTTGACCTTTTGACATTTTTTAAAAATTCCTACTTTTTAAAGAATTCTAAGAATTGACTTTAAAATATCCAGGTTTTCTAAAGTTTTTATTTGTTTACTTTTTTTTTGACAATTTTGGCCTTTTTTGGATTTTTTTAGAAAATTTATGCTTTTCTGAAAATCTTCACTTTTATAAAAACCTCGACTTTTTTCAAAATATTAACTTCTTGACATTCTTTGGACTTTCTTAAAACTTTCGACTTTTATTTAAAATCTTGATTGTTGTTCAAAATTTTTAAGTTTTTTGACAATTTTTGGTCTTTCAAAGAAGATTAGATTTTTTTTAAATTTAGCATCTTTTAAAAATCTTGGCTTTACGGTTTCGATTATTTTTTTAATTTTCCAGTATTTAAAAATTATTAGGGACCTACTTTTTTGAAAATACCGAAGTTTTCGAAAGGTTCAATTTTCCCCAAATTTTACTTTTATTTCAAAACTAAGACATTTTTCAAAACTTCGACTCTTTGGCAAAATTTGTATTTTTTCAGATCTTTTTTCAAAACTTTTCAAACTTTTTTACTTCTTTAAAATTTTTTACTTTTTTGGTTATTTTGAATTTTTTAAGTTTTACTTTTATTGAAAAATATTTGCTTTTTTGGAATATAATACTATTTTTAAAGCAAAATTTTCCACTTTGAAAATTTTTGTTTTTTTTAATGCCAATTTTTTACAAGCTTTTCTTTTTCAAAAATGTTGACTTTTCTTGAAATATTTGATCTTTTTTACTCAAGATTTCCCCTTTGTAAAATTTCAACTTTTTTAAATTTAAAATTATTGGAAAATTTCGGTTATTCTTAAAAATATACTTTTGTTTTAATTTTCGGCTATTATTCAAAATTTCGTTTCATTCTTGGAAATTTCGGATTTCTTTAAAATTTGTACCTTTTTTGAAATTTTCGATTGTAAATCAAATTGTTTTTTAAATGTTTAATTATTAGAACTTTTCTGAAAATTTCGTATTTTTTTTTGTTTCCTCAATTTTTTTTGATTATTTCAACTTCTTTTAAAATATAGACTTGTTTTCAAATTTCCGCCCTTTTTGAAAATCTTGCCCTCTTTGGAAAATTTTGATATTGTTCAAAATATTTATTAACATTTCTAATTAAAAATTTCGATCTTTTTAAAAAGTTTTCGAACCTTTTTCTAATTTATACTTTTGCCAAAGTTTTTCAAAATTTTGAGACTTTTCGAAAATTTCGGCTTTTGTTAATAACTTGACCGATCATTTCGACTATTTTCGAAATCTTTAATTACATAATCATATTATTATTAGTATATTATTTTATTACCCAATTATTAGTTTAAAAAACTACGATTTTTTTTATAATTTCCCAATTTCTCTTGACATTTTTTTTGAATTTCGACTGTTTTTGAAAATCCCAATATTTTTGGAGATTTTACGAAGATTTTGACATTTTCCAAAATTTATCCTTATTTAAAAAATTTGGCTTCGATATTTTCCATTATTTTAAAAATTTTAACCATCTTTGAAAACAACTTTTGTTCAATGTTTTGATTTTTTTAAATTCCTAACTACGTTTTGAATTTGTTATTGTGAAATATCGATGTCCTAAATATTTCGACCTTTATTGAATTGAGAGTTCGATCTACTTTTCAAACTTCGACTTTTTCGAAAAGTTAGGATCTTTTAGAAAATGTGGGATTACTGCTAGTTTTCAAAATTTATTTAAAAATTCGTTGTTTCTAAGACTGTATCTTTAAAATTTCAACTTTTTATCCAATTTTGACTATTTTGCAAAATTTTGACTCTTTTTTAACATTTCGACTTTTACTGAAAATCTTAACTTTTTTAAATAATGACTTTTAAATTTTTGACTTGTTTAAAGTTTCGTTTTTTTAAATTCCCTCCCTTTTCCCTTTCCCTCCCTTTGAAATTTTCAACTGCTCAAATATTCGATTATTTGTTTAATTTAGACATTCTTTCGACCATATTTTTCCGAAATTTCGATCTTACTGTGTACTTAAAAGAATACTCAAGTTTTTTAGAATGGTACCGGACTGTTTGAGATTTGTTGCATCTATGAAAAAAAAATATGATTTCTCAACAAAAAGCACGTGGTTTAAACAATTTCGATGGCATTACCTATTTCCCTCATAGATTCCCAAAATTCAAGACTTTTGCCTTTAAAATAATTAATAGTTGGCGGAAAATATTTCGAGTATAGCTCACTTGCATCAACACCAAATGTTCAGTTTATTTTACTTGTTCCATCATCTAAATTGGTCGATTAAATCGTACTTAAAATCAATATCCAGTTAAAATTATAATGGATCTTTAGACTGCTTAGTCAATTTTAAGATCCGTTTCTGGATATAAAATTAGAAAGGAGATAATTTCATTTCGGGTGAGGTTCGCATTATATGGATTCGTATATGACGAAGTCTTTTTCAGTTCAAACAATGCGTAGATTTTCCGCTATTAAGAAGTTCCTGGGGCTTGGAAAGCATCCTAAACTGTTTTTCAATTAGATAGTTATCGAGAAATAATGAAATAAGGGAAACCGAAAACGGCATAAAGGAATATTTATGTAGGAAAGTTAGTGCTGGGGCGTACCAACGTCCCATTAATTTCTGAAAGCAATTCATTAGAGTCGAGATAGCTGGCGCGGGAAACGCACAGTAGGCAAAGACATCGCAGGAGCTGTATATGGAGAAGGCAGAGCAAAGCGCTAAGTTAAATGCGATGACAGTGGAGAAGCGGGTTGCAAACCACATTGTAAATATCAATAAATTAGACAACAATACAGCCGCGTTGTTCTAAGACGCATAGCTTGCGGCCACTCTGTCAGATATACACCGCCGTCGTGTACGATAGTCTCGACCCTATGGGATAGCCTGCCGTCCCATAAACACCAGCCCGGAACGCTTCCCGACCTTCCACCTCGATTTACTGTTTTGTTTCCACGTTTGCGGGGCTGCTCAACTAGGACCCAGCCAATGCAATAGTAATTTTGCCACATTTTGTAAATCATCTAGAGTTCTAGAGATGGAGACCTTAAAGTATACTGTTACGTGTAAGGTTCGTTCGTAAGGATCCCGTGAATTTAAAACATTTTATTTCGACAAAAGAACAGAGAGCAATACAACGAATAACATTAATGACGAAATGAATGAATCGTATTAAGGGAGTGCCTATATTTATATCTGACACCTGCTTCTAGATGCCTCCATTTGCAGGGACCCTCTAGAAGGTTCTAAGCGCCTAATCACCTGGACATGCGTCATCGCGGTGACAATTCTCACTCATGAAGCGCTCCACAGAAACTTCGGGATTTCTATTACATCAGTTCGTTACAATATTTCGAAGAACTATCGATTTATGGCTTGGTTACATAAGTGAACAATAGACAATATGATGGTAGAGGCGTAATTAACGAGCTGCACTGTTATCGATCTCTGGACGAAAACTGCTCTGTTACATCCGTCTCTGGCTTTGTGGGCATCGAAAACAAACATGTGGCCGTAACACAGAGGTGATACCATCACGTGGATCTGATTAGTTCTGACGGTGGTCAGAGAGCCGGAGTCTCTGTTATTGATGGCGGGGCTTTCTGGGTCACTCAATTCATGTGTGCCGTTGATAGATAACATGCTATAGAGGGTTCTCACGCGACTCGAATCCATCAAGATTACATCGCGAAAAATTACTATTGCTTTTTATTACGACTTGGAGCACTACAATGGCTTGAGATACTCCCATTTCTTTCCTTGTTACCCCAGCTAGATGGCTTTATTAATTTCAATAATAAAGTGGCCGAGTTAACTACTTCATTCGGTCTTTTCTTCTATTACCAGAGTCACTATCATTTCAGTGAATTATTTTGATATAAAAATTATATTCATTACTTTAGGTAGTTTCCTGAAAATACCAGACAACGTATAATAATGATATTTTGGATTTGACTGTGGAACTCTTTGTTATCCTTACAGAATTTAAAAAATTAGAATCTACAGATCGTCTTGAAAACCTATAGATAAAATGTAGCTCGACATTTTAAAAACTTTTCAAAAAGTCGTTAGTACAGGTGTACTAACAAACTTACAAAAAACCAATTTGAAAAGTGTGCCAAGTTTAAAGAATAAAACTTGAAATTAAAAAAAAATTGAATATAGCAGTTTAAATCCTGAGTTCTTCAGCTAAGACCTTAAATTTTAATCAAGTGAGTTTTACAAATGGCCACACTTTTCCGAAAATTTTATGTTTAAATTTAAATGTGCTTAGACTCCATTAGAAAAAATTTTAAAAATTCCAAATATTTGGAAATTTCGATATTTTCTCAAACTAACCAATTTAACTTATTTATTGTGTAAAATTTTATCTTTAAGCTCAAAACTCTGCAACTATCTCAAAATTTTAAATATTTACTTCAAATTTTTTGTAAATGAAATTTTTTTGTTCGTTCGAAATTTAGAATTTTTTTCCAATTTAAAATTCTGGTGATTTACTGTTTTCTAAATTTTAATTTTTTTCGATATATTGAGTCTTGCTTTTAATTCGAAATGTTCATTTGTTTTAATCTATACTTCAAATTTCGAGTAACAGTCTTCATTATTTTGACTCTGAATTCGAAATTTCTAAATAAAAAACTTGAAATTTTATTTTTAATTATTAAATATTTAAATTTCGACGTTACACACAAAATTTCGAGAATGGAGTTAAAAACTTGGGTATAAAGTTAAGAGATTTTGTTATTTGATTTTGTTATTTTTTCGAGAGATTAAATCTCTCCAAAAACTAACAACATTTTTAAAATAGTTCCAATTTTCCAAAAGATCAAAATTTTAAAGGACGAAATTTTAAAAATGAATCATCATTTTGGGAAAAAGTACAGATATAAGAAAAAGTGAAAATTTTAAAAATTAGTAGAAACTTTAAAGGCAAAAAGTTTAAAAAAAAGTCGAAATTTTCAGAAAATCAAAGATATTAAGTCAAAATTCAATATTTTTAAAATAAGTCAAGAATAATTTGATTGATAAATATATTCTCAAAATATGTTCCTTGAGATTTGGAGGAAAAATTTACAAAGAGTCAAATATTCATTCCAGTTTAAATAAAATCAGCGTTTTGAGATTTTAAAGCTGACATTTTTGGAATTTTTTTCTAGATGCTTAATTTTTAAGAGTTTCTTCAAAATATTGACTATTCTCTAAAATTTTCATGCTTATTTTTAAAATTTGTTTTTCTGCAATTTCAGTTTTATTCTGAAATTTGGACTGAAAAATTTGTGAAATCATTGAAAAAAATTTGTAATTCATGGGAAAAATATTTCCATTATTTTAAAATCAGTGGAATTAGTTTGAAAATTTTTAATTTATAAATTTTGTGTTTTTACTAAATATAAACTTTTTTCTCAAATAGAAATTTGAACTTTAAAATGTTTGTCCTAAAAATTAGGTAGAGTAACTGGCAAAGAAAAAATCAATAAAACATGAATAAAATAACACTACTTCGCAAGGAAGATGCAGATGTATTTTTATATTAAAACCCAAAATTCGAAAGTAAAAAAACTGAAAATTTATAATTTATTAAATGTTCTTAGACATTTTGAGTAACACGAATTGCTAGATTTTTTTTAATTTTCGACCTTAAATTTAATTGGTTTTTTCCGAAATTTGAAACTTTATTTAAAATGTCAGGTTAGCTGTAGGAACTTCGATAAAAACTTTGAATATTCAAGTTTATAATTAAAGTTTTGAGATTAATGTCGAAAAGGCAGAAACTCAAAATTATAAAAAACCTCTTGCTACAAATTTTTTTTGAAATATTTTATTTCTTAAGTTCTGAATTGAAACCTACAATATTTAATGTGTTTTCTCTAAAATTTCGACTTAAAAACTTAAAATGTAGAATTTTTACCAGAAATTCAGATTTAATTTTCAAAATTTCGTCAAGTTTTTCTCTCCAATGCCGTTTTCAAGTTAAGTTAACTTGTATACCTTTCAATTTTTTCTGCTTGTTTAAAACTTCCAAAATTTCGTGCTTAAATTTAATTTAAAACTAATAAAAAATTTGCAAGTTTTCAATTTAAAAATTAAAATACACTCTTTCTAAAATTTGAGTTTTAGAATGAAAATTTTGAGATAAATCACAAATTGATTTTAAAAATTGCGAGTTTTTGTTATCATTTTTATTGATTTATTTTTAAAAATTCCTTATTCTTTGAAGTTTTGGCCAAATTCTGATCGAAACCAAAGTCGAAACTTAGTATTTCTTGGCCGAAACTAGTCGAAAGCAAAATTTCGATTGATCTCTCGAAATTTTTAATAAGTTTGATATTTCGATTTTCTTTGAAATTTTGAGAAATAAAGAGTACTGTCGAAGTGTTGGAATCAGCTCGAATTATTTGGAAAAAGGTCACAAATTACGATGACTTGAATGTCGACATTTAACGGAAAAAATTGCGACAAATGTAGACACTTTTAATATTGAAATTAAGAGAACAAACAGAAAGTTCGATTTTGTAAAAAGAAAATCAACATTTCTAGAAAATTACTAAAACTTTGTAAAGCATTCTTTTTTAGTTTCTTGCTTGAATTCAAAATATATAGCAATTTGATTTGATTTGAAATTTTGAAAAAAAAATCTTTGGTTATGCATTTACGCCTTGGATAGTATTCAACATTGTTGCTTGTTAAATATGGCCCACGGGCTCCTAAAGCCCACCCTTGCACTAGATATTATCCCGAAATGGAAACTTTCCTGAGCAGGTGTGGATTAAAAATATTTTAGCCTTTCTTGTTCACTACCTACCATCTACACCTTTCAATATTTTAAGTAAGATTAAAAATAAACAAAAATAACTAAAGTGATAACGGTATGTCTAAACGATATAAAACTAGTTACTAACGAGGTGTAAAAAAATTGAATGAGCTACTTTCAGATCGACTAAAGGAACAGCAGATACAAATGATTAACTTCAATGCCTCAAAAACTCAGACCGCGGTTTTCTCTAAGAAAACATCAAGGGATAATGCAACAAGCATACTTATGGACGGTAAAATTCTCCCGATGGAATTTAATCTGTCTATCCTAGGGGTGAATGCGAGCACTAACTTCTCTTGGGACGATCATGTGCGCGCCATGGCCAAATTCGCCTCTCAGAAGCTAGGATTTCTTTTTAGAGCTAAAAAGTACTTTACATTTCATCAGCTATTCACACTATACAAAGCTCACATTAGGCCAACACTAGAATACTGTTCTCATGTTTGGAGTTCAGCCCCAAAGCACAATTGATGACGAGAGTTTGACCGATTCTCTCGAAACACTAGAGCACAGGCAGATGGTTGGTGACTTATCTCTTTTTTAAAAGTACTTTCATGGGAGATGGTCACAGAGACTAATAGGATTGATTCCTCTAAGAACAAGATTGTGGAGGCATAGAAGACTGTCGAAAACAGCAAATTACTGTGCGGTCCAGCTTGATACAGTAATGACTTCTGTCTACAAAAGGAATCACAATTTATCCCAAAAGTTACAACCTATTCTTGTTTAAAAAGGCGATTCATTGCCATCTATCCTTGTGTTCGCATCCTACTCGCGGTGCTTTGCAGGCATAATAGAGTTATCCTTTGCGAGTGGATAAAACATAAAAAAATATCACAGAGGTTTAAGCAGTTTAATTTATCTCCATGCTTTAATTTTGTTTTTTCATTAAAAAAAACAAGTTAGCGCATTGCATGGATGTTTTCATTGGAGGCTTGTTATCTAATAGGAGTGTGAAAAAGGCAGAAAAATTGAGTCTTTTTGTCTTCGTGGCATCATCTGCCAACTTTTCGTTTACATAATTTAAGTGGTGATTCACTCTCTACCACTGGTTCAGTGTTTACTACTTGACTCTACTTACTCTGGGGATCAAAGCTATACATTTTTGGCGAACATCTTCCATGGCAGTATACGTCTAGAAGAAATAAGTCACCAAACATCGTCTATGCTTTAGTGTCTGGAGAGATTTAGACAAAATTTCATCATCAACCGAGAGATTTTCTCTTTTTTGAACAGAATCCAAAAGGATCAATGCCTGTTTGGGAGTCGAACTCCTGAAAACAATACTCCAGTGTTGACCTAATTTGGAATTTGTAAAGAGTGAATAGCTGATGTGATGCGAAGTATTTTATAGCTCCAAAAAGAACGGAAAACAGGATTCACGGCGAACAAAATCTTGCAGGCTGACCTATGGTCCATGAAAAGATAAAAATCAACCTTTGGTAATTAAAAGTTTCTTACGATTGTCTTATTAAAGCAAATTGAAGGATCTCGACAGAAAAAAACACCTTCGAAGAACTATCTGGATATTACCGAACAAAACCTTGATGTCAATATCAAAACATAAAGAGAAAAATTCTTTGCACTAAGAATAGTTTCTAGGCACTTCATCAAAATTCTGACTGCTAAATTAAAATCTGTCGATGACAGTGGGTTACGAAGTGAAATCTTCGATAATTATGAAGTTCCAAACTTTTCTCCCAAGGACCTAGCTAAAAATCCTGCTAGAATAAAACACGAAGAAGCTTGTTTTATTAAAAGACAGCTATATTGAAGATTTACCCTAAATTAAGCACATGGTCGATGGCAGTTAATCGAGATTCTTGGTGATAAGAAACTTTTAAATACTCTGCCAGAAGTTAATTAGTTGAAAACAGGAGTGGTGTATAAAGAAATAAGATATTTTGGTGACATAAAAGGTTCCTGATGGGTTCATTAACAACATGTAAATAGCAAAATATCAGTAGTTTTTTGACAAGGGATTAGATTTGGTTATTTCTTAGGATAGACCAGATGGTACTCAGGGTGGCTCAGATCCAAGTGCATGTTGTTGCATCCATTATTCAAAAATTTGGTTCTTATAAAGGGGCAATTTTTACATTATAAATTGGGAAACAACAATTTCGTTGTCTTAGATCTGCAACCTGTTTTCGATCAATTTTTGACCTCTAAATCCAAAAATGACCTCTATTCCTGTCTCTCAGGTCAACTTTGTAATCTACAGGTTACCTTCTCTTTGTCTCAAAAGTTATAAAAAAATGTACATATAAAATAATGAAGCTAAAAGTTACCAAATATGTTGTTCACAGATAATAGTTTTGCTCGTGCAAAGCACATATATGCATATTTACTCCACGCTAAATTGTGCTCATATAAATTAAAAAAATTTTACAAAGCGTTAAAGCTAAAAGCAAGGTAAAAATTTTCGCCTAACAGCTTTTTCTTGAATGTTTAATGTGTCGAAATTCTTCTTCTTATTTGATAATTCATGCTCCAACAGCAGTTAACCATCATATACATATTCGTTCCATTTAAGTGGATATTATGCCCCCATGACGTTTAAGTCTTAGTGGAATCGTTCACCCTACTCATCACTGACTGCACCAAGATTTTTCAGGAAGTCTGCAAAATGGCTAATGTAATAAATAATGCAACTTGATACTCATGTTTCAATTAGACATTATAAAGCTTTCCAAGAGTTGCTAGACAATTTTGATATAATTCTGTCGTCGTGTATTTCCAACAAAATCTTTGACAATGTTTTTGAATGCCACTCTTTACAGTTCTGCCATTGTTGCGATAAAAGGTTCATTTTACCGAGCTGACGAATTTGTGGACCATCAAACACACTGGTCTTTATCTTTCCAAGTAATAGTCTAAGAAATGCCACAATGGATACTTGAAACAATCAGCTTCAATTGACTTAGCTTTAACAAATTGATTCACGAGACCAAGTTTTGTATATAGAGGTGAAAATATCAATTTTTTCTGTCGAAACGTAGCTAGTGTATAATATTTGAACCACCAGGTTTTAGTTCATATTCTGGAAATCAATTCGACTTTATCCAATGGTTTTGTGTTGTTCCACATACACGAAAAACCGATTTGCGTTGGTGGTCAAGGTAAAGGCAGGAAGGTCAATACAGAAGATTCACTGGTGCATGTGATATTGCAACAAATCAGTGACTCTCTTTATACTTTCAAATTGTTCACGCAAACAGAGTGACCTATTAGGAACAAATAAATTTCCATTGTGGAGAAGGATACACTTCAATCTTCACTTTGAGTTACTGATGAAAAAAGGCCATTCAGTTGCGTTTTATATATAAATTCCTAACATTCCTTCCAAGCCTTGTACGTTATGCCAATAGACAATTTTATTGTCACTAAATAAATTTAGAAAAATTGTAAAAACGCACTTTGTCTTGATCGATTGTTATGAGTGTTATGATTCGTTTTTGTCAGAAAACATTTGATTCTATTAACCGATTGATTCTACAGACTACTGTTTCTAGTAGGTGGCATCTGCATTAATGTGTATGTTGATGGATACCATGAAGGTGTTCGTGACTAATGGTAGACTCGCCAAGGCAGCTGTTGAAAGTAACACTCGAACAAAAAATCCTGGGCTACCATCCCCAGCACTGCTGCTTTGTTATCTTATATTAGGCTTGTAATTAAACATCACAAAACAACCTCTGGAGTGGCTTTTACCATAGTGGACATTCTCAATTTCTAGTTATAGATTTTTATAGCCCAAATATTTATTGTGGTAAAACAAGCGAAATGAATTCTGGGAATAAGCCGTCTACATTCATTTTAATTGATCTATTCTATTGTCTCGTTTTTTGTGCGTTAATTGCTGCAAATGGCATAACGCTCAGCATCTCCGGCACCAACATCTGAATTGTAAATCGAGTTATTTTATTTATAATTTATTCGTATTTGCAGATTCGCTCTAAAGCGCCATTATTCTCGAGACAGGAGGAAAGTTTTTCATTTGCATAGGATGGGCAATCAGTAGAGAAAAGGTATGAATTGAGCGTAAACTGGATAGAAATCAAATTGTGTCCAATTCTCCAGCTAGAACCCTTAGAATGGAACGGAGAGAATATTAATGGGGACATCGGGCGCGAACGAAAAGGAAGGAGATATAAGTGCCTGTTGAAATTGAATATAAAATGGGGCGCTTTTGTTGAACGGTGAGTGTTATACGGGGCGTCTCTGATATTTTCTTGTAGCATGACTATACTTAGATTTAAGTTTCAGAATGAATTATGTGACATTTTAGCTTGTTAGTACATATAGAAAGCTTTTAAGCGAGTTCGTTTTAGGACTTAGGACGCATAGGAGAGTACATTCAGCCATAACTATAAATATCACACTAAGACGATTGATTAATGATATTTGCAATTAATTTAATAAGTAAACATTATGCCTTGTATAGCAGTAATAACGAATGTTTTGTCTGAACTTGAAGTTAATTATAAACTTCTCTGTGAAAAGTTGAAAGGCAATCACGAACCGACTGCAAATTGAAATAACGTAGGATCGTTTGCGGTCGAAATTCGATTAATTGTATCTGTAAAGGGTATCCACACTAATAAAAATTATATTGTACTTTGCTTTATATCTAACACAAAGCTTTTTTTTAAGATATATTTTTTTGGATTTATTTCGTTGCCGCTGCAGAGTTTGATCAGTTAGGCTGCACTCACTAAAAAAAAAACGGCCTCCGGAGGAAAACTGCCGCTCGTTTCGGGCCGACGAACAATGATTTCCAACGAGCAAATTTAAAATAGGGCTGATTGGTCGAACGACAATGGGTCAGTCAATTTCCTGCCAACTTCGGGCCGGTCATCGCCGACCAATTCACTCCAATACCTCTTCAAATTGTTCCATTTGCATACGCTTAAGAATATCAATTGTGTTAGGGGACAATAGCTCGTTTGAACTGGACCGTCCGAGCCGAAAGGTTATCAGCCACTTTTGTCTCTTCTTTTGTGCGACGGGAAACTTTCGCAATTTGACGAATTTAGACGTCATATTGATTTCCTTTTTCCCGAGCAGCATTATTTACATGTACGGGGATTTTATTCATATTGTGGGCCCGCCTGCACGTAAATTTATTCAGAATGAAACACCTACTGATACTTGACATGTAAAAGGAATAAGTTCGAGTCATGTATACTTTAGGATGCCCTTCGTTAAAGCTTTTGTTATTTCAAGTTTATATCTGCTTCCTTTGTTATCGTTGTCATTGACATATGATCCCCTGTAATTTATAAATATTTAACAATTTCTCTAGAATTCTACATCTATAAACTGTTAGAAGTACGTGCATTAACCTAATTGTGTGGTAAATTTAAGAAGATACAAAGCAGTTGGGACAAAATTATTGTAAGGAAATGTAAGACATACAGTGTGACCCATTTGTTTTAGACACATCTTGTAACCGGTTTTTTCAACTAGAATACCTTTTCTACAGAAAATTGCACAAAATTTGAAGCCTATTTTTCCAAGTAAATTTGTAAGAACTCGTATTAGCAACTTTTTTTTAGAAAAGGATCTATGCACATTAAATTTGCAAATTAAACCTGTTTTGTTACCTATTTTAAGTTTAAAGGTTTTTTATCTTGATTTAAATCGTAACATTTAATCCTCTAAAATTTGGACCCAAAGGTCCAATTTTTTTCTCCCAATGTTTTTAATTTAAACGCGATTTTTTTAATAACTTTCCAATTGTTTTCCAAATTTTGACTATTTTCAAATAACTATCAAGTTTTTGAAAGGTTGACCCTAAATTCTGGAAAATTCTATTGTTTTTTTAAACGACTTTTTAAAAATCCTACCTTATGTTGACTTTACTGTTGAAATCTGGACTTTACTGCTTCAATATTCGACTTAATGGATTTAGACCCTTTTCGATTTTTTTTCGAAAGTTCTAGTTTTTGTTTTCCAAATTTTAAGTTTTAATTGGAATTCGCCAAAAATTTAATTTTTGTCATAAGTTTTTTATTTAATCTCCAAAGTGTACATTTTTTACCCCAACATTTTGACATTATACATTCGAATTTTGTCCTTTTATCCTGTTATCAAAACATCCACTTTCATTTGAAATTTTCAATTTTGTTGTAAAACTTCGAGTTTTACTTTCTTCAGCTACGTTATTTAAGGCAATATCAATATTGACATTTTTTATTTTTCAAATTATTATACGAAGGTAAATCAAATATCAACCGGAATTTGTTTTTAAAAATTGAGTTAAAGTTATTAACTATTTTTCGCCATAATCTCTTGATTTTATAATGCATTTTTGCCAACAGATTGAGAGTTTTTTAATGCCATCATCATAAAAGAAGTGAGGCGTGATTCAGCCAATTGCGCACAAATGTCTCAACAGCAGCAGCATCATGGAATCGCTCCTCCTAGAGCTTTTTTTCAGTGGCTGAAACATATGATAATCGCATGGTGATAAGTCGGGACTATAAGGAGGATGTTTTAATGTTGCCCAATCCATTTCCCTTAATTTTTGATGTGTCAGATTGGCTGAGTGGGGGCGGGTATTGTTGTGAAGCAAAATCATATTTCTGACCGAAAATTCGCGCTTCTTCCGCCGATATGCACGTTTTGTTTTATCCAATAGCTGGCAGTAGTAAGCAACATTAACCGTACGACGCTCATGCAGAAAATCGACGTGCACGACAGCGTTAGTCTTATCCGCAGTCACAGTAGTCCAAGGACGACGGGCATGGGGTTCATTTTCAACTTGAGTTCGTCCTTCCAAAAATTTTTTGTGCCATTCATACACTCGAGTTTTCTTTAAACAAATATCCCCAAACTGTGCTTCTAGTCTGCAATGAATTTCGACGGGCTTTACACTTTCAACATCAAGAAATTTAATAATAATGCGCTGCGCGACTTGCGGATGAAACTTTTGCTTATTCATTGTATTTACAACTGACGAACGGCAAGAACTGAATTCGCTTGAGCGCAGGAAGTCACGTGATATTTCCACCAAACATCTCTAAGAGTATGCGGACACTCCCGATGCCCTCATGTCAATATGATAGAAATTTCGGTTCATATTTGATTTACCCTCGTGTTTTTTACTAATTCAGCTCTAAATTCAAAATTCTGTTTTTCTAAGTATTTTATAATTGGAATTATTGCTGAAAATTTTGATTTTCTTCTTAAAAATGTCGATTTTAATCTCAAGATTTTGACTTTAAGGTTTAAATTTAGGAAAAAAAAAATAAAAATTGGTACAAACATATTTAAATTTCATTAAAAAATTAGAAAAAACTGAAAATTTCTAAAAAAAGGAAAGAATTTTGTTAAAATTTCAAAATTTTTGTATGGAATGGACTGGTCCTTGGTTATTATCAAAAATTGATATGGAAACTAGGGGCATCCATTTTTAAAATTTTGAATCTTTTTAAAGATTTAAGTAAAGCTTAAATTCCCGTTTTTTTTTGTTTTTATAGTAGTTTGTCAAATTTTTTATTTTGGAGCTTTTAATTTTTTTTTACGATTTCAACTTAAAATCGAGCTTTGAGAAAAAAATCAAATTTTTTAAAATTTATTTTTTATAAATTCTCGGACTGTTCTCAAATTCTCGAATTTTTTTCAGAAATTTTAGCGTCACTAACTTATTACTATAAAAACTATTATATTTTGGGCAATTTTGTGTCAAATCAGCTGTAACATAGTTTTTTGGCTAAAACAGACCTTTTTCTAGACGATGATATTATTTGCTATTTTTTAGATTACTATTACTCCAAAATCGTCGAAAAACGAATATAAATCTATGTGAATGACTGTCATCACGTTACATTTTAGAATTCCAAATCGATTTTTACTATTCTTGTTTCTGTCGATTTGAAAGGGTCAAGCAGGATAAGTATGGCGAAGTGGCCCCCAAATATTTTAAGAAAATTATCACCTTGGCATAGGAACAAAATTTATGTATATTTTGGATCGATATTTCAACGTGACTACGAGATCTTAAAAATAAATTTGAATTTAAGAAGATTTTTTTAATTTTTTATATCTTTTGAACTATATAAGTTCAAAAAATGAAACCAACGGCATATTATAGCTGATATTTTAAAGTATATTATATATTTATTTATTATTTCCAGCCACGACAAAAATGAATAAAAAAAAATTATTTAATTATTTCTAATAGTTTTATCCGAGATACAATCACGAAATTATTATATGTTATAGTTTTTATCAAGGACTATAACATATAGAAAATTTTCTGGATAAAAATTCATACAACACACAAAATTAAGTTTAAGTATTCACCCTACAGAATATAATAAATTTTTGTTATTTTTTTTGTGCAATTCTTTTTTTAACATGGTGTGGTAAAGTTAAATGATGAATTCTGAATTTTATATAACTTTACTACACTTAAATACAAACTACACACAAAAAAACAACTTTACCTCAAAAATATTATTTTTTTTATATTCTGAAGGGTGAACATTTCAACTTATTTTTTTTAAGTGATTTCATCTCAAATAAAACTATTAACTATTTTTTAATTAAATTTTTGGGTAGCTATTATTTAACAAAAAATTTAAAAAAAATGCAGAATATACTTTAAAATATTAGTTATAATATCCTGTTGGTTTTATTTTTCTAACTTATTTAGTTCAAAATATATAAAAAATTTTAAAAATCTTCCATTTTTTTAAGAATCTGATGTATGTAAACTTAGTTCATATTTAAAAAATTCCACGTTTTTAAAAAATTGGCAATTGACAATTTTTTTAAATATCTCGTAGTCACCTTGAAATCTCGAGCCCAAATACACAAATTTTGTTCTCTTGCCAAGGTGATAACTTACCGAAAATCTTACTATAGGTTTTCATTTGGGAGCTACTTCGCTTTACTTATCGTACTAGACCCTTTCTTCGAATAGATCCTTATTGATTTTGGAAATGATCGGTTAAATAGTTTCAATGTTATTGAAAAAAAAACGTAGTTTATTAGCGAAATATCAAACTTAGGAATCTCAGGATACGATAAGTTTTATACATATTGTAGGCAAGCTCCTTTTTAACTACAGTGTAATATGGGTAGTAATTTATTTTTATTTTAGAAAAAAAAGTTAATTTATGAAAAGTTTTTTCCTTCATTTCATAGAAATTTTTTTGGGCTTTCTTCAAATAATAACGAACTTATTACGACAAGCCTGTCAAAGCTGACACGTCAAATTTATTTTTTTCAGAACTGTTATTGATCAAGACTAATAATCCTTGTGAGGTATGAGGTAGCTGAAAATTGGTTCAAAACTACACAACAACGAATATAAGATACCGAAATAAAATGTATTGCAGTATAATTTTCTTGAAAATATAAGCTGCACAAATTGCGTACTAACTTTTAGATGAAAATTTGCTATTTAAATCCCTACAGTAAGTTCACTAAACCTATTATTATTACCGAACAAATATTTTTATTTACAATCACTGTAATTGGTCATATGGAAACTGCAATGTAGTATAAAGTATGTTTTGTTAGAAATATTTTTGGGGACAAATTTAGATTTTATGTGTTTAATTTGACGAACTTTCTGCCTTTTTGCAAAAACTTAACTGCAGACTTAAAAACTAATTCCCGTGCTGTGCACTTCTGGTTTTACCAAGGATTTTTATGTTTTCTTTTTGGACCTAGTTTAATTCTTTAGTTTGAGCTAAATTTCATTATTGCCTTCTTAAGATTTCAACTCTAAAATTTCAATAAAAAAAGTTCATTCCTAGAGTTAAGTTGAAAGTTTGAGCAAAACCTTAGATTAAATAAATAGAAATATTTTTATGTACATCGAGTTTTGCTCCATAGTGCTTATTATTTCAAAAGAAATATGAAGGGGGAAAAGTCGCGACTTAAAAAGTTTAAGTTTTTTAAAAAAATTAAAAATTTGATATAAATAGCAGTACAGATTTTAAAATAAGTTAAAATAATAACAAAAAGTTAAAATTTAAAAAAATATGGCATCCTAAGATATTGAAAATGGCATAAAAACTCGAAATTTTCGAACAACTTAAAATTTTCAAAATATCGTATAATTCAGCATCTTATAATAGTCAATTTCTTTAAAAAAACGCAGAATAATTTTTAAATAAGAAAAATAAGGCAAAATTTTGCAAAATAAAAATTCAAAATAAGTTGAAATTTCAAAAAAATTCTAAATTTTCAAAAAAGTTTACATTTTGAGAAACATCGAAATTTTGAGGAAGTCAACATTTTTTAAAAAATCTTAGTTTATAAGATAGCAGCAATTTCAAAAACAGTCAAAACCTCGATAAAAGATCAAAATTTAAAAAAAAGCTTCGAAAATTAAAAAATGTAAATTTTGAAAAATAATCAAAATTCTGGTTTTTCAGGGTCCAAATTTTCAAACACTATCAAACTGGAAAAAACGAGATCTTCGATACAAGTCAAATGTTTCAATAAAATTAAATTTACAAAAAATTTGTAAGTTAACACTTCTAGAAAAAAAGTGCCAATTTTCAAAATGGTAAGAGCAGACAAAATTTTAAAAAAAGTTAATTTTTTTTAATATTCAGTTTACAAAATAGAAGTACTTTTAAAAATAGTCAAGGCCTTGATGAAAGGTCAATATTTGAAAAAAAAATACTTCGAAAATTGAGAAAAAAATGTAAATTTTGAAAAATAATCAAAATTCAGGTTTTCAGAGCCAAGATTTTCAAAAATTATCAAATAAAAAAACGAGATCCTCAAAATAAGTCAAATTTTTTAATAGAATCAAACTTACGAAAAAATTGTAAAAAAAAATTCGAAAAAAGTCAAAATCTCGATAAAAAAGTGGCAATTTCGAAAATGGTTGAAAATTTTAAAAGCAGTCGAAATTTTGAAAAAAGTCAAAATTTTTAAAAAAATTTAGCTTACAAAATAGTAGCAATTTTAAAAACAGTCAAAACCTCGATGAAAGCTCAAAATTTGGAACAAAAGATACTTCGAAATTTAAGAAAAATATAAATTTTGAAAAATAATCGAAATTTAGGTTTCCAGAGCCGAGATTTTTAAAAATTATTAAATTAAAAAAAGAGATCTTTAGGATAAGTCAAAATTTTCAATAAAATCAAATTTACAAAAAAATTGTAAAAAAAATTTCGAAAAAAGTCAAAATCTCGAGAAAAAGAAATGGCAATTTCGAAAATGGTTGAAAATTTTAAAAGCAGTCAAAATTTTGAAAAAAGTCAAAATTTTGTAAAAAATTTAGCTTACAAAATAGTAGCAATTTCAAAAACAGTCAAAACCTCGATGAAAGCTCAAAATTTGTACCAAAAGATACTTCGAAAATTAAGAAAAATATAAATTTTGAAAAATAATCAATATTTAGGTTTCCAGAGCCGAGATTTTCAAAAATTGTTAAATTAAAAAAAACGAGATCTTAAGGATAAGTCAAAATTTTCAATAAAATCAAATTTACAAAAAAATTGTAAAAACAAATTCGAAAAAAGTCAAAATCTCCAGGAAAAGAAATGGCAATTTCGAAAATGGTTGACAATTTTAAAAGCAGTCAAAATTTTGAAAAAGTCAAAATTTTTGAAATAGAAATTAAAAATAGAATAATATTTCTGAAGAAGACGAAATTTTCAAAACAAATCGAAATTCTTAAAAAAGATCAAATTTTCAAAGAGTAGTATCTTTGAAAAATGTCGAAAATTTTAACGACATTCAAAGTAAAGTATAGTATAATATGACGATATAATAAGTAAAAATTTGATACGAATTAAGAGAGAAGGAGAAAGAGTTGAACTGTCCTTTTGATGTTATTCCAATTCAGAACTTAACATTTTTGAACTTATTTTCAAATTCTCTTGCTAAACTGAAATATCTTTTATAAATTTCGAACTTTCATTCAACAACTGGACTTTATGTATAAACTCCAAGGTACGTTCAGATTTTAATTCTGTACATTTCTCTCTGACATAATTGTCAACTATCCTGGGACCAGGGCTTCGAACCGGAACTAAACCGAAAACCGGAAAACGAAAAAAACCGTTATTTTTGTCGGAACGAAAACCGGAACAGAACCGTAAAATAATAATGGTTTATTTCGGTTCCTTGGATTTGTATATACTTGAAATAATTTTTACTTTATCCTAAAGTTTGGATTTTTTAAAATAAATTTTGATTTTTTTTTAATTTTACAAATGTTCATCTCAAAATTACTACCTTCAGTCTTATTTTTTTCTGAAAGTTAGATTATAAATTCGTAATTACCTTATTTTCTAAGAAAATATTCACATTTTAAGTTTTATAATTTGAATACTACTATTTTTATCAATATTTCCAGTTCTTTTTGGTAATTTGGACTTTTTCTCGAAATTACTAGAAGTATTCTTTTCTTTTTCCAAAATTTCGAGTTTAAAATAAAAATTTGATCGATCTGGTGTAAATTTGGACTAGAGCAGTGGCATCTTTTTTCTAATGTAAACTTCCAATTTTTTATCGGTTTTGTTTACGTTAAATTTGACTTTTTTCCTAAAATTTGGATTTAAGTCTCGAAGTTACCATTTTTTCAGATTGTTTGGGGTTTAGAAGTCAAAATTAGGTGTTTTTTAAAATATTAATTGTTTTCAAAATACTTCTTGTTTAAACTAAAAAGTTCGTCCTGTTACTTCTTAAACTTTTGTGTCATAAATCGATTTTTATATGTTTATCTCAAAATTTTAAGTTTCTTCACAAACTTTTCCTAAAATTTCACCTTTAAGATTAAAATTTAGCGTTTTTTTTTAATGAATATTTGTCGCTGATTCTGAAATTCCAGTTTTTTCATAGAACATTTAAGTTTGAATTGAAGTCACATGTTTTTATAATTATTTTATTTTACCTTTACTATTAAAATTTATATTTATCTTAAAAATGTCGAATTTGTGCTAAAAATGTTAGCACAAATTATATTTCTATGGAAAGGCTCTTGTTTGAATTTGAACATTTATTTGCTTTTTTTATTTTCCAATTGTAATTCAAAATCTCGAAAATTTCAAGAAAAAAATTCAACATTTTTTAAAAAAGCTAAATTTTGGAGAAAAATAACTATTTTTTATAATTTCGACTTTAATCTTACAACTTTAAGTCCTAGAAATATTGATCTTTTGATCGAAAAGTCGAATACTCGAGTTTTTAACAAAATTCCAAGTTTAACCTCTTAATTTTCATTTTTTTTTACGTTCGAGTAAAATGCCTACATTTTAAAAATAAATTCAGCATGTTGGGAAAAAGCGTTAGGTAAAGTTATTATAATTATTTGCTAGAAAAAAGCTAAATTTTTTAATAAAAATTCAAAAAGAACAACCTTAAATTTGGAACTTCAAAAAAAAAAGAAATCCATTAGCAAAAACTGTTTAAAACATTTTAGTTTTTCTGAAAATGTTGAAGTTTTCAGTAACATTTTCAGAAAATTTTTGGGTTAAAGGTCAATATATTAAGGTAGAAAAAAGTTCTTTAGAAAATGACTATTTCCTCAAAATTTAAATTCAAAACTGAAAATTTTCATTTTTCAATTTGATTTTTTATTTACTCAGAAGTTTTAAAAAACAAAGTCAAAAAGGTAAAAAGTTAATTGTTTTAGAAAAAGCGAGTGAAATTCAAAATTTTAATAGAAATTCAAAATTATGAAAAAACGGCACTCAAACTTGAAATTTAATCGCAAATTTTGCATTTTATAGAAGTTTTCAACTGCTTGGGTAAATAATTCAAGATTTTTATAAAAATTTCGAGCTTAAATATAAAATTTTTAAGCCCGGAGATTCCGATATATAGTTTTTATAAAGTTCCGGTCCTTTCTTAAAATTTGAACTTAAAGTAATGATATGTTGTTATATTAAAGAAAAAAGACAATATTCCCTAGAATATGTTGGAAAATCAATTTTTCAGATGAAAACTTTTAAAAAAGTAAAAAATAATTCACCCGGAACTGAACCGAAAACCGGAAAAAACCCTTATTTTTGTCGGAACGAAAATCGGAGCGAAATCGATATAATTTTTTTCCCGGAACAAAAACCGAAAATCGGAACGAAAAAAATAGTGGTTCGAAGCCCTGCCTGAGACAAGCTATCCGAGACTTATCTACACAGCTGGGAGGAGATAGCTTTCTCTCAGGATACTTGACACTTATGTCAGAGAGAAAATATATTTTATGTCAAAGAGAAAATGTACGGAGTAAAGTGTCTAGTCTAAACGCACCGTAAGTTTGTTGAAATTTTGAGAATAAAATTTGCAGTTTTTTTTGTAGATTCGTTTCTTCTCGAACTTTTTCTTTGACATTTTTCATAATATTCGTAATTTAAAGTTTAAATCTTTACCAAAAACTGTCAAATTTCAAGCTTTCTTTGAAAATGAATATCCGTCCAAGTTTATTTCAAGATACGAAAGCTTCATCTTCCGTTAGCTCCAAAAATTTAGATTTTCTTACTTAACCCTTCTTGAATGTAAGTCCGCTTCAAGGGGCCCTTTTATCTAACGCCAGGTACGGTGGTTCATTTCTTCTAGCGGAGAGACGAGTTTTTAGTATCTGGCATACAAGCTTAAATTCTATTTGAAAATTAACGAGCTTTAACAGTTCTGATCAATCAACTACACTGATACTTTCTTAACTTGAGAGAAGAGGATTTAGAGCATTCAGATCAATTGAGGTCAGAAAAACAATATAATCTTTTAAATATAAACGTGTTTTAATAATTCCATCTTCTCTGTAGAGTAAATGTGCTTAAGAGTTCGTTTATCTGGAAGGAAAGTTAATGTTAATGACAAGGTGCGTTCCAAGGTGGTACAATCCCCAAACCAGTCAGAGTTTAATACGAAGTGCACGCATGCGTACGAATTCGTTCATGAATTAATCGGAAACTAATCAGAAATGTCCGGTTAGAACAAACCTAATAATGTTTATTTTGATCATTTATCACTTTGGAAACGGATGAGCTTCAAACCTTTGCAAAGTTCATATGAAAACTTGAAAGCTCCAACCTCCTGCTAGTTTCAAGAACACAAATTGCTTTTAAGGGAAGATACGTATTTAGTAATGTTTATTTTGATCACTTATCGTTTTGGAAACGGATGAGCTTTAAAGCTTTGCAAAGTGCATCTGAAAACATAGAAGCCTCAACTCCCTGCTGATTCAAGGACACAAATTGCTCTTAAGAGGAAACATACACATGTTAATGTTTATTTTGATCACTTATCGTTTTGGAAACGGATAGCTTTAAAGCTTTGCAAAGTGCATCTGAAAACATAGAAGCCTCAACTCCCTGCTGATTCAAGGACACAAATTGCTCTTAAGAGGAAACATACACATGTTAATGTTTATTTTGATCACTTATCGTTTTGGAAACGGATAGCTTTAAAGCTTTGCAAAGTGCATCTGAAAACATAGAAGCCTCAACTCCCTGCTGATTCAAGGACACAAATTGCTCTTAAGAGGAAACATACACATGTTAATGTTTATTTTGATCATTTATCACTTTGGAAACGGATGAGCTTCAAACCTTTGCAAAGTTCATATGAAAACTTGAAAGCTTCAACCTCCTGCTAGTTTCAAGAACACAAATTGCTTTTAAGAGAAGATACGTATTTAGTAATGTTTATTTTGATCACTTATCGTTTTGGAAACGGATAGCTTTAAAGCTTTGCAAAGTGCATCTGAAAACATAGAAGCCTCAACTCCCTGCTGATTCAAGGACACAAATTGCTCTTAAGAGGAGACATACACATGTTAATGTTTATTTTGATCACGCGTTTAGAAACGGATAAGTTTCAAAGTTTTGCAAAGTTCATGAAAACATGGAAACTTCAACTTCCTGCTAGTTTCAAGGATACATATTGAGAGAAGGCACACATTTAATAGGTTTATTCCAACCGAACATCAAACCAGTTTGCAACCGTCCGGCGCATGTGCATTCAAAATTTACCATTTCAACGAAGTGCAAACTCTAACCCAACTGGCAATCTGGTGTTCCACCACTGCTGTGACTACTCCGTGAATCGATTTGTGATCAATCAGAAGAGTTAGCAGCTGGGAGTTTGTACTGGCAGTTGAAAACATGCGCAATAATTAATCCATAAGCGGCATATAATTTCTTAGCTGTTATTTATCAATACGATTGCCAAATATTTTGATTTGGTCGAGGGCAAATGTGAATTGTGTTATTAAGTTCTGATTTTCATTTTTCATTCACTGCGTTTGCTGAAAAATAAAAAATAGATTTCGTGGAAGAATTTATATGTCCACCCCTGCAGAACTGGCATTTTCAAGCTTACTAATAATAAGTGATTAACAAAATAAGCATCGACACCATCTGCATTGATATTCAAATCGATCTCTCTATGTGATGAAGATTTATTTTCGTCCTCTTTCGAATGAGAGCTGATAGCGAAGACCAACTGGTTTTTCCGTGAAGTTCCAACGTGTGTTCCAACGTGGTACAATCCCAAACCAGTCAGAGTTTAATACGGAGTGCACGCATGTGTACGAAATTGTTCATGAATTAATCGGAAACTAATCAGAAATGTTCGGTTAGAACAAACCTTGTTTATTTTGATCATTTATCATTTTCGAAACGGATAAACTTCAAACAAGCTTTAGACAGAAGAGTACGGTAACTCAGTATGTCCACCATACCAGAGGCGAAACTCTTCTTTTCGTTTCGCCTCTGGTATGGTGAACATACTGAGTTACCGTGCTCTTCTGTCTGAACATTCTTATCCTTTGTACCAATTTTCAATTCAGAAGAGTTTCGCCTCTGGTATGGTGGACATACTGAGTTACCGTGCTCCAATGTGATCTGAAAACATAGAAGCCTCAACTCCCTGCTGATTCAAGGACACAAATTGCTCTTAAGAGGAAACATACACATGTTAATGTTTATTTTGATCATTTATCACTTTGGAAACGGATGAGCTTCAACCTTTGCAAAGTTCATATGAAAACTTGAAAGCTCCAACCTCCTGCTAGTTTCAAGAACACAAATTGCTTTTAAGAGAAGATACGTATTTAGTAATGTTTATTTTGATCACTTATCGTTTTGGAAACGGATAGCTTTAAAGCTTTGCAAAGTGCATCTGAAAACATAGAAGCCTCAACTCCCTGCTGATTCAAGGACACAAATTGCTCTTAAGAGGAAACATACACATGTTAATGTTTATTTTGATCACTTATCGTTTTGGAAACGGATAGCTTTAAAGCTTTGCAAAGTGCATCTGAAAACATAGAAGCCTCAACTCCCTGCTGATTCAAGGACACAAATTGCTCTTAAGAGGAAACATACACATGTTAATGTTTATTTTGATCACTTATCGTTTTGGAAACGGATAGCTTTAAAGCTTTGCAAAGTGCATCTGAAAACATAGAAGCCTCAACTCCCTGCTGGTTTCAAGGACACAAATTGCTCTTAAGAGGAAACATACACATGTTAATGTTTATTTTGATCACTTATCGTTTTGGAAACGGATGAGCTTCAACCTTTGCAAAGTTCATATGAAAACTTGAAAGCTCCAACCTCCTGCTAGTTTCAAGAACACAAATTGCTTTTAAGAGAAGATACGTATTTAGTAATGTTTATTTTGATCATTTATCACTTTGGAAACGGATGAGCTTCAACCTTTGCAAAGTTCATATGAAAACTTGAAAGCTCCAACCTCCTGCTAGTTTCAAGAACACAAATTGCTTTTAAGAGAAGATACGTATTTAGTAATGTTTATTTTGATCACTTATCGTTTTGGAAACGGATGAGCTTCAACCTTTGCAAAGTTCATATGAAAACTTGAAAGCTCCAACCTCCTGTACGATTGGCAACATCATTAAACACACTACGCCACCTTTGGGATTACCAGCTCCCACGTCACGCTCTATATACACCCAACCGCACTGATTTCCTTCAAGGATATGTCCGGAAGAGATTTCGCGCAATTAGGGGCGAAAATCTATTTATTCGCAAGAAGCTTAGTTCCGGACTTTAACTAGCTCAATGATTTCCATGGTCACCGCTTCCATAACTATTGCTTAGATTGCTGAAGTTCAAAATATAATGATGCAACTAGAGCAATAACTGAAAGTTACAAAAAATCAACTTATACTAGATACAGAAGCGATAATCAATGAAAGCCTTTAAAAACAAGCTTCTTTTTAGAGTTTCGTCGTCATTGTTTATTGAAGGTTGCCAACAATCTCAGCGAACCTCTGAGGATCTTGGGCAGTTCGAAAGAGTGAGTAGGCATCCATAATTGTCCAATCTCTGATGTTATTTCAACCAGAAATGTTTCTTTCTACCTATACCACTCTTGCCCTCAATTTTCCCTTCAGTTATTAGTTTTCAAGAGCTCATGTTATTTTCACGCATTATATGACCTAGGTAGGCTGTCTTTCGTTTTTTGACTATACACACTAACTCTGTTTCGCACTGGGCTTGCCCCAACACCACCTCGTTTGTGACATGTGCCGTCCAAGGTATTTTGAGAAGTCTACGAAGTATTTACATTCCAAGGGCTTCTATTCTGTTAATGGTGTTAACCTTTAGAGCCTCGCAGACATACAACAAAACCGAATGTACGTAACACCTCACAAATCGATATCTAAGTCTCAGACTTAGGGTGGAATTAGACAGGAACGACCGCATCAGATTGAAGGTGGATCTTGCCTGCTTGATTCTGTATCTAATTTCTACTTATAGATCTACGTTTTTACAAATCCAAGTTTCCAGATATTTGAATATTTCCACTACTTCTATTCTTTTTCCATATATACTAATACCTATGGGCGGCTCTGGTGTTTTTGATATTATAAGTATTTTCGTTTTAGTGGTGTTCGCTTTAAGGCCATAACAATCTCCGACTGGAGTGGGTTAATTTAGCAAGCGTTGCATGGCTTCTGGTCTATGCACTATTACCGCGGTGTTATCAGCATATCTGAGGTTGTTAAGTGTTTTACCGTTGATCTTAATCCCATCAATTGTGTCTCTTATTGTCCTCTTTAAAAATACGTTTGAAGTATAAATTAATTGCATTGGGAACAAAATAGAACCCTGTCGGGCACCTTTGTGTATGATTGCTGGTTCGGTTGTTATATTGTTATATTTCACTAAAGCTGTTTGATCCCAATACAAATTTTTTATGATTAAAATGTCGTTTCTGTCTGGACTCCTTGACTCCAATATTTTTTAAAAGTTCCGTATGATCTACTCGGTCGAACGCCTTCTCATAATCTATGAAGCATGCATATACTTTCGTTTGCTTGGTCTCTACACTCCTGAAACAAAACCTTCAAACCAAAACGATGCTTCTGAAGTTCCCATTGCCTCACGAAATCCAAACTGTGACTGGCTGATATCCTGCTCGCACTTTCTGAATATCCTTGAATGAATAAGTTTTAGAAACAGTTAGAGAAAATGACTTATTGAGTTTATGAGCCTATATTCATCACATCTTTTTGCGTTTGCTTCTTTCGGAATCAGAATAACCTTAGCCACTGCTGGGGAATCACACCGGTGGAACACATTTTGTTAAAGGCCGAAACAGTGTTCTTCTTCTGAAAGTTTTATTATTTCTTTATGAATTTGGTCTGGTCCAGGAGATTTTCCAGTTTTAATGTTCTTTATTGCTTTTAGAACTTCCTGTTTTAGTATTTTAGGAGAGCTTTCCAGTTCTCTGATTAATTCAAACCGGCGTAGTTCTATGCTTTTGAGCAACTGGTCTATGTAGGATTTCCAGTGTTTCTTAAGGTCCTTGATATCCATGATTACCCTGTTATGATCGTGAAGCAAGGCATGCGTGGCAGGTTTTTTGTTTTTCCATATCACTTCCTTTATTTTCTTATGTAGAGCGAAGTGATCGTTTTTTTCCAGAAGTTAGATTTCGTCACATTTTTTAGTTATCCATTGTTTTTTTTTGCCCTTCTTACTTTCCTCTGAATGTCCTTGTTGATATTTCGGTATTTATGTGAGTTTTTGTTTTTGTGTTTTCTTCTCTCTTCCAGCATTTGCAATATTTCATCTGTCATCCAAACCTTTCTCTTTCTTCTGTCTTTGGTTCCAATTTCTAATTCAATTTTTCAAACAAGCAAAAATGATTAATGATTACAGCAGATTTTAAGAAATGACGCTTTTTACCTTTTTTCATAAAATCTAAACAATTATTGTTTTCTCAGTGTTATTTTGATTGGCATAAAATTTCGCATTACTTTGCTTATTGAACCAATGTTTTATCCCACGTCCACTGGAACACACTGTATAAAGTAAAAGATTCAAATTTTTGCATTTACCTGTTACAATATATACAATATACCTTTTTTTTTTCAAAAAATTCTGTTTGATGTTGAAAATTTGACAAATTCTAAAAATATTGAAGTTTTATTAAAAGTTTTAGGCTGTCGCATTGTTATTTAGTGTCAAACTAACTAATATGTCACCCGATCCCATTCACTATTTTACTGCCACTAAATTTCTTTAAGTAAATCAATTTTTTAAGTATGGTTTTTGTGTAATTTCTGCCTTTTTGAATTTAGTCTTTTTCTAACAATACGAATTTTTCCAAAGTTTCGACTTTTAAAATTTCAATCCTTTACAAAGTTTCGACTTTTCCAAAGATCTAAAAACTTTTTAAATTTGTGCCTATTTTAAAAACTTAGACTTTACTGAAACTTTCGATCTTTTTTAAACTTATTTGATCTATCGAACAGTTCACCTTTTAAAAAATTGGACCTTTTAAACATTTCAACTATTTTCATTTAAAATTTCTAAAATTTCAACCTCTCTTGAAAAAATCAAAATGACAAATTTTGTTAATAAATTTTTCTATAACACGCATTTTATTTCCAAATTTTAAATTTTTTGTTAAAATTTCGACTTTTTCAAAACTTTCACTTTTACATTTTTTTTATACAATTTTCAATGGTCCAAAATTTCGACAATTTTTAAAACTTTCCTTTCTTCAAGATTTCGACTTTTTGAAATTTCAAATTTTCTGATGATTTTAATTTTTTTTAATCTATCTCTCTCAAAAATTCTAGATTTTTTAGAAAGCTTGACACCGAATTTTTTTTTAAATATCCAGTTTTTTAAATTTCTATTTTTTCAAGATTTCGATTTAATTTCAAAATTTAAACGTTTTTTTTAGGAAACTTCGACTTGACATCAAAATTTGCGTTTTTAAGGATTTTCAATTTTCAAAATTTGGACTTTTTTTAACTTTCTGTCTTTTAACAAAAATTGTTTCTTTTTTTAAATTTTTGCTTCTAAAAATGTAGATTTTATATTCTAAAATTTCGAGTTTTTTCCAAATTTAAACTTCGAAAATTCTTACTATTTTAAAATTTAATTTTATTTTAAATTTTGACTTTTCCAAAAATTTCTACCCTTTTTGAAAACACTGGATCTTTTTTAATTTTTTAAAAATTTTGACTCTACTCGAAAATTTCTAGCTGTTTAAATCTCGACATTTTCTTAAAATGTCGACTCTTTTTGACACTTTGAACTATTTCGCAAAATTTGGGATTTATTTGACATTTGCGCTGCTTTATCAAATTTTCGATTTTTTTTTAAATTCCGATCTTTTTAAAAATATTTAATCAAAAATTTTAACTTTTTAAAAAAATGACATTTATTTTCTTTTTAAATTTTAATTTACCAAAATTTTATGTTTTTCAATTTTTTTTTCTTTTTCACTTTTTAGAAAAGTTTAGAATTTTTTGAAAATTTTCAGTTTCCTTCAATATTTAGGCTCTTCGAAAATTTCGGCTTTTTTTGAAAATTTAACTAAAAATGCTTCATTTTTTTATATCTCCATATTTCTTTAAAATTTTGATTGTTTTTCAGATTCAAATTATTTTTCAAAATTTCAACTTTTTATCAAAATCCTTGAATTTTTTTTCATTTTATCAAAATCCTTGAATTTTTTTTCATTTTATCAAAATCCTTGAATTTTTTGAAAAGGTCGACTATTTACAGTATCTTTTCAAAATGCTGACATTGCTTTTTAAAAGCTTGATCTGCTTTGAATCCTAATTTTATGTCAAAATTTAGAAATGTTTCGAAATTTCGTCGTTTTTCAAAATTTTACCTTTAAAATTTTCATTTTTTTTTCTAAATTTTGCCTTTATCTAAAAATATCGATTTTTTTAATCGACTCTAGTTAGAATTTCGAATTATTTTGCAAGCACTTGTTGCATTTTAAAATTTTTGATTTATTTCGAAAATTTGAACTTTTTTTAAAATGACGATATTTTCAATATTTTGGCTTTTTTATGAAAATCCTAACGTTTATTTTTGAAAACTTCGACTTTTAATATTTGTTATTTTTAAATTTTTTTCAGTCTTAACTAACAAAAATTTCGAAATTTTTGGTAATGTGGAATTCATTCAAAATTTGGGCTTCTCGAAAATTTGGATTTTTAGGAGCTTTTGCTGAAAATTATTTTTAAATCTTGACATTTATTCATAATCTCGAATATTTTTTAAATTGCAGACTATTTTTTAAAATCTAAACCTTTTTTCGAAAATTTAGCAATTTTTTAAAATGTTGTTTTTTGGAAGTCTTAACTTTTTATGAAAGCTTTAAAGTTCTTAAAAATTTTGACTTTGTTTTTTATTTCGCCTCTTTTTGGATTTTTCTAAAAATTCAACATTTCAACTAATTCTTTTTTGAACATTTTGAATTTTTCTAAATGGATATTTACTCCTTTACTTTGTTTCAATAAAAGTCGAACATTCAATTCTAAACTGACAATCAAAAAAAGTCCAAATTCTAAAAAATAACGAAATTTGGCAAATAATCGAAACTTTTAGTTCGAAAATTTTAAAAATAATACGAGATGTTAAAAAAATTCCAAATTTTTAAAAGTCAAAATTTTAGAATCAAAATGTTTAAAAAATATTAAAATGTTCAATAAATCCGAAAATTTTGATAAATGGAGATTTTCATAAAAAGCAAACATTTTCAAGAATTGACAATTTTCAAAAATATTGAAGTTTTGCAAAACTTTCGCACAATTTTCAAAAATATTGAAATTTTGCAAAATTTTCGTATTTAATTGTAAAAAAAACTAAATACTGAGTCTTTAAAAAACTACACAATTTGAAAAATCTAAATTTTTGCAAATAAAAATGCAAAAAATGTTTAACAATTTGAAAAATACATGAATTTCTTTAAATGAAAAAGCCAAATTTTTCAAAAAAGTAGAAATTGTAAAGAAAATGTCGATTTTTTATAAAAAGTTGAAATAAAAAAAAATCAGTCGAAATTCTGAAAAAAATCGGATACATTTAAAAAATCAAAATATTGACATATGGTCAAAGAACTCAAAACAAGCGACTTTAGAAACAAATAAAAATTTTCAAAAAAAATTGAAATATTGAATAAATGGGGGAATTTTCAAAAACTTTTGAAATTAAAATAATGTATTGAAAAAAATTTGAAATTTTCGAAAAAGTCAAACTTGGAAAAATTTCGAAATTTCAATAAATACATTTACAATTTATAAAAAAAATTAAGGTTTTCAAAAAAAGTAGCAAGTTTTAAGAAAGTCGAAAGATAGTTTAAAAAATCGAAATTTTCCAGAAAAGTCGACATTTAAAGTTTAATAAAAAATGAAATTTGGAAAAAATTAGTATTTTTAAAGAAATTCGAAACGATCGAAAATTTAAAAAAAATGTTGAAATTAACAATAAAGTTGCGATTTAAAAAAAATCGATATATTCGAACAAAATTTAAATTATCGAAATTTTAAAATTTTTAAAAAAGGTCGAAATTTTCTAAAAGTTCAAAACTTTGAAAATTAAAAAATTGAAAATTTCGAAAAACATTGAAATTTAAGATTCAATTTTGAAATTAAATCGTGTTTTTAAATTGAATCCAAACAAAATTTCAAGTTTTCAAAGTACTTGGCATTTTCAAAAAATTGGAAGCTGAAAAACTAACATTTTTATAAAAAGTTGTAATTTTCGAAGTTTAATTAGAAAAAAAAACAGAACATTTAAAGAGAAGCAGAAGTTTTTTATGAAATATCGCAATTTTAAAGTCAAGATTTTAAAAAAGTCGAAATTATAAAATAAGTAAAAATTTGTTTTAAAACTTAGGAATTTTAAAAAAAGTGAAATTATAAGCGTCGCTGGTTGGGAGGACCTGCTGTATGAATTTGGATTTATACGATACATAGAATATCAAATAAATTTACCGATGTATCGAAACGTATCAATACATCTTTTTCAATTCAACATAGTATCGATGTTTTAAAAATTTTGTGCATCCCTATATCAATGTACTGTTAAAAATTTTGACTTGCTGTCTGTCCACTCGAATTTGGACACTGAAACTTGTCACATTGACAGACGTCCCCTTAGAGGTCGAATTTTAAAAAATCCCTTCTTAGTGTGCGCCTACATTACAAAAATAACCTCTCTGCAAAATTTCAAGTTCCTAGATTTAACGGTATAGGCTGTGCGTTGATATATATTTGAGTCAGCTTCCATTTTTATATATAAAGATTAAACAAATTTCGTGATTCGCGAAGTGTTCAACCATAGGAAAATGTTGATATATGAAAAAGTGTTTTTAGAAAGCATGAAATAACTAAATAATGAATCAGATTAAGCTAGCAGCTGCTCAGTTTACTTATACGTATTCATTACTAGTGCTTATCGTGATTCTTGTACAAGCCCCCATAAGAACATTAAAAATGTATACGTCAATCTATCTGGGTTCATATAAAAGATCATAAAAGATCAATTACTAAATTGAAAACTCAGCGTTTGGGGGCTCTGGGGAAACATCCGAAGTGCGGCCATTGAAAATAGCATTTGGTGAAGTTGGCTTTGAAGAATGCCTATTTCGTTTTTTCGACGTAATCTCCGAACGCCAGACATACCAAAACGATTGGACGACGCGGATGCGCCGATATCAGGGTCCGCTATGATCTAGTGATGGATCAACTTTCAATGAAGCTCTAAAGCGTCCCGGTCCCCTAAACTTCCTCGACTTGATGTTTTAATAATAATAAATACGACGGAGTCATCTTTCTTTGTCGCTCGTGCTCGAGCACGAAGCTAAATCGACTGTACTGCGAGCTGAATCGCGGCGGAGTTCAATTACTTTCGAATCAGATATGAAGTTGTTGGACGGACTCCCTCTGGTAACGGCGCCCCTACCGACCGCTTAGATTTATTATCGAGCTAAAAATGATACCCGGTCGGCGGAAATTCGACGTAATTTATTTCAGCGCACATAATCTGGAACCGGCGCATCCACCAAAAGGTGAAAAACATTTCAACTGGGAATTCGGCGGCGAAATGATGATTTATCACTTGATAATTTGATAGTTATAGAACCCCAGAATGTGCTTGTGTCAACAAACAATATAAAATAGAAAGCATTTACTAAATTAATTGATTAAGTCTCGTGTGTGCTGATTTTTTTTTTTTAGTTTCTGTTACTGGTCAATATTGCATGAACCAAGTGATGAATGTGTTGGTAAATTAATGGGTTTTTGATGACGCTTTTCTGAATTGAAGAATACATCGGACGAAATTGCGATTTGATGAATCAATGCGACCTCAAAGTGGAGAATTGTTTATGACGCCCGAACGTTGCAATGGACGTCGGCATCGATGGCCGTCCGATCCGGCTCTATGCACGGAGACAGATTTATGCGACATTACAGTTTGATTTATGAAAACGTCGCCAATATATGCCCCCGTTTTCGCTCATACTTCCCTAATTAACAGGGCCCTAATGCACAACCCATTCGTTAAGTCTATTCCACTTTTGCACGATTGCAATCTTTGCCCTGCAGCAAGCGACGTTCTAACGGCGTTTAATTATTCTCTTCTACCTTTATATATTATATTAATTCAAGTTGCAGCGGTGAGCAGTTTGCGAGTTTCCCTCCTTCCGACGAGCTTGCAGAATCGACTTTTCTGGCGATTTTCTCCTACGGAATACTCCTTGTAATTACGGCCGCTTCTTCGGAACGTTTTACCTTTAAATACGCTTTATGTCGCTTTGCTCTTAAGAAAACTACCGCTCCGTAATACCACCCCCACTCGTATTTAATGGTTGTGGCACTTGCTCTTTGGTCGACAGTCGAATGAATTTATCCTAGACATCATTTAGCCCAAAGCGTTTAAAAAATGCTTTTTTCTTTTAAAACAGAGTTGTTAATAAAGATTGAATGCAGTGTTAAAATAAAAAGATTTAAAAAAAGTATTGCTTGAACCTCGTAGAATTGCGAATTAAGGCTGCAGAAGTGGTGAATGTTGGCTGTTCGGCCTAAGACATTTCCTTCGGTTGAATAATTAATAATATACCCTTATTATGGTTACAAACAGAGTCGGCATCTACCGTATATTCCTGCATATTTCTGGTATCGTAAGTGTTGTTAGTGTTGGTACACCCAAGAATACTTATAAGGCTGAGAATTATTGCGAGCGGGGTTTCAGAATATTTATGGAGCCGCACACCTACAAAGGTAGGGGCACATATTTGTCTTGCATTCATCCAAGAGGTGTTTCCGTTAATTTAAGAATTTAAATATGCTAAAAAGTTTGCCCAGTAACGCTCTCGCATGTCGGACTTTCTTTGTTTCGTCTTTATATCGTTTATTTCTTCTGAAAAGTGGATTCCAATTTTAGGATCCAGATTTTTCAATCAAGTTTTTCGTAGTAATTTTTTTATTAAAAATCAATAATTAGGACTTATAGAGAATGCCTTGCAGTTTTCAAAACCTTACTTGCACTTTTTGTACGATTACTATTTGCTGAGTTATTGAGTACTAGAGGCCAGATTTTAGGTAAAATCCTATGATCATACCCTTTCACTTTTTTCGGCGTTTTTTATAAGTTATTGCCTAAATTTCCATGTTTCTTTTTTTTGCCTTTTTATACATAATTTGCATCTATTTTCAAAAAAATTCTCACCTATTTCTTCTTTTGTATGGGTTATCCAATTACATTTACAATACACTTCTGAAGAATTTAGGCAGAAATATGTACTTGAAGCAATAACAAAAATAAATTTGAAGCATGAATTTGCAAGAAATGTAATTTTATAACAATTATTCTTATGACCCATCCAGCCCCTTTAAAATTTGGCCTGCTCTTGTGGCCCAGGAGAATTGAACTACACCAACGTTTCCCAAACTGTGGGTCGGGCTCTTGCGAGCCACGAAAGTAAAGTGCCAGGACGCAGAATTTCTCGTCGTTAAATAAATGTCGATTTTTTATATAATTGAAATTTCAGCAAAAATTTCATTTTTCTTCTGTTTTTGAATATTCTGACTTTTTTTTTCAAATTTATGATAGATTGCAAATCTCAATCTTTTCCAAAATTGTATAACCTTTTTTGAAAATTCTGAGAACCTTAATCTTTTTAAAAATTTTGACTGCAAACATTTATTTAAAGAATTCCACTTTTTTGAAAATGTCGAATTTAAAATAAAACGACTTTTTGAAAAATGTGCAGGTGCTTGTAGTTTCTTTGTTGAAAAATCCGTACTTCTTTGCAACTTCGACATTTAAAAATATCCCTTTTTTTATTGATCTTTCTTTCCTTTCAAAATGTTGGCTTTTTTCTAAAACTTTGCTTTTTATGAGAGTTTCTATACTTCTTTCAAAATTTTCACCTTTTTGCAATTTTTTTAACTTATTTTGAACATTTGGACTTAAAACTTTGACTTTTTCTACAAGTTTTCACTTTATTTTTAAAAAATTATAGTTATTTTCCAAGTTTAATAATTTGTTTCGAAATTTCGACCCTTTTGCAATGTTTTTTTAACTTATTTTGAACATTTGTACTCAAAACTTTAACTTTTTCTAGAAGTTTTCACTTTATTTTTAAAAATTTAGAGTTATTTTCTAAATTTCATAATTTGTCACGAAATTTTGACTTTTTTGTAGCTTTGAAATCTTAGAATTTCATTTAAATGAAAATTTATACATTTTTGAAAAGGTTCACTTTTTTCAACATAATTCTCCTTTTTCTCGAAATGATGATTTGCTGACCTTATTTTTATTCTTTCCTGTAATAATTCGATTTTAATGACAATAATGTATTTTTTCTATAATTTCGGCATTTTAAAAATATTGATAGTTTTTGAAATTTCGACATTTTAGTAAAAAATTCATTTTTCTCCTGTTTTTGAATACTCTGAATTTTTTTTTAAATTTATGATCGATTGCAAATCTCAACCTGCTTGTAATTTCTTTGTTGAAAAATCCGACTTCTTTGCAACTTCGACATTTAAAAATATCCTCCTTTTTTATTTACTCTTTCTTTCTTCTTGAAATATTGGGAAAATTTCTATATTTCTTTCAAAATTTCACCTTTTTGCAATTTTATTACTTATTTTGAACATTTGGACACAAAACTTGATTTTTTTTTTTAAGTTTTCACTTTATTTTTAAAATTTATAGTTATTTTCTAAATTTCATAATTTGAAATTTTTTTGAATTTAATTTTAATATAAATTTCTACATTTTTGAAAAAGGTCACTTTTCAACATATTTCTTCTTTTTCTCGAAATGATAATTTTCTGACTTTATTTTTGTTCTTTTCTGAAGAATTCGATTTTTATGAAAATAATATTTATTTTTTAAATTTAGGCTTTTTAAAAATATTGATATTTTTGAAATTTTCACATTTTAGCAAGAATTTCATTTTTCTTCTGTTTTTGAATATTATGACTCTTTTTAAAATTTATGGTCGATTGCAATTCTCAACCGTTTCCAAAATCGTATAACTTTTTTTGAAAATTCGGACTACCTGAGAACTCCAATCTTTTTAACATTTTTGACTGCAAAATGTTTTGAAAATTTTTAATTTAAAATAAAACGACTTTTTGGAAATTTTTCAGGTGCTTGTACTTTCTTTGTTAAAAAATCCGACTTCATTGCAATTTCGACATTTAAAAATATCCTCTTTTTTTTTAATTACTCTTTCTTTATGTTCAAAATGTTGGCTTTTTCTTAAAATTTTGCTCATTATGGAAATTTCTATACTTTCATAATTTTTACCTTTTTCTAGAAGTTTTCACTTTATTTTTAAAAATTTATAGTTATTTTCTAAATTTCATAATTTGTCTCGAAATTTTGACGATTTTGTATCTTTTGAAACCTTTTTAAATTCCATCTTAATGAAAATTTCTACATTTTTGAAAAGTTGCACTTTTTCGACATAATTCTTTTTTTTCTCGAAATGTTGATTTTTCTAAAGAATTCAATTTTTGTGAAAATAATGATTTTTTTTGAAAATTTCGACTTTTTAAAAATATTGATATTTTTTAAATTTCGACATTTGAAAATCTCTATTATTTCTGTTATTTGAAAAATTTTTATTTCAAATTTTTAGCTTTTTGTTGAAATATTAACATTTTTTATAAATATCGATTTATTAAAAAACCCACTTTTCGAAATTTCCACTTTGCTCAAGTTCCCATCAACATTTTTTATCAACATTCCAACTTTTTCTTAAAATTTTGATTTTAAATTTCCAACGGTTTCTTGACATTTTGACTTTTTTGTGAATTTTAAAAAATTGACAGTTCTATCTTCATATTTTAATTTTTATCAAAATTTTGAGTTTTTGGAAACCTTAGATAGCAGATTTTAACTTTTTTTGTATATTTTGGCTTTCTCGAAATTTACTTTTTACAGTTATAGACTAAAAAAAATTTCAATTTTTGCCCCATTTCGACTTTTTTGTACATTATTAACGTTTATTTTTTTTGGAAATTTTGGTTTTTTTTTGAAAGGTTCGACTCTTTCAGAATTTCAACCTTTCCCAAATTTAAACCTTTAAAAATTTTGACTCTTTGAAATTTCGGCACTTCAAAATGCCTACTTCAAAATTTTCACCATTTTCGAAATTTCTACTCTTTCCCAAAGCTTTAACTAATTTTAAAAACATCGATTTTTTTAATCAAAGTTCGGACTTTTTTAAAAGTATGATTTATATTGAGCACTTTTACTTTTTTACAAAATTTGACTTCCCTTAAAAAGTACCAATGTTTGAAAATTTCAAATTTTGATATTTTTCTCAAAATTGCCGGCTTTAAGTCAGAGAAATTAAAAATTAGTTATTTAAATTTAGAGTTTTGATATTAATTAAAATATTAAACTCAAAATAATTTTTTTTAACTTTAATCCACTCGCAAAGGGTAGCCCCATTATGCCTTTCAAGGCACTGCGTTAAAATTCCCTCCTTTTTGAGCTCCTGTTTTAAAATGATGAAAAGGTTTTAGAAATAAAAAACCCCAATTATAACTTCTAATTTCTGAATTTTAATAATAAATATCCCAATTTCTTTTTTAAGTGGATATTTTAGGTTTAAACATATTTTCAATGTTTACTAAAAGTTTGTAGAAAATAAATAGTCAATCAATTTTGATATTAAGAAATATTCTAGCCAAAATTCATCTAAGGAAAAAGACAAGTTTAAGTTTAGAGCAGAAGTTCAAAAAAAATTAAATGATTGTGTTAATAGAAACATAAAAAAAAATTATATCTTAACTTTAATTACCAAAAAATAAGAAAATCTTACAGTTTCCAAAGTCCAAATTTTTAGAAAAAAAAATCGAACTAAGAAAAATCTCAATTTTAGGTTACGCATCAAAAATTGGAAAATTAAATTGGCAAATTTTTCAAAAGCTTTATTATTTCATTTTTCTAAGCTATAAATATTGAAACATTTTACATTCTTTACTGAAATTTTGACCTCAAAATCTAAAATAGCAAAAGTTTAAACAAAATTTTAAAAAAATCTCTATTGTAACATCGACTTTTTACAAAAATATAAAGAATTAAATTAAAAGTTTCAGAAAGTACCTACATTTTTAAGAGAAACTCAGCCGGGAGAAAAAATCCAGTTTTAAGATTGATCAAACTCGGAATTTTAAGGCAAAATTCTGGGATTAAAGTCCAAATTTTGAGAAAAGAAAATATAAAATCTTAGAGAGAAAAGACGAAATTTTGACTTGTAACCTCAAAAGGTGGACGAAATTTTCAAAAATAAAACGGAGTTTTAAGAGAGTTAAAAATTCTTTTAGTGGGTCACGAAGAAGAAGCATAAAAATAATCAGGCCATGACAAAAACAGTTTGAGAAACGGATTTCTTGTTTATTTGTCTTAATTTTTAAGTAAAAGCAGATGTTCGGGTAGAATCATAAAATTATCCCAAGGATATTCCTTTTCAAATTGATCTTTGAACTGTTTTGTGTAAGTGCACTTGGGTATAAAAAGTGCCTTAAAAAGACTCTAAATAAACACATAGTTTAGAATTATAGATGTTAAAAAAAATTTTGTATTACGTAATACACATTTCACATTCGTCTTTAATTTAAAAGAAAAAAATAAAAACAAATCTATCAGTCAACCTTTTTTAAAAATGTTATAATAAAATCTAGTGTAAATATTTTCATTAGAACTCTAGATAAATTAAGTAGTCCCAGTTTTCGCAATTATTTTCCTGCAAAAATATACAAAAGAGAAAGCTTTCCATGAAGGAGAAAATACTGTTTAAAAATTTGCTTTTAAAAAGTACGTTGTTTATACTTTTTATCATAAAAATAATATGCTGCATTATTGTTCATTCCTAAAAATAGGTAATATAAAAAAAAGACGTATCTTGTTTTCAAATATCCGTGTTTAATAAATTAAAGACTGACTAGATTCACGGTAATGCTGGAAGCAATAGCTCTTTATCTAATGATGTAATTTGACATTGTCTGTCTATATAGAGAAAAACTTTTTAAATTTCGAGTATCCGTGAAGAAGCATTTTTACAACAACTAATGTGAGATAGTTAATTTGTAATTCGAAAAAAAGTAAAGTTCAAAATTGTCAGTAAATATTTTTCCTGTTAATTGTGGTTTTGGCCTTTTTAATGCCTTTTTTTAGAGTATTTTGCTTTTTTGATGCCTTTTTAACTGTTCGTTTTTGCCTAATTTAATTATTTACGCTATTTAATAGTGCGTAAAATCTGGTCTCTATTGATTACCAATATCAAAAATGACTTTCCTTTGAAACTCAGATAAAAAATATCGTACAGAGGTCATTGAAAACTAGTCTTATTAAGAAAGATTATATTATAAAGAAGAGCTTCGTGATGGAATTATACTGGAAAAAAATATTGAAGTTCGCAGATCTTTTGAAAAGTCATCAAAAATTTGAAAAACAATCTGGTCGTTAGTTTTTTTTGGATTTGCTCTAAACAAAACGGCTTACGTTAAAAAATCTTTAAACTGAAGATCTAAAAACTAGAAACTTGAAGCTTTAATGTGCATTTTTTATTTTTTTGTCTGATAATTTTATTTTGAATTAAGGCCTTTTGAAAATCAGCTAAAAATTTGTTAAAAAAATTCCAAAGGTATCGAAATTTTAAGATTAAACTTGATTGTAAAATTATTTAAAAAAAACAATTATGTAAGGTATAAATTTAAAGAAATGAGCGCCTTCAATTAAAAAAAAAAACTTAAAAAAATAATACCAAATTTGAAAGAAAGAGATTTGAGCTTCCATTCGGGTATCGCGAAAGATGTTGAAATTTGGATATTTGGGTGGGGTTTCTAAGAAAGTCAGCATTTTTTTAAAGGGCCTGAAAATTTAAATATCTCTATTTTATAACCTTAAGTCTGAATTTCTAAAAAAGTCAACATTTAAGTTTTAAGTTGAAATTGTAGAAAGAAAAAAGCAGGAATTAAAGTCCGAATTTTAGGAAAAAAATTAATATTTACAAAAATAAAATTAATCAAGAATACAAAATTTAAAGCACTACAAGTTTAAAATAAATGTTGATACAAATAATTATAAAAAATCTGTTTATTAGAAGATACAACATATTACCGCTTCGATAAGTTTAAAGATTTATTAAACGCTCAGCTCAGCAGAATTTTTCATCCTAAGCCGACAATTCTTGAGCTTCTGGTGTCCTGAGGGCATTGTCACTATAACAAATGCTGACAGAAGTATTTTGCTCTCTTAATTTATTTTTAATGTCAGTAAACATAACTGAACTATTTTACATATTTACACTTAATTATTTAATCTCTTAATTACGAACCCAATTTCAAATCAACTAAGTAACCTTTCCAGTTATACCTTTAAATCATTTTAGTCAAGAGTCATTCAGTCACTTGTAACTTTTTTGCCTTGTGTTTTGTCAATGTTGTTGCTTTTTGTTCCTTGTGACCTTTAAATTAGATCTCTTTACGACCACCCCTCCTGATCTCTTTAGAGTGAGAATTCTAACCAACTTTTCTTTTTCTTTATGCGCCTCTGTTCTTCTTTTTGAAGACTTATGTGGCAGTTATCTATGTATTTCTGCTCTTCCTTCTTTCAGGTCGCATTTTTTGATAAACTACTGCTTCTCTCACATTTTGGGAACCATCGCAGAATGCAGGAACCTCTCCTCTCTTCACCGTTTGGATAGCTGTCTACTGACATGTTAGTCCTCCTGAAATTAAAGTTGTACTTTTCCTTGATTCTTCACTCCTTTGCATTTCAGGAATGTGCTTTTTAATTTTATATTTAATCCATTCCGTTTCTTTCAACTAATAATGGTCTATCTGTGATTTAGCTTCCAGTTCATTTTCTTCACTTTGGCCTCCACTTATTTCCTTCACAATTTTCTTTGTGCCATTTGTTAAGGTATGTACTAAATTTTAGATCTCTTTGTACCTGGGCCTTCCATCATACAAGAGTTGAGGGCCTATCCGAGTTATTATCGTTGCTCTTTCTGTGTTTCTAGCTGATTCGTCTTCTACTTTCTCGTTTAATTTGAACAAGATGTCTCTTACTTGCAGTACTATATTTTTGTGCCACTGCTCCTTAAAATATTTAATTTTTTCGTTTGGCTCGGGCTGCACCCTTAATTGTAAGTGTCTTTTTTTACTACTGCTCATAGTTCTTTTATATTTTCTTGCACATACTTCCATCCACGGGTCACATTTTTGGCAAAGTCCATTTCTTCTCGCAGCGCTTCAATGTTTACTGCTTGTTCGAATATTTTTCCTGACATTTTCCCACTGACGACTGCCATAGTGGAATGTCTTTTATTTCTCCTTTTTTGTTTTTTTTTTGTGTTTTTGTTAAAGAGTTTTTCTCCGAGTTGTGCTTTTATGTCTTTATGAGAGTTTGTAATTCTCATTTTGAGACAAATGAGCGGCTGCACTTCACTTTTCCTGGTCACTTATTCCCAACTTTTCTTTTAAATTGTTAAGTATTTTGTCCACGGTTTAAGGTTTTGAGTAATTGATACCACGATTAGGTCAATACTAAATTTTGGTGGCACGCACTTGCCCTTGGTTATCTTCAAAAATTAAAAAACAAATCTTATCCCCTGAAACCAAGAAAGATTAAAAAACACAACAAAGGTTGCTCTAACGCGTTTCGAGTATCTCGTTAAAGATGATAGCTTAGATATCGAAACGCGTTAGAGCAACTTTTGTTGTGTTTTTTAATCTTTCTTGGTTTCAGTAGACAAGATTTGTTTTTCAATTTTTAAACACTAAATTTATTAAAAGTAAAATCTAAAAACTCTGACAAATTAAAAACCTGATGTTAGACAAGTTTGGAGTAAATAATGTCATAATTCTACTACATGCATATGTGAACGAAATGCACCGGTTGGCGGTCGCTGGCTTAACCGTTCATCGTTAATTCTGTTGAGCCTTGCAATAATTTTTATAAAACTGATTAATGAGAATTTGTTATATTTTAGACAATTATATGAAGAAATCAGAACAATTATGGAATTTAAAAAACAATTAATTGTGTCAGGTTGAATGACACCTTACAAATAAAGATATAAATAATTACAAAAAATGTGTTTAATAGAAGATATAACAGTATAAGGTTGAATTTTGTTAAATTTACTGAAAATTTTGACAGTAAGTATAATGGAAATTTTGAAAACAAATTAAAAATTTTGAATTAAAAGTTCAAATATTAGAAAAAAATGATTTCAAGTTTAAATTATTCATTTGCAGGAATGTATTTAAATTTTGTGAAAAAAGAATTTTCAGCGATATTTTTCTATATTAATCTACTTAATAAAACTCTACTCTAAGCGATAGACAACTAAGGGCTTAAGCCGACGGATTTAAAAGCATCAAATTTCTTTATATATCGTAGGGAAGCATTAAGAAGGGATTTTTGAAAATGGTTGCGAGAAGGCAAATAAAACACTGTTATTGTATGAAAACTTGTTAAGATAAGCACAGATGCCAGAACATAATTTAATAATTTTAAACGTCTCATCAACGCCCAAACCATCGCTAAATAATGAGATAACTGCGGCATAATATGTATGTGTATTAATCCCATATCTTCATTGCGTTGGAAGAAAAAAAATTATATGTAGGTATAAAATTTTGATATGCAAGATGAAAACAAGCAAATAATGATTAAGTGATAATAACTTGCTCTCAAGAGCACCGAAGAGATCTCCATTTTTCATTTTTTTCTCATGAAAATTGACCAATAGCGAATTACAGAAGAAAGTTAATTTTAATTTGGGAAGAGTGCGCAATATTTTGAAAAGAAATGTGTGCAAGTGTTACAATAATGTAAATAGCTTTCCCAGGATGATTAATCATTAAATACAAATGTCTGAGTTATATAGATGTATGATGGAAAGAGATAAATTCCATCGAGAATTTTTAACCACAACACATAAAGAAACGACTGCATGAGTATAGCTGCATCTAGACGTATATAGTTGCTCAAGTCTAAACGTTTACTGAACCTAAATAAACTGATATTTCTGAGGCTCAATGCGGTTTAGCTGACAAAAATAATCAATTTTTTGCGCTTCCTGTTTCTGGTTCAGTTCAGATTAAAAACCTGGTAGTAAGTGAGGTCTAAAAATAATAATAACGTGATATTGTATAGGTAAATACTCGCGTGGTAAAAGTTTAATCAAATAATGAATAATCGTTTGCAATTTGAATAAAGCAACTACAAAAGAAATGTTCAAGCGTGCCACTAATTCTACAGTAAAGTTATTAGAGCTACATGCAATTACCTAACAATTGCACTTTCTATTAATAATTTACACTTCGGTTTTCGTGATGAGGAACTGTTAACCACCATTGCTACTTGTTAGTATGCTAGAATTACGTCCGTTTGGCTTGTTTGATTTTTAGTTCGTGCTCCAATGGACTTCAACATTTTTGTTACCGCTGCTCTTGATGAGATATAACGAGAACTTTTAAAGTGTCTTTAAAGTCTTTGGAACATATTAACTGCTTTCGACTTGATTCTATGGGTTATGTTTTCTCCCAAAACTAAAAATTATTTATTTCGGCGATGAATTATTGGAGATTGTTTGGATATTTTACTCGTTAGTTTAGATTAGATTATATATGGTTCGTTTCGTGTTTCTTTTCGTCCACCCCGCACCTCGACCTAAGGAGATCTTTTGTGCATACCTTGATATATGTAGTTCCCAGCCTTCTTCACTAAAAGGTGGAGAGGAGTTAGACCTAGCATTACCTCCATTGCTGCTGTTGGGAAGACATGCGCCTGTTATGCCCAGACATGCGTATTTTACTTGTTAGAAATTATTTTAAACAAATCAAAAATATGTTATAATACTTATTAACAATTACCTCAAATCTTCACAACGTCTCAAATATATTTAATAGTAAACTATTATTTGAAAACGTTTATTCTTGAAACAGCTCTGGTACTAATTGGTTTGTTCAAAGCAACATTATCCTGAAACATTTCCCAAAGTGAATTGAAAATAGAAAACAATGTTTCAGTGACAAACAAATTAAACTCTTCTTCAAAAGAATTGAGCCAAATGTTTTTACTTTACTTTGATTACAACAGGACATCATAATTCTTCATGTTCCGCTATTCTAATGAGCAAATTGTCGAATACGATCTATTTACCGGTTACGCTTTCGTCTTTTGTTGTGGACGCCAGTGCAAGTCAGATTTTCAGGAGGTATTCGCGCCGTTTCAGCTGTAAAGTGAATTCGCCTCCTATCTCTAGGATAAGAAGAATGGAGCGTGATCCAAAATAAATGAACTGGACAATAGCGGCCTTTTTACAGTTCATTTGACATAGTTAACTGAAATACATTTGATAAATTTAGGCGAAACGATTTTCGTCGTTCTCCAGATGTTTCTTTGGGATTTCAGAGGGCGAAATTCACTTGATCTTGACTGCATTATGCCTGAAACTATAAAAATGTCTTTCCTGCAAACTACTACTAAATCTAGTTACATTATTAGTTACTTTCAAAATTTTATATTTTAAATACCAAAAAAAACAATAAAAAATACTTCGTCAACGACGAATACAAAATTGTATTCTTGTAATATAAAGAAAAATGGCAATAGAGAAAAGAAATGAAAACAACATAAAACTTTAAGTCTCTAGTTTTTAGAGCTTATTTACTTCATTCTTAACTTCAGCAGATTTTGTATATTATGAGTAAACCATAGGGTAAAAAAGTTTCCAAATTTTTGCTTACATTTAAAAAGACCCACGAATATCAATACTTTTTCCAGGGAACCCATTATAAAGCACTTTTAAATAATCTAATCCCCTTTTACTTTCTAAGCTGTAACCCTCATAAAAAAAATTTTTGCTCAGCTATCGTCGTTCAATACAAAAAGGTCATTTTCGAATTTTGGTAATCACTGATTGAGGGAATAGTAATTCTACAGAGAATGTGAGTATGGTTTAGGGAACTACAATGTATTTTCTAACAAGTTCCAGTTAAAAAAAGAGAAATGCTACAATTCTTAGTTTAATTTTCAAATTTGGAGACAAATGTTATTAATGTCAAAATTTTAAAAACAATTTTATTAAAAAAAATCCTGAGTTTGAGTTGTATTTTGGTAAATTTTTGTACTTTACTAAGACACATTAAAACTCAAAGTTTGATTTTTAACTTAAAATTCTGAGAAAAGTAAAATTTTCAGAAAAACTGCAGATTTGTAAAAAAATTAAAATTAAACGCAAAAAAAGTTTAATAAGGAAGATTATTGCCAAAAAAACATTTCAAAACTAAAAAAATATATAATAAAAATTGAAATGTTTGCTGTTAAATTGATTTTTAGCAAAAAGTAAGTTTATTTGTCTATGTTTATTAATTTTATTTAACATTTCTTTAGCCCAGTTTCAAAATATTAAAATTTTTATTGTTTGTTGACAATATTCTAAAACAGTATTTGAAATATGAGTAGGTGGTATTTAAATTTATTTAAAACGTCACCTCATGACAATTGACAAAATAAGAGGTTTTTTCATATCTAATTGTGGTCTTCTATTTTTTATTTTTTCTATTCTATGTAAAATAAACTAACTTCCAACCAAACTGAGCTGAAGAAATGTTAAATAAAATTAATAAACATAATATTTCCGGTCAATAAGAGTTCACCATGAAGAATAAATTTATTTGTCTATGCCTATTCATTATTTGCAAAATCAAGCCAGGTTAAGCAAAAATCCCAATCAATACATTCTTTACCTCTTTTTTAATTAACTTTCCTGTACTATAGTTTTTTTTATACAAAACTAGTAGCTACACTTAACCAAAAGTGAGCATAAATACAATGAAAAAGTTCGTAGCGCAGATGAAATGTTTCGTTAAATTGGTCCTACGTAAAGGTCCATTGGGCTAACGAAACTTAGTTCGTCACTTAATGTAATGAAATCTCAACGAATTCCGTTCATGTTTTAATGTCACATATTTGTTGATTCAATGGTCATTGGTTATTAATTTTATGAATGCAATTCGTAATCTTTATGAATTGTAATAATTGGTTAAATCAACAGGAGCATTGATACAATGAATCTTATTCGTTGGTACAACGATTATTAGATATTTCTATTTCCATAATGTTCATTGTTTTTATGAATTTTGATAATTGCTGGAATGAATAAGGTTGTCATTGTAACGAATTTTATTGAAAAATAATAGTATAGAAAATGTTATTAATATAATAATGTTAAATCATCAATTTGTCCTCCTGTGCAACATGTAAAGAGTTGAATCTGGAGATTTTTCTATTTTAGATTGTGGTTCCTCGATGTATGTAGATGTTTCACAAGAAGTAAACAATAATTCCCCCTAATCTTTGATGCTTCTTTCATTATTTGCTTCCTTTTTCATTATCAGATTCGTTTTTATGGAGTATCGATGCATTGTCCACGTCCATCTGTTCGTATGTGTACCTACCAAACATAATTCATTAATATTGATTGCAGAATTACCTTAAAATATTAAAAGCAAATAGGTAACTAATACTTACTTTTAGAAATATTTTCCTTGGTTTTGACCTACTCCAATGAAACCTTGATATTTTTTTCACCTGATGAAGTTATCCAGAAAAATAAGTATGTCGTTTATCATCTTGTTCCAAGTATTTATCCATTTGTGTGATCGAGAACAACGTTATTCAATCTGTAAGGAAGAGAAAATAAAGAAAGTGCTAGATTTATTTAAACCATACGTACCATCATGTCGGGATTTACTTAAAGCGCCATTTTTCCGCTGGTGTTTTGCTTCTAAATGATTTTGAATATGGTTAAGTGAAGTTGCACCTTATAATAACTGTAGCGGAAATAATTGAACTAGGCAAAACTTTATATTTAATAATAATAGTTACCTTTTCCTTTCTAAGCATTTAGTAAATATTTCACATAAAGCCCTCACTGTTTACCTGCAAACGACTGAACCAAACTGAGTTCTTATTTTGCAGGTAGTGGACGAAATGGTAATGGCAGGATGGCAAGCACATGTACTTTCTCATTATAAGTTAACAAATCCTGGGTTCAATTGTTCCTTTCGTTATTGCAACGTATGATTTTCAATAATTTATGTTTTTTGTTCGTTACGACAATGAATCATAAAACATTAAACTAGAAACAGATTATTATATAATACTTTACTACGTTATTACAATGAACAAATTTTATAAAACTGTTCGTTAGCTGGTAATGAACGTAATTCTTTTATCCAATAAAATAGTTCATTCATAAAATCTTGTCAAAAACCACTTGTTATTGATATTATAAACAGTATTTTTTTCAGTGTAGGACTTGGAGTGAATGCTTTAAAGTTTTTAAAACCATATTCGCATTTTTATACGATCATAATTTTCCGAGTTATTGATTGCCAAAATAAAAATGATTTTTTGTTTTGGAGGACGATACTTCAGCGAAATTCAGAGGTCAGTCAAATTATCCAGAAAAACCTTATAAAGGAATTACTAGAAACAACTAAATATTGAAGTCAGTGAATCTCTTCAAAGATGAATAAAACATTCAAAAACTTTCCACCCACGATTTTCTTATGATAAGTTAAAAACTAAGTTAGGAAGCTAAGAAAATTTGAATTCAAAATTTTGAAACTGAAAACCTAGTGCTTTAATTTGTTTCTTTTTATTTTTTCATGTATTTATTTTTCTTGGAGCTAAATCCTTTTGAAAATCGGCCAAAAATTTGGGATTGTTTTAAGTATATGCTTTGTCGATTATACTCAAACATCTTTTTTAACTTTATTACTCCTGAATATTGTTTGTATTTATTATCTTGTTATATATTTCCATAGATTCAGGCTCGTTCCAGGATCAATTGTTAAGGTGCGTCAGAGTTTTCAATTAATAAGTTATGGTATTACCGGTCGATGAAATTTCTCAACATCTCCCCACTTCCCATTGTAACATTTGTCCTGCAGGGATGTCCTTAGATATGAATTTTCCAACATGCGTATAGACATATTTATAAACAGAAACAGCAGTCTAATTTTTACTTCAAAAATGAGGAAATTTCATCTCCCATTTAACCTATTTAAAGAACGAATTTTGAAAAATCCTCTTTTATTACTCACCTAGGTTCTATAAGAAACTTTTGTGTAAAATTTCCTACTTACTTATTAGGCCCCTTTTTCTAAAACTTGACAAGAATTACCTACAAAATAATTTAGTTTCTTAAGTAAGCAACTTTGTATAAAGTTAAATTGACTTAAATTACCTTATTTTCACTCGAGAAATTTGTTCCTAAAATATGGCTTATTACCTATTATAAGATGAACATAGTGGATAAATAGTTCTTTTTTTAGAAAAAAAATTAGCAGCGGAAATAAATTTTATTTAACATGTCACGACCCAGTTTGGAAAATGTTTAAATAATTTTAGTAAATGAAAATTGTTTTTTCTACAAAATTGTTTTCGTTTTTCCACATTCAAAAGATGTTTCAGAAAATTTTGAATCATTTTCATTTAATACAAAAATCAAATATTTTCCAAACTAGGTCGTAAAAATTTTAATTAAATGAACCTATTTCTACGACGTTTTTGGTCAAGAAAAATAAGAATCTGAAAAGAAGAATAAATGTTATTCTTTTTAAAGTCTAGTTTGAGTCCTTATCATAGAGGGATACATAAATTGTATCCTTTTGGATAAAAGGTAGGATTCCAGCTATTTATGAAGGCAAAAAACTATAGATTTTCTTGTAAAGGTACCAAGTTTATCGAATCATCCTAATCCCTACGAAATCCATATCGGCGTCGGCTCTTACAATTTCCACCCGCAAATTTACGCTTAATATTCAGCAATTCATCGCACCGTTTCTTACTTCGTTTAATAAAACCGAGAATATTCATTCCCGCTTTGTTAAAATGCGAAGACGTCCGGCCTGGAGGCTGTTTCGAATTATGGGATTGTGTGTCGTCGATTGAAAGCGATAATGCTCACCTTTCGAATTCCTGGCCTGAACCTGACGGCTCAATATGCTTCAACTCATATTACGCCAGTCAGCTATCGCATTTTCGCCACCCCCGTGCGCCCCTAGCGTCGTTCCAATTTCATATTTTCAGCCATCGAACTCTCCCGTATTTTAACGTAATAGAAGCTACGACGTTTAATATTCCGTTTGTCGGCGAATTCGCAAAGGATCTATAAAAAAACGTTTGCCCTAAAAATAATAGATTATCTAAATAGTGTGAAATACGACACTTTGAGTTATGTTCTTGAACTCTCATGCCATTGATAATTTTGTCTGACCTACGTATATTAAATTTTGTAGTAATTGCAGCAGTTGCAAACTAGTGATGCTTGACACGTCAATCGACATCCCTAAGGGTGTATATTCGTTCTTTTAGACTGTATAAAAAGTTTTTATTAATCAAGTTCGCTTCGCACGGAAACGAGGCGTAAATTGTTAATGCCGATAATTAGATTGAGTCAAGGGCAATAGACGGTTGTGTCGCTTGGTGACGGCATCCAGGGTGACCAGTCACGTGACTTGTAATCAGAGAATAGCCACTAATTAGAGAAGGCCTGCCGTCACTCTGTGAGCCGTCCATCGGGATTAGAATCGGAAGCCGGAGGCAGCGGGCCCGGGGCCTTGCGGTTACACCGTATCCCGCCGTCCTCGTCGGGGTGTTTCCTTTTTAAACTTCATTACGGTTGCATTAGCACAGGCGACAGACTGCTCGCGTTTCGCTAAAACCGCCTTGGATAAAGTTTTTCCACGGAATTATCTATACAAGAATTATGGGCTGACATAAATTAGGGGCTTGCACCAGTAAATAGGGAACCATGAAAATACAAATTCTCATTTGCCAAGTGACATATTTAAAGGGGGTATTTTAGAAAAAATTACAAACTGCTAAACCAGAAATTTTGAGAAAAAAGTCAAAATTTTGGAAGCTAAAAATTTATACAAAAAATTCCATGTAACTCAACTATTTGATTACAGTAAAAATTTCTACGTTACTCAAACGTTTGATTTTTTTAAATTATACACCACGACTGTCAGACAGCAAGTAACTACGTAGACGATACAGTGTCAACGGCCGATTTTTTACGGCTTTTCGGTCGTTTTTCCTGTTTGCCTGCACCATCGCCATAATCAGTTATTTTGTTTTTTCTCATTTATTGAGGGACCCAACAATTGAAGATATAAAGACACGAGAGCGCTCTTCGAACAAGTTATTCAGTCCTCAAGCTAAGTGTCCATTCAACTGATAAAAATTTGCAAATATTAAAATCTTTATTGTTTCATTTAAAATCAATTCTGTTGAGTCCATTATTTTAATTCAAAGTCTTAAGACGACTAACAGAACTTTGGAATACCTTTCTCTAAGCAACCATTGGCCATACTTTTTAAATTGCTATTGTTACGTGTTATCGGTTCGAAAATTAAAACTTCGGGAATTGTAAACATTTTATTTCAAACTTATTTCGGAACACTACAATTACAATTCACTTAACTATAAGACTATCTAACTATCCAACTATCTAATTAACTATCTTACCACCTGATTAACTGACCCCTTGGGGGAAAGACGATCGCGTATTTATACCCTTCTAGTTTTCTAGAACGGAATCCGTACAGATAAGATTATCGCTTGCGAAAACGTCTGTAGCGTTTATCTGCTATATGATTCATTCTCGCGGCCGCTTCCCATTAAAATATGTTTTTAAGGAGTTGCTTACCCTACACAATCACTAATACAAATTTTACAACTAGAGTTTGTTACACTATTATCTTTTAAATTCGCCGCTGAAAAACCGACACGTATCTCCGTCTATTGGTCTGTGAGTATGTACTTCATCATTAGAATAAATAAAATGTGAATTTATGGAAAAAAAACATAAGACAAATGCTGGACACATGCAAAAAACTACACGTTAAAAGAGTACACTCTATCAACATAAAATAAAGACATACTGGGTGATGATTAAGTTTGGAACTCTATTTAACACTTTGGACAAATTTAGTTGCACAAGTTAATATTCACTTTGAAAATGCCATCTTCCAAAATAAAAAATTGATGATGACTTAATTGAAATTCAGAAAATAACTTTAAAACAATTACTTCATTTTTTTCGTTTGTCTTTGATAACTCCTTCTATTGGCCAAATCTTAAATGGTGGTATGCTACCTTAGGTACCAATTTTATTCAGAAAATGACACATTTATTTTAAAACATTTATAAAGAAAGATACGTCATTATCCGTTTTTAAAATGGCACCCAATCACCTCCACAATTGTTGCCGAGATCACTGAATTTTGGACAACAGCGTCATCATCATTTATTTTTTTTAATAGCAACCTAAACTTATTTTCTTATACCTTTTTGTATTGCTGAGATGGGAAATGATGATATAAAAAAGTTTGTACCTTAGATTAACAATTTTATTTTTTCTAATAGATTTTTCATCCTAATGTCCAGATTTCATTTTTTTTAATTTTGACTATAAAGCCAAAATTTTTGAGACCTATTTCAACAAATATATCGAAATGTTTAATCAAAATTCTTAGCAAGTTTAAAATCAAAACTTGAGGAAAAGAATGTGAAAATTGTGCAAAAAAAGTCTAAATTTTAAATCAACAGTCGATTTAAAAATAATATAAACTTTGAGTTAAACATTTCAACCTATTTCTATATACAATTCAACTTAAAGATAACGTTCTAAGACCAAACTGAAAACTTTGATATTTTCAGTTTAACTCTAAATTTTGAAATATAAATGAAAGTTTATCTTAAAATCTGTACTTTTTTATTGACTTTAAGACCGAAAATTACAGAAAAACATGTAAAATGGTTGATTCGGAATGATAAATAAATACGAATTACGAAAAAAAAAAATAATAAAAAATGTTTACTTTTCGAATTGCAGACTTTCAAAATTGTTATAAAAAATAATTTAATTAATAATTTCATAACCTCTTTACCGATCGTGTTGAAGTATGAAACCTTTATTTATTTTGATTATTAAGGCTAGAATCTTAGTGACGTCGACGCTTGTGTTATCCGACACCTTTTGAAATTCGCCACGATAATTATCTATGTATCTTCGAAGTAGTAAATAATAATTATTACCTAAAATATGTATTGATTTACAGCAATACGTATTACGTTTGGGTTTTATTTTTTTATAACTGATTAAAATGTCGTTAAGGCTGTTGAAAGTGTTTGCAGATGTGTCTTACCACATGAATTTTATGGCCCTTCACAGTTTGTTTGAACCCCCTGGTTGGATAAGTAGTACATTTCAGAAATTTGTCATTCCGACAAGTGGTTCTTAGATATTCTGTCATCCCTATTTTTTCCAAGTTTAAGAATCATTTTATTGACACAAAATGTGCCTTTTTTCCTTTTTGAAAGGCAACGTTACAATGAATAGACCACAGGGTGCTTGTAAGTAGTAATTGTCTTAAAAGTGTTATTCCTGGCCTTTTCTTCTTGGGATAAAAGTATTTTGTTTTTAGCTTTCTCTTGATCCTAACATTTATTGCCCCGGTCATGTAATTGTTTTTCCTGACAAGAATTTATGGTCTTTGAATTGCATGTCATATTTTTGTTTCTTTGAATGGACTTCTAAATGACCAGCTGCATTCAACCCAATTTGGTTTCGTGAAAATGAAGTTAATTTTTTCTGATTTCAATGGAATTTCTAATTACTCCCAAAATAAACTTGTTTCAGTTAATAAATCTATTTAGAATATTTCGCATTGAAATTAGGATTATTGAAAAAAACATTAGAGGGCAGTTGAATGGCAAATTTATCAATCTTAAAAATTGAGGTTGGTTCTGTGATTTTGTTTATCATATTCCAGATCACACGTGAATTCGTTTAGATGTGATTTGATTCATATGTTACTTTACTTCAAACTCTTTTAAAGAAAATTACAATTTTTTAACTAATGCTGAAGTAATGATGTTCGCTTGACACCCTGGATTTAACAATGCTGGACTTTGTTTAAAGTTACTGCACCTATTTCTAATTAAAACTAGAGCTGTACTGGTTGTACTGATTGCCATTTTCGCTTTGCATGATCGTTTAATTTTTCGGCTATTATGGGAATAAATAAAATTAATTCCCTTTTTTTGCCGAAAGCTCTAAAACCTTTAATACAGTTAATTAGTTGTCTTAGACCGGGTTGTGTGGTTCTTGTGAATTAAAAAATGTTTAGGACATTAAAAACAAAAATGGGAAGCGATGAGGGCTTTAAATTAGCAACAGATATGGTATTTAATTATCTCGAACCGTTAAATAATGACAGAGTGAGTCCGATTGAATTAGTAAATTTCAATTTATGTCAGTTAAAATTTTATCAGATGTTCAAATAAAAAAGTCATCAAGTGTGCTCTAAGTTTCTTTGAAGAGAACGTAATGAACCCGGCATTCTATTCCTTATTGATTATTTGGGTTGATCCGTCAAGGGTCATTTTGACGTCTTATTTATCCAGAGAGGTTAAAATTTTCTAACCTAAAGAAAATCGTCTAGAAATCTATTTTACTCTTATTTTTACTCTTCTGTACAAAATTATGCGCTTATGCTTTCTAAATAATTATAAACACAAATTTTGGGCTTTTCCAAAATTTAATAATTTCTTCCACAATTTCCAATTTTTAAAATTTTTACATTAAACTTGCAATTCTTGTGTTTTTTCTTAAAACTTCGGATTTCAAACGGATTCAAAATTTGAACATCAGTCTTGCAAGTCTAACCCAAGATATTGCATTAAAAAAATAAATATAGAGTATTTTCTTGAAATTTTGACTTTTTCACAAAATTCCTCAACCTTTCAAAATGTCATTTATTTTTCTTAAACTGTCAATAAATATTTACGTTTTGTTTCAAATTTTCGTGTTAAATAATATATTCTAAATAGTTCTAAAGATTTTGATTTATTCTCGAAATTGTGACCTAAGCCTAAAAAATTCTTAAAATTAAACTCGAAAACTCAAGAATTTTTATCGGAATTTTGTAATTTCAACTTTTTTTCGAAATTTAAGATCCCCTTTTTGATTAAATCATGAGTGGTGGGTTCCTCAAATTTTAAAATCCCAAAATTCAAACTTTACTTTCTACTCTTATTTCCAACACCAATAAAGGTTTCAACCAGTGTTAAAGCTTTAATTTTTTATTTTGAAAGTTTTAAATTTAATCTAGACTTTTTTTTTAAGAACACAAGTCATTTATTTAAAATCTTGACTTTAAATGAAATATTTTAATTTTTTTCAAATGATTTTGATTTACTTGCAAAATTTTATCTTTAACCTCAAAATGTTGACATATGTTTTGAAATTTTAGAACATTATGAATTTTTTGAAATCCTGGAATATTTTCCTAAAATTGTCTATTTTTTTTCCTGTTTTTCTCGCAACTTTTCTAAATTCAAAATTTTGGCCTTATTTAGCTATTTTTTTTTTATTTTTGACGTTAATATCAAAGTATTCGACTTGAGATTTCGAGTGAAAACTTGAATATTCAAATATTTTTCTTTCGACTTTTTTTTATTTTTAAGGTTATTTCTGCAACATTTATCTTTTCTAAATTTACAATTTCCATTAGCCAAGCTTCTTCTAAAAGATTATTTTTTAAATTGAAATATACTCGTATAACCAAATAGACTACGAAATAATTTAAATTAAAATAATATTAAGACATCTCTGCTCATGGCCCTTGAAAGAAATATTTTAGTACAAAGCGAAAACAATAAAATATTAAAATATATTTAATCTACAAGCAAAAATTTGTCAACTTTATTGTAAAAGTAATTTACATTTATTTGAGCCCTAAGAATTATAAGTGCAGATATTTTACCACATTCGTTTACTGAGTACTTCAAGGTTTTCAAGTCAGTACGTGAATTGGATTTAGGGTAAGAGTTTACAGCATAATAATGGAATTATAACCCCTCAGTTAAGGGCCACTGACTTGGGTAGCTCGTGTAAACTTCAGAACCTTTAAGTTTGCGCATCCTTACATGCTCACGATACCGCCTATTGTGTTCAGTTTTTGTTAGCGGTGTTTTCGTACTTAACTCACTAGATTTTCTATTTTCAATCTCTCGTAAACGTTTTTTACGCTCTCGATATGTCTGACACTTTTCGCTATTTTTCATACTCTTAATATCCATAGTTGATAGCCTTATCCAATGAAACGTCACTGGATTAAACGAATATGGTGCACTGCGGTGAACTGTAAACTTAACATTCTCCCATAGTTTACACGCTGGCCTCTCGACGCCGAGAGCGCTCGACTGGCGAGTATGTCAGAGCGAGCGACACCGTGTTCTCTCAAGCTTGAACGAACCCCATATCTCAACATAAACATTTCCAATGTTAAAAGGTAAATTAAATTCTTTGCCCAAACATATATGTTTGAGTTTTTTCTCTGCATTTCTAATATACCCAAAATTTTAAACAAATCATCAAAAAGGTAAAATTTTAAAAAATGTTTAATTTGAAATTGGAGATTTATTTAAAAAAGTAAAAATTTGGAAGTTAAAAATCTGAAACTGAAAATTTCAAATTTAAAACCTCTTTTAAAAAACAATTCGAAACATTTAGAAATTTTTAGAAAAAAAATCTGTCCAATTTCAAATTCAAAATTTTGAAAAGTACGTTCAAAAATTGAGTTAATATTTAATATTTTGGGCAAAAAGTCAAAAGGCGAAATTTTAAGACTAAAATTGTGATTTAAATAATTTGAAGAGAAAAATTGACGATTTTGGAAAATTCCACCAAGCAAGGGTTAAAAATATCAATTACGTATTTTTGAAAATTTAAATTTTTTTTGGCTAATTAAATTTTTTCACAAATTTTCTAGTCTTCGACTCTTTGCAAAGCAGGATTCATTTTGAAATGTAACCTTTTTATAAAGTTGACACTTTAGCAATGTCGAAGAAAATATTTCTTGTCATACCATCTTTTTGTTCAATTTTTACAATTTTGTATGCCTAGACATTGACATTTTTCCGTGATTACTTGATGAGAACTCTATTAATGAGTTCCAAGTTAATGGGATGGTTTTTAGGCAAGTTAATTGCTTTTTTAATTTCTTGTTACATGGAACATTATTAACATTTTATGTTATCTATTGAGAGGTAGACGGACTCTTAAAAATTGTAAAGAAAATAATATCATACTATTTAAAAAACAAAACTGGTTGCCATAGTAGCAAAGTTGTTTATGGCAAGTATTAAAAAATAAGTTCAAAAACTTTTGCTAAGATATTTTTTTTCAATAAAGGTATTTTAAAAAATATAGGTAAGCATCTTTTCATACTTTTTACTCACCCTGTAAAAGGTAAATCAAAATTTTAAGTTTTCACTTTTGTCGGTAGTACTCATAACTGTCCAGTCAGGGCCGTGCCGTGCTAAGATGCAAAGAGGCAACTGCATCAGGCGGCACCTTAAAGAGGAGGCATAAGCAGGTAAATCAACATTTAATTTGAGCTATTCAATAATTAAAAATGTTTACACATCGCTTTTCCATATCGGTCTATGTAAAGGGTGGGCAAATGCGGCTCTGATCGTTGCACTTCGTTGAGTTGAGTGCTGCTTCGGTTGAAATTTTTATGCTATTTTATTAATTTAGAACTTTTTTTATAACTCCTGAAACTCATAAAAAAGAAAAAAAAAACTAAAAAAAAGTTTGATAGTTTTTTCATAAATGTCGAGTTTTTTCTCGAAATTTTCATTTTATTTTCTCAAAATTCTGCGTCAACATTTTAAAACTCTTTCGAGACTAACCTAGAAATTTAAAAAAAAGATCGAAATCTGAAAAATGTCTTTAAAATTGCTGAGATCAAAGATGGACAAAGTTAAAAAAAATATTAGAAATTTAGAGCAAAAGTCAAGATCCTGAAAATACAACATTCCTATAAAGTCGAAACTTTAAAAAACCATCGAAAATTTGAAAAATGGTTGGAATCTTTGATAAAAGTCAGAACTGTGAAAAAGAACAAAATATTCATAATCGACATTGCAAAAACTTACCGAGAAAATAATTTCACAATTTGTAGAGAAATATGACATACATTTTGAAAAAATCGAAATTTTCAGCAAACATTCTAAAAAATTAAATTTTAAATAATTCAAAATTTTAAAAATAAAAAAATTCTACAAAAAATAAATGTTTAGTAAGGTTAAAAGCTCTTAAAAAAGTAAAATTATTCAGTAATCAAAATCTTCAAGTAAAGCAATGAGAGAATAAATCAAATGTTTGAATATCGTTCGAAATTTCAAAATTACTGAAAAATTATTAAGAAAGATCGTGACATTTTTTAAAGTTGAGATTTTACGGTAAAATAAAAAATCCCAAGAGAGACGAAATTTCCTTAAAAAGTAAATTAGGTAAATAAATATTCTGAAATAAATTTCAAATATTCAAAAAACTGAAATTTCAACAAAGGTCAAAATTTAAAAATATTCGAACCTTATATTCGAACTTTAAAAAAAATTGAAATTAAACAAAAAATAAACATCTTTATTAAATTGTTTTAAAAAGAAGAATTTTTTGAAAACTCAAAATTTTGGAAAAAGTTTAAAGAGATCTTAAATAAAAGATTTAAAAAAAAACACAAAAAAAGAAGTAGAAATTTTTAATAAAATCGAAATTTCCAAAAGTAAAGTTTTTCAAAAATTAAAATTTTCGAAAGTTAAAATTTATGATCAAAATTTTTAAAATAATCAAAAATTTGAGAGAACGTCGTATTTATAAAAGCGAACTGAAACTAAAATTTTAAATTTTTAATAGAAGTGTCCACATTTTCAAAAAATCAAAATTTTCAAGTCTGTTCAAAAAAAATTGAATTTCAAAAACATCGAATCAAAAGTCGAAATATTTAAAAAGGCACAATTTTGAAATTTGAAATCTCGAAAAGAGTCGATATTTCGAAAAAATCGAAAAATTTTAAATAAATAGCAATATTAAAAAAAAGTAGACATTTTGAAAAAAATTGGATCATCAAAAAAATTAAAAAAATTAAAAAAGTCGAAATTTTCAGAAAAGTCAAACCTTTGAATGCAAGTCAATATTCTACAAAAGCGGGATTTTGCAAAAAAATTCTTTCAAATAAGGTGGAAATCGAAAAAAAAGATCGGAATTTTTTAAAAAGTGAATATTTTGAAAAATCGCAATTTTTAAAGGTCAAAATTTTGAAAAAAATAAAATGTTGAAAAAGGCAAAATTTTCAAAAAAAAGTCAAAACTTTTAAAAGGTCAAAAATTTGAGTCGATATTTTTAAAATACTGAGATTTTCAAAAAAGCAGAATTTTTTAAAGAAAGGCGAGTGGAAGCAACCAAAGATTCTGTTTTTTTTTTTAGACTGAAGTTTTAGAAAAGTCGCAAGTTCATAATTTTCAACAATAAAAATTTATAATATTTAAAAAAGTATAAATTTCGAGGAAAGGTCGAAATTCTGAAAAAAAATTCCGATTAAAAAAAATAGAAATTTTTAAACAGACTAAAATTGTCGACTACAAAATCATACATTTCAAAAAGAGTGGAATTTGATGATTTGAGAAAAGGAGCGGGATGTTTTGATTTTGATCGAATTTTAATGACAAGCGATGCTAATAATACATAAATAAAAAATCCCAACATTTCAGAAATGATTTCGAAATTAAAATACGAATAACAAAAGACTGTTTATAAAATTTCCGCAAAAAGTCTATATGTTGCTATTAAGACCAAAATTTTAGATAAACATGTAAAAACTGTGTTAACTTTCATTTCAAGGAAAAGTTTAAATTTTGATTAAAAAACTCCTTAATTTTTGAGAATGACAGAATTAAATTAAAAAGTATTTCATGATTTATTTTTGAAAAAATTTTACGCTTTCACTTTTTATTATTTCCGTAATTTTGGGAATAAAATTGTTTAAAACAAATCTAAATTTAAAAACTATTGTCGAATCTTCAAGAAAACGTCAAAATTTCAAATTCAAAGCCAAAATTTGAGCAAAAAAGTTAAAATTGAAATTACCCCAAAACGATTATATTTTCGACATATACTTCGATATTTTGGGTTTTACGATATTACAAAAATGAAGTATTTTAATCGAAATTTTGAAATAATTGCTACATATATGTTTACAGTTCTGCTTTAGGCTTACACTTAACTTTTCATTGATCATTCAACTCATAATCGAAGGTTGTTTTGTTTGTTTTAAATTAAAGAAAAAATATGGGGCGACATTTCGAAGAGTTGCATCATACTGAAAAAATTTACTGCACGGCCCTGTGTCCAGTTTTATTTATGGTATTACTAATTAAGTAATTATTTTCGTATTGTCTGCAATAATGTTCAAGAAAATTTTACAAACCACTAATCCCAAACAATATACTTTGACAAAGTATCAGAAAGAATTGAAAATATGATATCCTGTACCTTATAAACCAAGTAATCTTACACGAAAACAATATAAAATATTTAAGTAGACATATCTCAGATTTATTCGTTCCACTGAAAATACTCTTATGATTCCTATAGCACCAAGTGTACAAAATAATACTAAACCGGCGCATCCACCAACATTTCTTCAACTTTTTTATATAATTATTGTTTTGTTGATGTATTATTTTCAGTTTAAGAAGCATTAGATAAACAAAATATTGCATTACAATCTATCACTATACAAATTTAAATAGTCTGCAATTCGTTACCAACTTTTTTTTTCAATAATACTGTCAAAACTTCTTTCGTGATTAACTGGTCTCAAAATTCAACCAATGCAGAGGATGCTAAACATTTTTCTCTTCATTACTCAATCGAAGACAGAGTAAAAGTGATGGTAGAAACTTATTAAAAGGATTACTTTTTTTAAATCGTAAATTCTAAATGGTTTATTTGAAAGGCTAACCGATTAGTTTTAATCAGACTTATGCCCTCGCCAAAAGCAAAAGCCCGATGCAATATACGCTTGCACGGGATAAATGAACGAATAGGCAATAAATAATTAAAGGGAGAGTCAGTTTGGGCCCTGGATACCTGCCCCGGTGTCGTGGCTAACAAATGGGACAGCGCAAGCCGATTATAGAGGCCGACCGATAGATAAATGGTCGATAGCTCAGCCGGATCCGTTAAATTACATCGCGACCTGATGTTAAATTAAAAGAGAGTTAGTCTTCGGCACCGCGCGCGATTGCTTTTCTTATTACCTTTTTCTCTTCGACTTTGAGTTATTGTGCTGCGCCCTATCTTTCATTTTCTTCCGCCTTGACGTAATCGCTGTCGTTTAAAACGCGAATTGATTGAGGCACACACGTCAAATTAAATAACAGACGAAGTTTAACAGTTAGTCGACGGAAATGACTGCTTGTGCACGAATATCAACAAACTTGATAAAGCTTTAGAATAATTTGAAAAAGGTGGATTAAACTACTTACTAAAACAAAAATATGTGGTTACTTACTTTGCCTTCAGAAAAAAATTACTTTGTGTACCTAACATGTCCAAAATATTTAAATTTACTCCTTAAAAGTGTATATATAAAACTATGTAGGGTGGTTTCTCTGTCATTTATTTCATTAATTTGAACCAGATATCCGCAGGCATAAGATAATGAAAGCAAAAGTGTTACTCAACCTTTTAAAAGCAGAGTAAATCAACCCATAAATTTCCCTAACAGGGCGCCCCTGATTGACGACAGGCTCTCTTAATATACATAATTTTCAATTTCACAGGTTAACAAAATGTTTATCTTGTTACAACCACCAAGTGCTGCATATGGCGATCTTAAATGTCGCTAATGGACAATAAATTCTATTATTTCCCTTATCAATATTTGTATTTTAATGTACTTGAAATTAATATAAAAATAATTGCATCTATTTTAAATTTTGTTTCTTTAATTGACCAATAAAACAGAAATAACAAAACATAAGTAATGTAAGCAGTGTTCGGAGATAATTAACAACGAATGGATGCAGAATTAATGTTCAGTGTTTAAACAACCATTTACTTTAGTTACCCTCAATAAAATTTAACAAATTTAGTCTCTATAGAAAGAGTGTTATTTACTCTATCGAGGGCACTTTGATATGTTTTTATTTTAAATTTATTTTCGCTGCTGCAGCGCGTTATATAAAATGGTAACATATTTCGCCGTTTTTCTAAAAAAAACTTAAATAGAATGATATGTCAATTTCGATATCTTAAAATAGAAAAAAGAAAACCATAGATATCAGTGAAAACCCCAACACGATATCTTTTGTCTAACCGAAGATATTGGCAAATAAAATTTCAGTAACGTAAAGGCTAAATGACGTTGTTTACCAGTTAGAATACGAAATCAGAGGATGTTTAGAATTTGCCTTACATAATATAAGTAATAATATACTACATATAGGTAATTAACATACCTTCAATGATCTAATAGTAATAACAGTGAATTATGTAAAAAATTAACCGAAGAAACAAATTAATGTTTAAAAATGTGAGAAAAAAAGATCATACATTACATTAAAAATGTTAAATTAACATCGTCTATTGATTCGAGACCTAGATGTTCAAACTGTCCATCATTTTCATGCAGTGAATCCTCTGACGAATGAACAACACTGCAATTTCAACTTCTGCCATTGACCATTCTACCCTTCTAAATAGTGTTTCTTATTCTTTCGATCATGTCGTTTCTTTTGTAGGCTTGTTGGCAAAAACAAGGTTTTTTATTCGTCTGACAAATAAAATTCAAGGCAAGTCAGATCTGGGAACCTGGAAGGCCAAGAAAACTGACTTCCACTTCGTATCCACCTGTCACGTGTGCCTGGCTTTGAACGATGGTTCAGCATATCCCCAAGTCATTAGCTATTGTTCTAGTACTTAAATAAGGATTAAAGTCCACATGCTCTAAACCATTTATGATATTTTGCTCGATGCGACCTCAATTTACCTTCTAAACACAGGGACATGCACATTTCCTGTGGTGCGTATACAATGTATCAGTCGGAGAAAAACTCTTTCACTTTGATTACATTTTTCGGGATACTGCACGAGTAGATTTAGCAGCATCAGTTGCATTTTCATGCATTCGAAGTAAATGGTTAACATGTCAAATGCTCTTCATTTGTACAAATCTTTTTAATTTGATAAAGGAATATAAAAGCGGAAATACCAATTCAGTTAGAAGAGCAGGTAGTAAACACAATAGCAACCTTAAAGACTTGCATTTTTCTATTTCATTTTCGCAGTTAACTTTTGTCAAGGACCACTTTACCAATTTTGTAGGCAAACTATGTGATAATTCATAACTTAAAATTTGTTTGCCAATATCTTTGGTTAGACATATGATATCAAGTTGCAGTTTTCACTTCTATTTAGGGCCCTTAATTCACTATTTTAAAAAATTAAAATTTAAATATCATTCTATTTAATTTTTTTTTAGAAAAACAGCAAAGTTTGTTATCATTTTATATAACGCGCTATAGCAGCGACAATAATTTTAAAATAAAAGCATATGAAAGTGCCGCCGATAGACTAAATAACACTCTTTCTAAAGAGACTAAATTTGTTAAATTTCATTAGGACTAACTGAAAAAAATTTCGACGTCTCCCCACCACTTTATCTCTAGAGAGAGAACAAAAAGTGTTAAACAAAAACGTGTCAAAATTACTCTGAAATTACAACGCATATATTTTCAATATGCTTTAATTAAGCAAAATTTCGATAAAATCCTAGATTTTTTATCAGTCCTACGTATTACGTCACCTAGCGGTCATTTTAGAACTTCAAAAATATTTTTCAACCATTTTTCAGGGCTACTTTTCTTATTGAAATTTTTTTTCCATAGCTGTGAAGTAATTAGTTGCTGAAATTTAGTTGGCCACCCGGTACTTACAGGAATACTCAAGTGTATATTTTTTTTCTAACCTATGCAAGGCACGAAAATTAAGGGTTGTAAAAAATCCAAATTTTAAGACTGATTTTCAAAAGGTTGTAACTCAGAAACAAATGGCCGTAGAGTAAAATTAAAAAAATAAGTACAATTGAAGCTAAACATTTCTAATTTAGCAATAGCAGCTTTTGACTAAACATGGGAAAATAATTGGGCGAAAATCCTTTCAAATTTTTGGTTATCCTCAAAAAGGTGTACGTAGTTCAGTTTTTTTTTAGTTCCATTACAAGGTTCTTCTTAATAATTCAGTTTTTTAAATTTCAATATGAAACTAGTTTAAGCCAAAATAAGTTCATAAGACTTAAGTTGTCAGGTTCGGTGGTCAATTTTCGGTGGGAAATTTAAAAAGAAATGGGTTTTGCTACTGCAATTAACATAATTAAGGAGTCAAAGTTTTTGTTGCTTTTTTCCGAATTTTAACTTAAAACTCAAAATTTTTATTTTAATTTTTTTGAAACCTCCAATACAAACCCAAAAACTTGATAAGTAATTTTTAGTAAAAAATTCCATGTTTAAATTAAGCCCTTTAAAACATTTTAATGTCGACATTGTTTCTTAAATTTTGGCTTTGAATTAGAAATTTTGACTTTTCCTAAATATTGGGCAACATTTTTTAAATTTAGACACTTTTATTTTAGAAATTTTGATTTTATTTTTAAAAATTTAAGAATAATAAGAATTTAAAGCGTAAATTTTTTGATATTGTTGAAATTTTCATAAAAGAAATTCAAAATGTACAATAAAATCACGAAATTTTCTAACTTGATTTGGTTTGTCTTTGTCCAAATTGTGAGTTTAATCTTTTATTCCGAATTTCAAGTTGCTTTTGATATTTAGAATATCTTTTATATGAAGAGTAAAATAAAATAACTAAATTTTCAGAGTTGTACTTTTTGAAAGTTCTGAAGGCCGCACTGGACTAAAATTTGGACAGAATACTTGACATTTCAAGATCAGAGACAACTTCAAAAGAATTCGAAATAAATTCGATTTGGGTATAATTTGAATCTTAGCAAAAAAATTGAAAGAATAAACCTTAAAGTATGAATAAGATCTTAATTTCGGAAAACCTCCGAATTTATAAGTTTAATCTCAAAACTGAAACAAGAAGAAAGACAAAATTTCTAAATTTCGAAAATAATCTCCTCCAATTAATTGATTGTAATAATGATGTTTTTCGACGATAAATCAATATTGTTTTCGGTTTAATTCAAATTTTAGTTTTAGTAAAAATAGTTGTTTTCTTTTGTTTTTGATTCAGTTCTGGTCCTAGTTACTTGTATTTTGTTTAGTGAGGGATAAATATAAACAACTTTGTTTTTGCAGATATGAGAAATATTTTTTATTGAGAAAAATAGAACTTTGTCATTAGAAAACTTATCTAGGTCACTGTCTGTACGGTGGGTAAAATCATAAAAAAATTGCCCCACCTATGCAAAATCCTGCATCTGCGCATGTTGCATTGGCATGATGTGTCATATTGAGAGCCTAAACGAACCTATTTAAGTTCATCCTCTGTTGTTATTGTTGCAGATGGTCTAATATCGGAATGTTTTCGAGTATAGGGCGCCGTGGCTCACGGTTTTGGAATTTTTGTTTTAAATTGATATCGAAATTCAGTTTAGGTAAAAATAAAAATTAAGTGAGTAAGGTTTTTTGCCTTATTGGACAATTAGTAGACGAATTAGTGCCGAAGTTGTCTTTTAAGTGAGAAACACTGGGAGCAAGCTTTGGCTTACACTGAAACAACGATAGGGAGTTTCCATCACGTAGAGAATAAAACAGAGTTAGCATTCCAGTTTGCTAGGAGTTTAAGTACTCTAGGTTGGTCAGTTTAGATGCTAACAATAATGGCGGAGCGCAATGAAACGTGTAAGCTTCGACCCTAATAATGTGTGCTTTAAAAGGAAACGTTAAACACGTATACATAGGTTTTAACCAATGGCATTTACTTAATTACTTTTCGAAACCAATTATGGTGGATGCGCCGGAATAACTTGATCTTCGCAATTAAAGTGGACATTTGGAGATATGATTAAGGTCGATATATACAGGATGTCCGCAAATGTCACGGAGAACGCTTAATTGCACGGAGACAAATGTTTTAATAATAATAGTTCCGTAGTTATAGGCTTTCAAAGTAGTCAAGATATTATTTTTATTAATATTTCCATGGCGTCTTTACCGATCAAATGTGACACGTATTTAGACTATCACAGCCTATCATCTCCTAAAATATTAGTGAAGGTAATATAATGGGTGGTAGTTTTCTTCCACTACATCTTATTTTATCTATCAGAACTTTTACCATGGTCATATTTTTTAAACGGAAAGTGTCAGAAAAAAGGTGGCCTTATATAAAAAAACTCTGGAGTAAATCTGGACAGATAAGCTTTTTTAATAAAAATGACTATTTGCAGGTCTGTAACTCTCGATTTCGGCAGTGAGCGCAACGAAGTTATACGTTTGACTCAGCATTTAAATAATTTGAAAAATTTGAATTGAAAGCCGAAATTATTAATCTGGTTTTCATTTAAGTTCAAAGTTGCATTCTTAAAAAAAAATTAGGCAATCATAAGAGTCCCAATAGAAGTGAAAACTTAAAACTAAGAAGTAGCAGTGCCTATGGAGTGTAGTTTGAAAACACATTAGTCACAAGTCAAAAAGTTGGAAATATTTAAACTGATCTAATTTTTTATATCTGTGGTTTGGATACTTCTAGTCGTATGGAAACGAATCTAACATTTATTTTTTTTGTGAAACGGACTGGTCCTTGGTTATCTTTAAAAAATCATATACAAATCTTGAGAGATACTCAGAGTATCTCTCTGAAGATGATATCTTGGCTATCAAAACGTTGTTGTTCCGTTTTTTGAACATTTTTGGTTTCAGGAGACAAGACTTTTTTTAACATTTATTGATAATAAAATACACTTATAAACTTTTTATTTGTCGCATGTTGAGAAAATATATCTTGAAAAGGTCAATCGAAAGTTTGGTTTTTGGGCTCTACTGAGCAAGATAATAGAACTAAAAATGTATATCAAAAATGTCCGCGGTTTAAAAAATTCTCGAAATTTCAAGCTTAAACTATAAATTTCCAACTTTTTGAAGTGGTTTACAAAATTTCAAATTTCCAACATCTAACCTCGAAAAATCAATTTCGTCTCGAAATTTTGGCTTTTTTCTGGAAGTTACCATTTTATTTACGTGAAAAAGCTTTACACTTAAAAATGTGTAAGTAAAATCAAAAATTTTTATCATAAGCTTTCTGTTTTTCTTAAAACTTTGACTTGTTCTCAAAGTTTTGACTTAGGACCCGAGATATTAACTGTTCATCTTAAATTTTTAAAAAATCATTAAATTCGAATTCTTTTTCAAAATATAAATTTCTTTCTCCAACTTTTGAGTTATTCCAGGAAACTTTATCTTACAAAAAAAATGGTGCAAACTTGCCCTGCTTTCTGAAATTTTGGTTTATTTTGTTTTCTCAAATTTGAGAGTTGAAATCTTTATTTAGATTCTCTCAGGTTCTTTTTCAACAATTTGACTAAACCTTAAAGATATTTATAAAATAATTGACATTGTTAACTTTCACTATTTTAACAAGAGACAAGAGAAAATGATGGGACCAGCACATCGAAAAAATGAATGAAAATAAAATGGTCAAACAAGCGAAGATCACATCAGAAGACCAAGAGGTTTAAAGACCAGATCAGGTTGAGAAACCTACCACAGAGAATAAAAAAGAAGAAGAAGAAGACTTTTACTATGTGTAATTCTTCAATATTCATAACTAATAAACTCTATTAGCAATCAATACAACCAGAAATATTAAAAATTTCACCAGGTTAGATCATATCAAATATTTATAGAAATATCGTGAAATTTTTAATATTTCTTGTTGTATTTATAGTTAATAGAGTTTAATAGTTATGTTCATAAAATATCAAGTAATTATTTTAATTACTTTGCTCTAAAGGGTTTGACCTAATTTTCCTTTAAGATATTTATTTAATCTTGGACTATTTGATTTCTTAAAATATCGACATCGAAACTTCCAAATTTTTTCAAAATATCACCTTTTTTCTAAAAATTTTGACTTAATTTTTGAAATCCTTTTTATTTTTTCTAAAATTCGGACAATAATATAATGTCGAAAATTATTTATTCATTCATTTTTAGGTTTAGATACTCTGAATATCTCTCTGAAGATGATAGCTTGGCTATCAAAACGTTGTTGTTCCGTTTTTGAACATTTTTGGTTTCAGGAGACAAGACTTTTTTTAACATTTATTGATAATAAAATACACTTATAAACTTTTTATTTATCGCGTGTAATGCTCAACATCTTATTAGTAGACATCAAACCTCTCTATAGCGAATTCCAAGATTCTACAAGAAAATTCGCTATAGAAAGGTTTTCGTTATAGGGAGGTAGCATTAAAAATGCTCAAATCACATCTAAAATTTCATATTACACATTTATTTTAAAATATATAAATAAATATATGTAGATAAATTAAATTTAATTAAAAAAACTGTTATTTCTGTTAGAATAGAGAATTTAGAAAATGTTTGCTGTTCAAAAAATACTTCGCATTTACTTATCGCATTGAAAACAAGTTCAAGTGTGTTCTCAAACTGTAAACCTCCTTTATACTGACAAGTAAACAAAGTCATTGGCATGGGGTAAGCCAAAAATTGAGTATTTACTTATTTTGAACGTGCGGCAATTATAAACCTTGAAATGTCATTAGCATGAGGCAGTGGCGGCTAGTGCTAAGGTTTGCAGGTTTGTGCAACCTCCAAAAAAAATGTGCCGGGATAAAAAATAAAGTAATTGTTGTCTATTTTATTTATTAATATAACAGATTTATCGTTACCAAACATAACTATAACGGATTCCCCCGGTTCGTTAGAATTTGGCGAGGTTGTTGAGTCCATGGTTTGCAGAGTTTGCAGGCTAGACTGCAAACTTTTCTTTCCACATATGCACCTGCGCCTTAACTCATATTTTGTTCGTTTAAATAGTTGCCCATAAGCAAGCATTAGGTTGCACTTGTAGATGCAAACCAAATATCAACTCGCTATTTTAATTTGTTGTCCGCCAATGTTGTGAGCCGTGAAACACAAATGAAAATGAATTCAGTGCAAAGTTTAATTGCACAACCATTCTGTAACCGATCTGTGTTGGAAAAACTGGAAATTAAGCAACTTGGACGATCTATTTCAGACTTAAATATTCTGCAGACGATATTTAGTTAATTGCAGCAACCTTATTTTTTTCTGAAAAATTTAATCAGTATAGAACCACTTTTCCCTAAAAGTGTTTTAAAAAACCACTAAGATTTATCCATTTTTGGATTGAAATCGATTTCTGGTTTACTTGTACTCTATAAAATTATTTCAGAAAACAGTGAGCTTAGTAAATTTTTAGTGGAACTCTAAATGCTTTCAAAAATCTTTATAACTATCCCAATCTCCAATATCCAATCTCCTGAAGCAGAGGGTGCTTCTCCACCCTGAAAATAATTAAAAACTTTTAAGAAATACATTATGCCAGGAAAAATTATCCGCATTAACGATGCTTTCCAAAGAAAAGGACTTAATCCAAGGAATACCCGACCGCAATCAAAAATTATTAATAAATTTGCATCTGCCAAAGATCATCGTATGGACTTCCGCTTCCAATAAGTGAATGTCTGATTTTTGTGCATATTATAAAAGGGAAATTTTAATAATATACTATACATGTATAACATACATCATTTAAAATCCTAAATATCTCTTAATTCCAGATTAATTTAAAATTTCCAATTTCGGCACATTTTGGTAAGTGTCTCTTTGCAACCCCCAATTTTTTTTAGCACCAGCCGCCACTGACCATAAGGTATTAAGAACTTTCTCTAAACGGAAGGCCATTATTATAATTAATTAACTCTTCAAAAATATTGGTTTAAAAATTCGATGTAAGAAGGTTTCTTGTTCGTTCAGTGGAGGTAATATTACGTGTAAATTTACTTAAAATGCTACGTTCCCTGAAAAAAATTCTTCTATACATATAGAAGAATTCGATATATGGAGATTCGTTATAGGGAGGTTTGACTGTACTTACATTTAACACTTCAATTTGTAATACCAACATGAAGGATAAAAATATGAATTTTGTTACAATTAATTTGGGACGAGGTCATTGACCATGACACATTTCAACAAATTGTTTTGAAATGCTGTTTCTTATTATTTTATTTTTTTTAGCCTCTTTTTTGTTTTCAGCGAGTTACAGTCGTAAGAAAAATACACTGCACTAACTACAGCGGGTTGTTCATAGATCTGATAGGTCGCGGGTTCAAAACCCTGTTACCGATCAAATATTTTTAAAGTAAATAATTCTTTGGGAGGATTCTGCTTCGCGTCACCCTCACGCTAAATTGGGTTACCAACATACTCTAATATTAATAAATTACTGGTAACACTAAGCAAGTTGGTAATGCAAATTAGCATAATGGTCAGCTAAACCACAATATTAACCACTATCAAAAGTGGTTCAAGGCGCATAAAAAAATTTTCATTTCAAAAAACATAATTTGCAGCAGCAAAAAGTCATAATATTTAACAAAAGATGAAGTTTCGAAAAAAGATCAAAATTTTTATAAAAAAATAAGATTTAAACAAATATCGAAATTTCTAGAAAAACCAGAATTGTCGATAAGTCTTAAAGAGGCGAAGTTTGATACTCTCACTGCTTTTCTCAAATTGTCAAGCTAACAATTAAGAATTTGCATTCAAATATGTATTTGCTATTGATTGAATTTTCATATTTTAAACACAAGCGATACCAGGGGGTGTACCATAAGCTCTTCTGCTCTTCTGTTATTTATGGTTGTAATGAGGGGTCCGACTTACGAACACAATATTTTTTTCTCTTATCGATTAAAGCATTTCCTAAAGTTTTTTTCAGTAAAAAATGCTGCGTCATTAAATGTATTGCATAAACCTTCGTTTTCATAATCGTGGGAGTTATTTACGCGAAAGAGTAAGACAAAGCAAATTCTCACAAACGAAGTATTGAAGCATTAAGTTTCAGATGCGGTACATCATTAAAACTTTTACAATATAAATTGATCAAAAAATAATTGCCATTTTCAGCCGAGAATTCCATGTTTTTCATCTGGTATTAAAAGTGGAAAAGCCGGAAACAGAGTAATTGAAAGACGGCTTTTTGAACAGACGACAAATCTCTTTATGAGTGTGGCGGGAGCGACGGACGCACGCCTCCCTGTCAGAGCCGGATGAACAGATAATAATGCTGATACGCTCCATCTGGTGCCCCAATCAAGGAGGTTGTCGAATCTCTCGAATCCTTCCTCTGACGAGTTCTTCTTCGTCGTCGCGGCGCCACATATGTGAGATCTCATCCTATTTTCAGCGTCCTTTTGTTCCCGTGCAGGTTCATCAGTCGACAAGCGGTATTACTCCGAAATCAAACTAATCACCAACCTGACAACTGTCCCTGCCATGAACGTATTATATTTTCATCGCCCTCACTGCTACGCTTGGGAAATTGGGGAAAATGTATAGCACACATAGAAGCTTTGGACGTGCCAAGTATGCTTCCAAATTTTATCGAAAATTATTCACAGAAAAAAAATTGAAATAATTACACATCATGATTTATTTAATAAACTTATCTTAAGGTAAAATCCATTTGCACACAATACGTGCACAAAACAGAAAAAAAAACATTTTACACATTACACCGGCACAAACAGTCTGCTAAACTGTAACTTGAATTTTCTTGACATGGTTTTATTAGTTTTTCAATTATTTTAATTTTTAATCATTTTCTGCTGGTTTAGTTAGTAAATCTGGTTTAAAAGGCATAATTTTTTAAATTCCATTCCTAGTGTCATGACTCAGTGTATTTTTTTATCAGCTCGATTATGTTACTGATGTAGCAATGTTACTAAAAACACAGAAACTATATTCATAACTATTAAACTTTATTAACGATAAAAACGCAACAAAATTTAAAAATTCGTTAATAAAGTTTAATCGTTATAAATATTTCAGAATTCCACGAAGTATGGGTTGGAAATGTCAATTACAGAAAGTATAATAGTGTGTCGCTCACGCAAACGGTATTGTATATGCTTCATACTGTCGAGAATCGAGAAAAGTAAGGCAAAAGCAACCTGCAGAGTGTTGCGCTGACTTCCAATAGCCGCGTTCTAACAACAGCTGGGAACACTTCTCCAGGTCAGCCCTACGCTAAAGCGATTTGTGCGGTCGCCTTAGGCGCCAAAGGGCCCAAAATTGTCAATGTGCCTCAGCGACAGAAAAGTGCAAGTGTAAAGATGACGGGGTTAAAAATATTAATAGTGGAACATAAATATAAAATTGAGGACCTTTTTTAGTAGTTGACATTTTTCAAAACAAAATTTCTGGAAGAAAGGTTTTTTTGGCCATTAAAACATTTATTACAAGGAGGGCGCCAAATAACATCTTCCTCCACCAACTTATGTTTCATTTTAAATTTAATCCATTCCAAATAAATAGTTACAATTTTTCTAATTTCGGCTATAATGCATTCAAAATATACTATTTTTTTTTCTGTTACAAAAGAAATGTTGAAAAATTCTTGCTGTGATTAGTTTAAATTCCTGGAGAAGCCTAAATTTGGATTTTATTGTCAAAACATTTGAAAAAAATGTGAAATTTAAGTTTAAACTAAAAAGTGTGGGACAAAAGTCACAAAGACTTTAATTTTTCAAATTTAGACCCACAATTTTGAAAAAATAATGTTTTTGAGAAAAACAAAATCTAAAAAACGTTATCGAGATTTGACAAAAATTAAGATCATAAAAGATAAATTTTTAAAATTTCAAATTGAAGTTAAAATAAAAAAGCATTTGAGAAAAACTCGACATTTACCTACATCAAAAATATTTTTGAATTCTTAAGTTTAAATTCCTAGCTCTCAATTTTATCAAAACTGTCCAAATTTTGAATGCTGTAAAAATTGGATTTTAAAACGAAATTTCGGTCAAAAGGTCGAAATTTCAAATTTAAATTAGAAACTTCAAAAACAAAGTCAAAATCTCGGAATTCGGTTTAAATTTTGGGAAATCAACCCGAATTTTAAAAAAAATTGATTTTTTTGCGAATCAAAACAAATGAGACTCATTGGTTATTAATAAAACTTGTAATTTTAAGAAAAAGGTCAAAATTTTGAAAAAAAAAAGTTTTACATAGTTTATATCCAAGACTTATTCGGGAAAGAAAAGAAAAGATTTTTGGATCACAGATTTCTAATTTCAGTTATCTAAGTATCTAATTACCAAATAAAAGAGGGACACGTGACAACTTTTTTAAAATTTTCTAATTTTTCAGCAGCGAGATTAATGTTTTCTGTTTCTAAATTGTTTAACTTTTTCTAGAAAATTCAGTAAGCTAATTTCGCGATAAGTTTAATGAAAATGTTAAATAATTTAGATCCTAATTAAATTTTTTGAAATAGAATTGGAATTTTGAGAATTAGGGCTAGACAGAATATTCCTAGGAGTTTAATGATTCATGAAGCTTGTTAGCATAACAAAGGCTCAACAAACTACTGGTATAACCGCCGACGATGCCAGAAAGTGAAACCAGGTCCAGTCATAGCAAATATTTGTAAAAACATTAGTGAATTTTTTAATATATCTCATTGTATTTATCGTTGATAGGGTTTAATAGTAATGAATATTAAAATATTTTATACACCAAGGGTAAAAAATGTCAATTTGTTTTACATAAATTCAAAATGTTGGTTATTTTTTTAAAAATATCCACTTTTAATCTCAGGTTTTCACTATTTTATTTCAAATTTTGTTTCCAGAGACAAAAAAAAAATTCTAGAAAGTTACGAATAAAAGAAGAGACTGTGAAAAAAGCACTAAATTAAAAAAAATAACAAGCTGATAGACTTTAACCTAAAAATTTCGATTTTTCCTAAAAAGTTTGAAGTTTCAATGGAAAAGTGAAATTCTTGAGATTTTCTTGAAATTCTAAGTATAAACCAAGGTTTAAACCCAAAACCTAAGAATATTTTTTCACTATCAAGTTTTTCTTGAAATTTTAACTGTTTTCTCGAAATTTCAAGTTACCACTCAAATTTGAACTTTTATTTTAAATTCTACACTTCAGATTGAAGTTCTTAAAATTTGAAATTCGGAAACTTTTTTCATAAATATTGACAATTTTTTTTAAAATTCGAAATTTGCTTTTATGGTCCAAATTCTAAAAACCACAATTTTTAGGGAAAAATTACAATTTTTGAAAACAAACGTTAAAATTTTGAGAAAATAAGCGAAAGACATAAAATTTTCTGGTTCAGAGTCACAACAACTTTTGACCAAAAAATTTGGATACCAACTCGTAAATTCTAGAAACAAAATTCACAACTTTTAGATGAAAATTTTATTGCCCAATCAGGAAAATAATAATGTTACATTTCATTTACAAAAAATGTTAGAAAATCGAAAAAACATAAATTCAAATTTATACTTTCGAAAGAAGCTCTAAAATCAATTATAATTGTAATTAATCTCAATGTGAGATGAAGTAAAAATTTTAGAAGAAAGTGCACATTTTTAGAAAATACTCAATTTTGAGTTTAAGTCGAAATGTTATTAAAAAAAATGTTAAAATATAAGAACAAAATAGTCAAAAGTTTGAATGAAATCTGGTATAATTTATTAAAAAATTATTTTTATTAAAAAAATCTCTTTCACTTCTCTTACATTTCCCTCTCTTCTCTTCAATTTCAAGTTTTGCACCTGAATATTTTTCGAATGAAGTCAAAATGTCATGAGAAAGATAAAAATCATTTCAATTAGAAAAGCGAAGTAATTCAGAAAACATTTAAAAAGGAAAATTTTTAGAAAAACCTGAAAATGAATGAATAAATAATTTTTGGCATTATATTATCCTTGAAATTTAAGGAAAAACAAGGGGGATTTTAAAAATTAAGTGAACATTTTTAGAAAAAAGCCGATATTTTGAAAAAATTTGGAAGTTTTGATGTCGATATTTTAAGAAATCAAATAGTCCGAGATTGAATAAATATCTTCAAGGAAAATTAAGTCAAACCCTTTAGAGCAAGTGTACATTTTTAAATTAAAATAATTACCTAATATTTTATGAACAGTAACTACATATTAAATTCCATTAACTGTAAATACAACAAGAAATATTAAAAATTTCACGATGTTTCTATAATTACTTGATATGACCTAACCTGATGAAATTTTTGATATTTCTGGTTGTACTTATTGTTAATAGAGTTTAATAGTTTAATAGTTGAAGAATTACACATAGTAAAACTCTTCTTCTTCTTCTTCTTCTTCTTCTTCTTCTTCTTCTTCTTCTTCTTCTTCTTCTTCTTCTTCTTCTTCTTCATTCTCTGAGGTAGGTTTCTCAACCTGTTCTGGTCTTCAAGCCTCTTGTTCTTCTGATGTCCAGCATTATTTTCATCTTTTTATCGGTCTTCCTTGTGTTATTTTTTCTGTTAGTTTTAATATCTTTGCTTGTTTGACCATTCTATTTTCATCCATTTTTTCGATGTGCTGGTCCCAGTATTTTCTTTTGTCTGTTGTAAAAATACAATAAGGTAACAATGTCAATTATTTTATGAACATTTTAACGGTTTAGTCAAATGGATAAAAAAAACCTGGGAGAAACTAAATAAAGATTTCGACTCTCACATTTGAGAAAACACAATAAACCAAAATTTTAGAATGCGGGGAAAGTTTGCCCCAATTTTTTTTTTGAGTTGAAGTTTCCTGGAATAACTTTATCAGAAAAGGTTGTCATTTTGAGAAAGAACTCGAATTTTATGTTTTTTTTTTAAATTATAAGATGAACAGTTAATATCTCGAGTCTTCACGCTAGGGGATTTCTGGCCTAGAGTAGCCAGTTTAAGAGAGGCGCATCCAAGAGACGTTCTTCAGTTTGGGTGGCTGAATGCATGACCAAGGACACCTCAATCACGGGGATAGCACAATGGGACCGGAGAGGGTGGCCTAAGTGCTGGTCTAAACTTTAGGCAACCCACAACGAATCCAAAATCCAGAATATCTCGACTCTTGAGTCGAAACTCTGTGAACAAGTCCAAATTTTTAGAAAAACAGGAATCTTATGATCAAGGCCGTGCCGTGCTATGATGCAAAGAGGCAACCGCATCAGACATCACCTTAAGGGGGCGGCATAAACACCTAGATCAAAATATAACTAAAAATTTTTACACATCGTATTTCTGTATCAGTCTATGCGACTGAAGAGCCGCATTTGCCGCATTGACGAAGGTCGACAAAAAGTCAAATTTTCCCGCGAATTATTTTTATTACAATTTCGAACTAATTTTGAGTAAACAGACAAATTTCCGGAAATAGAAGTTTTCAGGAAAAGTCGAAGTATGAAAAAAATGAAATCATCTCGAAAAAAAAATGAATTATACTAAAAAAAGTCTAAAGTTTTTAAAGGAAGTCAAATTTTAAGAAAACATATTTCTTTCAGAACATTATGAAATTTAGAGAACAAGATATATTTGTAATTTTTAGAAAAATCATAACATGAAAGAGAAATCAAATTTTAAAAGCTTTCGAGAAACCATCGACAACTTAAAAAGAATCAAATTTTTCCAAATAAAAAAGTTAGATTTTAAGAAGAAAGTAAACCGAATGAAGCAAAATTAAAAATTAATTTTAGAAAAAATTAAATTTTAGGAAAATTAGTAAAATAATTTTGAAAGTAAAGACAATGTTAAAAAAAACACAAAATTTTGTGAAATGTGTCAAACTTTAAATAAGTTAAAATATCCCAGAAAAAGCAAAATTTTAAAAATGAAAGTCAAACTTTCCAAACAAAATGAATTTTGAGATAAAATTGAAAATTTCGAGAAAAAGCAAACTTTGAGAAACAAGTCGAATTTTCTAAAAAATAAAACATTTGCAGTAAAAGCTTATATTTGTGAAAATTGGGGAAATTTTCAAGAGATCAATCTTGAACACAAAGTTGACGACATATCTAGAAAAAATGCAGCAATTTAGAACTAAATCGAAAAATGTTAATTTTGAAAAAAGTCAATTTTGCGAATATATTTTAATTTAAAAAAAAAAAAAAAACATTTTAAGATGAAGGTCCAATTATAAAACAAAAGTTAACAAATAGTCGCTTTTTCAGAAGAAAGAAAAAAGAAGATTTTAGAAAAAATTAAAGAGTTACTAAAGAAACTAAAATTTTGAACAGAAAGTCCAATTTTAGGAATGAAATTAATCTTTTAAGAAGACAAATATGGAGGGGAGTCGAGATTTCGAGAAAACGGCGAATTTTTACAACAAAGTCGAAATTTTTGTATAAAAAAATCTTCGAGCCCGAATACATGTTTTTTGCATGACTGCATAAGATAAAGTGGGGCAATTGTCCCTTCCTACACTAATATAACTATGTCCATGTACTAAGAACAACTCGTTAGTTCAATTAGTATGAATCTAATACATATAAGGGTTTATATAAGATCCATAAAAATATATCTGTCCCAAAGGTCTCTTTAATACTCATATTTTGGTTGATTTTGACCAGCGGTCGAAAAAGATTGCCGACCCCTAATCTAGACCAGTATTATAAAGAGAGAACTTTTGATCGACTCAAAAACTTTTAAATTTTGTTTTATAAGCTAAAAATAAAGTTTTTGAACGCAAATTTGGCTCCATAAGAAAAAATTTTGAAAGGTTGAAAGGTCTAAAAAAAAACAAAACTTCTGGAAAGTCAAAATTTTGAAAAAAAAAGTAAGTTTAAAAAATAGATATTTTACAAAAATTAAAAAATATGAAACGAAGACAAAACTTTAAAAAGGGTTGAAACCTAAAAAAAAACCGAAATATTAAAAGTTTTTTTTAGAAATTTATAAGAAAAATCGAAATTTCGAAAATAAGACCTAACTTAAAAAAAAGTGTAAGCTTTGAGAAACAATCGAAAATTTAAAAAATGGTAGGTTTTTTTGATAAAAGTGAAAATTGCGAAAGAGAACAAAATCTTCTAGTGAAGTAAAACTGAGAGAACAAATCAAATTTTTCAAAATCAACCGAATTTAAAAAAAGAACGTGGAAATAACTAAAAAAAAGATCGCTAAATTTTAACAAGTCGAGATTTAATAAGAAAATTAAAAATTTTAGAACAGACAAAATTCCTCCAAAAAGTAAGCTATGAAAATAAAAATTCTGAAGAAAATTTGAAATGTTCAAAAAAACTGAAAATCGGTCAAAATTTTAAATATTCGAATTTTTAACAAAAATCGAAATAAAAACAAAAAGTAAATATGTTTACTATATATTTTTTTAAAAGTAGAATTTCTTGAAAAAGTCAAAATTTGGAGAAAAAGTAGAAGTCAAACTTTTCACAAACGTGGAAATTTTCAAAAGTACGAGTTTTTCAAGAGTTAAAATTTTTTAAAGTTGAAAATGGAGATCAACATTCTTATAATAATCTAAAATTTAAGAAAAGGCCATATTTAAAAAATCTGGAAATTTTGAAAAAACTGGAAACTGAAATTTAAATTTTCAATAGAAGTGCCAATATTTTCAAAAAAAATCGGAATTTTGATAGAAGATTTAAAAATAAAATGGAATTTCAATAATTTTGAATTAAAAAAAAAAGAAAATCAAAATGGCAAAATCTCAAAAAAATTGAAATCTCCAAAAAAGGCCAATATTATGAAAGATAATATTTTTCAAAAAGATATTAATTGAAATTTGAGAAAAGGATTGAGTGTTTTAGAAAAGGTAAAAATATATTTAAAAAAACTTTAACTAGAAGTTAATGTTTTCAAAACATTTTTTAAAAAAGTATAACTTTGCAGAAAAGGACAAATCTTTCAAATAAGATGAAAATTGACAAAAAAGATTAAAATTTCTTTTAAAACTCGTAATTTTTAAAGGTCAAAATTTTGACAAAAGTTGAAGTCGACATTTATAAAAAACTTGGATTTTTAAAAAAGCAGAATTCTTTATAGAAAATAGAAATTTATAACCAAATAAAAATTTCGAGAAAAATCCGAAATATTGAAAAAATAAAAATTTTCAAAAAAGCCCAAATATGAAGTGAACATTTTCAAAAGATTCAAAATTTTATGTATTTAAATTTTGAAAAATAATGTCGAAGTGTTTTTTTCTTATTTTGAAATTTTAAAAAGGTCGCAAGTTCATAATTCTTAACAATAAAAATTATGATATTCAAAAAAAAAAGTCGGAGATTTCAAGGAATGTTCGAAATTCTGAAAAAAATGAAATGTGCAAAAAAAAGTGGAAATTTTTAAAGCGCCCAAAATAGTCGATAAAAAATCAAACATTATCAAAAAGAGCAGAATGTTTCATATTCCACTCCTTTGCTCAAATCGTCAAGGTAAGAATTGCGAATTGCATACAAACATCTATTTGGTTTTGGTCGAATTTCGACCACAAGCGATGTTAGTAATGCACAAATAACAAATCATAATATTTCTGGAATAATTTCGAAACTAAAATACAAATTGCATTACAAAAAGCTGTTCATAACATGTCGAGAAAAAAGTCTATATTTTAATATTAAGATCAAAATTGTTAAATTGTTGAGAATGATAAACAGAATTAAATTAAAAATTATTTCGTAATTTTTTTGTAATCTTTAGAAAAAAAGTCGACATTTGAAATTCAAAGCCATAATTTGAGGAAAAAAGTCAACTTTGAAATAGCCTCAAAGAGGTCACATAGACTTCGATATCTTGTATTATACGATGTTACAAAAATTAAATATTTTAATCGAAATTTTTGAAATAATTGCCGCATATGTTTTGCGTTAAACTTAGAGTTAACTTTTCATCCATTATTTATTCAACTCATAATCGAAGATTGTTTTTGTTTGTTTGAAAGAAAAAACTTTTATGGAGCGGCATCATATTGAAAAATTCATCGTGCGACCCTGATTATGGTAAAAAATTTCCATTTTGGTCATAAACTTTTGAGTGTAAAGGTTGGTTTCAGGGAATAACTTTTTTTTGTGGTTAAAATAGAAACTTCTAGAAAAAAAAGCCAAATTTTCGAGTCGAATTTGATTTTTTGAGATTAGATGTTGGGAATTTGAAATTTTTTAAACAAATTTCGAAAAATTGGAAATTTAAAGTTTAAGCTTAAAATTGTTCAAATTGTTGACATTCATTATATACATTTTTATTTCTATTACCTTGCTCAGTAGACCCCAAAAAACAAATTTTCAATTGACTTTTTCAAGATATATTTTCTCAAAATATTGTCAATATAAAGTTGAAACTTTCTGTCGAAAGTTGAAATTTTGAGAAAAAGTGAACATTTTAAAGTGAAAAGAGATTGAAGAAAATAAATTTCGAAAAAGAGTGTTATTTTTTTCAAACTGAAGAGAAAAGTTGAATTTTGGAGAAAGCATTTAAAACTTATTTTTTCTTTTAGAAATTCTGACCTTTGTTTGAGATTTCACGTCTTCTGATAGTTTAAAGTTTGTGTTCAATTTTTTAGATTATTGATTGTCAGCAATGCTCACTCCTGATCCTGAATTCAGGATTGGGAAGAACTCTTGTGAAATTTCATCAGGGAGACTATTACTCTTGAAATGCTTAGTGGAGAATTCATTATTTCAGTTTCTGGAGATGTAATTGTTGTCTCCTAGGGATGGACGGTCATGATCTGTCGCTTATATTATCAATAGAAATGACAGTAAAATAATTGAATAGTCGGGGCCGCGTGTACCGCAATCGGACGGCCGCTGGAGATCGAGCCAGATTCGATTTAAAGCGTGTGGTCATCGACATTCAAATTACGTACCTCCCAGGGGAGCTGCTTACCTTCGTTGTTCGATTACCAATGCCAATTGCATGGCTTTGTGTAATGGCCCCAGTTACCGAATCTATTATATTATCGCATTCCACTAAATGGAGGATTGGGGCGATTCGCCTAAATTATCGAAAAATCCCCTTTCGGGCGTAGGTCAATTTTAAACTCGGGATTTTAAGATAACAGTTGAAATTTTGATACAAACTCAAAATTTGTAAAATGTATTCGAGATTTAATTTAAAGTTTTGATTTTAAAATCTAAATTATCGGAAGAGGTAATAGAAACCTCAAGTTTACTTTGGAAAATTCAAAAAAAATTTCGAAAAAACCTCGAAATACGAATTTTCAAATTTAAAATTTAAATTTTGAGATAAAATAAAGGTGAACAAAAATAGGACTTTGACACGAAATTTAAACTCGAAATTTTGGATAAGTTCGTTAATATATAAAATTAAATCAACATTTTTAAAAATCGTATATATATTTTAAGTATAATATACTCGCCGAGGATAATCGTATCTTATCTTTGGAGCGCTGCAAGTATAATGCGGAAATAAAGATAGATGGAGAGTAGACTTCTAATTTGAAATTTTAAAGAAAAAACTTAAAAATTGCATATAGTTTCAAATTCAAAATTTTGTGAAGGAAGTTAATATTTTGAAAAGTCGTAATTTATAAATAAAAGTTTTTTTTAATTCGAAGTTGATCCCGAGTTTTCGAAAGTTTGACTTCAATTATACGAAAGTTTTCTGGAAGTACCACTTTTAAATCATAGATTTCATTCGATGCCCCAAAAATTTGGAGATTGAAGTTGAAAATTCGAAAAAAAAAGGAAACGTTTTGAGTTAAGACTTAAAATGTTGAAATGCTTTTAATAAATAAACTTTGCTTTTTTTTTTAAATTTTACTATTTTATTCAAGATTTCGATTTTTTGGAGGAACGGAGTGCCCCTTGGTTATCTTTAAAAATTGATAAACAAATCTTGTTCCCTAAAACCTATAAGGATTAAAAACCCTACAACAGTCGTTCTAACGAGTTTTGAGAGCCAAGCTATTTCCTTCAGAGAGATGCTAATCTGTCTATCCCAAGATGATAGCTTGGCTATTGCAACAAGTTACAACAACTGTTGTGTTTTTTAATCATTTTTTGATTTCAGGGGACAAGATTTTTATATCAATTTTCGAGATCTCGACCGTATAAAATTAATAAAAATCATCATCGAATTTGTTTCCAAGAAAAAGAAAAATTATTTACTTACAGCGTTGAATTTGAACTTAAAATTTTGAGAAAAGAAATCGAACATTTAGAACTGAAGTCAAAATTTCAACATTACAGTCTAATGATTTAAAAACTTCAATTTTCTAATTAAGATTTCCTTGAGATATTGTGAAATGTTAATATTAAATGTAAAAAAATATCAAGTTTAAACTAAAAGTTTGAGAAAAAATATGAAGTATCAGCAAATTAGAATTCAGGATTGTAATTGTAAATTGAAAATAATAGCCACTCAAAAGTGGTCATTTGGCTGTGTCGCTGTTACAACATCTTTGCTGCAGAAGTATGATTTGTGACTGTATTTTTTCAATAGAAAGGAAAAAGTGTTATATATTAGAAGTGAAAAGCTGGAGCTGATTTGACATGTTATTAGCGTGATGCTGGAGGTAACAAGTACAAGGAGACAGTGACTTATTGCCTGGCATAAGGGAAAAGATTTACTTCCTTTTCATTTTAAAGTCAAAATGAGTGTATTCTAAGCTGCAAGACTAGTTGAGAATCAGAGCCGGAGAATCAAATCCGTGGAGAATTTCAACCTATTTACCGTTCGTTTCCATCCTATTCTCTCCCTTTGCAATTCTAATATTTCTTTCTCTAGTCCCATGTCAATTTATGCAGTTTAGGATTTGCAAATCGGCTTATTCCAACTTCTATTCTATACACTAATATTTTACATGCATCGGGAATATATATCCTTATTTTCAGGAACGTATTTGACGTGCTATTGTGGGTATTACTGTGTCCTTTATTTTCCTCTCGTCTGCGCATTGTATAAGCCAAGCGACGTAAAATGGGAACCAGAGCAAGTTAAGGTCAAATTTCACTTTTTTATCCTCAACATCAAATAATCCATCTTACAATTGGACTAAAAGTGAGATTTTCCTCAATTTCAATTTAAATAAATATCTCAATGGAAATGACCAGAAATATACAAGGTGAGTTTTCGTGTGTCTATGATCTAGTAGGAAAATGAAAGGTGAAATTAAAGGGGATCAAAATTTGGGTATTTTATTTCTTTCCTAAATGGACTGCCCTGTATATTATTACTAATTCTGATAGTCTTCCACCTCTAATAAAACGATGTAAGCTGAATTTTCATGAGTTGTCAATCTTTATGAAAAAAAAAGGGAAAAGAAGCGGCATTTATTTGGGTACAAAGATAGTATAAATGTATCTAGTTATAACTTCAATTTTTACCCAATATTAGTCAAAAGGACTTACGATAGTTTCCACATAAAAAAATGGTGTTTCATTGTACATTATGCTCGCAGTAGGACAGTATACTCTGCATTTTTCAACTAGCACGTGACTATTTGAATAGTAGACCGTTTTTTTTAATATATATTCTATGACCAATTTTTCAAAATTTTGTGTTTTAAATTTAGGTTTTTTTTTAAATCATTCAACTTTTTTTGAAAACGTTGGCTATTTCTCAAAATTTCGATTGTATTTTATACTTCACTTTTTTCAAATTTTCACCTTTTTTCTCGAAAATGGCTGGTCTTTTTTTCTAAATCCTAATTTGTTCGAAGAATCGGAACTTTTTTGTAAGTAGAAAAAAATTAGATTTTTTTTTAAACAGTTCGACTTTTTTCATTTCAATATTACAACATTTTATCTTTTCTTTAAAATTTCTCCCTTTTTAAATCTAGTTTTTTTTCAAATTTCCTGTGTTTCTGACAGTTTCGGCTTTTCTCCCTTTTTTATGCTCCAAATGTTATTTTTTTTGTAAATTCGACACTTCTTAAAAATATGTAATTTTTGAGAAAATCTGCACTTCAAAATTTTAAATTATTTTCGAAATTTTAACTTTGGAAATTCTGGCTTTTTAAACCATACGACCTTTCAAAATATTCAACTTCTATTCATCATTTTCACCTTCTTTCAATCCCTCCTTTTTTTAAAACATTTAAAAATGAAATACAAGTCCTGTCCTCTGAAACCAAGATTTGTATTTTATTTTTTGGAGATAATCAAGGACCAGTCCGTTCCACCAAAATTAATTTCCACTTTTTCTTGAAACTTTGATTTTGTTCGAAAGTTTCGCAGCTGCTTCATTATTTCGATATTTTTTTTAGTATTTTGATTTTTATCTCTCTCTGTGAAATAACATTTTTTGTAATTGTTCAGAAACTGCAGTTATTTTTTTAACTTTAACCTTTCTCCAAATTCAGATTTTTTAAAAAAACTTGGCATTTCTAAAAATTCTAACATTGTGCTAAACATTTCTTTTTCAAAATTCAGAGCTTTCTGAAAAAGTCTTTTTTTTTCAAATTTTTGATTTTGAAACGATTTTGAATGAGTCGAAATTTTCAAATAGTGATTAACATTTTCAGATAGATCCTAATTTTCAAAATATGTAAAAATTTTCTTTTACCCGAAATTTTTAAAATAGTATGAGGCAAATTTCTAGAAATAGTCGACGTTTTGAAAAATTTCAAAATTTTGAAAAAATGTCGATCATTTCAAATAAAGGATAATTTTAGGAAAATGAATAAACTTTAATATTGTCTTATGCTATTTTAAAATATTTGACTTATTGAAAATTTTCACTTATTTTGAAAATTTGGATCTTTATGAAAATATTGATTTTTTTGGAAACTCCAACTTTTTTAAATTTCCACTTTTTCTTGAAATTTTCACTTTTCTCGAAAGATATTTTTTTGAATTTTGATTTTTATCTCCCTCTATGAAAAACCATTTTTTGATAATTTTTCGAAAATTGCAGTTATTTTCCTAACTTTAACTTTTTCCATATTTCGACTTGTAAAAAAAAATTGGCCTTTCTAAAAACGCTAACATTTTGCTGAAAACTGAATTTCTGTTTGAAAATTCAGAACTATCTGAAAAAGTTTTTTTTCAAATTTTTGATTTTTGAACGATTCTGAATGAGTCAAAGTTTTCAAAAAAGTCAACATTTTCAAAAAGATCTGAGCAATCTTTGTTGTGTTTTTTAATCTTTCTTGGTTTCAGGAGACAAGATTTGTATTTTATTTTTTGTAGATAATAATTGAAACATTCGGTTTTGAAAAATTTAAAATCTTATGAAAATCTACATTCTTTTGAAAATGTCCACATTTCGACATTTTCTAAAAATTTGAACTTTTTAATTTTTCAACTTTTTTTGAAAATTTAGAATTTTAATTTATTTTGAAAATTTCACTTCAAAATTTTGTTTTTTAAAAATTTTTCTTTTTTTCAAATTTCTGCTTTTTTGAGTAATTTTGAATTTTTATATTTCAGCCTATTTAAAAACGCAAGCTAACAACTTCGTATTTTTATAAATTTTGACTTCTTTTTAAAAAATTCGACCTCTTTTGACAATTTCTATTATTTTTAGTTTCAGAACTTTGACAAACCAAATTTCTGATTATTTTTTTAAATTCACCTTTTTCTCGAAATTTGTATGTGTTTTGAAAATATAGAATTTATGAAAATTTCTAAACTTCTTAGAAACTTAGATTTGTTTTGTGAATTTTGACACTTTTGTAAAAATTCGCGTTTTTTAAATAATCCATTTTTATAATATGAATTTTTTCAAAATGTTCACTTTTTCTCGAAACTTTGACTTTCAAAAAAATTATATTTAGAAGCTTGCCTATTTTTTGAAATCATGTCTTTTAAATTTTGCTTTTCTTAAAATCGTTCGTCTATTTTAACACTTGGGCTATTTTTCAAAATTTGCATTGTATTTTATACTTCATTTTTTTTTCAAATTTTCATCTTTTTCTCGACTTGACTTTTTTTAGAAAATTTCGACCTGTTTGAAGAACTGGACCTTTTGTAGGCAGATAACTTTGGATATTTTTTGTTTAAAAGTCTGACTATTTTAATTTCAATATTAAAACATTTTCACTTTTTTAAAAACTGGCTTTTTCAAACATTCAACATTTTAAAATATTTGACATTTAATCCTAATTCCTACCTTTTTTAAAGCACTCGGTTGTAAAAATTTTTATATAAAATATCGATTATTTTAAAAAATTTTCACTTTTCTTGAATATTTCGACATTTTTTGAAAATTTGAATTTTTTCTTTTTTTAATTTTTTGAAAATTTAGAATTTGACCAATTAGAACTTATTGCGTTTAAATTTTAATTCATTGTTAACATTTTACTTCAAAGTTTTGATTTAAAAATTTTCTTTTTTTCAATTTTCGGCTTTTTCGAGTAATTTATTTAAGAATATTTCAGCTCTTTTAAAAATGCAAGCTGAAAATTGCGGATTTTTAAAAATTTTGACTTTTTTTTGAAAAATTGGACCTATTTTGAAAATTTCAATCGTCAAACTTTCGACACATCAAAACTCTGATTATTTTTTAAAATGCATCATTTTCTCGATTTTTTTATGTATTTTGAAAACATAGAAATTATGAAAAATTCAACCTTCTTAGAAGTTTAGATTTGTTTTGTAAATTTGGACATTTTTGTAAAAAGTCGCCTTTTTCTAATAATCCATTTTTATTATATAAATTTTTCTCAGAGCTTCGACGTTTTTCAAAATTTACACTTTTTCTCGAAACTTTGACTTTCAGTGACTTCAGAGAGATACTGAGATACTGAGTATCTCTTTAAAGATGATAGCTTGGCTGTCGGAACGCGTTAGAGCAACCTTTGTTGTGTTTTTTAATCTATCTTGGTTTTGAAGATAACCAAGGACCAGTCCGTTCCACCAAAACAAATTTCAGTGTTCTAAATTTTTCTAGAAATTTAGACATTTTGAAAATCTCTATTTAGAAACTTTCCAGAATTTCAGATTTCATTAAAAACTTGGCTTTTGCAATATTCGGATTTCTTTTCTAAGAAAATTGTGTAGTCAACTACAATCTTCAAATTTAGAATTTTTCGAAGTTCTGACTTTTTGGAAAATCTGCCTGTTTCAAAATTTTAACTTTTATGAAAATTCTGGTCCACTTTCAAGACTTTTATTCATTGTTTTTAAAATTTTGCTGTTGTTTTTAACCTGGTTTTCAAAATTTTAATTTTTTGGAAAATTTACACTTCAAAATATCAGGTTTTTTTTAAACATTCCAAATTTCTTTCTAAATTTTGACTTTTTTTTTACATGTCGAACTTCCGTTCAATATATTTACTTCTAAAATTGCTCACTTTTCAAAGATTCGATTTTTTCCAAAAATTTGGATATTTTTTTTTTTTCAAAATGTTGGCACTTTTGTGAATACTTTCACTTTAACTTCTTTTTATTACTATTTGTTAAATTTTGACTATTTATAACAAGTTAGACTTTTTTTAAAATCCAACTACTTCTTCAAATTGGTGATGATTTTCTATGTATTATTCGACTTTTTTGAAAAATTCTATTTTTGCTAATTTTGATTTCTATAAAAATCCTGACCAGTTGAAAATTTTGACTATTTAAAAAAATTAGGTACTTCTTCAAATAATTCGCTAATTTTAAAATTTTTGCATTTATTTTAAATTTTCGACTATTTTCGTAAATTTTATTTTCAATTGATAATTTTAACTTTTTTTCTGAGAATTACTTCTATTTTAAAGAATGAAAGATTTTGTATAAAAATTTCGACTTTTTTTAATATCAATATATTTAATACAATTTCCACTTTTTTTGATTTTATTCTAAAAAGTTTTTCTTTTTTAGAGAACTAAAGTTTTTGTATGAAAATTTCTATTTTTATGTTAAGTATCAGGTTCGACCTTTTTAAAAATGTAGAGTTTTTATGAAAATTTTAACTTTTCCTGAAATGTGCGACTTTTTCTTTAAAATAACATCTAAAAATGTTCACACTTTTAAAATTTCCGTTTTTAATGTCGAAGTTTAATCAACATTTTCACTTTTTCAAAACGTAAACTATTTCGAGAAATGTGCCTCATAGTATATTAAAAATTTAGACTAATTGAAAAATGTTCACATATTTTGAAAATTAGGATGTATTGAAAATGTTGAACCTGTTTAAAAATTTCGGCTCATTCAAAATCGTTCAAAAATCAAAATTTGAAAAAAAAAGACTTATTAAGAAAGCTTTGAATCTTCAAAAAAACTAAATTTTTAGCACAATGTTAGAATTTTAATAGGGCCAAATATTTTTAAAAAGTCCAAATTCGGAAAAAGTTAAAGCCAGGAAAAAATAATTGCAATTTCCAAACAACTGTCAAAAAATTTTCTTTCATAGAGGGATAAAAATCAAAATTCTTTAAAAAATATCGAAATAATCAAGTAGTTGCAAAACTTTCGAAAAAAGTCAAGGCTTCAAGAAAAAGTGGAAATCTAAAAAGAGTTGGAGTTTCCAAAAAAAATCAATATTTTCATAAAGATCCAAATTTTCGAAATAAGTAAAAGTTTTCAATTACTCAAAATTTTTAAAATAGGTATTATAAGGCAATATTACATTTTCCTTATTTTCTTAAAATTATCTATTATTTAACATGTCGACATTTTTTCAAAATTTTCACTTTTTCAAAACGTCTATTTTTTCCTGAAATCTGCCTCATACTATTTTAAAAATTTCGACCAACTCAACAATTTCACATATTTTAAAACTTAGGATATATTTGAAAATGTTGAACCTTTTTAAATTTCTAAAAATTTCGACTTATTCAAAGTCGTTCAAAAATTAAAAATTTGAAAAAAGACTATTTAAGAAAGCTTTGAGTTTTCAAAAAAAAAATTCAATTTTCAGTAAAATGTTAGAAATTTTAGAAAGGACAAATTTTTAAGTTAGTTAAAAAAGAGTTAAAAAAAAATAACTGCAGTTTCTGAACAATCCCCAAAAACTTTTATTTCGTAGAGAGAGATAAAAATCAAAATACTAAAAAAAAAAAATATCGAAATAATGAAGCAGCTGCGAAACTTTCGAACAAAGTCAAAGTTTCGAGAAAAAGTGGAAATCTAAAAAGAACCAGATTTTGTAAAAAAAAAGTTTAAATTTTGGACGAGTTGAAATTATCAAAAAGTCAACATTTTCAAAAAGATCCAAATTTTCAAAATAAGTGAGAATTTTCAGTTAGTCGGAATTTTAAAAATAGTATAAGACAATATTAAATTTTCCTTAAATATTAAAATTTTTTTTAACATTTATTTTAAATGTCGATATTTCTTTAAAATTCTGACTTTGTAAAAAAAATTGTGCTTTCTTGAAAATATTGACTTTCGAAAAAATTAGGTAGATTTTTCAAAAAAATTAAAAAAAGATGTTAATAAATGATCAAAATTTTGAAAAAGGTCAAAACTGTTATAAACGTTAAAAAAATTGGATATTTTTGTAAGTAAACAATTTTTTAAATAAATGCATTTAAAAAAGTCGAAATACGACTTATTCTAAATGTTGTCTTTCTTGAAAATAGTGACACTTCCTTTCAAATTTTCGAGAGTTATAATAATTAAGCTTTTTTGAAATGTTGACTTTAAAAAGTTTACTTTTTTAACATTTCTGCTTTTTTTTCCAAATTTTGACTTTATCAAAATTATTACTTTTTTCAAAAATTTCGAAGTTTTTTTGAAAATGTAGTATTTCTATCAAGATTGAAATTTTAAAAATGTTGACTTTTTTCTGAACATTTGTTCCTTTCTTTTAATTTGTACTTTTTCTAAAAAACTTTCCCTCTTCTTTGTCTGTATTTAGGAGTTTAAATTTTTCAAAACTTTTGTTGAAAATTTTGGAAGTCGAAATTTTGATTAAAAATCTAACAATAAGTTTTGAACACAAATCAAAATTTTCTATAAAAAACAGTTTTGAAAAAGTCGAAAAGCATATTCTTTAATAGTCAAAATTTCTGAAAAAACTTACTCTTCTAAAAAACTCGCAATTCCGACTTTTTAAATAATTTTGCCATTTTAAAAGTAACGACATTCTGTTCAAAATTCCAAATTTAAACATTTTTAAAATTTTAAACTTTTGAAAATTTTTATTTTTTCAACAAATTTCTTTTTTTACAAATTTTTTAAATTTACTTTTCCAAAATTTTGACCTTTTCCAAAATTTAAATTTTATTTGAAACTAGCAATTTTTTTAAATTTAAATCTTTTATCGTGATTTTGACTTTAAAAAATTTCAAGTTCTTTCCAAAATTTCGACTTTTTACAAATTTCAAATTAAAAAAAAAAATATTTTCCGAAATTTCTCTCTCTCTCTCTCTCTCTCTCTCTCTCTCTCTCTCTCTCTTCTCTCTCTCTCTCTCTCCCTCTCTCCCCTCTCCCTCTCTCCTCTCCCCCTCTCTCCCTCTCTCCCTCTCTCCCTCTCTCCCTCTCTCCCTCTCTCCTCTCTCCCTCTCTCTCTATCTCTCTCTCGCTTCCTTTTTTTTCCTTCCTCTCCCCCCTCCCTCTTCCTTTCAAGCCCCCACTCCTTTGTCTTCATTTTTTTGTCTATATTTAGAAGCTACAACCTTTAAACCTTTTTCCTTCCATAATTTGGGTGGAACGAACTGGTCCTTTCTTTCTTCAAAAATTGAAATACAAACCTTGTTCCCTGAAACCCAGAAAGATTAAAAAACAGAATAAGGGTTATTCTAACACGTTTCCATGGCCAAGCTATCATCTTCAGAGAGATACTCAGTATCAGTACAAGATTTGTATTTCAATTTGTTCCTTCCAATTAATGTTTTTTTTTCCATTTAACTTAATAACCCCTGAAGGATTAGTAATGATAATTATAACAATAATCATGAACTGTGGATCAATTTTTTTACCTTTCAGCGTCCCAATATTAATATTCTTAGGCTCTAACGTAAACTCCATTTACAGAAATTCTGAGTAATCTGAAATGTGCAATCTCAAAGCCAAAGCTATCAAGTCCATTTCGCATCTGGATTCTGAAAACACACACACAACCGTGCGAGAGAAAATGTAAAAATCGACGAACGCGAAAGTAAATTGAAACTCAGTTGGGAGATTATCTGACCGTAAATTGGAGTACAGCAGTTGGAAAATGTGGAGTATAGAACGGCGGGCTATCGAAGCAGGTGCGATGGCTCGCATACGCTTCCAATGGCCCCCCATATGTGGGAGGCAAGGAACTATAGTGCCAGATTCAATTCATAAATAATGTAACCATTAAGTGCTACTGCATTATGAATTGTGCTGTTGCGAACACCAGGCGCTGTCGATTGCTACCAATGAAACAAAAAAAAAAAAAAAAAATTGGAGTGCAAAATTTAAAAACTTAGAAGCGAGTTTTCGTTAATGGTTGTCGTTACAAAATTAGAAAACTTGTGAGGAACAAGTTTCTTGTTTCTTAGCAGTAGATAGAATCAGATTAATGAAATAAATGCACTCCATTACATTGGATGTTTGTGTGTATGTCTGAGAAAGGTAAAGTTTTTGTGAACTAAGTAGCTTTCATTCTGAATTACATTCCATTGCGTACAATTTCGAAACAAATTAGAATTCGCTTAAAATCTGAAAATATCTTAACAATTAAAATAAGTATATCAAAAAGAATTTGCACGAATTACGAATATTAAAGAATAAGAAAACTTAAAATTTCTTTTTCGAGATCAAGGGATAAAAAATTTTCTCTTTGTTCAAATCTCAGTGCGAAATGTCTCTGGGACGTTTTCAGGATCAAAATGCGAGAAGTCTTTTCCATACCGCATTTACGTAACAATTTTATGGGAAACCTTCGGTTTTCCGTTCCGTTTTCAGTTGATTTTTATGAGCGATATAAACGAGAGTTTGAGCGAATGGCCGATCTATCGCGCGACATCTAGCGGAAAGATTCCGGGGAATGAAGAATAAACAAGTTTAAGTTTTATCAAAGACACGTTACTCTGTGTAATCCTCGTATTTCCTCCGCCCCACTCGACTTCAATTCAACCCAATTCTCTTGCCAAACAAGTTTGTAAAATGAAATTTTCTTGGTAGGTTGACAAGTCATCTAATCGTGCGCCTGCACAGACTCTTCCTTGCCTTTACATACACTAACAATTTCTTTTTCCGTTCTATTAGGAAACCTTCTTTTATTTCTTTCAATTTTCTCTTCATTTTGTAACTCGAATCCCGGGAGAATCAGCGAATGTATTACTTTTTTTCTACCGTATGTTCCAAGTTTGTAATCACAATTACCTCCAGTTGATAAAAGGCGTCGAATCTCCGCCAACAAAAAGATATTTATTACGAGGAGGAATCAAACAAAAAAATGTATTAGTTTAGTGCCACTTTTTAAAGCCAAAATTATAATTAAGTTCGAGCTATTTTACCTTACTGCTTAAGGCAGCAAGTACGTTTTCCCAAGCAGGAAGTAACTTTAAGTTAAGTTAATTGTTTTGAGTTAAATGAGTCCAGGTACACTGAGATCAATTTTAGGAGTTTGGACAACGTCAGGCAATCATTTAATGTCTTTGGAATATATATCATGTTAGAAGATTTGCTCAAGGGTCTCTACTTTTCATCAAAATTTGAAGTTTAAATCTTATTTTTTTTTTGGTTGAACGCACTGGTCCTTGGTTATCTTTAAAAATTTAAAATTTAAATCTTGTCCCCTTTCCCATTTAAAAAATTTGGATTTCTCAAACATAAACTTTTTACTATGTTCCTAAAACTATGAGTAGATTATATTCGGTCAAAATTTTGAAGTCAAAACTTCGACATAAAATAAAAAAAACAACTCTCTACAAATTTCTTAAATAAAATTAATGCTTTCGAGGAAAATCACACTTTTCTTTTAAAAGTTTTTATTTTTTAATTGGAGATTAAGAGAAATAATAAGTCATTTTTAGAAAGTATATCAAATTATAAGTTTTTCCTGCAATTGTTATCCTTTTCTCGAAATCTTTTTTATTTTTTTCAAAACATTTTATTTTCAAGTGAAATTTTTTGATGTTAAACTCAAAATTTGCATGTTCTTCTATCATACTAGAAACAAACTTTTTTATCCAACGAGATCGATTTTTGCGATGGTTAATTATGGTCGCTCCGCGCCAGTTTAAATTCACAACGACGCTCCTTCCGCCCTGACGTCCTCGCTGAAAGTTTTCAGTTTAAGGACGAGAGCGGAATCATCGCCTAAAGATGTTGTGTCAACACACTTTCATTAGTCCAGCGAGCGGCTGAGTTTCCATTATCATTCACCGAAATCTCATCATAACCCGATTGCATTGTTATAGACGGAGGCGGCCATTAGGGCGGCACTCACCTGTTTAGGACGCGGGGTGCTAACGACGGGCCATTGTTGGCCCTAATGGGCTCGGCTAAGGGGAAGATAGCGTTATCTGTCACTTCCACACCTCCTTACAAAAGTCCAGCAACTCCTCGGCAACCGCCTATTTACATCACTCGCCTTCAAAAGACATTCTTCGTCCTGCGTCGTTCAGCATATAACGCCACGACAGAGTTCGCCTTGCTGAGGCATTTTTATTTATAAATCGACCATGTTAGAACCGGTCACTACTAATGCTTATTGACAAAAGCGACATTTCGAGATTAAAAATAATATTTTGAAAAAATCAAAATGTCTGGAAAATTTCTAAATTTAGAACTTAAATTCGACACTTAGGATAAATTTGAAATATATTCAGAAAAGTAGAAATTTTTAGAAAAACATTAAAACTTAAATAAAACTATATAGAAAAAAGTAAACAAGTGCAAACTTGGAATCATGAGCGAATAACTGAAACACAATAATTAAAACATTTTGGAAATTTAGACAAAAACGTCGACATTTCGAGGTGATGTTTCAAAAGAAATAAAATTATCCAGAAAAATATTGAATTAAAAATCTTGTATCAATTGTTTAGGAGTAGGTAAAAAATTATTAATTTTCAGGGCTTTAAATTAATAAGCTAACTTCAGTAGAATAAAATACTTTTAGAAAAAAGTCGAAATATCAAGGTTAAAGTCAAAATAGTATATAATTTTTTCGAAATTGGACCTTGACAAAGAACTACCGAAAGTGTTCGACATTTCGCCCACCATCGTAGGGGGCTGCTTCAGGAACAAAGAAACAATAAATGAAAACTAAAATACAAGGAAATATACCAAATTGAAAAATGAAAAAGATCAATTTCAAAACATCAGAGCACGGTAACTCAGTATGTCCACCATACCAGAGGCGAAACTCTTCTGAATTGAAAATTGGTACAAAGAATAAGAATGTTTAGACAGAAGAGCACGGTAACTCAGTATGTCCACCAACCAGAGGTGAAAATCTTCTCTCAGAAGAGTTTCGCTTCTGGCATTTTGGTATATTTCCTTGTATTTCTTTTTTCATTTATTGTCTCTTTGTTCCTGAAGAACCCCCTATAATGGCGTGCGAAACGTCGAATACTTTCAGTAGTTCTTTGACACGGTCCAATCCCGGAAGAAGTATATCCTATACTGACTCTGGCCGTGGAAAGCCTTCGTTATCATATTAAAGTCAAAATGTTGACATAAAGTCAAACTAGAAAAATGGAAATTTTGAGTTTAAAAAAATATTTCGGGGCAGTAAACATTCCTAATATAGTACAACTTCAGAATTACTTAGGAAAAAATTGAAATTTCTAAAAGATATTAAAAATTAATAAAAACAAATTTCGAGCTATGTAAAAAATATCATAATTATGAGACTATACCTAAATTCTATCAAAAAACGTAAATATCTAAATTGTAACTAGCAATTTAAAAAAAGGACAAAACTCTAAAAGGAAGCTTGAAATTAAAAAAAAAATTGAATGTTTCAGATTAAAAATGGAATTGAATAAAAAACAACCTCAAATTTTTGGCGTAAACTTTAAACTTTTGAGAGAAATTTTAAAAATGTCAAAATTTTGAAAGTTCGAAATTTTCAAAAAAAAAGGTTAAAAATTTGGTAGAAGTCGAGCATTTTGAAAAATGTCAAAGACACCTTACCATAAATACTAGAATTTTAAGAATCAAAAATTTCAAAAAAGGCAAAATTTTAAAAAATGTTCAAAAAGATCGTAATTTTAAAAACTATAAATTTTCATAATAAAATTTTATAGGATATTATTAAAAAAGCTAAAATTTTGGTAAAATGTCGAACATTTCAAGAAAGCGAAATTTTAAAAATGTCCAGATTTGAAAAAAAGGTTAATCGATATTTTCAAAAAAAGTCGAACTTTTTGAAATTGGAGATATGAATTTTCAAAAAAAAATAAATTAAAATTTAAAAGAATACCAGAAATTTCACGAAAAGTCGCAATTAAAAATAAAAAAGTTAAAATTTTCAAGACAATTAAGAGCATTCGAGAATTTACAAAAGTCGAAATTTCGAAAAAGATTCTGAATAATGTCGAAATATTTCTAAAAGATTGAAATGTAAAATAAAGGTCAACATTTCCAAATATACTCGAAAATTGAAATTTTGGAAAATGGTCGAAAATTTTGAAACCGATGTTATTTTAAAATAGTTTTAGAAGACTCAAAATTTTTAAAAAAGATGGCAATTTGAAGTCCTCATTTAAAAAAAAATACATTGGATATTTCAAAAAAGTCAAGATTCTTAAAATTTTGAAAAAAATCGATATTTTGGAAAAGGAAAAACTGTTTTCATTGAAAAAAATGAAAATTTTAAAAAAATGTTTAAAAATTATAATTTTGAAAAGAGCCAAATATGTTGAAAAACAGTCGAAATTAAAAAAAATATAAAGATCAGGGCTTCGAACCGCTACTTTTATTCATTTCGGATTTTGGTTCAGTTCCGGGTGACTCATTTTTTGATTCTTAGAAATTTTTCGAATTAAAAATTGACTTTTGAAGATAATTTAGAAAATGTGATAAATTTGTTGTTGTTAATATTACAAGACGTAACTACTTCCCACCTTGCCTAAAATTGAAGGAAAATATTTTCTATTTTTCAAGTTTAAAAATTTCATGCTTAAACTCTGAATTTTGAATTTAATTTGAGTTCAAATTTCAAGAAAAATTTAAACTGTACAAAAAACTAAATCGGAATTTTGGGTTTAGATATTTTAAATTTAAACTCGGAATTTTCATAAAAATCTTAAATTATATACCCCAGAGTTGAAAACTTCTAGAATATGTGAACTTGGGCAATTAAAATCGAAAATTTAAGAGACTTTTCTCTTTTCTTTCATAATTTTGGTTTTCTATCAAAATTTTGACTTTGAGTCGCTTTTCCTAATAAAATTGATTTTTATTGTTTCGACTTTGTTTTCTAGAACTTTAGATTGAAAAGAACAAATTAAAAAAATAAATGAAAATAAAAAAGACCAACAATTATGAAATAAAAAGTTTTGAATTAGGATTTTGTGGGGCAGTCACAATTTCAGAAAAAGAACTTCAAATTTATTTAAATAAAGAGTTTTCAAATTTTCTACACTAATTTAGAAGTATCGACTTTAAACCCAAATATTCGATTTTTTTTCTTAAAATGTTGCTGAAAACTTCAAAATTTTGGAAAAAGTAAAATTTTTCAAAAAGTTTTGTTTAATGTATTTACGTCTTTTCGATATTTTAATTTTTTTTCTTTTGAAGTTTTAAATTTGAAACTTTTACGTACTTTTTATTATTTTTTTTTCTAAAATTTTGACTTTAAACAAAATTTAGTCTTTCTCTAGCAACCCCCGTACCCTTTTTATCGACATGTTGAATGTTAAGAATAAAAGTAAAAAAATTCAACAAAAAGTGAAATTCCAATTATTTCTAAAAAAATTTCTATGAACAAATTGAAATTTTAAGCTCAACACAAATTTTCTCAAAAAAATAAACGCGAACTTTAATTTTAAAGACAAAATTTTAGAAATAGTTTCAGCTGTAGGCTAAAAAGTTTGTGAATAAATTTAACATTTTTAGAACTGGTTTTTGATACAAAAATTCAAGGAGCAAAGGGCGGAACTTGCAAAGGGCCGAACTTTCAAAATTTATACCAGAAGTTTGGCGAAAGCAATTACCTAATATTTAAAAGAATTAATTTTGACTTCTAAAGTCTAAAAAAATAGCAGTTTTGAGGCTAAAGTCGAAATCTTGAGAAAAAAATCAAAGTTTTCAGAATAAAAATTACTATTTTAACGTAGACAAAATCATTGCAAGTTTAAATTATACATTTTCTAACATGTCACCATTTCGAGATTACTGTAAAAATTTCGACCGCAGTGCCAAGATCCCGGCTTTAAATTAAAATATAATGTTAGATCTTTTACTAAAATTTTGACTTGAAATTTAAAAATTTCTAGGTTAAATTTGGCACTGCGAGATTTTAGCGAAAATTTTGAGGAAAAATTATATTCTGGAATTTTTGAAAAATTTGGGAAATTGGCAACAGAAATTTAAATTTGGAATTTCAACAAAAAAAATTGGTATACTAAAATCAAAGTGGAATTTGCAGGAAAAAAATTTAGGAAAAATCGAAAATTTGACTAATAACTTCAAAAATTAGAAATATCAAATTAGAAAAAGAAAACTGAAATGTAAAGAAAGATGTAAATTTGGCATTTTTTACAAAAAGTTTCCAGAAAAATTTCCAGAAAAATTTCCAGAAAAATTTCCGGAAAAACTCGAATTTGCAAAAAAATTGTAAGGAAAACCTGAGTTAAACCTAACTTTAAAGTAAAACACGCTTCTACTTTATTCCAAAGATATAACAAAGGACATTTTTTTTTTATTTTAAACCAGAAATTTTAGGAGAAGAAAACAAATATTTTCTGATAAAAGGCCGAATTTAAAAAAAAAGTAAAAAATCTTGAAATAAGATTCAAGTTAAACCTTAAAATTTTAATTTGGGTTGAGATTTTAAGAATAAAGTCAAGAATTTTAAAAAAATGTGGAAATTGCGTGTTTCTAATCTAAACTAATCAGAAATGAGAGCTGAAGATGAGATCAAAGTTGCACGGAATTGTGTAAAATTTTTGGAAAAAAATTGAAATTAAAAAAAATTCCAATCTTAGGTATAAAATAAAAACTGTTTTAAGTATATAAATTCGACGAACCGAAATAAACCGATATTTTTTTCGGTCTCGTTCCGGTTTTGGTTCCGGCGAAAATAACGGTTTTTTTCGGTTTTTGGTTTTCGGTTCAGTGCCGGTTCGAAGCCCTGATAAAGATAGACGAAATTTTCAAAAAAATCGAAAATTTTAAAACAAGTCGTAATTAAAAAAATCAAAACGCCTAAAAATCGAAATTTTTAAAAGTATCAAAATTTTAGAAGTCGAAATTTTAAAATATGAATTGAAAAATCCAGCTCTCAAAAAAACTCGACAAAACTGAAAGAAGCAGAAACTTTCAAGGGGTAAACATTTTGGACAAATGTCGACATCATTAAAAAAGTTAATTTAAAATTTTCAAAAAACTATAAATTTTAAAAATCAAATTTTTCAATGAGATAAAAAATTTCAGAAATGTTTTAAATTCAGAAAAGTCAAAATTTTGAAATAAAATATAAAATGTAGAAGAACCTTTCAAAGGACTCGACTTGAAAAAAAAAGTAAGACTTTGAAAAAGGGATTTTTAAACAGGTGCATTTCTGAAATAAGTTTAATTTTTTAAAAGCCAAAATTTTGAAAAGAATAACAGTCTTTCAACAAAACTTTAAAAAGTCATTAATTTAGAAAAAATCAAAGTTTTCAAAAAGAGTCGAAACTTTAAAAAGATTAAATTGAAAAAAAATACAGACTTTTTTTGAAAAATATAAACTTTGGAAAAGGAAATATTTTAAAAAAAAGCGAAGTTTAACAAAGTCAAAATTTAGAGAGGCGAAAATTACAAAATATTTCAAAATTTTGAAAAATTATCCACATATTTAGGAAAAAGTTGAAAGCTAGGTGTTCTTAGTAAGAAGTCATCAACTATCAATCTTCATCTGTCACCTGTCAAATTCTGCGATCTTTTACGAATTTAGTTTATATTTTGGAAAAATATTATGATTGAAATTTTTCGACAAATAAATTTATTCATAGAGCTTGGGGACGGAGTGAATGTGATATTATACTAACTTGAAATACCGTTCAGTTAAAAAAAAGTGTTTTTTTACAAAATTCACTTCATCAGTGAATTCAAGTTTTTATTGACTACTAATTTAGACGCCCCAAAATTTGTCCTTTTGTGTGTCGAACATGCAATACAACGCCGGTAGAAAACGTCTCTGATAATTAAAAACCTAAAGTACTACATGGTATTATGTAATTAAAATTTAGATTATTCAAGAAATCTCAAAGTAGAAGTATAAGAATTGCTACGAAAATTATTTCATGGATGATTACTAGTCTATTGCAAAAGAAAATTAATGTGAAATCACGAACACTGTGGAACATTAAAAAAAACGGGTGCAAATGTTTTACGCCAACTAATACTCAAGAAATATTTTCCGATGACCGTTACAAACATTCTCCAGTTTTGTGAATCAATGAGAAAAACAGCTGACGCCGATGGAATTTTGTAAACCACCAAAAAAACTTTTTTTTATTAGATGTAACAGCCCTTTTTGAAAAAATAGACACTCGAACATTCTTGTAGGTACACATGAGCAATTCGATATTTGGGTTATCTTAGGAAACTTCATCAGTGGGCACATTTTCCATAAAGGAACAGATTGTTTAATCTGCTTCGAAATTAAATAATCCCGCTGTTTGGGCATTGAACATTAAATTTAGGGTGCGTTTAATTTTATAAAATGCTTATTATTTGTCAGAGCGGTTGATTATTTTTGTACATATTTTATTTATTATTTTTTACTTATTACATTTATGTTTTAGAATTCTTACTCTATTTTTCGTCAAAAGAAACCAAAAATTAGACGTGATTGTTTCCATATTATAGTTAAAAGTGGTGGTAAAAAAATGGTGGAAACGCCAATAATTTCAGGCCGAAATAATACGTAAAACTTTATTGCGTGTTAATTGGGCGATGTTTTTTCTGCCAGGTTAACCTTATCATTGGCAACTTGCGATCGGATGTGGCTATAACTAAAGGCCGGAAGTTTAAGCACCAAAAATTTTTAAAATAAGCGCTTATATTAGCACTAAAAAATAAGTATTTTAAGCTTTAAAAACAGTATTTTAAGCATTGATTTCCAAATAATATACATATGTACATTTTTCTAACATTGGTCATCATCAACATCATTATTATTTATATTAAAGTGATTACCAAATATCGCTTTAGGTTTTCTGTGCTAAAATTTTGGCGTTTGTCCGAAATAGTGTATTTTAATTTAAAAAAAGTTCTTTCTACCTCTACAGATGTAGTTTCTTCACATTTAAAACATATAGTTTTTTCCACTGGTAATTCGACATTAGCTTCATTCCCACAAAGAATTTATGAAATACTTTTTAAAATTTGGTATTCAGTATTCGCACCTATTACCTGTGGCTAATTTTTGAAGAAATCTTATTTCCTTTATCTCCAGGAATTCCAGAAATATACTTTACTATAATTTCAACAACTTTAATTAAAGCTGTCATTTTTATCTTGTTTTTCCAAAGCTTTTATTGAATCACACAAATCGTAGGTAGAAGCAATAAAACTGAGAGCATTCTTAACACTTGTTGCTGAATAAGTCTTTTTTGTCCACAATTTGCTTAAATGTGACAAAATTCTTAGAATAATATATCTATGACTACATTAGCAATATAGTATGTCTCCCCATGGCATCAGTAGTTGTGTCTATTGATACTCAAATGTTACTGTTGCCAATGCCTTGAAGTATTTGAACTAATTTTCCTTGATAAGCATTCTCCAAATATCCCTTTCTTAAAGAAGATTCACAGGGAAGCTTTTCTTTAATGTATTTTTAAAATAAATCTTTTATGGATTTGTGTTGTACTTTCCATGAAGGGATACAGGCTTCAACTAAGGCAGTACATACATCCATGGAAAGTTGAGACTGGCGATTATTTATTCCCATAAACGATTGCAGAAGGCCTTGTTTTTTAGGTTATTTGGAATTTTTCTTTTTAGGTGCAGCCTCCCTATGAAATTTTCCATTTAAATGCTGCGTGATATGGAACTTTTTTTCTCCATTAATACTTTTTTCACACACTTTACACAAAAGCAGTTCACCATCCGTTGATCAAATGTCTTTTCCGAATTCGCGAACGAATTTTTGTAATTTTTCTTTTAATGAAGACGCAACTTTGGGCATTTTTTCTAAAATAACGTACGAACGAATTTCCAAAAAACGTGTACGAGCTTACATTTACAACGTAGTAGACACGAAATAATAATGATAAAATAAATATTTTTCGAGAATTTAAATATACCTGCAATTGCACTGATTGAGATATATTGCATTGTATAGGGCGAGGGCTAATGAATAGAAGATTTTTTAATTTTAATAAACATTCAGAAGCATAGATAATTAAAATGCAATTAAGATATTATGAGATTGTGAAAGAAACCCATTATTATGTTTCTATAAGCAAATATTTTCTATTATAGGCTTTCTAAGCAGTAACCTCTCAAAATTATCAAAAATAATCATTTTAAGCATATTGCTTTAAACTTCTCGGGCCTTAGTTATAACATAATAAATGTCAATTGACCTATAAAGTCCTACAATATACATATATTAAAGGAGTTTGCAAATCAAGAGCGCCTTGTAACGAGGGTGTTCATGCCCCATTTTAAAAAGGTCTAGTTACGAAATTATTTTTGCAAGTTCTGTGTTTGCTAAGCCTTTTGAACACATGATCAAAATTAACGACATGATGACTGAGATATCCTCTAGAAACCAAAAATAATTCGCGTTCTATATTCCCATATTTCAATTGTGTTAGCTCAATGATTTGCATTAAAAAGCTTTTCGGTCCTGCTGAACTTTCCTGTGTCTCGCCTGCGATCAATATGGCTGTATTCGAAGAGAATTGGAAATTATTATCTGATCCAATCTCCTTTAAATTTCAATAAGTGTAAATTAGCGCGATTCGATGCCCGAAGCCAGCATAGACAGAGTCGGGGCAGTTACCTTGATTTAAACCGCTTCCATAATTCCCCCCCAACTAACAACGCCACTACTGGATTATCGCCGAATAGCGATAGGGCCGATTTTGATGTTCTACCAAATTGAGTTACAATCGTGTCCTTAATTTTCATAATAATTGGGCGTTAGGTTGCCACATCGTTGGCGAACAAAAGCGAAATTAAAACATAAATGGCGCTTTGCCCCCGAAAAAGTCGAATTAAAATCGCAATCGGCGGTGAATCGAAAAATAAGACCTAATTGGTCGCGGAAAATTCCGACACGAAATTTGATTTGAAAATGGGCGAGTTCGCGACGCGGAAAGCCGAGCTTTGTGAGTTCCATTCTGGATGGCGGAGCGAATGACATTGTATAATTAATTACAACATATCAATTAGCGTGGCCCGCGGAGCGCCTTTTAAATTGGCGCGCGCACTATTAATTATACGGTTTAATCAATTATATTTATGACAAATCAGAGGAAGCAAGTGATGATGACGCCTGATTTGTCGAGATGTGACCTACTGGTGTGATTTCAGACGTATATTTGCATGTATCTCGCTTTACCAAAACTATTTATTCAGAAAATGAATAAGTTTTTACTTAAATAATTAAATCATTATATTTAATATCTTAATTAACATATAAATGCAGGATTTACAGTCAAAGGCTATGCAGATGATTTAGTTATAACGGTGAAGGGAAAACATGATACTGAAGTATCCAGATTAATGCAAACAGTTTTTAACATCATAAGGAAATGGTCTCAGGCAGAGAAACTTAATGTTAATCCAGACAAGACAGTTATTATTCCATTTTCGAGGAAAAGGGAGCTAAACCTGCAAGCTCCCACTCTCAATGGACTACAGATACAATTTTTCAATGAAAGTTAAATACTTAGGGATCTTCCTAGACCAAAAACTAAATTGGAACACTCATTTGTAAAGAACTCTCTCAAAAGTAACAATGGCAGCATGGACCTGTCGTAGACTTGTAGAAAAGATGTGGGGATTGAAACCGATGATATTTTGGATATACCAAACGGTAGTAAAACCCATGGTCACCTATGCCTCAATAGGATGATGACCAAAAACAGAACAAATTTCTGCGCAAAGCAAAATACGCAAACTACAGCGGTTAATTTGCAACCCGTGTGGGGTTGCTAGAATACTCCATTGGGTGCCTCCCCAGGTGATGGATAGGGGAACGCCTCCCAGATATGAGTGGTACCGGACAAATTAAATATCCGGGGCAAACCAAAACTAGCCTGAGAGTGGGAAGCAGCACTCTCAGCATCATATTGAAGCATAACGAACTTGATTCAAGACTGGTTCAAGAATAAACACTGGAAAGTATAACTGAAGCAGTCTAAGTGGTTTTCACACTGCGATGAGGAAAGCAACGGAACCACCTCATTATTACTCCCCAGTATATTAACATGGCTATTACAAACCAGATAGAAAATGATACTGATCATGGGCCACGGATACCAAGATCTGGCAGGAGGGGACAGTCTCAAGATGGTGAGGCCTCCTCGATCGTCAACCTGTGAAATCCTCACCAACAACAATATACATCAGGAAAGTCAAACACTGTCCATAGGGAGAATGTTAATGAGAGATTTAACATTGAGAGCTAATAGTGGGATAGATGGGCGGCGCCTTGTATTCTCCTACACAGGTGTAAACAATTCAACGCAGAGCGCAGCGATCAGTGCTGGTGGAGATTTCAGTAGTACATCATAACTTCTAACGTGTTTTATTACGGGATTACTACTGGCAGGTAACAATTTTATTAAAATTTGCGTACCACATGTGTTTGTTCTTTTAGTCCGTTGATTTAATCAACGTCTGAGGCAAAATAAAACTGATATTCTTTGATAACCAAAATAAATAAACGAGATTTCTTAAACAAAATAAATAATAATTCTAAAAAAGAATATAACAAAATAACTCTGCAAACATTACAATATAAGGAGCTTAAATAGGCCGCCAGACTGCGCTAAACAATATTCCAGTCTGTTGTAAAACCCACGACGAGTTTTTTTTAACATCTAAACTGGAAGATACGAGCATGCTGCGTCAAAGTACGGGAATACCTTCAGCGGCCGTAGAAAACTATGGAAGGGACAATTCTTAGCGTTTTACATGGACAATGAAAATTTTTCCTTATCTGTATAACGCAGACAGAAAAAGAACCTGGTACACTAAGATTGGTACATGGAACGTCAAACCAATGTATGAATCTGGCAAAATCCATAACGCTATAAAAAAAATGAAAACACTATCAATAGGAATAATGAAGGTAAGCGAGATGCGATGGACAGACTCTGGCCAAGGTGCGGTCATTAATTATCAAATTTATTACTCAGAAAATCCCAACGGTAAACATATAAATGGAGTGGGTATAATTTTAAAAGAACAAAATGCCAGACATGTTACAAAATTCGTCCCAATATCAAAGAAACTACTACTCATTCAGCTCAACACTAGCCCAATTAAATCTAACATCATTCAAGCATACGCCCCTACAGCTGACAAAACGGATGAAATAATTGAAGCATTCTATAATGATTTAACGAACACACTAAGAAGCCTTCCCAAAAATGAAATTAACAATAATCATGGATGATTTTAATGCCAAAGTTGGCAATGTCAAATTTGAAAGACTGTGTAGGACCTTTCGGACTCGTAGAGCGTAATGAACGTGGAGAACGGACTGATTGACTTTGCAATGGAAGAACGGTTTGTAATCACCAATACCTTTTTAAAACTTCCTAAGAGAAGACTGTACACCTGGAAGTCACCTCAGGATACCTCAAATAATATAGTGAGAAACCAAATAGATTACATTATGGTTAACAAGAGATTCTGGAACTCAATAACATCAGTCAAAACACATCCAGGAGTTGACATCAAGTCAGATCACAGCTTACTCCTTGGCACAACAAAACTTCAGTTAAAAAAAATTGAACGAACAAAAACAAAAAACAGGACACAAGACAACTGAAAAACGAACGAATAAAACATAATGCACAGCAGTATATAAAAGAACACCTAAACACTGAATACTGAAGACGATATTGGTAATACAGAAGAAAAACCTGGAAAACTACACACAATAACTCAAGACATACTCGACCTAAAACCAAAAAAAGTAAAGAAGAAAGAGTGGATAACCGAAGAGATTTTAGACATGATGAAAGACAGGCAAAAGGTTTAAATCAGGGATGTAGCAAAATACAAAAAATAGACAAAGAAATTAAAAATGCTATTAGGAAGGCAAAAAGTGAATGGTTGAGGGAGAAATGCACAGAAATTCAATCACTACAACAAAAACATGACCTGTTCAACCTCCATAAGGAGGCGGCAGGCCTATATAAACGTAAACAGGTTGGACGCCTGACCGATTCTTAGGGAAACTTAATAATAGAAATAGAACAAAAAAGAGATGTTTGGGTGAAATATGTGGAAGAAACATTTAAAGACTCAACACAAATAAAACAGATTGGGCCTACCACTGACAGGGCCTCTATTTTCAACTGAAGAGGTGAGAACTGCTATAAGAGGAACCAAAGACGACAAAGCAACAGGGCTTAATAACTTTTATTCAGAATTCCTAAAGTTGATGGATGACAGTGGAATAAAATGGCTCACAAGAATATTTAATAATATTTACAATACTGGAATAATTCCCCAGAGCTGGTTGAAATCGAAATTTGTGACTTTACCAAAAAAATCAAATGCAAAAAAAGTGTGATGAATATAGAATTATAAGTCTTATGAATCACCTGCTTAAAACCTTCCTAAAAATCATTCACAAGAGATCATACAAGAAATGTGAAGAACATATAACACACACACAATTTGGGTTTCGTGATGCCCTGGGCACAAGAGAGGCACTTTCTGCAATCCAAGTGCTGTTTCAAAGATGCCAAGATGCTTTGTAAACTATCAGAAAGCGTTCGATAGAGTTAGACATGATGAGCTTATATCCCTACTTGAAGAAATTGGCATAGATGATAAAGATCTGAGAATCATCAAAAATATCTACTACAATCAAACTGCTAACATAAGAGTGGACAACCTACTGACAGAAGCAGTCTCAAAAGAGCGCGGAGTACGACAAGGATGTAGATTATCCCCCATGCTGTTTAATATATACTCCGAACATAGACTTAGAAGAATATGATGAAGGCATATTAATCAATGGCGAACTCCTAAATAACATTAGGTACGCGTACGACGCAGTAGTATTCGCAGACAGTATGGAAGAACTACAAAGATTAATAACACGCATAACCGAAATCAGCCAGCGCTATGGATTAGACCTAAATACAAAGAAGACAAAATACATGGTTATTAGTAAACGCATAATTCCTGAATACACAACTAATTATCAACCAACAACCAATTGAAAGGGCTGAAAGCTAATTCATACCTTGGCACTAATGTAAATAGTCAATGGGATCACTCACTGGAAATAAAACAACGTATAGCAAAAGCTAGAACAGCATTTATGAAAATGAGTACTGTCTTCAGAAGTCATGACCCACCGCTGAGCACCAAGATCCTCGTACTCCAGTGTTATATTTTTCCAGTTTTGCTCTACGGAGCGGAGGCTTGGACACTCTCCGAAGCGTCATTGAAAAAACTTAAAGCGTTTGAAATGTGGTGTTATAAACACATCCTAAGAATCTCGTGGATCGACCATGTCACGAATAACGAAGTCCTGCGCAGAATGGGGAAGAAATGCGAATTTATTGCTACAATTAAGAAACGCAAATTGAAATACCTGGGCCATATTATGAGAAACGAACAACGATATGGCCTCCAACTAATACTGCAAGGGAAAGTGTGCGGTAAGAGAGGACTAGGACGAAGACGAATCTCATGGCTTCATAATTTAAGAAAATGGTTTAACATGACCACAACTGGACTGTTCCGCGCAGCTGCCAATAAAGTAAGAATAGCCATGCTAGTAGCCAACATTCGGAGCGAATAGGCACTGCAAGAAGAAGAATTTGCATTAGATTAACCGGAGATGTGGCGTCATGTCCAACAGCTGCAATAGAGGCCTGACTCAACTTCACATTTGTGTGAAAAAGGAGGCAGCGCTTAGTGCCTCAAAGCTATTCCAATCAAACAAACTGAAATCGGGTGACTTGGTTAGCCACGTACAGATTATGGAGAAAATTTCACTGGGATCTATTGCCAAACCAACAAATCAAATGCCTACAAAACTTGAATTTGTTGTTCCATACAAAGTTTTTGTCGGGGATCACCAGACATAGAATAGACACAGTGAAAGGCTAGCAAACACCGCATCTGTCTGGCACGCAGACGGATCCAAACAAACAGAACAAATAGGAATAGGAATATGGAGTCCTAATTTAAGACTCCCTGAACCCCTACGAAACACTTTCACAATTTTCTAAGCAGAACTGCTTACTATAACCCTGTGTGCAAAAGAGGGCCTTCGAAAAGGACTCAAAAACGTACAGATTTATATCATTTTAAATAGCCAGACCGCATTAAATACTCTAAAGTCGTTTAGAACCGAGTCAAAATTGGCCTGGGAATGCAAACAATTCGCGAGGCAACTGGCTGCATCAAGGCATAGAAGGAAACGAAGAGGCAAATAGACTCGCAAAAAAGGCCTCAATCACACCTTGTTGTTTTCTAATTTGCAATGACGTTGCAAAAAATATTGTATATAACACGTAACTAAAATGTTTTTTTTTTATTCGTGTGGTTTATAGCACTCGCCTTCGGTTCTTGCCATAAACGCTACATTCTTGAAAAAAGAACTTCACTTTGGCCGCTTGTTATATAAAATACTGTAACGCAATGTAAGCAGATGGAATAGAATTTAGAATAGAATTGTAGAATTTTATACATAAGAAAAATTTCTAGAATGATCTGATAAGGGGAAAGCGACTGCGATAACGAAGCAAACGGCAGATAAGCGTTCCCGAAATTTGGGCAAACGATAAGCCCTATCTGCCGGATTGTTCTAGAACCTGGATGCCAAAACTATATAAGGCGGTCAGCTTTCCCTCGGGTGAGTTAGTTAGAGTCAGTGTAATTAGTGAATTAGTAGAAGTCAATAATAAGTGAGTTAATTATTCAATTGTGGTGATCCAAGTTTAGTTTAGTAATAAAGTGGGTATTATTCAATTCGAACCGATAAAGCATGTAACAATACTATAATGAAAGTTCGTTCTCCGCAATCGTTTTAAACTTTCCGAAAGAAAATAGAAAAAATTTTAATTTATTCGATCTAACCCTCGGCACAACGTTAAATAATATGTTGTCATATCAAATATTTCATACAATAGAGTCTAAACTAAAAAATAGACAATAGACCACGCCACATAAGTTTTATTAAAGCAGCTCCTCGCTATAGAAGGAGTATATTGGGTTTTATTTAAATTACTCCGCTCACATAAGCGCCTTAAAATTGTATTTTATCAATGCGGCTTGACGTTTTATTAATTTTCCAAAGAGTCTTACGACCGGTAATCCAAGGAAAATGGATTTCCCGCCCTTTGACTAAGAAAACTCCATTCTTTACGACACCTTATCGCGCATATTATAATTTTATTTACCTCCCTGCGAATGCTAGAAGTATAATTTTAACAAAGTCATCATTTCGACGTATTAAAATTGCGTTTCGATCGAAATTATCCACATTAAGGGCTCCAACGTAGGAATTAAGCGGCAGCAACAGATGCCATCTACAAAGACGAAGATAAATGGGTATAGTGAAGGCTCGACGTGAAAATAAGAAAATTTCCTTTAACTACCCTTCTCTACCTTGCACCCTTCCCGAGAGGATAACAAACAGATTTGTTACATAATAGTATGCTGTGTATAAATTAATAATTAAACCTCTATTTTCTCTTTAGTTTAACTTGCCAGAGAAATTTGCAAGTCATTACATTAATTTAAGCTTTGAGCAATAGAGACGCTTACTTGAACAATTGTCTCCTAAATAATACAGTTTTAATTCTCTATCAGAATGTGTACCTCATTCATTACAGTTCAATCATTTTTTGGTCAATTCCGAAACCAATTTATAACTTTATTATTGTTCACTCTTTGTCAACTTCTTCAATTTGATCTGGAATCTTACAATGAAAAATATACTTTCATTAACGGAAAATATAACATTCAAAACTGGGGATAATTTGCAAAATTTAATTTTTGACTTAAATCGACCGACGACGCCGGGAAAATTCGAGTGCCAGCAAGTTGGATGGCTTTTCGAATAAGTTATACCACGAAAATTTCAATAAGTTTCAGCGTAAGGTGTGTTTGCATCCGTGTAAAGCGCTCAGATCGTTTTCCGATCCAAAACTGCGGACAATTTCCAAAAGTCGGTTATTTCCTCCATCAGTTACCGGGTCAATTGAAGACCGAAATTACGCCGGTGAACTATTGAAGCGTCATTAGGGGCATATGGCGTTCGACGTCATGTAAGGTCACGGTTGGCTTTGGCACAATGGCGCTAATGCCCGTTCGTCGGCTCATCCACGTATATCCTACAATACGAGATAATTACGTACAATTGCACCCCTTTACTGTTCGAATGGCCGCTGTGCCAGTTAATGACCCGGAAAATCGCCTAAATATTAACATTTTTGATAGTAAACAAACGTCAATTTGGTCGTTTCCTCGCATTCGCTGCGTAATTAAAATTGAAACATTGTTTTTGAACTTTTGCGCTTTTTTAAAGGACATTTGTCAATAGTGGAATAAGTTCAGTGTTTATTCGTTTCACAAACAATTTCAGTATAATTCAGTTTGACTTTTTATAGAATAGAAGAGAATAATGAATTCTTTTTCATGAAAAAGAGTCTAGACAAGATTTATCATAGTCAATTTATTGGTTTAATAATGAATTGGTAGCTAGTGGGGTTTTCTTGTTTCTTATCAAAAACATGGATGCAATATGTTGCGATCACATAAGGTACACATGCAGTTTGCAGAATGGGGCATTTTATGATTTTACTCTGCTTTCAAGACAGTGACATAGGCAACTTTTTGCAATGGGGAAGAAAAATTTGACTTTTTTAGTTCTATATTTCTTAACATAGACTATTTCTTCTGTTCAGTAAACATTTTTTTATACATATCTATTACATATTAAACAAAATGCAGGTAAAGAGGCTAACGCCCCAGAACTGAACCAAAAACCGAAAACCAAAAAAAAACAGTCAAAAGAAAAAGATTGAAGCCAAAAAAATATAGGTTTATCTAGGTTTAGTGTACACGTGTATATGAAGTACCGTTATTAAAATTACCTGATTGGAGGAGCTGAGTTGACCTTTGCCTTTGGCACCAATATGATCAGGAAATACGAATATCATAGAACAGTAATAAATTTTAATTTTTTTTTAATTCTACACTTTTTGTTTCCTTTTCAGATTTTTTTTCATAACTTATATTTACTTTTTTCCTCATTATCCTCACTATTCGAAATTAGGTTGTTAAAAAATTTGATTTTAATATTCCGACTTTCAGCTTGTAATTCTTTATTTTTTCTTCAAAATTTCGAAATTGATCATGCTGATCATCATCAATCAAAGCAAACTTGGGAGGAGACTCAGCAACGGTGACTGCGGTAAAGGAATGTCCTCAAGAAGCAGTATTATCGCCTCTACTATGGTCTATTGTTTTGGACGATCTCCTTCCAAAATTACACAACTCAGACTTTAAAACGCCCTGTCGTAACTGCAAGGGAAAAGCATGACAGAGTTATATCAAACCTGATGCAAACCACCCTAAATATCAACAATAGTTGAAAAGGAAGGCCTAAGGGTCAACCCAAGCAAAACAGTTACTATTACATTCACTAAAAGAATGAAGTTCTCATTAATAGCTTCGATCATGAACGGAGTACAAATTGACTTCTCAAGTGAAGCAAAATACCTAGGTTTAATGCTAGACCAGAAACTTACTTGGAACACACACCTGACAAAGGTAGTCGAACGTGTAACAGTGGTAAACTGGACCCACCCTAGACTCTTTGCAAAAAACCTGGGAACTGAACCCCAAAATGATCTACTGGTTTTACCTGACAGTTATCAGACCAATGGTTACCTACGTCTCGTTAGTATGGTGGCCAAAAGCAAAAGAAAAGACAGCACAAGATATACTTGTAGAAGTGACTGGAGACTTCAGGCAAAGTATCTAGGTGTAATTCTAGACAAAAGACTCACTTTTCAGGCACACATCGATTATGCAGTGTCCAAACCAAAATGCTGAAGGGAACTGCTGCAAGCGATGATTGGTAGAAATAGTAACCTGTCCATTGGACTTAAAGTGTTACTATAGAAATCAATCATTAGATCAGCGATGACCTACGCATCTGTAGCTTGGTCACAGGCGACGGATAATCAGATGAAGAAACTCCAGGTGTTCCAGAACGTCTTTCTAAGACAAGCCATGGACGCTCCATGATTTGTGAGAAACAATCAGCTCCATAGGGAAGCTGAACTACCTTTGGTAAGAGATTTTCTTAGAGAAATTAATTCCAGGGAGATGGTGAGAGCGGAAACGCATTCCAACGAACTAGCTCGACAGGCAGTGGATTACGATCCAAACATTCCAACCAGGATTAGAATGACCAAAGGATGGTCCTCTAGGACTACGACTTCCATTTCGGAAAATTTTGTTTTGTTTGCTTCTTATGTTTCAGGCAAAACAGCTTGCAATAGTGCCCCAGCACTATTGTAATGTTCCGACGGAGGGATTGGGGGCCTAAGGGCCCGGCCCGAAGAAGTAGGGGTTTTTATTCGGTACCCGTAGTTTGAGCGGAACTCCGACACTATTTGGGTTTTCTTTCCAGATGTCTAGCATGTCTTGGAATTACAGGAGCAATGAAAACCTGTTCAACTAGAGCTTCTAGAAGCCATTCTGAATCTCGCTCCTTTACATCTACAGGTAAAGTAGGAGGCAATTCTGGAGGCTTTAAGACTGGTTTAGGCAGTAGATCTGAAGGAAGGACACTTTTAAGGACACATGAGTATTCTCAAAGAATTTGTCACAGTCAACAATAAAACCGGTTGATACAATACAAACCAGGTTGGAGTTAGAACACTCATTTGAAGTGGTCATAGATGATCGCCATATAAGTGGGATAAACCAAACACCTGAACAACCTCAAGGATCACTTTTCTTGTACACAGATGGAGCTAAAAAAACAGGAATTGAGGTCAGCGCATGTGGCCAAAGATACACGCTAACAAAAGCCTAAGATTAAACTTCCACAATCTTCCAGGCAGAAGTACATACCATAGAACTATGCATTCGGGAATGTCTATCGAAGGACTTACGAGGAGCAAGATCAATATCTGTTTAGGCAGTCAAGCGGCGCCTGTAGCTCTGAGTAGTTTTACTGTCAAATCCATACTAGTGTGGGACTGTCTACAACTACTAAAACAGTTGGCTGTCCGCAACAAGGTAACCCTGATGTATGTGCCAGCACACCTAGGTATTGAAGGAAATGAGATTGCCGATCGCCTAGCTACAGAAGGTACAGCATCCCCATTTCTTGGGCTCGATCCTTACTTTAGTATAGCAAAATGCCATATAAGAAATGAAGTCCACAAATAGGAAGAGAAACAAAAATAATCCCACTGGAAATTAATTTCAGAACAAAACCATGCGAAAAAGTTCATCATACATTCGCAACCAAGACGAAGGAACTTCTTGACCTCAGCAAACCGGAGTTAAAGTTAATAACAAGCTTTCTCACAGGACACTGCGCGCTAAGGTGCCATCTCAAAAAGATAGCCAAAGCGAAGTCAGAGAATTGCCGCTTCTGCAACGAAGCCAAGGCAACTGCAGAACACTTACTTTGCACATGCGAAGCATTATTTTACTTCACCTGGAACAAATACAAGCTACACCTGCAGAGATAAGTAAAATTTCGTCTGGGAAAATCCTAGGGTTTTACAAAAGCTTGGAAATTTAAAAGCAATATATATCGGGGTTAATTACAATAGGTCGCAGTGATGAGAGGAATGTATAAATCCTGTCCGATCCATATCATATCTATCTATCTATCTACTTTCTATCTATCTGTCCATGCTGATATTTTAAAATTTCGATTATTATATTTAAAGATTCTAACTTTATTTTCTAGTTTCTAAATCAGCGATATCGAAAATATTGAGAACATTGAGATTTTCGTATTTCCTATCAATGTTGAATTGTTTCAGAAATTTTAATTTTTATCAAAAACTCGAACACAATTTCAGCATTAGTTAATTTTTCAGCTATGTAGTAGCAGCCATAAATGAAGATAAAACGTTAAGCAAGATACATCCATTAACAATACTCTCCAACAAATACTGGAAAGTTGAACAAAATGGATAAGCGTATAACTAAGATGAAATAGAGCAGTAGAGCAGCTATACCTAGGAAAAAAAATTAATGCTGTGTAATAACTTTAGAATAATGGAATGGAATGCTAATGGATTGCTGCAGCATCAACATGAACTGCAAGCAGTCCTAAATATAGAAAACATAGACATATGTCTTATCTCAGAGACCCACTACACTAATGAGACCCTTATTAGATTTAAGGAATATAATGTGTACCACAGCATTCACCTTCAGCCAGGAGAGGTAGTGCAGTGATAATAAGAGAAGGGATTATGCATTATCAAGAGATGAGACTCAGGACTAAAAAATTTCAGGCAACTTCGGTAATGATCAAAATCGAAACTCTGTCATGGTCACATCCGTATATTGTTCCATAAGACACTCCACTCTAAAGGAGCAATACATCGACTTTTTCAATAGCCAAGGTTCTAGATTCATAATTGGAGGTGACTTCAATCTAAGGACGTTCATTGGGGATCTAGGCTAACCACAGCAAAAGGCAAAAAAATGCCAGAATCAATGAAACACTTCAAATATGAGGCACGTACAACTGGCAAGACAGCTTATTAGCCCACAGGTAGAAATAAAATTCCTGACCTAATAGATTTCTGTATAGTGCGAAATATTTCAACAAACTACATTCAGGTCAATGAGGCATGAGATATGAACTCAGATCACTCTCCCATTTCTTAACTCTTACGGTGCGTTTACGCTGGACCCTTCATTCCGTACATTTCTCTCTGACATAAAATATATTTTCTCTCTGACGTAAGTCTCAACTTTCCTGAGAGAAGCTATCTCCTCTTAACTGTATAGATAAGTCTCGGATAGCTTCCCTCAAAATAGTTGATACTTATGTCAGAGAGAAATGTACGGATCAAAGTGTGTAATATAAACGCACCCTTAGCGTTACTGTTATCCAAAAAGAAAAACCCCCAAAATTGACAAACAGCCGAACAGATTGGCAAAGCTTCAAATTAGATCTTGAAAATGTTATTAATCTAAACGTACCATTAAAAACAACTGAACAGTTGGAAGAGGAATTGGAAATGCTTCTTACCCTTATTCCGCAAGTAATACTATTTTCATCATTCAGAAGGGAAATAGTTATTCTAAGAAAGTAAGAGACTTGATCTCAGAAAAAATAAAACTCAGGAGAAAATGGCACCAGTCCTAAACTCCAGCAGATAAAACAATACTCAATAGTACCACTCAGAAATTAAAAATGGAGATAGAAAGAATAAAAAATGAACGATTAGTAAATACTTAAATCAGCTGACATATGACAAAAGCAGTTACTACTCCGTCTGAAAAGCTGTTAAAAAATTAAAAGGGCCAATATTGCAGAATACACCAATCAGAAATGCACATGGAAGTTGGGCTAGAAAAAATATTCAGAAAGCCAATAGGTTTGCAGAACATGTTGAAAATACCTTCCAAGCAAAGGAAGAAAAAGAATTTCCAAACTGGTACTCACCTTACGAAGATTACATAAACATTGCATTAACATCCCCGACGGAAATAGAATACGAAATAAAAACCAATATAGATCTTAAGAAAGCTCCCAGCTTTAATTTAATTACCGGTGAAGTGTTAAAACAACTCCGCAAGGAAGCCATTATACAAATTTCACATCTGTTTAATAACAGTTCATTCAAAAAGTCCATAGGATGACACATAGATGGCGTTACTTGAATTTTTTTCCATATGATTTTTATTTAGTACTAACCTTCAAACGATTTGTGTATAAATTTGACAGCAATCTGACTATTGATTCGTGAGTTATAGCATTTTGTGTGAAGCAACTTTGTTATTGAAAAAAAAAATGGAAAGCACTGAATCTCGAGTTTTGATAAAGCACTGCTTTTTGATGAAAAAAAAATACAGTGAAAACCAAACAATGGCTTGATAAACATTATCCAAACTCTGCTCCATCGAGACAAATGGTAGAGAAGTGGATTGTTGAATTTAAATGTGGTCGTACCAGCACATATGATGCAGAGCGCAGTGGATGCCCAAGTAAGGCTGTTATTCTGGAAAACATCCACAAATTGGTTATGAACGATCGCAAATTGAAGGTACACGAGCTAGCTGACATTGTAAAGATATCAGATGGTAGTGTTTTTACCATTTTACACGAACATTTGGGAATGCGAAAGCTCTGTGCAAAATGGGTGCCGCGTGAGCTCACAGTCGACCAAAAACAACAACGAATCGATGTTTCAGAGGAGTGTTGGGCGCTGTTAAACGGCAATAAAATAGAATTCTATTGTCGATATGTGACAATGGATGAGACACGGCTTCACTATTACACACCAGAATCCAAAAGACAATCAGCTGAGTGGACATCGGTCGACGAACCGAATCCAAAGCGAGCAAAGACGCAACAGTCGACCAGTAAGGTGATGGCTTCTGTATTTTGGGATGCGAACGGAATAATATTCATCGACTATCTCCGAAAAGGAACCACTATCAACAGCGACTATTACTGTGCACTTTTGTATCGATTGAAGGCTGAAATCGCAAAGAACCGTCCACATTGGCAAAAGAAAAAAGTGTTGTTTTACCAAGACAATGCACCGTGTCACAAATCGATGAAAACGATGCCAAAATTGAATGAATTGGGCTTCGAATTACTTACCCATTCACCGTATTCTCCAGATTTAGCCCCCAGCGACTTTTTCCTGTTTTTAGATCTCAAAATAATGCTTGTTGAAAAGAAATTTAAGTTCAATTATGAAGTAATCGCTGAAACTGAGGCCTATTTTGACGAGAAAGAGAAATCTTACTATAAAAGTGGTATCGAAAAGTTGGAAAATCGCTATACTCGTTGTATCGTCCTCGAAGGCAACTATGTTGAATAATTAAATCAAGTTTTGTCAAAATTTTGTATTTTTCTTACTTATCCTACAGACTTATTGAATGACCTGGTACCTCAGGTACCATACCACTAAGGTATGGTTCTAGGATTTGGAAAGCAGCTAAAGTCCTCATGGTTCATAAGCCAGGCAAAACACTTCATGATGCTTCATCGTATAGACCAATCTTTAAGGCATACACTATCGAAACTATTCGAAAAAATATTTTTGAAAAGACACCTATTACTGAAGAGCCAAACCTAATATTAACTCATCAGTTCGGCTTTAGAGAGAGGTACATAGAATTACAGATGTGGTTGAAAAGGCATTAGAAAACAAAGAAGTTTGTTATGCTGTCCTTCTTCATGTTAAGCAAGCCTTTGATGAAGTGTGGGCTACAATATAAAAAACTTAATGCACTGCTCCCTCACAAATGCGCAGAATTATTGGAATCTTATAGTTCAGAGTAAAACAAGAAGAAGCATACAGTAAATTAAAAGAAATTGGAGCAGGAGTGCACAAGGACCACTAGGAACTATCTTGTACCTGATCTACACTAGTTATGTACTATACCCAGAACAAGACACTATAGCTACATTTGCTTAGGTATATCTACATAAGCTTAAGATTTCGAATTCGGATTTTTTTTTGAACAATTTCGAATTTTTCCTAAAATGTCAATCTTTGTAAGAACTTTCCTCAAATTTTGATTTTAATTTCGAACTCTCAATTTTTAACATAACCTCGAAATGTTGATTCTATCCAAAATTTCCACTTTAACGATGAACAAAAAATTTGACTTTCAGCACTAAAAACAATTCAAATTTAAAATGTCAAGGAAAAAGTATTTCAGAGTGAAGTATTTTAAATATTGAAGTTACTGTTCTCCTCAAAATTTCCAAATTTTTCTCGAACTGTTTTCACCTAGAATTTTAAAAGTTCTCGACTTAAAAATTTAATTTTTAGAAGAAAAAATAAAAATTTCCAAACGAGAGTAGAAATTTTGAGAAAAAAAGCCAAAATTTTAAAAAAGAAATTTTATAAACTCCAACCTCAAAATTTAAGAAAAAATTAAATAAAATTATTTAATAATTTTGTTATTATCAGTTTTTTTGAGAAAAAATGAGCAATTTTGAGATTAATGATAAAATGTAAAAACATATGAAAAAATTAATTATATGCTGGCGAAAATGGATTATTAACAGCGGGAATGTCTTGTCAATTGTCACTATGTATACAAACAGAAATAATGAAGTTCTTTGGTCACCTGAGAAAATACTTTACCTTTCAGTGGAACGCATAACTTATTGAAGTGACAGACTAAAGGGACCCCGAACTAAAATTATTGCCTTCCGTTTTTCGTTGAAGTTTAATTTACAACTTTGTTTAACATAAATGCAAATAATGTCATAACTTCGTCCTGGGACCTTACCGAAACATCTTTCACTGAAAAAGAAATTCCAAACCCGTACTTTTGGCCGTAATGGAAAGCTTGAAGCATTTTTGCAAAAAAAGCTGGCTTAACGACATGGTTATTGCCATGCTTGAGAGCAAAGGTCAATTTATATGCCCCGCGAGCGCATAAAAGAATAATTGCTATTAAAATGTAACGCCTCACGCTCTTGGAATAAAAAGCCTTCGGCGGCGGATTGGAGCGCTCAAACAAATGGCAGGTATAACTGTCTAAAACCCCCCGAAAAAAGCGCCCATCTCCAGAATTATACAAAACCTTCCTTTGCTCCATTAACCGGCCGTGATGAGATCCTTGATTGGCTGTCACCTCAGCGGGAATATGGCAAAAGGAGCGCTCGTTTTTCGAGCAAATAGGGGATGATTTCCATCCATCTCGTTTAAAAATCGAGAATCGGGAAATCCATCCCGATCAGTTGCCGCTCGAACGGCCCCATCGTCTAGTGGAATTATATTTGTTTAATCCGAATTTCGGCGAATATTTTTCAATATCGGCCCGTTTGAGCTTTATTTTATTCGGTTCGGGGAATTTTATTAAATACGTCCTGCGGCTCCGCTGACATAATGTGCTTAGCATCCCCTAAAAATAGAAGAAGATATAGCGGAGGAATCTGCCGTAAATCAACTCAATGGCTCGACTCAAGACTTAAAAATAACTCCCGCGTGCAATAACTCAAATTTGTGGCTTTTGTGCTATGCTAACATCCTTTTTTTAAAGGAAAACGCAGCCCCTTTAATCCCTACGAATTACTCTTTTGCAGTAGAGGAATAGTGCTCCTAAACATCCATAGTTTCTACAATCGAGAGGATCAATATATCTCTTACTAAAATATCGATATTATTAATAATTTTTACCGATAATTTGCCTGATGAATATTTATAAAAAGACCATAAATACAATTATTTGTATTAATTCTTTTTACTATGTCTTAAGAATTCTATATCTTCTAGAATCATAATAGTGTTATGTCGTATATTTTATAAGCGAAGAAGCTGATGAATAATGTTTAGAAAGTTGGACAAAAAAATTGAAAAAGAGCGAAATTTCTAGATTTATTAAATACAATCAATAAAATATTCTGGTATTATTTTAGAAATTTGTGTTTTTTAAACCTCGACTTCACGCAGAACTGCAAGTTAAACTCGAAATTGCTATTTTCTTAATATATCCAAGTTTAAAATTAAATTTCCGCCATTTAAAGTAGAAAAATTTTAAAAAGCAACCTCAACATTTTGAAATTAAATCCGAATGACTAACTTTTAATGCAAATTTTGAGAAAAATATGGAAATTTCGACCTAAAATATACAGGATTAAAATAGCATTTAGAAAAGGAAAAGGACGAAATTTTCAAGAAAAGTGAAAATGTTGTGCCGGAATTTCAAATTAAAAGAGGTTTATGGCGTATTAAGTGTAGCTAAGTAAAATAATTAAACACTTATCTATGTGGTCGATTTTACTAATTCAGTTGCTAAGGGGGCGAAGAGCAGTATCAAAGTTGTTGGGGAAAAAATTAAAAAATCATATAACCAAAGGTGGCAATTTTCAAAGCCAACATCCCCAAAAATGTAAAATTTTTAATTTTTAAGAGAAAGTAAAATTTTACAAAAAATTTCGCAATTCCCAAAAATAATTAAAAATTTGTAAACTAGTTTAAATTTTCAAGTGCAAATTATCGAAAAAAAGGCAAAATTTTGAATGAGACTCGAAATTTTCAAGAAAAATGAACATTTTTGATTTGAAACTTTTAATTAAATTCTTAAAAATTGAAATATTCAAAAAGACACACATTTTAATAGCCTAAATGTTAGTACTAGAATACACTTGTAAAGCCTAAATTAAAAAAAATAATTTTTAAAAAATATCGTTTACACAAAACATAACAAAAAAAGAAAGTTTTGAGGAAATTTAACTTTTAATAAATATCAGAATTTGGGAATAGTAAAAAAATTGAAAAAAGTTTTGAAATTAAAACATAAAAATTTCCTAGGGTCGAAATGCAAAAATCATTATTTAAAATTTGAATCATTTAAATTTTAACCCGTAGATTGCGAATCTGAAAATTAAATTGAGCGACGACTTTTGGTTTGGAAGATATAAGAGTTTGAAGTTACGAAAAAAGTTTCAAGAATACACTTGTGAAGCCTAAATTAAACAAATTCATTTTTTAAAAATATCGTTTACACAAAACATAACAAAAAAAGGAAGTTTTGAGGAAATTTAACTTTTGATAAATATCAGAATTTGGGAATAGTAAAAAAATTAAAACAGTTTTGAAATTAAAATATAAAAATTTCCTAGGGTCAAAATTCAAAACTCATTATTTAGAATTTGAAGCTTTGATGTGTTATGCAAGTAGAATTGTAAATTGACGCAGCCCTCCAGGCGTGTATAGTGAATCATAGGTAGCTAAACTACCAACAGTTGAAACACTGCCACCTAACGAAGCGGTTTCTCTCTAGGAAAGTTCCGAGGTCACAAGGATTCTAATGCACAGAACAATAGATTTGAAAATTTGTTAGATTCGAAATTTGGAAACCAAATACCGGTTTCGATCTTGATACGACGACGAGATCTAACAAGATCAAAACCGGTCTTTGGCTTCCAAACTTCGAATCTAATGAATGTTCAAACATATTGGTCTTTGCATTAGAATCCTTGTTGTGTTGTTTAATCTTTCTTGGTTTCAGGGGACAAGGTTTGTATTTCAATTTTTGAAACTTTAATAGGTCAAAATTCTGAAAAAAGGCGGAATTTTCGAAGCAAATATTTATTTCTTTAAAAAAGTCGAAATTTTGAAAATGATTGGATTTCTTATAAGAAATCACATTTTTAGATTCTCCAAAAGTAAGATAAAATCGAAATTATGAGAATACTTCAAAATTTTTACAAAAATCAAAATATTAGAAACATGTAATTAGAAGAATATATAAATATTTGAAAGGAATCAAAACATTGAAAGTCAAAATTGCGCAATACATCAAAATTTTCAAAAAATCAAAATTAAATATCTAAATTATAAAGAAACCTGAAATTATCAAAAAAATTGATTTTTTTCAACAGTCAAAATTAAAGAAATCGATATTACGGAATTCAAAATTTTCAAAAAATGTTGAATTCTTTCAAAATCCTGATTAAAAACACTCCTAATTAAAAAATTAAATACCTGAAAAACAAAATGGTCAAAAAAGAATTTTAAAAAGGTCAAAGTTTCCCAAAAACACCAATTTTTTAGAGTTAAAGCTTCCAAAAAATACCAAATTTTTGAAGTAAAAATTTAAAAAAAAAAATTTTTTTATCAGAAATTGTCAGATATTTGAGAAAGTCAACACTTTGAAAGAGTCAAAATTAAAAAAAAAACTCATTGTTTTAGAAGTTAAAATTTTGAAATACGAACTGAAAATAGAAAAAGATTAGAACACAACAAAGGTTGCTTTAACGCGTTTCGATAGCTAAGCTATCATCTTCAGAGAGAGTATCGAAACGCATTAGAGCAACCTTTGTTATGTTTTTTAATCTTTCTTCGTTTCAGGGGACAAGATTTGTATTTCAATTTTTGAAGATAACCAAGGACCAGTCTGTTCCACCAACAAAATAACGAAATAATCCTTCTTTGTGATTTTTGTGAATAGCCAGTGCGTCCCACAAAAAAAATTAAAATTATAAAAAGATCTACTTTTTAATATTGAAAAAGTATTTTGTCTTGTAAGTTGGAACCGATCTTCCAAAAAAATTGAAATTTTGAGAGGTGAAATGTAAAAAAAATATCAATACTTTAAAATTTTTTTAAAAATCACATTTTTGAGAAAATTTTTAAAAGAAGCAATATTTTGAGAGAATCCAAATTTTCAGGTCAAAAAATTTTTAAAAAGCAAAATTTTTAAAATCAATTTCTCAAAAGGTAATAATTTTTAAAATAGATTGATTTTTTTAAATTAAAATATTTAAAAAAAGCTCTTTGAAAAAGTTGAAATTTCAAAAAAATTGAAATTTGGAATGACTCAATATTTTTAAAAGAACTCATTTTTTTAAGTTAAAATTTTTCGGAATATTGATGTTATTTAAAGTAAAATTTAATGAAAAAGGTTTTTTTCAGTTTAGGTCGAATTTTAAAAATAAATGAAAGGAATAAGACGATATATTAAAAACACTCCGAGTTTTCTAAAAAAAGGTGAAATATTTAGAAGAGATTTAAAGATATTTAGCATCAATACTACATAATTAACAAGAATTTGGTAACTGGTAGCATGATTTGCAGCTACTACAAGTTCGAAGCGACCAAAACTTTCAAAAGTCCAAATTTTAAGAAAAGCCGAATATTTGAAAAAAATGTCTCAATTTTGTAAAAAGGCAAAAATTTAAAAGAATCTAAATTTTCAAAAAAACGGAAGTAAGAAAATTCGATTCTCGAATTTTCAATCTTCAAAAATTGCCATTTTCAAAAAACCCGAAAAATAAAAAATCAAAACATCTGAAAAAATTTAAAAGTTTAAAAACACTTTTTGAAGATGTAATTCTTTTTAAAAAACGGTTTTTTTAAATTAAAATTTTCAAAGAAGCTCTTTGAAAGTCGAAAATTTTAAAAAAATCAAAAAATAACTCATTTTTTAGAAGCTGTAATGTCGAAGGAAAAAAATTTAAAAAAAAAATTTTTCTAAGTTAAAGTTGATATTAAGAAATTTGACATTTTCAAAAAGAATTTCGAGTTTTTCAAAAACAAGCCGAAATATTCAGAAGACATCAAAACTTTTTAACAGTCAAGGTTTTCTAGAAAAATAGTTTTTTTTTCAAGTCAAATATTTCAGATAAATGAGAATTTTTCAAAGATAGTTGAAATTAGAAATTTAAAAATAAATCGAAAATCTTCAGCAAAAGATGAAAAAATTTAAAAAACCAAGTATTGAAAGAATTCAAATTTTCAAACAAAATTGAAATTTAAATCAACCGAGTATCTCCCTGAAGATGATAGCTTGGCTGTTGAAACGCGTTGGAGCGGCCTTTGTTGTGTTTTTTAATCTTTCTTGGTTTCGGGGAACAAGATTCTTATTTAAATTTTTAAATCAATTCGATTTTATAAGAGTTGAAATTTTGAAAACATATCGAATTCTACAAAAATAATAAAATTTTGGAAAATAGTCGAAATAATAACAAAATTGAAGTCAAAAATGATTAAAAACTTAAAAGAGTTCAAATTTCTAGAAAAGTCGAATTTTGAAAAATAATTCTGAAAAATTCGGAAATTTTTAAGTAAGTTGTAATTAAAGCAATCAAAATTTTAAAAAAAGTTAAGATTAAACAAGAGATGTTTTTAAATCAAATCGATTTTACTAAGTCGAAGTTTTCAAGAAAAATATTTTTTTTTCAGCTCGAAATTTTATTAAAATGAGAACTTTTCAAAGACAATTGAAACTAGAAATGTTAAATATAAATCGAAATTCTCTGAAAAAAAGAAAAATTTTTAACAAAAGTGAATTTTGAAAATGGAAACGAAATCTTCAGTACTACAGTGAAAAGTTTGAATAACATTCGAGAATTTTATACTCTCATTCCTTGTTTTGTAGGGTCAAGTTAGGAATTAATAAACTGGTCAACACTGATTTTGTCACAGGAACTCTGGTAGGTAATTGTGTTTGGACTACCTACCCTTAGCATGAAACCGTACTTATTTTTTCTCATCACCCCAGTTTTCTTGTCACAAAGTAAAATTTATTTTTGGAAATGTAGTCTTCCCAAACACTGTTCGTTTTTATCTTAAAAAATTTTATCAGAAATAAAACATAATATTATGATCATATTAATTCTTCATTTGCAGTCTGTTTTACCATTAAAATTTGGGTACTTTTTATGTAAATGGGATACCAGGGATCGAAAAAATTACAATTAGGAAGAAGTTTGTCTTACACAAAGATCTTTAATTTGTAAATAGAAAACTGTAAAGCATTTACACTTGTAAAGCTAAAGCTCTCTGTTATATTTCTACCATTAATTCATATCAAATTAGGCTTACCAAAAATTTTCTGGAGGGAATGAGTCTCAATAAAAATAGATTTTTATATTTCAAAGAGAAATTTTCCAGAAGTAGTAATAGGAAAACCTGAAATTAGGAAAATTAATAAAAAACTTGTTGTTTAAAGAAAAATTAAATGTTTTGAAAAAATCAGCATGAAGATGCTTCAAATATTTAGTTGGAAATTTTTTGTTCTACCATAACAGTGACATCGAAAGATATTTGGTTAAAAAAATGTTTTTGGAGTATAAAACTTTGGGATACAATATGGGGATCAAGATTAATTTTTTTTGACACATATCTTGACTATTCCTACGAATTAGGGGGCTCTCGGGAGCTCTGAGAGATAAGAACTGATAAAAGTTTCATGCGGACATTCCAATGATGGAAAAATTTATCAGGGCAGAATAAAACCAAGGCTGTTGACTGACTACGTCTGCTTGACCAAGAGGGACCAATTAAAAGCTAAATAATCTAAAAAAATAAAGATTATAAGTTCCTAATGTACATTTTTTGTTATCTTTGTGGAGATGTATCCTTTTTCAAACATTTAACAAACAAATGTTGTGAGTGATGAAAATTTCAAAACTGCTTATTTTAAATGACAGCAACTAACACTATTAAAAAATACAAAAGAGGTTCATGCGACATGACAAAACTTCAACTTTGTTGACCAGTGTAATTTATCTGACATTACAAGTGAAACTTTTTGGGGCACCTTCCCATTCAAAAATTGTGTAGGGCCAGGGTAATGCGTAAAAGGTCCACCAAACCTTAAAAAAGTTCACGTGATTGATGACAATACGGATACCGGGCGTCAGATTAATTAAATGGGGGGTGGGGGTACGTTCGTCTGGCTCTGCTGAATTCGAATCTTGTATCTTTGGCGTTACAGGGAGAGAGCCGATAATTATAAGGATTTTAATTAAGTGGTGAATTAGTCACATTAATCAGGGGGATGTTTCATATAATATAAAATTCCCTCAGTAATCCCCGTGAATTGTGGGGTGCGGTTAACATTCATTTTATGCAATTGCTGAGCTCGCATCCCGACCAGTCACACACGACTGACGGCAACAATGGGGTGGCGCTAGTTAAAATTAGAATAAACGCGTACACGCCGTTTTAACACTGACAATTCGATAATTCGGCCGGAATTATTGGTTGACGTGCTGGTGCCGCAAAATCCCGAAGTCAAAATAAATTTTGGCTACTAGTAAAACGACATAAAACATTTGCGAATAAATGGTGGATGCGCCATTTTTTTCCATGTTGGAGTTGCAATCTTTTGAAAATAGCCTGAAAATTCGGGATTTTTTTCATATACCTAAATTTCTGTACCTAATAGTGAGTCTAGTGAGTCCGAGTTTTTTTTGTTTTTTAATTTATGACAAATATTGAATATTTTTTCAAAAGTAGTGTAAATACGAAATTTATATTGTTTCTATAATTTTTGACGTTCTTTTTGATATTAATCTCGAAGTTACTCTTAAAATTCCAAAAATGATCTTTGTTATAAATCTTGATTTTTATTTTTGGAAATTTCGCCTTTATTTTACTTATTTTGACTTGATATTTAGTATTTAGTTTAGGTATATTTAGGAATTGCTAATCTTGTTTTTTTTAATTTGTCCGTGTTTTCAAAATTTAGAACTTTTTGAATTTCCAGAATTTTTTGAAAATTATAAATTCCACATTTCTCAAAATGCCATCTTTTTCTTTAAAGTCTTTCTATTTTTTTTGGAAATTTTAACTTTATTTAACTTAAAATACTTGACGCCTGTGAATGTTTTAGTACTTACTTGTCGGAACATTTGTTAACATTTGAGTTGGATGGATATACCAAACTGACGAGATCTAACAAGATCGAAACCGGTATTTGGTTTCCAAACTTCAAATCTAATAAATGTTTAAACCTATTGGTCTGTGCATTATTAAATCCTTATTTAACTTTAACAATTTTCTCAAAATTTCCAATTTAATTTTAAAATTCATCGTTTCTTTCAAAATAGCCCAGTCGGCGAGGAAATCGCTATAGAGGTGAAAAATACAAACTGATCCAACAGCAATATTATTTTTTATTATTGCAATCTATTAGTAAGTCAATTTTAAGCATATGTTCAAGTTGGCGGGGCGCGGGGGGCTGTACGTCAGCCGCAATTTTGATAAACGCGTTTTAGTAAATATCTCGAGAATGGTTAGTCCTACAAAGAAAATACAGGAAACCATATTTATAGAAAAATATATAGTTTAACTTTTTTATTAAACATATTTTTTTATAAAATGGATATTTTATGAGTTATTCTAATGAAAAGTTTTTACTTTTTTTTTTTAGTTTCAAAACGGTTAACACTTGTTGGTAACAGTTTTAATCATATTCATGGAGCGTAAAATTTTCTACAAATTTTATATATATTTTATTTTTCTAAAGTTAATAGTTTATGAGTTATAACGCCATGAATATCGAACGGTCTTGATAAATTTTAACTTACGAATTTCGCCACCACCTAAAGTATATAACACAGTAAAGAGCTACTTTAGAAATCGAATGTGTATTTATGCCAAAGGTGCTTTTAACCACCAAATTTGATGAGGCAATATAAAATTTTATTTTCAATGAATTGTAGAAAAATCAGTTTCATCACATTAATCTAATCTTGAATGAAATAGTAGAAGATGTAGACAGTGACTTTCACGGAGTAATAGATATAAGTCAACCTGGACCATAAAAAAATCTTAAATAGTTTTTCATTTTGCATTTTTACTGTGGATTAGACTTTCTGGAAATACCACGTTAAAAAAAAACGCGCCGTGAAATTTACCTCTATGGTGGTGGGAAAATAAGTTCAAATTGCTCACTACCTACACATTTTCATTGCTCTAAAACTATGACACTACAAATTTTAGAAAGACCTATTTTAAATATAAATGTAAAATTTCTAATTCTCTTAGAATGTTTATTTTTATCATGATTAACTGAGAACTTCGATTTTTCCCAATTTATTTTCTCGAAATTCGCTTTTTTCAAAATTAATAGTTTATTTTCAAAATTCCAATTTTGATCTTAAAATTGGATTTTCTTTTGAAGTATTTTCTAGAAAGTGCGATCTTGTCCCCTAAAACTAAGAAAGATTAAAAACACTGAAGATGATTGCTTGGCCATCGAAAGGCGTTAGAGCAACCTTCGTTGTGTTTTTTAATTTTTCTTGGTTTCAGGGAACAGGATTTGTATTTCAATTCTTGAAGATAACCAAGGACCAGTCTGTTGCACCAAAATTACTCGTTCAGTTTATTCTTCAGACTCGATTTTTTTAATCCGAATGAGAAGTTTAAACCTTTATTTTTTCGAAGTTTCGTACTGTCTCTTCAAATTTCGATTTTGCTGTCAAAGTTTCATTTTCAGAGATTTCATCATATTTTTCGAAAATTTTACATTTTTGTCGAAATTAAACATTTTTTAAGTTTTATTTTACTTATTCTGAAAAATTAACCAAAATTTTATTTCGTCTGGGTTTCGGCTTTTTTAAAATTTGACAATTTTCCACAGTGTGGAGTTTACTTCTAAAGTTTGTTGTAGCATTTTTGGCAAAATTTGATTTTTTTGAAAACTTTCTGCTTTTTGAAATTTGTCCTATTCTCGAAACCGTGAATTTATTCTCAATGTCTTTTAAAAGAATTTATCTTTCTCTAAGAAATCTCAACTTTTTTCTCGAAATATTGAACGTCTTTTTGAAATTTCTGTTCTTCTACACATCAGGAAAGTCAAACACTGTCCATAGGAAGAATGTTAATGAGAGATTTAACATTGAGAGCTAATAGTGGGATAGATGGGCGGCGCCTTGTATTCTCCTACGCCGGTGTAAACAATTTAACGCAGAGCGCAGCGATCAGTGCTGGTGGAGATTTCAGTAGCTTCTAACTAAATTTTATTAAAATTTGCGTACCACATGCTATTTGTTCTTTTAGTCCGTTGATGTAATTAACGTCTGAGGCAAAATAAAACTGATATTCTTTGATAACCAAAATAAATAAACGGGATTTCTTAAACAAAATTAATAATAATTCTAATGAACATAATAACTCGTTTAAACATTATAATATAAGGAGTTTAAATAGGCCGTCAGACTGTGCTAAACAATATTCCAGTCTATTGTAAAACTCTCCACGAGTTTTTTCTAACATCTAAACTGGAAGATACGAGTATGCTGCGTCAAAGTAGGGGAATACGTTCTGAGGCCTGTAGAAAACTATGGAAGGGACAATTCTTAGCGTTTTACATGGACAATGAAAATTTTTCCTTATCTGTATATTCAGTGATTTTTCAGATATCTTCGTATTTCCCAAAATTTTGACTTTTTTATCGAAATTTAATTTTTTTTAAAGTTTAATAATTTTATTGTGAAAAATAAACAATTTTTTCTTGGTTGTTTTATGCATCTTCTTTGCAAATTTGTGTTCGTGTCATTCATTATTTATTGGCTTATTCTTTTGATCGAAACGTTAAAATTTTACAATAATCTTGTAATTTAGTTTTTACATCGTTTAAATCATGTGTTTTATACCCTAAGGACTACTTATCCTGAAAAATATAGTCCGCGGGCGACTATCAATATGGGAAAACAATTTTAGGATTTTTCAAATTTTTCATAGTGCAACAACTTTAAATTTAAGTAAAAGCAAATTATTCAAGATTAGTACAGGATATACTTCTTTGGGATTAGACCGTGTCAAAGAACTACTAAAAGTGTTCGACGTTTCGCCCACCTTCGTAGGGGGTTTCTTCAGGAACAAAGAAAAGAAATAATGAATATAAGGTAAAAATAAGGAAATATGCAAAAAAGAAAGAATGAAAAGCCCAATTTCAAAACATCAGAGCACGGTAAGTCAGTATATCCACCATACTAGAGGCGAAACTCTTCTGAATTTAAAATTGGTACAAAGGATAAGAAAGTTTAGACAGAAAATCGCGGTAACTCAGTATGTTCACCATACCAGAGGCGAAACTCTTCTGAGAGGAAAGAAAGAAAGGGAAACTTTATATGCCATTAGTCTGCGCGATCACTTCCGAAGATTTCCGAATGGTTGGTTTCCAGATGGAGGAAAGCATGTAACCGTCATCTCTGTTGATGGTTTTGGGGAATTTTTGGATTTCAATGGCCTCGCGTATCTTCCGATTATAGTAATTGGGAATATTGGATATAATTGAAATATTATCAAAGAGAATCCTATGTCCGGTCTCATGTTGATGTTCCGCAATGGCTGACTGTGAAAATAAACCAGACCTAAGACATCTTTTGTGCTCGAATATTCGCGTCTTAAATGATCGACCCGTTTCTCCGATATACACTGAACCGCAAGAACAAGGAACCCTGTACACGCACGCCATTAGAACAAAATGATGAAATTTTATCTTTGGCAGATGGGAGGAGCTGTTGGATCTTTGAGGATGATGAAAAAATGGGTTTTTTGCTCTGATGTTTTGAAATTGGCCTTTTCATTCTTTCTGTTTTGCATATTCCCTTATATTTCCCTTTTATTTATTGCTTCTTTTCTTTGTTCCTGTAGAAGCCCCCTACGGTGGTGGGCGAAACGTCGAACACTTTTAGTAGTTCTTTGACACGGTCCAATCCCGGAAGAAGTATAATCCTGTACTGACTCTGGCCGTGGAAGCCTTCGTTATCATATTCAAGATTAGTTTCGCGGGATACTTTCAAAACGTTTGCGGTCGACGTGTTTGCCATCCGTGGTTTAAATCATAAGATACTTTTAAGTGTTTTTCAGTCTAGTTGTCACAAACAGCGATTGACAAATCAAGATCCAACATAATCACTGCTTGGGGTAATCTATAAGAGATTGCCAATCCTGAATAGAAGGTAACTTAAATATAGATTTGTTAAGGAAGCAACTGGCTAAGAAAAAGCCAATAAATAATGGATGACAAGATTTTTTTCTTCAGACTATCTCTGGGAAATTTTTATCTAACGAACTTTAAATTCGACAATTTGCTCAAGCTTCTCGAGTTTATTTTCAAAATTCTTCTTTTGTTTCAAAGTTTTATACAATTTTTCAGAAAATTAAATTCTTTCGCAATTTAAATTTTGTTTTAATTCGTTTTTTCCCCAAAATTTCAATTTATTTTAAAAATTCTCATTTATAATCACAATTCATTTAACTTCCTTTAAGAAATTTTGGACTTCCTCTTAAAATTTAGACTTTTGTCCCAAAATTCGATTTTTTACAAAGTTGTTCATTTCTCTAGTATATATAGTATTTTTTTTGATGAAATTAAACTTTTTCCTCAAAATTTTATTTCAAAAAATGTCTTCAAGTTTTGCTTTCTTTATTAAATTTCCCCTTTTTGTATAATATATTCGGTATAATTTTGACTTATTTTCAACATTCCTGTTTTTTTTTTTGAAATGTTACAAATCTTTTTACACTTCTACTTTTCTGAAAACTTCAAACTTCGACGTTTACGTTTTCTTTGTGCTAACAGGTTCACTGTCCGATGGAAATTTCGATTTTTTACTGGAACTATTGATTTTTTTTCAAAATTTTCGACTTTCCTTTTGAAATTCGTTTTTAAATTTGAATTTCTTTGTTAATCTTCGACATGTTTCGTTTATAAAAATTTTTCTTTTTCTTCCAAAACGTCCAATTCCTAATATTTTGCAATTTTCGGAAAAAAAATTTTTATAAAAATAATATTAAATTCGGAGAAAAATATTTTTACAAAAATTTCCACTTTCTCCAGCATATTTCACATAGCGTTAAAATTTAAATAAAAGCGTAAAAATTATGAGAAAGGTTGGTGAAAATTTCATTCTTCTTAAAGTTCGTCATTTAGAACTTTCGACTTTTTCTCTCAAGATCCATTTATTTCGTGAAAATTAAGTTCAAATGTTAATAAAAAGAGGCAAAAACGTCGAAAAAATGTTTAAATTCAAATTTTTTGGGAAATTGAAAGATTATATCAAAATTGAAACAAAAAATAAAACTTTCGAGAAAAATATTCATTTTTGGAACTTTCGACTTGTTGATAAAATATATGTTTTTTGAAAATTTTGGTTAAGTTATTCATTAACGAAAGGAGAAATAACACATTTTTTTTATGTAATCAATTTTTCGACAATGAATGTTGCGCCCCTTTCCTAAAGTAAATTCTTGCTATGCTCATGGAACAATGTTTATCGCAAAATAAAAAAAAATTCTGTGCAGCTTGTGTGGAATATTATTGTAAATAGTTTTTTTCAATTTATTTAACATTTCTTCGGCCCAGTTTAAAAAAAAAACATAATATTTCCGGTCAATAAGGGTCTACCATGAAGAATTATTGTAAATAATCTAATATAATAGAAAACAGTCATTTCGCCAGACCTTGATTTAAGGCGATCCAGCGATTAAGCCCAATCAGGCTTCGCACTTAAAGGAGTTCTGCATCAAATCACCAAAATTAACAAAAAGTTAATTTTCAAAATTTACTCTTTTTTGAAAATTCCGTCATTTTATTGAAATCCTTGAATTTTTTTAAAAGGTCGACTTTAACAGTGTCCTGTTCATAATGTTATCATTTTTTAAAAGATTTTTTTTTTAATTCCTAATTTTCTGAATTTCGAAATTTTTCGAAATTTCATTATGTTCAAAATTTTTACTTTTAAGTAGTCCTCTTTTTTTTAAATTTCGTCCCTTATCGATTCTTGTTAAAGTTTTGGAATTATTTTTTAAACATTTCGGTGCATTTTAAAGTTCTCGATTTATTTCAAAAATTTGAACTTTCTTTAAAATGTCGATTTTTTTCCAACATTTTGGCTTTTTCTTTGAAAATAGTTAACTTTTATTTGAAAGCTTCGACATTTTTTTCGATTGATTTTTTTTAAAGACATAACTTTTTACCTTTTTCTCTCAAAGTCTTAATGAAAAAAAGTTGCGACATTTTTGATAATTTTGACTTTTTTCGGAATTTTGCCTTTTCAAAAATTTGGGTTTTTAGAAGATCTTACTGAAAATTCTTCATTTTTTTAATTCTTCGACATTTCTTCATAATTTCAAATAATAAATGAAAGCCTCGGCAATTTTCAATATTTTGACTTGTTTTTGGAGATTTTGACTGTTTGAAGAATTTTTATTTCTTTAAAATATTGACTATTTTTAGGAAACTTTTTTTAGAAATGTTGGATCTTTTTTAAAAATTTTGCCTCTTTTTCAAAATTCCATGTTTTTCAAAGATTTGCAGTGTTTTAAAAATAACGACGAGTTTTTAATACATTTAAAATTTTAACATTTCAACTAATTAAGAATTCGAATTTTTTTGAAGATTTTGAATTTTTTTAAATGAATACTTTTTTATTTTTATTTTTTTGAAAGTTCCCACTTTTCAAATGTTTGCTTTTTTTTAATTGGATTTTCCTTCAGAACTTCAACCCTTAAAATTTTGTCGGCTTTATTTAGGTGGTATTATTGTAGGACAGGGGTTCCCAACGTTTTTTATGTTGTGCTCCCCAGGAGTATAAAAAACATATTTATGCCCTTTCTTTTAGTTTTTTAAATACAAGTCGAAAATTCGATTCAAAATTGACAATCAAAAAAAGTTACAATTCTGAAATATGTCGAAATTTTGACAAAAGGCCGAAACTTTTAATTCGATAATTTAAAAAATAATACGAATTGTTCAAAAAATGTCAAACTTTTGGAAAAGTCGAAATTTAGATTTAAACTGTTGAAAAAAAGTGAAAGTTTCATAAAAAGTAAAAATTTTCAAAAAACCAAAATTTTCTAAAAGGTTGAAGTTTTGAAAAAAATTTGTATTTATTTTTCAAAAAGGTCAAAATATTGAAACTGTCAATAATTTAAAAAAAAAATGAAATTAAAAAAAATAAAAATTTTCCGAAAAATTCAGTCCTAAAAAATCGGAATTTTTAAAACACTGAAAATTTTCAACAGTTTGTAAGATAAATGGATTTTGAAAAAAAAAGTGGCAATTTTTAAAAAAGCCAAACTTTTCAAGAAGGTAAAAATTAAAAAAAAAGGAAATTTTAAAAATTGAAATACAAATCTTGTCCCCTGAAACCAAGGAAGATCACAAAACACAACAGAGGTTGCTCTCTGTCTGTCTCTCTCTCTCTCAACAGAGCAACCTCTGTTGTGTTTTTTAATCTTTCTTGGTTTCAGGGGACAAGATTTGTATTTCAATTTTTTAACATAACCAAGGACCAGTCCGCTCCAAAGGAAAATTTTAAAGAAAAATTTTAAAAAATGTTAACATTTTTATAAAAAGATGATATTATCAAAAAGCAATCGGTCAAAATTGTAAACAAATGTTGTGAAAATTTAAAAAATCAAAATATTGAATAATGGTTAATAAACTCAAAAAAGGCGATTTTCCAACAACAAAGACGAGTTTTAAAATCGAAACTTTCTAAAAAAAATCAAAAATTTGCAGTCTAAACCTATCAGTCATGCTTTTTTCTGGAATTGCAAACCTAACAACCCGAAAGTTCGACTTTAAATTAAAAAAAAAAAAAAATTTAAAATAAAAAGTGGGAAGCTTAATTTTAAATTCGAAATATCAATATTTCTCATAAAATTTCAAATGTTTGCTGAAAAAATTAAATTTTTCCTCGAAATCTCAATAAATATTCTAAGTAATCTTCAAACCTTCATTTCAACTTCAAAATTTCTAGTTTTTTTAAAAATGTGGTTTCAGTTGAGATTTCGAGTTTAGTCTTGAGAAAAAAAGGTTTTTTTAGAATTGTAACTTTGATTTCAAGGTTTTGCTATTTAATTCGATTTTAGAAAGAAATTTGATTTCTAAACTTTAAATTTGTACTATTTTTACCACATTTTAAATAAACAGTTAAATCTCAAAAAACTTTTTCCTAGAGATTTGACTATATCTATTTTCAAAACTTCTACTAGAATTTCGAAATTTCGACCTTACCTCGAAATTTCAACCTTAATCTCGAAACGTCCACTTTAAACTTAAAATTTTGAACTTTATCCCAAAAACTTTAAGTCAAAAATTCAAATTTAATTTGGTAATTTTATTTTTTCTAAAAATTTCGATATCTATTTTAATTATAATTTTTTTTAAACCATTTTAATTTAAAATTTTGGGTTACACCTTTAAAGACTTCTTAAATGTATTAGCTGAATAATTTATAATAACTAATTCAAACTTTTGCTGTAAATTTAGAGAAAAACATTGAATATTGAATTCGAAATATTTAGTAAAAAATGTAAAGTCTTGATGACTCTAGATTTATAAAATAAACATTTTTCGAAATTTTAAACTTCTTACATTTTTTTTAATTCAACGTGCCTAGAAAAAGGTCAATACTTCAAATGTAAATATTTAATTTAAAGGGGGCCCCACCAAAAAAAAAAACTAATCAAGTCCCGCACTTACGGAATCCGGGCCTGCATTTCTCAAATCAGAGACATGAAATTTGTTAGCTACAATAATTGGAAACAAAAAGAAATAGGTCTTATTTTTGGGTTATAAAGGAAAAGTTTTAATTTTCTCAATATAAACCATTTTTCACCTCCTTGGGGCTTAACTTTTTAAAATCAACCAAGTACATGTTTGGTCAATTCTTTCATACACAATTTTGGATAATGTATGAAATGATTATGCAAGAAGAATGCAACCTAGACTACAAATTCATGCAGCCCTCCCAGGCGTGTATAGTGAATCATAGGTAAAGCTGAACTACCAACAGTTGAAACACTGCCACCTAGCGAGGCAGTTGCTCTCTAGGAGAGTTCCCAGAAGACAAGGATTCTATAATGCACAGACCAATAAGGTTTGAACATTTATTAGTTCGAAGTTTGGAAACCAAATACCGGTTTCGATCTGGTTAAATCTCGTCAGTTTGGTATATCCAACTCGAATGCTAAATAAATGTTTAGTACTACCACCTATTGGTCCATAGAGAAACTATGGCCATCGCCAGCAATGTCGTATGCAAGAAGAATGTTTTAGTACTTACCTGTCGGAACATTTATTAGCATTCAAGTTGGATATACCAAACTGACGAGATCTAACAAGATCGAAACCGATATTTGGTTTCCAAACTTCGAATCTAATAAATGTTCAAACCTATTGGTCTGTGCATTATAGTATGAAATGATTATCTAATATTTTTTGCAAACAAGCTTCTTTCCTCTTCCCCCTCTTTAGAACTAAATTATTAAATTCGCTCAAATACATATTTAAATATTTTTTTATATATTCCTTAAAAAAATATAAAAAATATTTTTTTTCTTTTTTTTTAATGGTCATAGATCTTACATCTGCATATTTCCAAATAATCAGTGCAACATCTATTAAGGTCTTCCGGCTTCGATAGGGACTAAACAACCGGCAAATTAACATAAACTGAAGAGGCACTTTTCAGAAGAAAAAAAGCGAAAGGTGAATTTTATTCAACCGGCTAAAGTTTCTTGTTAAATTAACGTCAGATTGCTTCGCCTCCTTTGTTTCAAAACTCATTACCGGAGCTGCAGTTTACAAGTTTAAAAAGCCCAGCAAATAAAAATTATAATTTTACTTAAGAGTTTTACGCTATGCTGATTTTATTACTTCGCTAAATAAAACAAATCTAGGCAAGAGTTAAAAACAGCACTCGTATATTCGCGAGGAAATTGCTGCAACTAAAGCCCTCGAAACTTCGCGATATAGCTTTCCCCCAACTTAAAAAGAAATTTTATGGAGGTATAGCGACCTTAACAATGCCTTCTAATTAGACTGCTTTCCCCCGCTTTTGTACCAACTATTAGTCAAGATTTATTTTAAAGCCAAACAGTCGCCGTTTTTTTAAGAATCGATAAATTGCATCTACGCCTTCGAAGAAGTTTCAAAAAAGGAGAAGCAAAAAAAGTTTCAAGGAAGAGTACATGCGACACGTCCCCATAAGTAGGAAAAATAGCAAGTGCAGTTGAGCCCATCGGGAATTCGAGATTTGTAACTTGGAGTGTACATCTGAAATTGTGAAAGTTTTCCCGGCCGCCTCGGACCCGTATTGCTCCCTTCCCTCAGCCACCTTGATTGTAGCTCATTGTTGTGCTGTTAGTTTATTACGGTCGATTATTTCCTTTTGCCTTGTTCTCTGAAAGCTTACTCCTCCTGATCAGTTTAATTATCTGGAATTTGCCTTTCATCGCTGAACTTTTACCAATATATTCTTGCAACTTTGAACTCCTCTCTTGAAAGTTTCCTTTTGCAATTTTCTTACAAAACGGCGATGGGGAATTAAATTAGGAAATTTATTAACATTATGTTGACGACGTGATTCCGTTTTTCTTATGCTTGTTTACTAGTGCTAATGCATTAAATTTTATTACTTCAATTTTAATATTTCAATTAAAAACCAATTGCCAATTTTCTATGTCTTGCATTATATTAGAGAGGGAAATTAACCATTAACCACCACAAAATTAATACATACTTTGCAAATTTTAAAATTCTGTTTTGTCATAAAAAAATATAATATTTCCAAAAAAAGGAGTTTTTTATAGTCAAAATTTCAATGTTCCCAAAATCGTAGCTTTCAATTCGTTAGTTTCACATATTCCATATATTTCGATTTAAAATTACTTTTTTCGTCAAATTTCACCTTGAATTTAAAGTCCGGGTTTTTCCGGTTTTCGGTTCAGTTCGGGGTGACTCAAATTTTTTAAAAGCTTTTATTTCATCTAAAAATTGATTTTCTAACATAATTTAGAAAATGTTCGCTTTCTTTTTTTAAATGTTACAGCGTATACCTACTGTGGTAATGCTTAAAATTTAAGGAAAATATTTCTCGATTTTTCGAATTTAAACATTTCACGCTGAAACTCTAAATTCTAGGTCCATTTTGACTTCAAACTTCAAAAAAAAACACGAAATTTATTAAAAAAAAATTAGCTGAATCTGACTTATTTGGTTGATTTCAATTTTTTTCAACATTTCACTTTTTTATAACTTTTGTGCTTGTTAAAGATTGTATTTTTTGAAAACTTCAAATTTTTTTGAATATTTTGAATTGATCTCGAAGTTTGAAAGTTTGACCATATTTTTGTAAATATTGATCATTTCTGAAACTTCAGACTCCAGATTTCAATGTTTTTGCAAATCTAACTAGTTCTAAATTCAATTTTTTTAAAACATTTCGATTCTTTTTAAAAATTTGAATTTTTTTTTAAATTTTAAGTTTCTTCATGTATCGACTCTCTCGTGTGTTTGTTTTTTTATTCAACATTTTTTAATGTTCACTTTTTCGCAAAATTTTCTAAAAATAATTACTTTTTGAAAACTCTGTCTTTAATTTTTATTGAAAATTCTTAAACATTTTTCGACTTCTTTAATGCATTTCGCCTTTATATTTTGAAAACTTTGAAATTCAAATGTTCTGTTTTTTAGCTTCCACATTTTTCAAATGTTTACTTATGTTATTAATCCCAAGGCTTTTTTATTTTGACCTTTTTTTAAGATTTTAATTTATTTTCCAAATTCTGAATATTTTGAAAATGTTTACACATAATTTCGATCTTGTCTCAAAATTGTAATTTGTTTTTCAAAATTTTAATTTTTTTCTGTAAATTTAATGATGTAGAAAAATTGCCTTTTGAAAACTTCTACCCTGTTTTTTTAAATTTTTACTTTGGTCTAATTTTTGACAATGTTTCAAAGTTTTGATCTTTTTTGAAAGTTAGGATTTTTTTTTTTAATTTCGACTTTTTCTCGAGGTATCGGCTTTTATGCAGTAAACTGAACTTTTATTTAAAAAATTATTTTTTCCTTTAATTTTTGTTTTTTTGGAAAATTAAATTTTTTTCAAAATTTCGACATTTTTAATATTCTTGAACATTTTTCAGAATTTAGACCTTTTTTGAAAATTTCGACCTTCGTCGGAACGAAAACCGGAACAGAACCAGAAAAAATAACAGTTTATTTCGGTTCGTTGAATTGGTATGTTCTTAAAATAATGTTTAGTTAACCCTAAAGTTTTTGATTTTTTTTAGAAATGTCCTTTTAAAAACTATTTAAAAAAGATTAAATTCCTAAAAAAATTCAAAGATTTCAAAGGGGTGCAATTTTGGAATTGAAATACAGAACTTGTCGCCTGAAACCAAAAAAGATTAAAAAACACAATAAAGGTTGCTCTAACGCGTTTCGACAGCCAAGCTGTCATCTTCAAAGAGAAACTCAGAGTTTCTGCGTTTCAATTTTTGAAGATAGCCAAGGACCAGTCCGTTCCATCAATTTTGAAATAAAAACGAATTTTTCAAAAAAGTGTAAAGTCGGAATTATCAAGAGAAGAAATTAAAACTTCGAGAAATAGTGAAAAGTTTGAGCCAAAGTGGAAATTTTTCAAAAAAAAGGTAAAGGTTTTCAAAAAATAAATGTTTCAACATAACCATATTATAAAAAAACAAAATTTTGAAAAAATAACTTTGTGTCAGTTTTCTCACAAGAAGTCAAAATTTTGAAAAAAACGGGTAATTTTCCAAAAAAAAAAATCAAATTCTGAAAACTGTTTAAAAATATTGAAAATGTCCAAATTTTGAGAAAAATTTAATTTAAAAAAAAAACAAAAATAACGATTTTTTTTGGTTTAGTTCAGTTCCGGTTCGAAGCCCTGCTCAAAATTGAGATTTTAAATATGAAATTTGGAAAAAAAATCCCTTATTTCAGTTGATTTACTTTTGCGAACAATTGTATGTCCCCACTGAAGGGATTTTTGTTGGAAATTTAACATGTTTTCAAAGTTTAGATTTTTTGTAATTTCGACTTTTTATAAAAATGTTTGATTTTTCTCATAATGTTGCTTTCTCTAAATTTCAAAATAGATTAATTTCGTTCGAAATAAAAGTTGAAATTTACAGAAAAAGTTTAATTGTGAAAAAAAATTTTCAAAGAAAATGAGTTCGTCAAAATTCTCAAAAAAAGCAAAACTTTAGAAAAAGATTTCGAATTTGGACAATAGATTAAAATTCTTTTAAAAAGCCAAAGCTTTGCATTTTTCCAGAGAAAGTTAAATTTTGAGAATAATTTTGAAATTTCGAGAATCAAGACAAATTAAAAAAACCTCCAAATGTTCAGATAAATTCGAATTTTTATAGAATTGGTAAAAATAATTTCGAAAATAAAGACAATATTGACAATATTGAACTCCCAGTTTCGAGAAAAATGTTGAACTTTAAAGAAAGGTCAAATTTTAAGAAAAAAAATCAGTCAGTCAAACATTTTGAAAATTATCGAAATAATCGCAGCTTGCAGAAACAATAAAATGTCGAATTTTGAAAGGCGAAATTTCGAAAAAAAACCGAATAACCGAACAGGTTCAAATTTGTGTAAAATAAATAAAAGTTTAAATGTTTAGTAAAAGTCAGTATTTGGGCAAAATGTCTAATTTGGAAAAAGGACGAATTTTAAAAAGAATATAGCAAGTTCTAAAAAAAACTTTGAATTAGAACAAAGTCGAAAAAATGTAATTTTGGGAAAAAAGTGAAATTTGAGAATAGATTTAAATTTAGAAAAAAGGAAACTTTGAAACAAAAGGTCAAAATCTTCAAAAACTATTTTACTTAACATCTCCAATTAATCAAAATTTTTTCTTTTTGATTAAAAATTCGACAAGAGATGAATTTTTGAGAAATAAGTCGAATCTTCCAGTAAGTCGAATTGTAAAAAAGGAAACATTTTCAAAAATTGTCGAGTTTTGAGAAGAAAGGAAGATTTGAAGTAAAAATCTAATTTTAGGAACAAAATAGATATTAAAAAGAATACTAATAGAAGAGTTAAAAAACTCGAAACTGTGCAAAGAAAAGGCAAATTTTGAAGTAAAGGTCTCAATTTTGAAAAATAAAAAGTTTTGGTTTTTCTCTCTCTCTCTCATATTTGATTTATCTGATTTGATTTTGAAATAATATGTAAAATCAGAAATAAAGATTAGTGGCTCTTTGAAATTCACGAAATCAATTTTTTATTGCGGCTGGCACTTTCGATTTAAAAGTTTGCCGACCCCTGCCCTAGTGCAATACATATAAATTTTCGGTTTGCTGCATGAACCAGCCCTATTTTAGCTACGCCTATGTTCGTTACCAAGCTAAATGAGTGCAGAAGAAGAAATTAGTTTAATCGAAAGGGTCCCCAAGTAGAAATTTATTCATCGTCGAAATTAATCAAATGCCACATCGAACCATACGAGAATTTATCAACTTCATTTTTCTAATTCCCCTCAACACGCCACAAACCAGAATTAATACGTCTTTGTTGCAAAGTGCTCATTTCGTACAAACGCCACACACTCGCGCCGGTAGTCAGTTCAATTCACTCTATCCCGACATGTTATTCGAATAAAAATTGCGACGGTTTATCAAATTTATGGACGGCTATAGAATTTGCAAACATTTTACGTATTCTTCTTGCCGCGAACGTGATCACGTAAGGGGCACGTTTTCAGTTGTTAGTTACGCCCTGACTTTGTCTTATTTCTTTTTAAATCAAGCTGCAGAATGGGGCCAGACCTGGAACGAAATTCGAATACATACACACGTCCACCGTCGTGCCGTCGAAAAGGAAGCGGCGCAAAACAAAGACGGCGTGAGTTACAATTGAAAGTTTAACTCAACGCTGAAGTCGGAAATTATTGGGTGAATGTTGTGAAAACTGTAGCCTGTTGACCTCTTTAATTGTGCATCTAGGGGTGCAACTGATTCGAATATATGAAGGGTAGACTAAAAGATCAATCAGAAATAGTGTCAAGTAACATTTATTTAACCAGGATTAATTTAAATTATTAAGCTCTAGCGAAGAGTAATTTTTATTAGCTGATGGCCACTCGATGCATCCAACTGAGAACAAATCCCCTCGAAGATTACTGTTTTAACAAACGTAGTCTATAGACCGACGTCGGAAAATAATTGAAGTCGGCCCGCGTAGGTAAAAGCAAAACCGAGTAATATGTTAAGTGCTCCAGCGTATATCCGCAAAATCGCCTAAAAGGGTAAATATTTGGGCTTACAGCAAACGGCGGCTATTACTTTATCTCGATGTCTAGGATGGCGGTTATGGCGAGGCGGCGTTCGTACGCACGACCGCTCCATTTCTGCATTCAACGTTCGCCTATCACTGGACTAACGTCTCGAGACCTGAATTACAATCGGCTTTATCTAAGGCAGCCACCGACTTCTGTTTGTTGCTGAAATCTTGCTGCTTGCGGCGATGGTAACCCCATTTCACACCATACAAAGCGATTGTTATTATCAACACTAACATTAAACAAACACTTTGCTTTGAAGAAAGCTGACAAAAAAATCGCCAATTACCATTTTCATGTGTAATATTGACATTTCCAAAAAATTTAATTTGGAGCTGGAGCATTCTAAACGCACCAACCAAGTGGCAAAGAAGTAGGAATGCAACATCCTTCAAAGAAGCATCGATGTTTGAACATCGATATTTTTTTCAATAAAACATCGATGTCTCAAACATCGATATTCGATAACGATACATCGATGCTATTCCAATTTTTCTTAAATATCTAATTTTGGGTTTAAGAAGTCAAAACTACAAAGGCGTAGAAAGGACTATAAGGACATCTATTTAAAATAAATCTTTTTAAAAATTTCAAGTTTAAGGTTAGTATTTCGACTTTTTTCTAAAAATTTTGAAATTAAAATTGAAATTTCGACTTTAATAATCTAGAGATATCGACTTTAATCTCAAAATTTCGACCTTTTTCTCGAAAATTGGACGTTTTTCTCGAAATTTCGCCTCCCAATCTCGAAATTTAGACTTTTTTATAGAAATTCCGAGATTAATAAAGTTAAAATTTCGACTTTAATATCGAAATTTCGACTACAGATAAAATTGAAATTTTTGAGTTTTGAGAAAAAAGTGGAAATTTCGACGTTAATCTTAGAATTTTGAGAAAAAAGTGGATATTTTGAGATAAAGTCGAAATTTCGAGAAAACACTCGAAATTTCGCCACTAAACTCTTAAGTTTCTAAAATATATTTTTTTTAATTTATCACCTTTCTATGCCAAATTTATTTAATTATGTGTTATGGAATGACAATTATTTCCCTTCCGAATTGAAACATATGTTTTTGAAATAAAAATTTCTTTAGGCGCGTTGAGCTATTTTGGATAAGATTTCACATGTATCCAACATTCTCAACTGTTTAGATACGAGTTGGTTGGTTGTAAGTTTTCATTTCTGTTGGCAATCTTCAAAACTCCCAAAATTTTTAATTTTTTTCCCTCCAAATTTTGGCTTCAAACTCAAAATCTGCGTTTGTTCAACCAAAGATTGGGTTTAGAGAAAGAGATTTTCAAAAAAAATAGACATTTACAAAATACAGTCTAAAATAGAAGAAGAACTTTAACATTGAAAAGTAAAATTCCAAATTTTAACAATTTTCACTTTAATCTCAAATATTTATAAAACATGCTCGAATTTTCAATAAAAAATCAACTCCGGATTTAAAGAAAAAAGTTGAAATCTCGGGAAAAACTGTAATTTATGAAAATATAATTTGGTTTAATAGTAAATTTTGAAAAATAAATGAATATTAAAAAGGTGGGAAATTTTGAAAAATAAATTAAAATTTTGCAAAACTTCGAAAATTTTATAAAAAGACTATTTGGAAAAATAATGAAATTTTTATAAAAAATTAAAATTTTCAAAAAAATTTAGGTTTTTCAAAAAAGTCGAAATTTTTATAAAATTAGTTTTAAAAAAGACTAAATTTTGCAAATATCCCAAACTTACAAAGGTCGGAATTTTTAAAATAAGTGAGGTTTTGAAAAAACATCAAATTTTAGAAATTTTGACCGAAGAGTTCAAAATTTATAAAAAAAATTTCACATAATTTTAAATTTTCCAAAGAGTAGAAATTTGTACAGACAAAATTTGAATTAAAATTTTAATATTCGAAAATTATTGAAATTTTCATAAAAATTAAATATTTTCAATAAAAATAGATTTCCAAAAATATGGAAATTAGGAAAATTCGATATTTTCAAAAGAGTTGAAATTTTGAAAAACTGTAAAAAATTTGTAGACAAAATTGAAAATGATTTGAAAAAGTCAAAATTTCCATAAAAAAGGTGAACTTTTTGAAGTTGCACTAATTTAATTTGAAAATAACTTATAATTTAAAAAAAATAAAGCTTTTCAGAAAAGGTTGAAATTTTGAAAAATAATCGTAATTTTAAAAAGAAAAAAACTTTAAAATGGGGTCAAAAATTGAAAAAGTCAAAATTTTATAGAAAAATTGGAAAATTTCAGAAGATGCCCAAATCTTCAAGAAAAATTAAAATTCCTTTATTAAATACCAAAAAACCGAAAAGTCATTCTAATTTAAATTAAAAATATCAATTCTGGAAGCCGGAATTTTTAGAAAATAAAAAAAATCGAAATTTTGGGAAATAGCTAAGAATTTCAAAAATAAGTAAAATTTTGAAAGAATTTTGGAATTTAAAAAAAATTGGTATTTTCAAATAAGTTAAGATTTGGAAATAACATCAAAATTTTCAATAAAATTAATCTAATATTTAAAAAAATGCCAAAATATTCAAAAAAATAAAGTTTTTAATAAAAAGCGAAATGTTTAGAAAATTATAATTTTAAAAAATTAAATGTTAAAAGAAGAAATTTAAATGTTGAAATTTTCATTAAATTTAAATTTTTAAAACAATTCAAGCATTTCAAAATAATGGTCAAAATTTTGAAAATAACTCTGAACATTTTAAAAAGTCAGTTAGATTTTTTTAAAATGTTAAACTTTAAAAATGTCGGATTTTAGAAAAAGCGAAGCTTTGACAATATATCGAATTTAAAATTTTTTGAAGTGTTACTAACTTTCATAAAAAAAGTCAAAATGTTTAAAAAAATTTGAATTTTTTTAAAAAACGAATTTTTCAAAAAATTTCAAATTTTCGAAAAAATTGAAATTTTGGAAAACAAACGAAGTTTGGGAAAATATCAAAATTTTTAACAATCGAAATTTTAAAAAATATCGACATCTTCATAATACGACATTGTTGGCGATGGCCATAGTTTCTCTATGGACCAATAGGTGGTAGTACTAAGAGTCACACGCTTGACGTCTGTGAATTCTTTAGTACTTACTTGTCGGAACATTTGTTAGCATTCGAGTTGGATATACCAAATTGACGAGAGCTAACAAGATCGAAACCGGTCTTTGGTTTCCAAACTTCGAATCTAATGAATGTTCAAACCTATTGGTCTGTGCATTATAGAATCCTTGTCTTCTGGGCACTCTCCTAGAGAGCAACCGCTTCGCTAGGTGGCAGTGTTTCAACTGTTGGTAGTTCAGCTACCTATGATTCACTATACACGCCTGGAGGGCTGCATGAATTTGTAGTCTAGGTTGCATTCTTCTTGCATACGACATTGTTGGCGATGGCCATAGTTTCTCTATGGACCAATAGGTGGTAGTACTAAAGAGTCACTCGCTTGACGCCTGTGATTGTTTTAGTACTTACTTGTCGGAACATTTATTAGCATTCGAGTTGGATATACCAAACTGACGAGATCTAACAAGATCGAAACCGGTATTTGGTTTCCAAACTTCGAATCTAATAAATGTTCAAACCTATTGGTCTGTGCATTATAGAATCCTTGTCTTCTGGGAACTCTCCTAGAGAGCAACCGCTTCGCTAGGTAGGAACTCTCCTAGAGAGAAACCGCTTCGCTAGGTGGCAGTGTTTCAACTGTTGGTAGTTCAGCTACCTATGATTCACTATATACGCCTGAAGGGCTGCTTGATTTTGTAGTTTAGGTTGCATTCTACTTGCATCTTCATAATAAGTTAAAACTTTTAATAAAAAGTTAAGATATTTAAAATTGTGCATATTTTGCAAATTTCGAAGTTTAAAAAAGTTTTTAAAACCAAAGATTACTTTCGAAGATTAAAATTACGCCTCAAATTTTGAGAAAAAATTACAACTTTCGAGAAAAACCCAAAATTTATAAAAATAAAATTGAAAATTTTGTACAATACAAAATTTTAGGAAAACTTTCGAGATTTTGCGAAAAATCTGAAGTTACAAAAATATGCAGTTTTCACGTAAAGCACAGCACAGCTATTCACTTTTTTTACTTAAAAATTGACGACTTCTAGAAAATTTGTGATTTGGAAATTCGAGTCAAAATTTTGAGAACTCTGTTTTGGTTTTGATTTGGAAAGTTTTGTTTTTGTCTCAAAAATTGTTTTATTTCTAAAAATGATCATCTTTTTTCTAAAAATTTGGACTTTTTTTCATTATTTTTAAATTAAAATACGAAATATAAAAATTAAAAGTTCAAAAAATTTAGAAAAAAAAGTTGTCCTAAAGGAACTGAAAATTTGAGGTTTAAACTAGAAATTTTACCAAAGATAAGAATTTTCTTTTTAACCGAAAATTTGAAAGAACAAATACTAAATAAATAATAAATATTTGTGAACTGAAAATTGAAATTTTAACAAATGTAGTTAAAGTTTTCAAAGTTAATACTCGTAAAATTTTTCTTAAAATTTTCATTTTTCGTTCAAAATTTAGCCTTTTTTATAGATTGCAAAATTAAAATAGCTAAACAGTGGATTTTCAAAAAAGTGTTTAGTATACCTGCGGCATACAAATTTGGCAACAATTTGTTAAATATGCACTGCTGCCATCGCGTGACTATTTACGAAATTGTGTTGTCAATTCTATGCAACAGATGAAGCTAATTCTGTGGCGATGTCATTCATCGATTTTTCAAACATCGTTAATAAACTAAACGATGTATCAATATTTTTCATGCGTTACCATCGATGTTGAAACATCAGTGTTTATAGGCGATACATCGATGGTTTGACAACATCGAACTATCGTTTGCATCCCTACAAAGAAATTAATCACTAATTTTAAACTTAGAGAATCCAAAAGACACAATATTGGATTTTGTAGAAATAGAAATGCTTTATGCAGCTGTTGATATCAACTTTTTTTTTCAGACATTTTACAATTATAGTAAATATTTTCAAAAAAGATCAGAATCACTAGAAAAAAATCGGTGTATACGCTAAATGGCAAATCGAGATATTGAAAAACTAGAGATTTCTAGTCTCGAAAATGTTATTAAAACCAAAAAGTCCACACCGTTATCGCTGGTTTAATGTTTTAAATTTAAAATTCGGCTTTTTTCGAAATTTCAACTTTTATCTCGAAATTTCGACATTAACTCCAGACAAGAAAAAGTCGAAAACTCGACTATCTATTTCTCTCGAAATTTCTAGCCTTCAACCAAAATTTTGGTTTTTGAGTTTATCCTGATAATTTCCCAGAATTTCTGTTCTAAAATTTGACTTAAAATTTTGAATATCGCCTTTAAACCTAAATCTTTGTAAAATAAGTCAAAAGTTAGAGTTAAAACTGGAAATAGAGTAAACTGTTCTTTGTTAAAATATCGCATTTTTGGTCGACATTTTTGATTCAAACTCAAAAGATTATTTTTCGTTTTTTTTAATAACAAGGTCGAGATCTATATCAACATTTTTCTGAAAAAATTGAAATTTGGATTCTAAATTTTAGATGTCTACAAATTTTTCGAAAACAGTAAGTAAAGATAAAAATATTTTTCTTCTAAATTTGGGATTTAATGTCAACACTTTGACTTTAATCTAGAAATGTTGAATTTTATGTCAACATTTTGATTTCACTCTTGATGTGTCAATTTTAAATTCAGCATATCCAATTTTTGTACAAAATTTTGATTTAAAAGTAAAAAATATTGTTTGATGTTAAACACAAAAAATTGGAAAAGATCGAAATTTCTAAAAAATATTAATTCCAGCTTAAACTTAAAAATTTTGCAAATAAGTTGAGATTTTGAGCAAAAAGTGAAAATTTATATCAACTGAATTTTCTAATCTAAAATAGGGAGTTTCAAAAAAGTCAAAGTGGTGAAAAAAAAACATGAAAACTCAAGAAGAAGCGTAAACATTACTAAACCAAATCACCTATAGAAAAATGAGCTACTTTTCGAATTATCGAGTTTCAAAATTCAGTTTAAATCTAGTTGTAGCAAAAGTGCAGAATTCGAAATTTGTAGGTAAATTTCGAAGTTTTATACACAATTTCAAAAGTAAGATTTAAATTTTTAAAAGGGTCGAAATTTAAGTCGAAACTTCCAAAAAAGACAAAATAAAAACAAATAAATGCTTAACACTTTAACATTTTCAGAAAAAGTAGATCTTTTAAAAATATTAAAATTAAAAATGAAAAAGCATGTCACGTAAAAAAACGAAATTTTGAAAAAGAGCTGTGGAATTTTTCAGTAATGAAAAGTTTGAATCAAGTTTTAGGAGAGTTGAAATTTTCAAAATTACGTAACACTGTAATAAAGTTAGAAATCTGAAAGGGTGGAAATTTTGAAACATCTAAATTTTCAAAAAATAAAAATTAAAAAGCCAAAACCTCATTTTTTTCAATTTTTCAAAAGGAATAAATTTCATTAAAAACATCGAAAATTTTGGGATTTCCAAAAAATTGAAAATATTTAGAAAAGGCCAAAGAATTAGAAATTTCCAGAAATAAGACGAAATTTTGAAATTAAAATCAAAATCAAGTCATGAGAAAGTCAAAATTTTGAAAAAAGTCAACTTGTGAAGTAATCTAATTCTAGTAGACTAGTTTGAAACTAGTCAACCTTTTATAAGAGGCGACATTTTCAAAATTACCATACGTAAAATTTTGAAAAAAGTTTAAACTTTGCCAAAAATAGTAATTCTGAATCAACTAAATTAAAAGAAGAACAAAATTTAAAAAGCCGAAAAGTCAAATTTTTTTAGTGTTTCAGAAAAGTCAAATTTCTTTTAAAAAGTAGAAAATTATGGAATTTCAGAAAGATTTGAAATATTCGAAAAAGTTAAAATAATAAACGTTTGAGAAATAGGCGAAATTTTGAAAATAAAGTCAGAATAAGTTAAAACTTGTTAAAAAGTCAAAGCTTTAAAAAAGGTCGAATTGAAATAAGACAAAATTTCCAATTACGTTGTCAAAATGTCAAAATATCCAAAATGTCAAAAAGTCAAAATTTCCAAAATGTCAAAAATTTAAGGAAATTTTGAAATTTTAAAAAAGTAGTGATTTTCAAAGTCAAAATTTTGAGTCAAAGTCAAATTTCTGAACAAGGTAGAAATTTTCAAATAGCCGAAATTTTCCAAAAATTCGAAATTTTTAAATCTATTTTTTTCAGATATTTATAAACTTTAAAAAAAAATCAAATTTCTTTTAAAAAGTCGAAAATTATGGGATTTCAGAAAGATTTAAAATATTCGAAGGAGTTAAAAAAACAACAAACGTTTGAGAAATAGGTGAAATTTTGAAAATAAAGTCAAAATATTTGGAGTAAGTAAAAACTTGTAAAAAAGTCCAATCTTTAAAAAAACCCGAATTGAAAAAAAGTCAAAATTTCCAATTACATTGTCAAAAAGTCAAAATTTCCAAAATTTTAAAAAAAATTAAGGAAATATTAAAATTTTGAGAAATTCGTAATTTTCGAATTCAAAATTTTGAGAAAAGTCGAAATTCTGTAAAAAAGTAGACATTTTCAAATAGTCAAAATTTTCCAAAAATCCGAAATTTTTAAATCTATTTTTTTCAAATATTCATAATTTTCAAACAAGTAGAATTTGCCAAAAAATATTTAAATAGGTTTGAAATTTGCAAAACGTTCAAAAAAACGTTATCTTAAAAGCGTCGAAACTTTCAAAAAGTCAGTATATAGAAGAGTCGCAATTCTGAAATGAAAAAATTGGAAGTTGTGAAATTGTCGAAATTTTCCAAAAATTGTACATTTATCAACCAAGTTTTTTTCAACAGTTTTATTTTTTTAATATTTTTTTTAATCCGAAATATTTTCAAGGTTTTAGAAGAGTTGCAATTTTCAAAATAAAGTATAATTTTGAGAAAGTTAAACCTTTGGAAAAGTATAAATTTTGAAACGTCAAAATTTTCGAAAAAGCCGAAATTTAAACATCCAAAAAGATAAAATTTGTTTAAAATATTTCACAAAATGTCAAATTTCCTAAAAAAGTTGAAGATTTTTGAACTTCAAAATGAGTCAAACTATTTAAGATAAGTAAAAATAATCAAAATTTTGAGGAATAAACGAAATATCGAAAATACTGTAACGAAATGTAAATTGTAGAATTTAGTGCATAAGAAAAGTTTCTAGAAAGATCTGATAAGGGGAAAGCGGCCGCGATAACGAAGCAAAAGGCAGATAAGCGTTCCCGAAATTTCGGAAAACGATAAGCCTTATCTGCCGGATTGTTCTAGAACCTGGAGGCCAAAACTATATAAAGCGGCCAGCTCTCCCTCGAGTAAGTCAGTAATTAGTGAGTTAGTAGTTAGAAGTACATAAGTCAGTTATTGTGCAGTTGTAGTGATCCGAGTTTAGTTTGGTAATAAAGTGGGTATTATGCAATGTGTTAATCAATTCGAACCAATAAGCCTGCAACAGTCAAAATATTTGAAAAAAATTAAATCTGTAAAAAAAAATCGAATTGAAAAACAAGCATAATTTTCAATGAAAGACCCACTGACAAAAATTCGAAATTCACAAAAATGTCAAAACTCTTATAGAGTCGAAATTTTTAAGAAAAAGACCTTAATTTTCAGTCAAAATTTTAAAAATAGCCGAAATTTGGAAAAGGTTGAAATTTTGAAATGTTGAAATTTACCAAATATTCGAAATATTAAAATCGGAATTTTCAAAATGAATATTTAAAAAGTCTCATATTTTCAAAACGTTAAAAATGCAGTAATCTCAAAAGATTAGAAATTTTCAAAAAGTCATGATCTGCGCCGTCACAATTTTAAAAAAGTCGAAATTCTAAAAAAAGGGTATTATAAATTTTGAACTAGCTAAAATTTTCCAAAAGTTGGAAGTTTATCAACCAAGTTTTTTCAAACATTTATTAATTTTTGAATATTATTTTTAAAAAAGCCGAAATTTTTTCCAAGTTTTTGAAGAGTCGCAATTTCCAAAATTAAATGTAGGTATAATTTTTAGAAAATTAGAACTTTGAAAAAGTACAAATTTTGAAACATCAAGATTTTTGAAAAAACCGACATTTAAAAATCCAAAAAAGTTAAAATTTTCGGTAAATATTTCTCAAATTTCTCAAATTTCTTAAAAAAGTAGAAGAATTTTGAATTTTAGAATGAGTCTCAAGAAAAGTGGATACAATCGAAATTTTAAGAAATTAACGAAATATCGAAAATTAGGTCATAATGTTTGGAAAAAGTGAAAACAGTAAAAAAAATTCGAATTAAAAAAAAACTTAATTTTCAATGAAGGACAAATTCTCAAAATTCACAAAAATGTCAAAACTGTTAGAAAAAGTAAAAATTTTGAAAAAAAAGTTATAATTTTCAGCCTAAATGTTAAAAATAGCCAACATTTTGAAAAAGGCAGAAATTTTTAGATGGTCAAAATTTACCAAAAATTCGAAATTTTTAGGTAAAGTTGAAATTTTCAAAAAAAGTCGAAATTTTCAAGAAATCGGAATTTTCAAAGACTAAATATTAAAAAAGTCTTAAAACTTTTAAAACTTTAAAAATGCAGTAATCTTAAAAGCTTAGAAATTTTCTAAAAGTCGTGATCTGCAAAGCGAAAATTTTAAAAAGAGTCGATATTCTAAATAGGAAATATTATAAATTTTGAACTAGTCAAAATTTTCCATAAATTCTAAACTTTTTAAGCAAATTTTTTTAAAAGTTTATATTTTTCGAACAAATTTCTTGAGAAAAATCCAAATTTAGAAATAAACGGAATTTTCATCCAAATATTTACAAAATTTCGAAATTTTCAAAACGTTAAAACATTCGTAATCCTAAAAGTGTTGCAATTCTCAATAATTCTTTCGGAAGATTTGAAAGGAGAGAGTGGAAAAGTCAAAATGTCAAAAAATATCTAACCTTTCAAGTTAACATTTTAGAAAATGTCGAAATTTTGAAAAAAAAGAATATTTTTGAAGGTATTCCAAAAAAGAAGAATTTTTTCAGTGGAAATTATCAAAAGAGCCTAATTTCTGAAAAAAGTCAAAATTTTACAATAGTTTAAATTATCGAATTGTATAAATATTTACAATTCGCCCATGTGAGTAATACATCAAACATGGAAAATAGCCCCAAACGTCAATGATATTTATTGCAGCTTACTGTTAAGGGATACAAAGCCTTCAATGTCCTTTAATCTGGCAAATTTGAGTTAGAATCTAGCGAGTAATTCATTATTATGGTAAAGTTTGCAACAGCGTTCCGCTGTTTACTCGTTTCTGGTCAAGAGGAGCGCTCCAGACTGTCCGAAGTGTCCTCAATGGGTTCATAACAAATGCCGACCGCAAGTTTGTTGCAGATAGCGCCCTCTTATCCTTTCATTTGCAAATACCTTCATTCCGGAATGTATATTGCTTCAGCGGAGCCAACCACTTTATTTTACCGACGCTGCAATTACATTACTCGAAAAACTTTGTCCTTTATTAGACTTTGAATGCCAGAATGAAATTATTCGAGCTTGGGCGAGAGCGCACCTTTGTCCTGCGGCCTCGAACGGCCATTCGGTGGTGTTGCAGTTATGAGAAATCCAAATGGCCATTCGCTATTGAAATTATTAGATTTCTAGAACTACTCACACTAGTAAAATCATTGCTAAATTTCAACAATGTAGCAGCAACGTTTTTTACTACTTGCTCATGATTGTAAACGAATTGCCAATTTGGTCATCAAAACGGCATTATTGAATGTTGCGGTGGGACGTTACATCTCCGTAACATTTTTAACGATTCACTGGAGAGTATTTAAGGGCCCATAACGGTACCCCATCAGAAAATCGAAACAATCGCATCCCATTTTCCCCGATGGCGTTTATAGCGCTGTAAAATAATTCAGCGATGATTGCGGGATATTCAGTCTGGACGTGACCTTTTCGACGAGAGGCCTTTAAGCTGTTACGTCCACTAAATAAAATTAGCAACTCAAAATGAAACCCAACAGGTCGCCGTAACGCAATTTCGCTTTCCAACAAAACACTAATTTTATTAGAGCCGCTCGAATATTGACATTTTAATGAAAATTTAATTTCAGCGCACGAAAAATCGAGCTTAGTTTCATCTAATATGGAAATTGCAGACATCAAAGGCGCACGGTCAGGTTTTCGCGCGGAATTATATAATTACTAATCAGGCTAACGGGGCGCTTCCGAGCGGATAATTGAATATAAAGATTAAAGTAATACTGGTCTTTCGATTGCTTGATTAGAATAGCCCTTTAAATGCAACATTTCTTCATCAAAGTAACGCAAATTGTTCTCCGTGGTATAATATCAGTTTTATACTGTAAGTACGCTAAAAACGATATTATTTATTAAGCCATTTCGGTAAAATTATAATTTCATACGTTACCGGTTTGCTAATGAATATTTTAGTAGGTATGAGTTGCTAATAAAGGCTAGTTCTAACCTCACCTCAGGTGAAAATTTAAGTTTCTGGCTGGATAGGAACTGTTACCACCAATAAGGTCTATAAATTATGCATTGCAACTGATTTTGCTTTGAAAATGACCCAAATAATGACTAAATTTCACCTAGAAAAGCGACATAACAGCCTGGAGAAATGCTTAATAATGTAACACTCTAAGCATTGAAAGACTAATAAAAACAATTTTTTTCTGTAACTGGAAAAAAGGTCGACACTTAATGTATCTTGACAGTTTATAAAATGTGACTTTTAATGAATGTCACTTTTGCTCTGGAAAATAGTATTTTATGTATCTAGTAGTAAAAGCAGTACATTCTCGGACGACGATTTAAATTGTGGTAAAGGCGTTAGCAGAGGCTAACAAACATTGTTGTATCGTTTCCTGTTTTAATTTAAAAAGTTTAGTATTAATGCATATTTTAAGCCCTTTGGTCTTTTCTTGCATGAAGTGATATTTTAGAAATTTTTCTAACACATTCCGAAATGTTGTCATATCTTATCGTATTATTTAGATTTCTCCCGTATGGTACAAAGTTCTAAATAAGGTTATTGAAGTTTAGGGTTTCGAATCCTGAAAAATAAATTCATAAAATGTGATAAGAGAGTCAGTTGCTTCGAATTAAGGTCTCCTTCTCTCCATCAAATGATTTGGTAGTTTTCAAGTTCAAAAGAGGTAGCGGAGACCGAAGAGAGTTGTGACAGAGGAGAGTTGTGACATAGTCGATTTTTCGGAACCTACAACTGCCAGCGAGCGAGCTCGCAACAGAGTACTTTTGTTATTTTCGAGACTCGCTATGTGACGCAGTACGCGAAAACAGTGCACGGAAAGCGGCTGTGAGTGTACAACATTCGTACACAAAAAATTGTAAAATGTAAGTTTTTTATCAAAATTTTGATTGCATATATATCGTTACGTATTATGTTTGCATTGTTATGATATTTTTTCCCAAATGCTTTGGTCTTTCAAGTTTCTAGTGTTGTGTTATTTTTTTTTATTGACATCTTATTTTGGAACTAAAAATTATTATTCTAACCTACTCACGATTTTTTACACCTAGGCGAGTTGTGACAGCATGTCACAACTCCCCTACTATTCTTAGTAATTGTAGCAAAGGTATGTTATTTGCTCTGTGGTGTAATATTGCGTAGTAAATTATTATTTTTCGTTTTAGAATGCCAAATAAATACAAACGAAAGACTGATAGGGGTATGAGTAGTGCCGAAATTTATGAATTGGCCTTTGAAGAAGTCACATTGAGAGGTAAAAGTCTTAGAGATGCCGCATCTTCTTACAATCTCAACTATATGTCATTGCAAAGATATATTAAGAAGAAAAAATCATATCAAGCTAATTTAACAAGCGAAGCTCCATCTGCAGGTTATATTAGCTCGACGGTTTTTACAAAAGAAGAAGAAAATATTCTATGTCAGTATTTATTGACATGTGCAGCGACTAATTATGGGTTTACAACAAAAGAGACATGAAGTTTAGCGCATTTATTATCGAAAAAATATAACAAAAATTTCCACAGTCATGGGAAGAAAATAAGAAAGCAGGAGAAGTGTGGCTTAAACGATTTTTGCAACGACATCTCGATTTATCTTTAAGGTTGCCACAAGCCACAAGCAGAGCCCGCGCCACGAGCTTTAGTAAAACGAATGTGGCTGCTTTTTTTGATAATTACATGGGTGTCTTAAGCAAATATAAACTTAACGCAAAAGATATTTGGAATGTCGATGAGACGGCAATAACTACTGTTCAGAAGCCTGATAGAATAATAGCACGACGTGGAGAAAAACAGGTCAGTGCAAAGACATCGGCCGAAAGAGGAACCTTAGTCACATTGGCTTTGGCTGGAAACGCTGTAGGTAATTACAAACCACCTATGTTTATATTTCCTTGAAAAAGTTTTCAAGAACATTTCATTCGTGATAGCCCAGTTGATTCAGTAAAAACAGCTAACGGATCTAGATGGATGCAGGAGGATGATTTTCACTTCTTCCTTGAGCATTTCAAAAATCATGTTAGGCCATCAAAAGAGCAAAAAGTTCTGTTGCTCTTGGATAATCATTTATCTCACATGGCTTTAAAAAATATTGAGTTCTGCAGAGACAACGGCATAATTTTGCTTACCTTCCCTCCACATTGCACCCACAAGCTGCAACCAATAGATCGTGCTATCTTTGGGCTTCCAAAGAAAGCTATTTATTCAGCTTGTGATAATTGGATGCGCTCAAAAGCTGGGAAGGTTATGAGCATTTATGATATTTCATCTATAACTAAATCGGGATTTGACGTAGCGATCACTGCAAAAATTATCAGTGGTGATTTTTCTACAACAGGAATATGGCCTGTTAATACATGTATCTTCGGAGAAGGTGATTTTCTGCCTAGTCAAGTCACTGATCGTATTTTGCCCAATCAAAAAACGAATCAATTGTCAAGTGTTCCACAAATCCCGGGAAACCCAGAAGGAAGAACTCCTAATCCCACAAGGACCGTTGCTCAAAGTCTCTCTACAGATCAAGACATGAAATCTTCCAGCAGTTCATGTATTATGAACGTCGAAGAGCCCGTTGCCTCCACGTCTACAGCCCGTAGTTCTCTTGCAACCACTTCCAACGTGTTTTCACCAGAGTCACTTAGGCCGCTGCCCAAAGGTCCACCAAGAAAAAAGAACCAACCGAATAGATCAAATCTGCTGTACTGATACACCTACCAAAAATAAAATTGCTGTCAAAGAAGCGAGTAAAAAGATTAAAACTGCAAAAAACGCGTTTTAAGCAAAAAAAAAGCCCAAAAAATTAAAGAAGATTAATAAAAAGAGTAAAGTTGGTGATGAAGAAGATGAAGCCGAACAAGATACAGAGAATGATTGTTTTTGTTTGTGTTGCCTTGAGACCTTTTCCAACAGCAAATCCGAAGAAAAGTGGGTTCAGTGCCTTGAATGCAAAGGTTGGGCTCACGAAGCTTGCACTGGGGGCGAGCTTCAATACGGCTGCCATAATTGTTTATCAAATTAAATTTTATCTTTATAACTAATTATTATATTATTTTAATACGTCCAAATATGCCAAATAATAATTATAGTGTTGTGTTCAAAAGAAATGAGTTATTTATTTATCGATAACATAATAGTATTATATTGTTACGGGCTTATCGGTTCGAATTGATTACACTTATCGAATAAGACCCACTTTATTACTAAATTAACTCGGCACACTTCAACAGAACAGTAACTCACTACTCATTTACTAATTGCTAACCCACTAATTACACTGACTCTAACTGACTGACTCGAGGAAAAGCTGACCGCCTTTTTATAGTTTTGGCCCCCGGCTTCCAGAATTTTCGGCAGATAAGGCTTATTGAATGCCAACATTTCTGGAACGCTTATCTGCCGTTTGTTTCGTTATCGCGATCGCTTTCCCCTTATCAGAAGCTTCTAGAAACTTTTTTTTATTTACTAAATTCTACAATTCTAGTCTAAATTCTATTACATCTATTTACATTGCGTTACAATATTTTACTACCAAATAGTTAAAATACATGGGTGTCACAACTTACCTCGGTATTAGAAGAGTTGTGACACGGGAAGTAGTCTCTATTTTTGTAAATTTTCTGAGAAACCTTAATACTTTCATTAATTTCGATTACTATTTCTAAAAGAGTATGAATTGAGATTTAGAATCTTTCTTGACTGAGATATAATAATTAAAGTAAAAATTGTCACAACTCTCCTCGGTCTCCCCTAAGCAATAGCACCAGGGAACTACTTGGCACTCTTTCATATGAATTAAGAAGCTGTCGTCATCGACTGCTGTCCCCATTTTTCCATCAGAGGGCTACAAGATTTAGAGGAGTTTGATTAGTTCCTTCTGGTTTATGAAACCTAGTATCGTAACGTCGCTTTTATTTCAAGTTGCGCAAAGTAAGCTGCTACTGACACCACGAAGTTGAACCTGTAATATGCAGTGCTAGTCTGTAACTTTGAATAAATTCAGTAAATCAAAGACAGTTGTTTTCGGAAATATGCTCGGACACTTCGATTAATATTTTAATTTGCGTTCTTTTTAATCTAAATAAAATGTATACAGCGTGTCCCAAATTTAAGATATGACGTCTATTTTTTTCTTGACTATTCTTAAAGGGTATATCAAGTTACACATGTGTACCGAATTTCAATTTTTTATTCCTTGTCATTTAAAAGATATTTACAAATTTAGTAACTAATTCGAAAAATCAAGAAATCTGATTTAATTCAATACAATTTTCATAAAGTTTAAAAATCGCGCATTAGAAGATATTCGTTTGATATTTTTTACAAAACTGGATTGACGTCTTATTACAATCTTATGAAAAAAGTTAATAAAAACAAATAAGAAGAGTAGTATCATATTGATCGAAGAGACTATTAGTTTGTCGCTTAGTGAGAAACCACCATCTATTAAAAAATCGACCAAATTGCCGTACTAACTGAAACCCACAAGATTGAAATTTTAATAATGATTCGCTATGGACATGGAACAAGAACACAAAATGAAGTTATTCGTTATTTGGGGAGAAGTATCCTGATGTATCACCTATATCGCAAAGTACCGTAAGCAAAATTAAAAAACAGTTTAAAAAAAATGGCCATTTAAGAAAAGGAAGTAATTCGCGTTAGAATGCGCTCAATGAAGATGTCAAAATTAATGTACTTCTCTCTGTCCAAGAAAATCCTCATGTCCATAGTAGCCAGACAGTTAGGAAACTTAAAATTAGCCAGTCTTCAGTTGCAAGAATTTTGAAAATGCAAATATTTCATCCTTATAAAATGACAATCCTCCATGAACTCTTAGAAGATGATCCGGATAGAAGACTCCAGTTTTGCGAACAAATGATGGATCTAATGGAAAGAAGTGTTCTAAGCATAGGAAATATCCTGCTTTCAGATGAATCAACGTTTATGTTAAATGGTGGGCTAAATCGTCAAAATTGTCGTTACTGGGCAGACAACAACCCACACTGGATAAGGAAAGGCCACACTCAACATCCAAAGAAAGTCAATGTTTGGACAGGGATTGTTATTCATCGAGTTATAGCAGGGCTACGAATCGTTATTTTTTTCGTTCCGGTTTTCGGTTTTCGTTTCAGCAAAAAAATTATATCGGTTCAGTTCCGGTTTTCTTTCAGACAAAAATAACGGTTTTTCGGTTTTCGATTCAGTTCCGGGTGACCCATTTTTTTGATTTTTTAAAGGTTTTTCGTATTTTAAATTGATTTTCGAACATAATTTAACAACTGTTATGTCTTTGTTTTTCTTTAATATTACAACATTTAACTGCCCTGATCTTGCCTAAAAAAAGGAAAATATTTGTTATTTTTCAAATTAAAAAATTTCAAGCTGAAATCCTGAATTTTGAGTTCAAATTTCAAGCAAAACCTGAACTTCACAAAACGCTAAATCTCATTTTCGGGTTTAGAAATTTTAAATTTTAAATTATTGTTCATTGTAGACTTATTGATCGGAAACATTATCATTATTAATTTCATTTAACATTTCTGCGTAAAATATTTCCAAACTGGGTTGCAGAAATGTTAAATTTAAGTTTAAACTCGGAATTTTCATAAAAATCTTAAATTATATACTCAAGAGTTCTGGAATATACGAAATTTGACGATTGAAATCGAAAATTTGAGAGACTTTTCTTTCATCATTTTGGTATTTGGCGAAGTTTTGACTTTGATTCGCTTTTTCTAACAGAGCGAATTTTTGCTGTTTTGACCTCCTTTTCTTAAACTTTGGATTAAAAAGGTCAATTTAAAAAAAATAAATGAAGATATATATATATATATATATATATATATATATATATATATATATAATGAAAAGTTTTAAATTGAGATTTTGATCAAACGGTCAAAATTTCGACAAAAGAACTTCAAAATTTAACAGAAGAGTTTTTAAAATTTATACCTTAATTTAGAGATATTGACCTTAAACCTTAAACCATTCGATTTTTTTTTCTGAAAATGTTGCTGAAAACTTTAAAATTTCTAAAAAAAGTAAAATTTTTCAGAAAGTTGTGGCGAGTATATTTGCTTTCTTTCGATATTTTAATTTTTTCTTTTGAAGTTTCAGATTTAAACTTGTATGTACTTTATATTATTAATTTTTTCTCTAAAATTTCGACTTTAAATAAAATTTGGTCTTTCTTTAGCAAGTATAACCATTTTTATCGAGATGTCGAATTTTATTCTTTAGTTCTAGACATTTTTCTCGAAATTTTGAGTTAACACTAGGACTATAAGTTTAAGTTTGGAATTTTCGACTTTTACCTCGAAAACTCAAAATTTTAAGGACTTGAAACTGTGTGTTTAATTTTGAAAGATTGTTAATCATAAATTTAGTTAGTTTTTCTTCAAAATTTTAACTTTTTTCAAGAATGTCAATTTTTCTCTTTAAATTTGAATATTTCCTCGAAATTTTAAATCAGGATTCAAAATAAAACAACGTAAAATATTCAAATTCAAATTAGCACTTTTGCATTTGAAATCTAACTTCTGCTAATATTTTTGGGAACAATTCGAAATGTTTAAGTTAAACAACAATAACGAGCAATAACAAGCAATAAATAATCCACAAAAAAATGCAATTTCAGTGATTTCTAAATTTTCATTTTCTGTAGAAAAATTGAAATATCAAGATCAACGACCAATATTCTGAAAAAAAAAACGCGAATTTCAATGTTAAAGACGAAATTGTAGAAAAAAATTAAGCTATAGCTGAAAAGTTCGTGAAGAGATTTAACATTTTGAGAATCGATTTTGAACACAAAAGTTTAAGGAGCAAAGGGCCGAACTTTCGAGTTAATACCGGAAGTTTCGCGAAAACAATTAATATTTAAAAAAACACACAATTTTGACTTCTAAATTCTAAACAAGCTGAAAAAAATATCGCAATTTCTAGGCTATGTAAAGTCGAAATCTTGAGAAAAAAATCAAAGTTTTCAGATCAAAAATTCATAACTATTTAACTTTATTAACGCTAAAAACGCAACAAAATTTAAAAATTCCACAAGGTTTTCGATAGATATTTGCTAACACCGGACCAGGTTTCGCATTACTGCCTCATCGGCGGTCATACCAGCAATTTGTGTAGCCGTTATTATGCTAACAAGCTCTATGGATCACCGATTCCTACGAATATTCCGTCTAATCCAAATTCTCGTCCAAAGCTTCAAGTAGAAGTGTGTTAAGAAGATCAAGCTGCTCATTCATAAGTGTAAATTGACTAGATTCTAAATATTTGTGAATTTCTATGGCTTCCATTAAGTTTTTTAGTGTTATTGCAAATATGTAATACTTCTACTATGTTCACGCATCTCAATTTATGTTTTGTTTTTAATAGATGCTTTGCAAAATATTAAAGAATTCCAGAAAGTAAGGGTTGCAAATGTCAATTATTAGAATAAAAATTACTATTTTAGCGTAAACAAAATCGTTGGAGGTTTAAATTAGACATTTTCTAAGATGTCACCATTTACTCTAAAAATGTCGACCCCAATTTCAAGATCCCAGCTTTGAGTTAGAATATAGTGTTGTATTATACCTGAAATTTGTAACATGAAATTTAAAAATTTCAGGGTTAAATTTGTAATAACGAGATTGCAGCGTAAATTTTAAGAAAAAAATCATATTTTGGAATTTTACAAAGTTTTAGGAAGTCGGTAGTGTATAAAATCGTAGGAATTTAAATTTGGTGTTTCGAAATGAATTGAAATGCTAAAAAAGATAAAATTTGAAAAAAAAATTGGCGAAAAATTGAAAATTTGACCAGTACCTTCAAAAAATAGAGATATCAAATTAGGAAAGGAAAATCGAAGTTATAAGAAAAAAAGTAACTTTGAAGTTTTCTAAAAAAAAGTTAAAATTTTCTTGAAAAACTGAAAAAATGTAAGGAAAGCCCAGTTTCCCTAGCTTTAATGAAAAACACGATGCTGCTTTATTCTAAAGTTACAACGAAGGATATATATTTTTTTTTACTTTAAGCACAAAATTTTAAGTAGAAGAAAAGAAATATTTTGAGTAATTTCTAAATGAAAGTGGAGATTTGAAGAAAAAGTCTAAAATCTTAAAAAAAAGATTTATTTAAAACTGCGAGATTTTAGCGAAAATTTACAATTTTAATTTGGTTTGAAATTTTGAGAATAAGGTCAATATTTTTTAGAAAATGTGGAAATTATTAGTTTCTTATGTAATTTTTAAATAGAAATGAGAAATTGAAAGTAAAATCCTAATTTTGAGATCAAGGTTGCACGGATTTGTGTAAAATTTTAAAAAAGAAATCAAAATCTCTAAAAAAAATCCAAACTGAAGGGTACAATATAGCTATTTTAAGTACCTAAACTCAACGAACCGAAATAAACCGATATTTTTTTTCGGTTTCACTCACAACAACTGTTTTTTTCGGTTTCCGGTTTTCGGTTCAGTTCCGGTTCGAGACCCTGAATTATAGGACCAATTTATTTTCAAGAAAATCTCAATGGGGCAGGATATTTAGGATTCTGGCAAGAAAAGCTGATTCCTGATATACCTATTTTATTTCCTGATCCGGTCAAAGCTGATGTCCCGAATAGAAACATCTGGTTTCAACAAGACAGTGCCCCTCCTTATTTTGCCAGACCTGTCCATGAGTATCTCGATGATGTATTTCCAGGCAGATGGATTGGTAGAAGAGGACCTTTTGAATGGCCATCTAGGTCTCCGGATATAACACCTATGGACTATTTCTCATGGGGGTATTTGAAGAGCAAAGTTTTTAAAACCAAACCTGCAAATATTGAAGAGTTGAAAGGACGAGTAAGACAGGAATGTTTAAAACAAGTTTCCGTTTCATTTAGGGTATTGTTAGTTAGTAAATGGACAACAATTTCAACATTTATTGAAGAAATATTATTGAGTTAAATTAAATTCAATTAAATCAAAAGTTAATATTTGTTAAATATTTTTTAATTGACAAGAAATTAAAAAAAATGAAATTAGCAAATTTCATAAATTGTCTAATATTTTTCATAAATATTTTGATTTACCACAATTCTTAAGATCGCAACATTTTCTTAAAAATAATTTTTCTACAATTTTCTAATTTTTTTCGAACTTCAACATTTTTCAGTTCCAGTTTTTCTCTAAAAGGCGTTATAATGTTTTATTAAAACACTGCTGTTGTAGAGTTTTTAGTTTTCTCCCCAAATTTTGATTTAATGTTGACTTGGTTCATTTTCTTCCTCAAAGTTTCCATTTTTTTTTTCTAACCTGCCTCTATTCTCTAACAAACGTCTTCCTAATTGACATTTTTTTTTAAATTTCGATTTTTTTCTGAAATGTTTTTACGGAAATTATATTTCTCCGAATTTTGGCATTTTTCAAGAAATTTCGATATTTCTTTTTATCGCGAAATGACTTTTTCCTAAAAAAAATATTGCTATGTAGTGCCAGTTAAATTAAATTGTTATTCAACACAGTAAACTTATTCGTATGATCACTATCTTGGAGCGTCCCATTTATTTAAATCAGTGGTTCTCTAACATTCAACTTCTAGAGAAGTCTGTAATCAACAACTCCGTACGAGTTATTCGACGTCCGCCCATTCTTCACTGTCATTCTTATACTAGAAGTGAATTAGGTTATACAGTTACGGTTACTCATAACTTATTAAATAAATACTAAATAGTTTGTTACAATATCTATAAATAATTATTACAAATATTTTTATTTTAGCTTCCCAAACCTAATCAATAATGATCCAAAAATGAAGAAAATCTATACAAAGAACCAGTGGCGGCTCGTAGCCAAAACTAATGAAGGTGGTGCTTAGCGTTTTTAAATTTAAAAGTTTTATATATCTTTGAAACCTTGACAATGAAAACTTTTGATAATGTCGTGTTTTTTTGAAAGGTTGGATTTTTTTCCAAATTTCGACTATATTGCAAAATTTAGATTTTGTTCTTGTAATCTCGACCTTATTTTATTTTTAAATATTGACTTTTCTGATAAAGTGTGAATACTCTTTAAAAATGTCCGTATTTTCCTAAATATTTAGACTTTTGGGTGTTCTATTTTTTTTGTAATTTTTTTTGAAAATTAATTATTATATTTTTTTAAATTTTTACCATTTGAAAATTCTTACTTTTTCTGAAAATGTAAATTTTTTCAAAACTGGACTTTTGACTTTTTAAATTTTCAACTTTTTTCTAAATTTCATTTTTGTTTATAATTTTTGTCTGAAAAATTATAATTTTCTTATTGAAAATTATGATTCTTCATAATCTCGACTGGTTTTTATTTAAATGTCAACTATTTTTCAAAATTTCGACTTTTTTTGCAAAGTTTCGATTATTTTTTGATTTTTTTGTTGAAAATTTCGCTACTTCTTAATTTTTGGAATTCTTCCAAAATTTTGATTTTTTTAAAATAATTGTTTGAAATTTTATAAAATGTTTGACATTTTTTCAAAATTTTAATTTTTTTGACCCAAAAATTCAACTTCTTAAAAAAATGCTCCATTTCGATTCAAAATTTTAACTACCAAAAATTTAAACTTTTTCCAAAATTTTAACTTCTTAATATTTCTATTTTTGAAAACCTCGATCTATCTGATAATCTTCACTTATTTTCAATATTCCAGTTTCGAAAATTTTGGTTTATATTGAAAACTTGAGTGCAAATTTCCCAACTATTCAAAACTTAAACTTTTTTCACATTTCGAATTATTTCGTAAATTCGATAAAAATTCTCAAATCTTTTGCAAATTTTGAGATTTTTTTTATTTGGACTATAAAATTTCGACCTTTTCTTCTTGAAAATTTCTTCTTATGCAAAATTTTGACTTCTTTTGGAAATTTGAAAGATTTTAAAAATTTTTGCCTTGTCAACAAATTTCGACTTTCTTTATTGAAAATGTTAACCTTTTCTTCAATCTTCATTTTTTTTAAATATTCGACTTTTTATTTTAATTCCCACTTTGGTAAAAATTCCGGCCTTTTTCAAATGTTCGAATTTTTCAAAATTTTGGTCATTTTCAAAATTTAAAATTTTTGGAAAACTTAAAAATTTTGACAACATTTTTATTTCAACTGTTCTCAAAATTTTGACACTTTTTCAAACTGTCGATCCTTTATTTGAAAATTATGATTTTTTTTTAAGTTTGACATTTCTTAAAACTTTGCATTGAAATGTTCGTCTAATATTTCGTAAAATTTCGACTCCATTTCAAAACTTCGTTTTTTGACTTTTTTTTTGAAAAGTTTAAACTTTTTTAAAAATGGTATTTAAACATTTTGTTAAACATTTCCAAATAAATCTTCGACTTAAAAGAAAAGATTCTTTTTAAACTTAAACTATTGAAAATTTCGACTTTTTTCAAAATTTTACCTTTTCAAAATTTCAACTTTTTTGATAATTACTAATTTTTCGATAATTTTGAGTTTCTCTCAATGATTAAAAAAATCAGCTTCTTTGAAAATTTAATTAAAATCTCTGCAATTTATTTTAAATGTCGATATTATTGCAAAAATTTGAAATTTTTTTTCGAAATCCATATTCTCTTTTAATTTTTTTAAAATTTCCATTTTTTAAAAAAAATTCAACTTTTCTGATAACTTTAGCTTCATTTTTGAAAAGTGATAATGTTTTACTTTTTAAATTTAGATTTTTTGAGAAAAATTTTAAAATGACACTAGAATTTAAAAAATTAATATTTAAAATTTCTATTTTTAAAATTGTGTAAAGTTTTGAAACAAATTTTCAAAAAAAACTTGCATTTTATGTACAAATAAATTGCCAAAATTTGAATTTTAATCACAAAAAATTGGCTTCAAACTGGAATATTTAATTTTTGAAATTTCTCTGGAACTTAAAATTACTAAAAAAAAATTAAATTAGAGCAGTAAATTGTTAATGAATACTTTTCAACATTTTGATTCATTGTAATTTCGAAATTTTGAGACTCTTCTAAAAATGTTGACTTTTTTTCTCAAATATTTTAATAATTTTCACTTTAAAAGTCGAAATTATACACAATTAATTTATTTCAAAAAAAATTGTTTTTCTTTAATTCCGAAAGTATTATTTTTTTTTAATGTGTACAAATAAGAACTTTCAACTTTTTCTAGAAAAATGATTTGCTTTCTCTTGAAATTTTGAGTTTAATCTTTAAATTTCGATTTTTTTTATCGAAATTTGAATTTTAAATTCGAACTTGAGAATTTTAAGAATAAATTTAACATTTCTAATAAATTGGAAATTCCGATTCAGAATTGCGTAGAAGTAATTTTTTAGAGAAATATCAAATTGTAAAAAGGGTTAAAATATACAAGGGTCATTTTTCCTTGAAATGTCAATATTTTTTCAAAGTTTTCTTATTTTTATGCAGATTTAAAATTTATTTTCCCTAAATTTATATTTAAAATTTTCAGTTTCTTATCAAAATCACAAAATAAAATGAACTTTAAAATATTAAAATTTCGTTAAATAACTTTTAAATTTTCAAAACAAATTAGAGAGAAATCAAAATTTCTACAAGAAAAAATATTTTAAAGACAAAATCTCCTGAAAAAGTCAAAATTTCTAAAAAAATTCTCTGTATAAAATGTTTAGAGAAAAACACAAACTTCATAGGATAAAAAGCAAAATTTCTTAGAGAAAAAATCGAAATTTGAAAACAAAAATCAATATACTTTATTTTTACAAAAAGGTCGAAATTTTTTGTTTTTTCCAAAATATTGAAATTATTATAGAGCTTTCAGGATTTTTCCCAAACATTTTTTATCAAAACTAGAAAAAAAAAAGTTTAAATTGTCTAAAGTGTGGTGAAAAAACTTGACATTTTTAAAGCAAATTAGAGAAACATAAAGAAAAATCTGGAGAGGTTGGATTTTCTAGAAGAAATTTTAGGAACAATACTTTTAGGAAAAATGGAAATTTCGAAAAAATTCTTTTTAGAAAATATTTAGGAAAAATGGAAACTTTGCAGAAATAAATCAAAATTTCCTAAAATTTCTCTACAAAAATATTGTGTAATGAAAAGTGTTCAGAAAATACTGAGAAAAAAACTCGTAAGCGAAATTGGGGGTGCTGCAGTTCCACAGTGCCTATACGCCAGCCGCCACTGAAAATAATATTTTCAATTTCAGGTCAACTCTGCTAAAGAATTGCTTTCGACAACAGAACTCAAATAACAGACACTGCAGTCCTGTTGCAGAGGGGTCGTTTCTGGAATTATCTTTCTGATTGCGTCACATACAGCTCAATATAAACCACATAAAATGAAAAATAGGGTCGTTTTGATCAGCAATTGTAATGTTAGGAAATACGACTGAATTTAAAAACATATTTCATAATGAATTGTGCTGCATAATTACGACGTTATAAAATAAGACCGTTCCAATTGGCAATAAAAGAAAAGCACATTATACTTAGGAAAATTCGCCTATATTCTCCTTGCATGCAACTGAAAATTAAATTGTGTACTTTTCGTTTAGCGCGATGAAGCCGGAGGATCTTATCTGCTTCTTAGCTTATGAATAAAAGATTAGAAATAACGATGATATCGTGCTCTTTTTTTTATATTCCTTTTGGATTATGCCCTCAAAAGTTCTACCTGCGCAATTATATTCCTTTCGAGTGTAGGTAACATCCAACTTTTAAGATTTTATTACGAAAATTGTCCTAGAGAGAAAATTACATTTCCAATTCATGAAACCATTTCTCGCCCAGTTATGGTTGATTTTTGGCTCAATTGTACACCTACCGTCTTAAATAGTATTCAAGTTGTAACGATGCAGGGCGTCCACGATTTCGAAGACCTATTTCGATTGAAACATTCTAAAGTATGGCTTCTGCTTGATTTTTTTAATATGTTTAAATATTTTGAGTGTAAATATGAAACTAGACAATGAAAGTCGAAATTTGAAGTTTAAAAAAAAATTAAACACTTATAGGGACTGTCAACAGAAGTGAAATCCTAACACTAGGAAATAATACTGTTTTTTTTTTAAATTTCAAATTAATTATTTTATATCAGTAATAAAACTTCAGCGCCCGTGCTCTAGTGTTTCTAGAGAATCGGTCAAACTCTCGTCATCAATTAGGCGAATCGCTCTTCAGTTCGGGAAAAAAAACCTTGTGGTACGTTGAAGTCACCGAGAAAGTGGCTCAGCGCGCCTGAAGAAGTTTTGACTTTAAAAATGTATAATTACATCCTTGACATTTAAAATTTTTGTTTTTGTCTCTAGGGCTTAATTCGTGGCTTGGGGCAACTTTCACCTTGACCAAACACAAACATTATTTTGCATAGGTTCTAACGAATTTCTAAAGTACATTGGTAAAACGGATAGTTATGTAACAATCTCCTTTAATGAACATCTTGGAGTGGTACCATATTATATAAACTACATCTTTGGCAGGAGTTTAAAATGAATATAAAACTTCTTTCTTTTGCGCCAAGTTTAAAATGAAAGTAGTTATAAGCGGCCGCCCTAATATGATTACGCATCACCATCAAACGCGATCTTTCCTTTGGATGTGAGTCCGTGTTCAGGGAATGGAAGCTTAATATTAATATTAGGCTCGTCGGGTAACATGAGTGGAAAATTCAAATTTCATTAGCGAATTCCACGGGCATGCAACAGAGAAGCGGCGGCAGCGGCGTCTTGGAGGTCATCCAGGAGCAACCCCGACCGAGTTATTAATTAATCTGCGAACGAAATGATTACCAGTGTAATCGGTTGAGAGGCTCCGGCTGTATTAATTAGTAGAAGCATCTAATACATTTCTGTCTAATAACACCAACTAAACTTACTTACAAGTGTAGATCAGTATGAGCTTTCATAATTAATTTCGTCGAGGATGTTCTGCTCCACTAGCAAATTTTAATAACGTACTTCACCGCGGAGAATTATTACCGAGGTGCATCATTAATTCTATAACGGGGAAAATCACGCATGTCGTTATAAATAAGGACAAGTGGCTTATTAAGACGAAAAGCTACCAGCCAACTCAATTTCAGACCTTTACTTTTGGATGAATATTACTTTCCAAGAGAAGCAAGAAGCTTCTTTAGTTTTTTCACAAGATGGCTCTTGCCTTTTATATCTTCTTTGCACAAAATTGTTATTTAAAGCGATTTTATAATTTTGAAATTGATTTGGGTGGGAGAGCGTTTTTCTTGGTCTGCCTATTGCTTTTGGTGTTTTTTGCCCAAATTCCTAGTTTGTATATTTAGACTTTTTTAGTATTTTAACTAAATTATCAAACTAAATACACCACAAATTGTATAAATGCATAAACGAATAAAAAAGAGAGAAATTTGTGGAGATAATGCCTTCTCATCAGTGTTACTACTAGACTTTTTGAAAAGTCATGTTTCTCTTTAAATCTCAATTCAATAAAATGTTGATAGCTTAAAAAAATGACGTAGGTTTTTCTCCAAATTTCGACTTTTTTTCCCCTCTTTAATTAAAATCTCGACGAAGAATTGTTTTATAAAATTATTAAACTTTTTCCAAAATATATCGAATGTGTTCAAATATCATTTTCGTGATTTTGACTGTATGCTCAAAAAATGTTTATTGAATTTTCGGCTGATTTTCCCAAAATTTCAATTTTTAAAAAACGTTTTTTTTTATTTTGATACTTTTCGAGTATTACCAAAAATGAGGTAAAATGTGCACCACTCCCAAGGATCAAGACCAAAAGTGATTGAAAAATTAAACTTAGAATCCTTTGAGAATGACGTATCAAAAAACCTATATCAGCGAAGGCTAAATCAAAAAGTTGACAAGAACACGATTCTGAAAATGACAGTGACAGTGTTGAAACACCATGGGAAAAGATCCAACGAAAATTAAGGCAACTGCTGAAGAGACCGTAGGAAACGAGAAAAGTAAAGTATGATGGGAAACAAAAGAAACCTTGGTTCCGCGAGGTAACTAAAAACCTAGCAAAAAAAGGACAATTCTATCTCCAGTATAGAAGCAAGGTGATAACGTACGACGAATACAAACAGAGTAAACAATGCAATACAAAATATAAAACGTGAACACTGGGAGAAATTCTCAACTGACGTGGAGCACAACTCTTATGAAGCACAAAAACAAGTTTGGAATAAGCTGAGGAGTCGAAAAAGACTAGTTAACTAATATGTACAAATCGCCAAAATTAAACCGGGAGAATGGGAAGCACATTGTAAAAACCTATACGATAGCACAAACACAGAAAACAATAAAGAACAAAGCAAATAACACTTAGAGAACGAACAAAGACCAGGGGAAGACACAAAACTTTATAATTACAAAAGAACAAACCAAAAAACATCAAATGGTAGGCAAAATAAAAAAAGAAAATCACCAGGCTCTGACGAAATAGCACACAAATTGATGAAATATGGGGGAAATCCACTCATGAACGAATTACCAGCTCTTTGCAACAAAATAATGGACACTAAAAAGGCACCGACAATCTGAAAAAATAGCATGACAATACCCATTTTCAAAAAAGGAGAGAAATCCCTCCCAAAAATTTACCGTGGCATTACTCTATTAAGCACCATTTAAAAACTGTTACCAAAATCTTGGTAACGGAGATAACAAAAACAGGAATTCGTGAATTAAGAACAGCAAGGGTTCAGACAAAACAGATCCACAAACGATGGAACCTTTATACTGCGGCAAATAGCCGAGAAAAATATTGAATACAACAATCCAGCTTTTAGGTGCTTTGTGGATCTGACACAAGCATTTGACAGAGTAAGACCCACAGATGTCCTCGCGCTACTAAAATAAAATGGAAATAGACAATAAAATAATAGTTATCCTCAAAGAGCTGAACACGAAGACCATAATGACAATGGAAGGTAGGCAATGAAACGACGCAGAAAATACTAGTTGTAGACGGAATAAGACAGGAAGACAGCCTTAGCCAAATTCTTTATAATTTAATTATGGCAAGGTAATCGGCGAGATACAAACAATCGGTAAAAGATACCGAATGGGTAAGAAAGCTATTAAGGTAGTTTGCTATGCCGACGACATAGCCCTGATATCAAAGAAAGAAGATGACCTGCAAAGAATGCTATATAAAATGGAACAAGTGTCAAAGAAATGTAACATGATCATATCCGTGTCCGAAACCGAAGCCTTAACTATCTCTAAGAAACCTAGACACTGCAAACTGGCCATCTGTAACCAAAGTGTAGAACAAGTAATACGTTTAAACACTTGGGAGATAACATTACCAGGAACAGAAATATCAAAGAGGAAGTAAAAGATCAAGTGACAAAAGCAACCTTAATATCAGGATTTTCACGAGATATTATTTGGAGGAACAAATACATCTCCATTAACGCTAAAAGTAAAATTTATAAAACATGCGTAAGACCAGTAATGACTTGTGCAGCAGAGACTAGAGCAGAATCGACCCCTACTAAACGCCTTCTAAGAATAGCCAAAATGGGAACTCTTCGAGGCAATTACGGATCATACACTACAAGACAGGAAACTTAACGATGAAATAAGACAAGCATGCCAAATACAGGATGTAGCGAGATGGATACGAAAAAGAAGAAGAGAGTGTAAGGACCACGCCGATAGAATGGCAAACGACAGATTACCTAAGATTGCTAAAATCTGAAAACCAAACACTTCCAGATCACCAGGAAGACCCCCAAAGCGATAATATGAGAGCTGGACGTCCACATGATAGGAACAAGAGTAACAGACGGAATAACAGAAGCTACAAAAAGAAAAGGACACACGTCCTAACCTAAAAAGAAGAAGAAGAAGAAGAAGAAGAAGAAGAAGACGGCGAATAAGAAGAAGAAGACCAATAAGGAGGAGGAGAAGAAAAAGAAGAATTAGAAGAAGATACTTTTCTAAAGTTTTTGATAAATTGCGTTTTTGACTAAAAAATTTTCGGGCGAGTTTTCCGCTCTAATTTCGGAAGTTTTTTAGAATTTTTTTTATTTTGCTTGAAATATAAAGTTTTCGTTCCAAATTTCAATTTAATAAAATTTTGACTGCTCTAAAAATACTGTTTTGTAGAAATTTTCTGTTATTTCTTGAAATTTTCACTTCTTTCTCTAAAATCAGACTTTTCCCTGAATAATTTTAAAATTGCCAATTTTTAAAAAAAAATGCTTTATCAAAATTGCATTCTTTTTTCGTAGTTATATCGATTTTTTCTCGAAAGTATCCCTAAATTTGTTATCAAAATTGGGTTTCTCTTTCAAAACTTCCAAATTTTTTGCGAAACGACTTCTTCGTTGAGATTCTTACTCTTCTTTAAACAACATTTAATATGTTGTTAAATGTGTCCTAACATGCCTTTACGCTTCCTAATTTCCACTTATGCTCTAAAAAAATGTTTATAGAATTTAGAAGTCTTTTCTCAAAATTGCAATTTAACAATATGGTTTTTTTAGATTTCTTACACTTTTATGGACATTTCGAATACTTTTTAAATTTTTTTTATTAAAAAATGTTGGTTCAAGTTTTTTTCCGTATATTTATTCGACATTTTTCTTTAAATTGTATTTTTTTTTTCTCAGATTTCGAGTTTTCTACCAATTTTTTTATCCAAAATTTTGAACTTTGTCTAAAAAGCCGTTTTAAAAATCTGGGATGTTTAGCAAAATTTCAAACGTTTTTGCCAAATTTTATTTTCCTGCAAGAAATTTTTGATTTCCTACATAACCTTTTTCTTGAAAATCTGATTTTTTTGCGAAATTCATTTATTACTTTTCTGTTCAAAAATAAACAAAAATTTTGAGTTTTTTCTTCAAATGTTAACAAATTGAACATTTTTTCAAACTTCTTTTTTATAGAAATCTTTACTTATTCTTGAAATTTTGATTTTACTTCAAAGAGTTCTTAAGAAACATTTGACTTTTTTCTCCATATATGCCTTATTTTGTCTCCTATTTTTTGAAATTATCGACCTTTCTCTCAAGAAACCGTTTTTGCTAAAAATTTTTTCTTTTCCTATTCTTTTTGATTATTTTAGCTAAATTTCTATTTTTCTCTTAAAAAGATTTTTTTCTTAAAAATTTGAGCTTTTATTCCTTTTGCCATTTTTCCCGAAATTTAAATTTTTGCATGTTTAACAAATATTATATGAATCAATTTCGAGTTTTTTTTAAATATTTTTGCATAGAAAAAACAAACCTTCATGAAAATATTGTTTTAATATTTTACCTTTACTTTTTAAAACCCCAATTTTTCTCTGAAAAATTTATTTTTTCTCAAACAGTTTACTTTTTGCTTTCACATTTTTAATCGCAATTTGCGCACAATTAAAATTTAAGAAATGGGGCTATTTCCAGCCAACAAACTTAAAATTTTCTTAAAAAACACTTTGAAAAGCATTCTAAATTTCGAGATAAAAATCGAAGTTGTCAGAAAGTAGATGAAAGTTTCTTAAATAACTGACAATCTTTAAAGAGCATAACACAACTAATTCTAAGAAAACAGTTGATTATTATAACAAACTTGGCTTAAGATAAAAGTCGAAATTTCACTAAAATAATTCAAAATTTTTAGAAAAAAGTGGTAAAGAAAACAATATTTTTGTTAAAAAACTTTAGGAAAATTAAAATTTTTGAAAACAAAGTCTAGATTGTTAAAAAACACGAAAAACAAAATTGTTTTAAAGAAAAACTTACATATCCTTCATACATTTCGTGGAGAGAAGAATTTCTAGTCAAAATTTTAAAAAAGTCAAAATTAATTTGAAATAGTTTTACAATAAAAATTCAAAATTTAGAAAAATTTTATTTTAACGGCTTTTTCCAGAAAAATATCAAAATTTTAAGTAAAACACATTTTTCTCCAAAACATTTGTTTCTTAATAATTTTGAGGTTTTGATCCAAATTTTGACCTTTTTCATAAAATTTAAACTTTTGCATCTAAAAAATAATGTGTAAATAAATTTCGAGTTTTTTTTTAATATTGAATTTTCTGCATAGAAACAACCAATTCTCGTGAAAATATTTTTTTATTTTTCTTGTTTGTACTTTTTAAAAACTCGACCTTTTTCTTAAAAATTTGTTTTTTCTCGAAGAATTTACTTTTTCTTTTGACTTTTTTAATCGCAATTGGTTCACAGTCACAATATAAAGAAAGGAGCACAATTTCCAGAAAAAAAATACAAAATTTTCATAAAAAAGCTTTGAAATTATAAACTTCGAGGAAAAAAATCGAAGTTGTCAGAAAGTAGACTGAAAGTTTTCTTATACACTGACAATCTCTGAAAAGCATAACACAATTAATTCTAAGAAAACAGTTGATTATTATAACAAACTCGTTTTGAGATAAAAGTCGAAGTTTCATTAAAACAATTCGAAATTTTCAGAAAAAAGTGGTAGAGAAAAGTCAAAATTGTTTAAAAAAAACCTTTAGGGAAAATGAAAATTTAAAAAAAAAGTCCAAATTGTTCAAAAACACTAAAAGCAAAATTATTTTGAGGAAAAACTTACATATTTTTAAAACATTTCTTGGGGAGAACTAACATTTTTGGGCCAAAATTTGAAAAAAGTCAAAAATAATTTGGAATAAAAATTTACAGAAATTTAGATTAGCTATCTTTTTCAGAAAAAAATCAAAACGCTAAGAAAAACCTTAAAATTTTTGTCAAAAATTAATTTAAAGTAAAGAAAGAAGGAATAAAAATATTTTGCAGAAAACTAACAAAGAATCAGAATTTCAAGAGGAGACAATTTCCTAAAATAATTATTTTCAAAAATAATTCCTAAAAAACAATCTCTGTTAAAATAATTGCAAAAATATTACGAGAAGAAAGTGGAAAAAAAAAGAAAGTGACATTTCTGTATACCTAGAAAATATTTTTAAAAAAACGAGACTCTTTTCTTAGAAGTATGGAGTTTTCTTTAAATCTTTTCCGAAATTTGGAGCCTTCCTCTTTCCACTATTTATGAAATATCCCCTTTTTTCTAAAAAAAAGTTCAAGATCGTTTTCCTAGAAATCTCTATTTTTCTGAGTTTTCCATTCAAAATTGTAGAGAAAATAAGAATAAAATGTTCTATAAGATAATATGTTCTGCAAAAATATAAAGAAAAGTTGAAGATTTTCAAAAAATTTACCTTTTTTTATGGAACGGATGGTCCTTGGTTATCTTCTTATCTTCAAACATTGAAATACAAAACTTGTCCCCTGAAACTAAGAAAGATTAGAAAACACAACAAAGATTGCTCTAACACGTTTCGACGGCCAAGCTATCATCTTCAGAGAGGTACGATATCTTTCCCATCTCTCGTCATTTGTCTCTGGCTGCTCGTTTTCATCGGTAAGAATTCGATTTTTTTCTAAAACTTCTTTTAAATAAGTATTTGAAGTTTTTTATTAAATTTTAAATTTTTGAAAAACAAACTTTAAATTTTCTAGATTTATAAAAATTTTAACTTTTGTTCAAACATTTTTTGGATAGAATTTTAGTGCTTTTCCTTAAAATATCAGCTTCTTTCATGAAAATTTGATTTTCTTGATAAAATCTCGAGTTTTATCTAAAATCAGGTTAATTAAAATTACTCGTTTTTTTTGGAATTTGAACTTTTCTTTTCAAAATTTTAACAGTTCTGTTAAATAATTAAAGAAATTTCGAGAAATTCTCATATTTTTTTCTTGCCAAAAATCAAAAGGTTAAGGATAAGCCTAGAAGTGTCCATAGATAGTACTTTTAAAAAACAATTCAAAATTTTGCGAAACAAATCGAAATTTGAAAAAACAACGTGACCACTGTTTTAATGTTTTTCTGCATAAAATGAAACTCACAATTTCTTTAGCAAATTTCACTATTTTAAAAAGTTAAAAATGTCAGTTTTTTCATAACTTTACTTTTAGAAAATTTCGACATTCCTGTAAAAAAAATGTGCACATGGTAAGTCTTATTAAATGGACACCCCTTTTATTTTCATTATTCCTTGTCATTTTAGAATATTTTGAAATGCAGTTATACATAGTGTTATTTGAATTTTTTTAATTTTCTGCAAAAAAAGGTATTTCGGGGTATGCATACAGGGTAAATCAATGTCAAGTTTGTTTTTTCTAATAGAACACTCTATATATTTTAACATATTTTGATTTGGCTAGCAGAATCCAAATATGCAAAAATATATAAGGTGTTCCATAAGAAAAAACAAACGTGACATTGATTCACCCTGAAGACATACACCAAAATACATTTTTTATAGATAAAATAAAAAATACAGAAAAAACTTTGTAGGATTGCATTTTCAAATCTTCAAAATAGTCGACAATAACAAAAATAAAGGGGGGGGCCCATTTAATAAGACTAACCCTGTACAGATGTCCGCAAATTTCAGCAACAACTCCTAACAAGAAATTTAGGACCATATGTTTATTATTCTTTTTTCTCAAATTTTCAAAGAAATCTCAAGTTATTTGTGACAACAAATTTTTAAAATTTTGAATTTTTTTTTAATTTACGTATTTTTGAAAATTTGAATTTTCGCTAATAGAATTTTGTATAAAAATTTCTAGTTTTTTCAAGAGGTTGGCGAAATTACTCAATACAAAAAATTTTGACCGCACGAAGTTCTGGCGCATCCACCAATTGGAGAGATATCATACCAGTTCTAAAGATGGCCTTTTATGAATGTGGCAGCTTGACAACTTCTTGCTTTCACCACCACCAACATTAATAACGATGCTAAAAATACGTCGGGTTCAGGGCTTCCATATTTTCGGAATTTTCCGTCAAGAAAATAGACAAACTAGCGCTACTTTGCATATTTTCATTTCAGTGTGTCGACTAGCTTCAAGACGTTACATTTCACCGACAGGGGAAACGTAATTTATGGAAGAATGAACAATTAACGCAAGGTTTTAATTACAACTGAAAGTGGAAAGTTTACTTTTGAGGCGGTGAATAATTGTAGTGTAAAGTAATGTCTAAATTTGCATAACAAGCGCTATGCTGCCGTCTATATGTTTAAACGTGTAGTTACTTATAATTTAATTCCGATATTACGCTGTCTCTGTGTTTAATCTGGCTTATTATAGCGTGCTGTTTACTTTATATTGCACCAACTGCAGCCATTTTGCGCCAGATTTACTACTCAAATTGTCACTGCCGCCGGATACGCTAAAGGGGTTCCAGCTACATAGGTGAAACCGTCAAAATGTACGACTGTTTCTACGGCTGTTGCTCCAGTGTGCCTTAAACGTAAAATTTTCATTTCCCTACAAAGAGTTTTCTACGGATTTGGTCTCAAAGGTTTTCTCCAAATTTCAGGTTTTAACTAATTAGGTAATTTTAAATTGACGAGAAAATAACAATATATCATAGTTCTTATTTTTCAATTTTGAAATGAAACTTAATATTTTAAAAGTATAGTCTAATATTCAAGATTATATTTATATAAATTTTAAAATGAAAGTTAATAATTTGAAGAATCGAAATTTCCACAAAAATGTAGAAATTTAAATTTTAATTTTAAAATTATTGCTTTTAAATTTGAAATATCTAATTTTTAAAATTTCTAAATTTAATAAAAACTTCGACAAAGGGACCTTTCACATTCGTTTTTTTTTTTTGTTTACTTTTACATTTCATCCATTTTTTTTTCTTTTGGTGGAACGTTCTGGTCCTTAGTTATCTTTAAAAATTGATACACAATTCTTGTCCGCTGAAACCAAGAAAGATTAAAAGACACGCCAACAGTTGCTCTAATGCGTTTAGATAGCCAAGCTATCATCTTCAAAGAGGTACTGAGTATCTCTTTCTTCAGAGAGCTATCATATCATCAGATACTAATTGTGCGTATCTCTCGAAAGATGATAGCTTGGCTATCGAAACGTCTTAGAGCAACTGTTGTGTTTTATTAACCTTTCTTAGTTTCCTAGGATCAGATTTGTATATCTATTTATCATCTATTTTGTCGATGTTAAAGTCGAAATTTTCAAACTTTTTTCAACTATGTGGTTGAATTATTTTCCGTAATTGCAATATTTTTTAAAAAATTATATTAAATATTTCCAATACTTTTTGAAAATTGGCATTTGAAGCTTGTCATTTTCAAATTTTTCCTAACATTTTTAATATAATATCGAGTTTATAGAATAGCTGAAGGCACTCTTAAGCACCAAAATTCAAAATTAAAGTGTAAAATTTGTCAGGTGAAAATTTAGAGAGAAAATGTGATATTTTAACTTTTCAGTCAACTTTTTTCTTGCCGTTTGAGGTTAAAAAAGTCCAAATTCAAAACTGACAGTTTAATATTAAAGTTGGAGTTAAAAATGAACCAAATAAAGCCAAAATTGTAAAAAATGTTGAAATTTTAACTTTTAAAATCAAATCTACAAGTTTTAATTTTAAGGTTATAGTCTCAATCTTTAGATTAGGCGACAGGATTTAGAAAATGTCAAAATTTTCGGAAATGTAAACATTTTTAATTCAAATTTAAAATTTTACTTTAAAAATTTCAATACTTGTGTCACTATAATTGAGCAAAGTGAATTTTTGATACTTAAAAAAACAAAAATTTAAGAAAGTTCGAGAAATAAATCGAAATTGTAAATGTAACCTTGACAAATGTTTGATCAAATTTCAGTTCGAAAGTCAAAATTTCGAGAAATAAGTAAATATTTTAGATTTCTAAAAAACTATTTTTAAAAATCTCGACTTTTTTTTCAAAGTTTCGGACATTTTAAACAATTTTCCAATACTTTTTTAAAATTACCAATAAACGAGAACGTTGGATCAAGCCTCAAAAAAAATGTACAAAATCTCAAGAAAAAGTCGTGACTTCAAAACTAAACTTGCAACTTTTATTTTTTCAGAAAATTTTATTTCTAAGTCAAAATTCGAAAAAATAGGTGTCTTTTATACATTTCCATAATTCTTTTCCAAGAATTTTCTTTCCTAATTTCAGGAAACAAATCGAAATTTTAAATTTGTTTTCCAAAATTTTCGTCTGAAAGTTAAAATAATGTCTATAATGTGTAATTTTTCAAATTTATAAAAAAACCTTTTTCAAGTGTCGATTTTTTTGACATTTCAGCGTTTACAAAAAACTAATCATTTCATCGAATAAAACACATGAGAATCTAGTATAAGTAGAGTTATCATTTTTTGTCTTTAGCTACTAAAAGTGCAAAGTAAAAATTGAAGGTTTCACCAACAAATTCGCTGTTTAAATGAACCGAAACGTCGATGGAATCTGGATTCGATTAAATACATTCGGACGGAGCTTAAGGTTGCAAACATTCCCCAAAGATGATAGAAAAAGATAACGCCCGAGTAGGCCTCCAGGATTATTTTAATGCAGTGTTTTAAATGGAAGGGAGAAAACGATGATATAAATTTATGTGCCTTATCGGACTTTACTTTCGGTCGATGTGGTTCTTATTTTGAAGTATGAAAACTTTGACGTTTAATTCTAATTTACTGGCGCAAACTTTCTGAAACGTTTTGCGGATTTTTTGATTAAAATTTTAATTACGCCGCCTCCTCCTCCCTCTTAATAAAAATTTATTGCCCGCGATTCTTTCGCGTGAACGGGCCCTTAACCTTTCAGGTAATATATCCGGCTATGTGTCGTTATTGCGATAAATACCGCCGCCTGGGATCTAAAAAGAGAGACATCCTGAAATCGCCTTAAAAACAGTTTAAAATAAAGCCGATAGTTTGTGACGAAAGTAAACTAGAAGTTTCCTGCATCGGAGGGCCAATTGAGGCAGAAACAATATTCTAGCATGCGACTAGAATTTATTTCAGCTGGAACTGTTCTCGTTCTTTGATAGAATCCAAGGAGACGGAGATATTTGTGTACTAAAGGGATTCTTATTACGAACTCCCCTTCTGATCTGGACTGATAAAAAGCTCATCTCAGTTAAATGTTTGTTGTGCTCAAATCAAATCCTACCGTCCATTACGGATTTCTTGTTTTTATTCGGACTTTGCCGTTTTGCTGCTCTGGCCTAAAGTCAATTATCCGGAAAGCTTTATGGTTTTTGTCTGTCATAATGAATTTATTTTCATTGTTCCTATTAAAACTAATCCTAATTTATTTTTTAGGAACCTTAATAATAAAACTAAATTTTTATCAAAGAAAAATGCAATAAAACTTTTACAAACGAAACGGAAAACAAATCTTAAATTTTTTTGTGATAAATTTTGAAAATCACATGTTATTCTGATCGATGATAAAATAAAACAAAACTAGAAAATTTAGGATTCAAAACATATTAAAATTTTCAATTTTATTTTCTATTCATGGGTAAAAACTTTAACTGGAATAAGTTCAAGAAAACTAAGCCAATATTTTTTCTAATTTTTCGTCGAAATCTGAAGTTCAAATTTAAAATTTTCCTGGAAATCTTGACTAAAGTAGAATTGTTTGATTAAAAATATCCCTTGTTCAAGAACTGTTTACGATAATGTCAAAATTATTAGTTAAAGTTATGAGAAAGAAGCAAACATATTAGGATTAAAATCGAAATTTCGAAACTAAAGTCATATTTTGGATAAAAGCTCTAAATATAGGGGGAAAATGAATTTCCTAATTAAATTATTTTGAAAAATAGTGAATCTTAAATTTGTTCAAAGAACTTAGGATTTCAAACATAAAAATTCCTGAAAGAACCTAAGAGAGCCTAAGAAAAAAAGACACTAAGATTAAAAGTTTTATTATTGTAAGTATTATTGTTTTTTTTTAAAGATAATCTAGAAATTTTGATTTACATTTCAGGATTCTGACTTTTCTGCTCGTAAATTAGACTTTTTCTAGGCAGTATTTAAATTATATTGTCACTTTTTGAGTACATTGAATTTACACCAGAGGATTTCAACTTTCAAGTTGCAAATTTTGAGTAAAAATTAAAATTTTTAAATTGAAACTAGATTTTGACGAAAATTAGAAATTCCCTAAGACAACTAAAAATTTTCAAAATATGCTTCGTTGAAGCTTTCAGGTAATTCTTCGCGATGTTTCAATTATTTTCTCAGAATTTCCAGTTTAAAAGTGAAATTTCCAATTTTTTGATATTTTTTCAGACCTTTGCACAATTTTTTTTTATAAACTTAGAGGCGTTTTTCCAAATTGTGATTTTAATTTCAAAATTTCGATTTTCACTTTGAAATTTCGTTTTTTTCTCATAATTTTGAGTTTACTAAAGCAATTTTGACATTTACTAGAAATGTATTAACAAGTTGTGTTTAAATGTAACAATTCGATTTTTTTACAATCGAAGGTCAAAACAAAAAATTAAATTTAAACTTCAAATTTGAAAAATAATGAAAAAACTTGAAAAAAATTGAAATTTTCTAAAAAGAAACTTTATTTTGAGTATGTTCTTGAAATATCAATTTCTCTCTTGAAATTGCCAGCCTTAAAATTTAGCATTATTTGAATTTATTTTGAAATATTCATTTTTTCTTAAATTCAGAGTTTTTTTTATTTAAAATTTTAAAATTTCGATTTTTATCTCAAAATTTTAATTTTCATCTCGAGATTTGATTTTTCTTATAATTTTAATCTTACTAAGACTATTTTGACATTAACTAAACGATTTTTGAACTATTTGAGTAAAAATTTAAAAATTTAATTTTACAGTCGAAATTTGACAAATCGTTTTATTTATTATAAATTTTAGATTTAAAGAAACACCTAAATATCCCTCCAAAGATTAAAGTTTGCGGACAAAAAAGCTTTTCTTTTGAGTTCTGGAAATTTTCATTTTCCTTTCGACATTTCTAGCTGAAGCTTAAAATGTAACAACAATTAGCTTTTTTCCTGATATTTTAATTGCTTTCCAAAAATTCAGAGTTTTTTTCTTCGAATTTTGATTTAAACCTTAAAATTGTGCTTTTCATCTCAAAACCATAAGTTTGAATTTAAATTAAAAAAAAAGCACCTTACGAATTACAATTTTTCTAATATATTAAAAATTTAAAATCACATCAACTTTGGACAAAAATTTAAAAAATCCAAATACCCCTTTTTCGAAATTAAAGTGATGTTTAAATTTTCCTGGAAAATTTTTCATTTTTTCCCAAATTTTGATCTAAATCAAGGAATATCCATTTTTTATGAAATTTCGATTTTTTTCTTACTTCGAGGTTATCTCTTTCAATTTGAATTTTTTTCCAACATGTTGGCACTTGTCCAGGATATTTGACTCTTTTTCTCAAAATTTCCATCTCAACCGTATAATTTCGGAATTATAAGTATTTTAGGCAAAATTTTGGGTACAAAGTCAAATGTTTGTTCAACTGCAACTACAATATTTCTTTTTGAAAATTCTGACGTTTTTATCAAAATTCCACTCCAAAAATTCTTAAATTTTTAAAATTGATTCTCTTTTTAGATTTCGACTTTTCCAAAATTCTCTACCTTTTTTGAAGTTTGGATTTTTATTAAAAATTTCCTTAAAATTTCGACTTTATTCGAATATTTGGAGTTATTTAAATCGCGACATTTTCTTAAAATCGCGATTTTTTTGAAATTTTGCACTATTTTGCCAAATTTTTTTGATACTTTCACTGCTTTTTAAGATTTTCGATTTTTTTTAATTTCAACTTATTTCAAAGTGTCCACTTCTCTGCAGCTTTTTTAGCTTTTGATTTTTAAAATCTTCAAAATTTTTTCAAAATTCCAATCTTTCTGAAAATATTCAATCAAAAATATTAGACTCTTTAAAAAAATAACACAACTTTTTTTTTTTAATGTAAGCTAACAAAATATTTTGCTTCTCAACATTTTTACTTTTCTAATTTATTTGAAAGTTTAGGGATTTTTTGAAAATTTTCATTTTTCTTCAATATTTAAGCTCTTCGAAAATTTCGGCTTTTTTTTGAAAATTTAACTGCAAATAGCTTCACCTTTTCAATTTCTACATTTCTTTCAAAATTTTGATTATTTTTGAAATTCGGATTAGTTTTCAAAATTTCAACTTTTCTAAATGTTTTTTTGAATATTTGTTCATTTAATTAAAATCTTTCAAAATGTTGAGATATTTTTCAACAGTCTGATTTTTTTAAATCCTATTGTTCAATGAAAATTTCGAAATCTGACTTTTTAAATGTCCACTATTTTAAAAACTTCGCCTTTATCTGAAAATATCGATTTTTTAAATCGACTCGTTAAAATTTTGGATTATTTTGCAAAAGTTCGTTGCATTTTAAAGTTTTTGAATTATTTCGAAAATTTAAAGTTTTTTCAGAATGTCAATTTTTTTTTCAACATTTTCACTTTTTTCTTGAAAACTTCGTCATTTTTTTCTCTTAATTAAATTTTTTCTTAAGATTTGTGACTTTTCAACTTTTTTGTCAAAGTTTTAACTAACAAAAATTTCGAAATTTTTGCTTATTTTAAGCTGTTTTCGAAATTGGGGCTTTTCAAAAAGTTAAGGTTTTTGGGAAATTTCACTAAAAATTCATTTTTTTTTAATCTCGACATTTCATAATCTCGAATATTTTTTTTTAAATTTTAGACTTAAAAATTTAAACTTTTTTTTTTAAAAATTTGGCATTTTTTTAAAATGTTGATTTTTTTAAAAATCCTAAACTTTTTTGAAAATTTAACTTTCTATGAAAGCATCGATATTTTTCAAAATTTTCAATTTTTTGGAAATTTTGACTGTCGAGAATTTTATTATTTATTTTGAAATTTCAACTTAATTTGAAATTTTCATAAAAATTAATTTTCATAAAACTCAAAATTTTCTGAAAAATTGAAGTTTTCAAAAGTATCTAAATTTAATTTTTAAATAAGTGATGAAAGGGTCAAACGTCAATAAAGTGAAATTTGGAAACAAATAAAAATTTTTCGAGGGCAGTTAATCTTGAAAAAAGCACGCAATTTAAAAAAACTAAATTTTCAAAAAACAAAATAACACCAAAATGTTCATCATTTTGAAAAATAGATGAGTTTGCAAATAATTTCACAATTTTTAAAAAAGCCAAATTTTCCAAAAACATAAAAATTTGAAAATAAACTAGAAATTTTAAAGAAAATTTTGAGAAATGTCGAAAAATTATAAAAAGTTAAAATGTTCAAAAATATCAGTCGAAATTCTAAAGAAAAAATATTTGTATAAATTTAAAAAAATAAAAATATTGAAAATTAGTTACAAAACTCAAAAACCAGCGATCTTCGAAATATGAGTGTCACAATATTAAAAAAAAATTGACGAAATGGGGGAATTTTCAGAAATATTCTAAATTAAAAAAATGTTTCAAAAAATATTTTAAAAAAATTTACAAATTTTCAAAAAGGTCAAAATTTGGAAAAATAGATAAATTTGAAAAAAGGTCAGAATTTTTAAAAGGCCCTTTTTTAAAAAAATACCATTTTGAAAAAAAATGCGAAAATTTACACACACACTTAAATTTTTCAAACAGATGGGAGGTTTTCAAAAAGAAAAGTCGAAAAAAAGTTTGAAAAAATCCAAATTTGCCAAAAAGGTCGACATTTTTTTTAACTTTAATTAAAAAATGGAATACTGAATAATGGGGGTTTGCAAAGAAATTCTAAACTAAAAATGCCAGGAACTAAAAAAAACAAGCGAAAATTTGAAAAAATGTCGAAATCCTCAATAAAGTTGAGAAGTTGAAATGTTCGAAAGGATCAAACCTTTCAAAAATCGAGGTCGACATTTTAAAAAAGTTGTAAGTTTGAAAAACATCGACATTTGAGAAAAGGCCAAAAACCATAAAAAAGTGCAAATTCTAAAAAAAGAAATCCTGATTATGGAATAAAATCGTAAAAATATATCAACGTTTTAAAAAGCTTGACATTTTCGAACAAAAACTGAACATTTTGTAAATAGATACAATTTTCGAAGTTTATTTAAAAAAAAACGTAGTTTTAAACAGAAGCAACATTTTTTTATTAAATGTCATATTTTGAAAGTCAGCATTTTAAAAAAAAAGTTGATAACTTAGAATAAGTAAAAATTTGTCTTAAAAAGTTTTGAAAAAGGCGAAATTATGAGAGGCGAACCTCGCTGGTTGAGTCCTGCTGTATATACAGGTTATAACAAATTCGCTTCTCACTACAAGGATCTCGGAAGATAGTAAGAGATACAGAATCGGTTAAATTGGGGCAAAGTTGCAGCAATTTGGCGATCAGAAATACGCCATTGAGAAATCAAAAATATATCTTGCAATTTTTCAGATTTTTGAAAAAAAAATTTGGAAGAGTAACCGAAAACCTAAAAAAGCTTATTAATTGGCGTTTTTTATCTTTTACAAAATGGCATGAAGGGTTTTTTTATTAGACGTTTCGTCTTCTCATCATCAAGTACGTTATTTTAAATAGGGACATAGAATTTTTATTGCATCTTTGTATTGCTTTTGAATTTCCGAATTTATTGATGTATGTGGCTAAACGTTTCGTAACTTTAAACTATCATCAAGGAAAAATCACTCTTTTCAGATTAACGTTACTCTATTATTTTTTCATAATAAATAATTATTATTAGCAATGAAATTATAAAAACTTAATTCGTTAGTTAGAACACAAGGTAATAGCACAATAAATAGATTTTAACAAAAAACAATAGACATAATCATAAATAACTGACCACCAAAAATAATGATTAAGGACTACGAATAAAGCGACAATGGATATTTAAAATAACAAATAAAAAAGTAACTGTCACATTTTGCTTGTCATATTTTATTACATTTTTGTTATCTATTATTCAAAAATAAAGAAAAAAGGTGTTTTTTCTTGATGATAGTTTACAGTTACGAAACATTTAGTAACATAAAAGTTTGATACATCAGTGAAGTCAAACAGTCAAAAGCTATACAAAGATGCAATAAAAATAACAGGTCCATACTTAAAATAACGTACAATAAAAAAGTGTTTTCGATTACTCTTCAAATAAGGCCAAAAAAAAACGAAAATTCAAAATTTTACTTTTTTTTTAAATCTCAGGAACAGCAAGAGATCTTTTGATTTCTCGACGGCATATACCTGGTCTCTAAGTTGTGCAACTATGCCACAATTTAACCGATGCTGTATCTCTTATCGTTTTTGAGATCCCTGTAGTGAGAAGCGAATCTGTTGCAACCTGTATATATTACACTGAATATCGAATAAATTTACCGATGTATCGAAACATATTGATGTGTCTTTTTCCATACATCAATTGAATAAGTATCGAAATTTTAACGATTTTGTGCATCCCTAGCTGAAAGCCGATCTTGTGTCTTTTTCACACATAAAAATAGTCAACAACATTACAAGTAGTTTGTTACTGATTCACTCTTAACTATACGAGTTAATTATGTTACGTTATTTACGTAAGATCTAATATTATTATTTATTTAAAGATAAATATTATGCAATGCAAATGGCTGCTCTAATATAAAAGCATAAGCCGACGACAGTTGACAGGTGAAATGAAAGATGGGAATTCCCTGAATCGTAAACATGAAGAGAATGTAGTATTATCAGGTTTTGTTTACTATTTACAGTTGGCAGCACTTGTGGCACTGCTACGAGATTTCGACAATGTGAAAGAAAGGAAAGAAACATTCATTGAAGTGAATGAGACAGATATCAGTGCGATAACTAGTACGCAAGAAAGCAAGGAGTGGAGTTTTATAATGCGCGACGAAGGCGCGAAATTCAAATGAAAATTAGAATTAGTAATGAGGCCCCTGCAAGAGCGAGGCCCTAGGCGGTTACCCTGTTCGCCACCCCAAAAGACAACCCCTCCACCCTCTCACTCAGTCACTCCCCCACTCTCTTCCCTCCTTTTTGCTTCTTTCGTGTTACTTCAAAAATCATTTACTTATTTTATGTACTTTGTATTCATATTCAGCAGATTCCAAAAATATGTTAATATACAGGATGTTCCATTTAAAAATCAAATATTTATATCATTTTTGACGAAAGTCTTAGTAGTAAAAATATCAGTTTTATGTCAAAAATTGATGTTTCATGGGTAGATTGAGTGTAGCAGGTTTAAAGGTTTTATCCTGAAAAAAAAAGGGTGTATCATAAGTCTGTTATATCCGATATAATGTGCACATGTTTAGCTCTGTAAGCTTCTTTAATTATTGAACTTATTTCAAAAGACCAAATTATTGTTTAAAATCGAGAATTAATTGAAAAATAAAGTGTAATGGTAAAAATTATATGGAAATCAACTAACATTGATAACGTATTTTTGACAAAAAATTTAGTATAAAATCTTAGTCCGCGTCGAATTTTGAAATCGACGGATAAATTTGTCGAAAATTAATAGAATCCAGTCGGCTGTGCAAATACGCGAAACGGGCGCATATGAAACGGGCAGTCGTGTTGAGAAGTGACGGAAATAAATCACGACGGTATATGCGAAATGAGTATATTTTTCATGTTTGTCGTTGCAATCTGCGTCAGGTAATTGAGCGGCCAGTCATGACGTGATAGAGAGCTTAACTCGTGTCGTCATCCGTCCATTTTATATGACGCAGCTCAATGAAATACAACCGCCCCATAAATTACCGAAGAAGACTTTTTTAAACCACCATTAGGGATATTTGTTCATACCATTTGTTACCATTTTAAATTTATTTGTTTTTCCGGCCCGAAAAGCCGATAAATTATATTTGAGGGGTGCAATCAAGCCGAATAGGGAAAATTTAACTTTCCTGTATGTTTTAGATTAGACCAATGTTTCACAACTAATATTTTATGTTTTAAAATGATTTAACAATTTCCAATTTCTCACACGCAAAAGTTGAAAGAAAAAACAACACAATCCTAAAGCACTGAACAATGTGTGTTATAATTAGGTTCAAAAAAGGATGGAAATTGATAAATAATTGAGCGATACGTATTTTACCAGCAGGACTAGCATTTTCCACCATATTAATCTAAATTAATTAGCAAAAGAAGCGAAATAAATTAGCAAAAGATCAAAACTGTATTAGAAAACATCCACAATTAAAGCAAAGATTTAAATTGATTATTTATATAACATTTTGAATAAAATAAAAATAAAAAATTACAATATTTAAATTTTTTTAATTTCAATTATTAAATACATGAAGCAAATGTTGTGCTAATTTTTGAATTTTATAAAAATAAACCAAAAAAAAAAGGTTTAGGAAAAAATAATCAATTAATAAAACTGGGATCGGCAACTCGGCAACCGCGGGCCTCATAAGCGTTACCGCGGCCCGCGTTTCCAAAGCTAAAATGGGGGATTAGGTTAGTGACCCATTAAGGATGTAGAACATTACGTACAAATCTTTATTTTGAACGAAAACGTGACAGAGTATACTAAATTGTTTAATTAAATTTTGATTTTCCATTTAAGTTCAGAATCAAAGAGTAGAAATAAAGAAGTTTACTTCAGTTGGTTTCTCATTAAAATTTTTCAATAATCCCCCAAATCTAGGAATCATTTTACCTAGAGGCAGAAATTAAAAATAAAATGTCCGGGATTTAATCAAGAATATTTGTTCGTAATCGCTTCTCCTGCGCCATTTTCGTGTATAATCAAAGCTAAAATTTAATTAAACTTTGACTGTAGTCCCGAGAGGTAAGAAAGAGGTATATTGCAGCGTTAATTCCCACCCCATTCTCAATTTTAAACCGATTAAGAAAACGTTAACCCAAAGTAGAGGCAGAAATTGGAGAGAAACCATTCACTTTTATCATATTTAGCTTTTATTAAACGCATACGTACAACGTTCCTTTCTTTTAGGCGGCTTCTTTGGGATCCATTTCGCTAACGTCTGGAAAACAATCCTCCGGAAACGATAACTTTGAAACATTTAACAAGTTTCCTGCCGAAATTTTATGGTAATATAAAACCTCGAAAGGCAAAAACAAGTTTAATTGGGCCGTAATTGCCCGAATCCGTTCCGAAAACTTCAACTGCAAAAACAACTGTAATGATTAAAATTGGTTTAATTGGTGTATTAGCATACCGCGAAAGTTTTCTCAATTAAATATCTTATAATTAAACATTATGGAACTGGATGATATATTTTTATATCTAAGGGTGCTTTACACTAGACACTTTATTCCGTACATTTCTCTCTGACAAAAAATATATTTCCTCACCGTCATAAGTGTCAGCTGTCCTGAGAGAAACTCTCTCCTCCCAACTGTGTAGGTAAGTCTCGGATAACTTCTCTCCAGATAGTTGACACTTACGTCAGAGAGAAATATACGGAATAAAGGGTCTAATCTAAACGCACCCTAAGGTACGGAAATACAGTCACAGAATTTGGCACAGAATGTGACTCTTATCGTTTGAAGTAGTTCTCTTAGACTACTTTCAATACTTATAATTAGTAAGTATTAATAAATGTCCTGGTGCATTCACCGTGAGTGAACGCGCTTGATGGGGCTAGAATTTTTACGTTTTTTTTTTATTAAAAGAATGTAAAAACCCTAACCCTTTCAAGCGCGTTCATTTATGGTGGATGCGCCGGACCAAAGAGATTTCCTTTTAAGGGACCGTAACCTGTTCCAGCAAAAAACTGGCAGTTTATTTAAATTTTCCATGCATTTTATATTTTATTACACTAGAATTGGCAGTTTTCTTTAAAAAAACATGTTGATTATAGTTATCTTTGTGGCGCCATTGCCGTCAGGGTTAATGTGCTTGTGAGTTAGCAGTTTTTAATAAAATATGCTTACAATTACTTCAACAAAAAATACCTTCAAATTCTGGATCAGGCGTGGGCAACTTTTTTCACTAACGCCAACGGACCAGATAAAATTTTCGTATAATAACGGGAGCCAAAGTAGATCAAAAATTTTTGATTTTTGCTAGTTGTTTGAAAAATTACAATGCTTATATCAAGGTATACCTTTTTTTTTTATTTTTATTTAATTCTCAAAAATCTCAAAAATGCAACTTCCTTCGACACCTGATTTTATCTAGGACGAATTTTTGTCGAAATTTGGCTTTTTTCTTAAAGTTTCGACTTTCCTTTCAAAATTCGTCTTTTTCTCAAAGTTTTAATTTTTCTAGAAATTCGGCCATCTCCGAAAATAGACTTTTTTAAATCTAAATTCCCTAAATTTTTTTTTTAATTTTGTCATTATTCCAAAATTTTTCTCCCAAAATTGATTTTAACAGAATTTATATTTCTGCAATTTTCAACTTTTTTTGAAAATTGGTCTTTTTATCGAAAAGTCGACTATTTTTCTCAATTATTAAGTAAGATAAATCCCCATAATTGAACCTTTTTTTAATAAACTTCCTCTGAGGAAGTTTTTTTGACAATTTGTCTAAATTCGACATTTTCAAAATTGGACTACTTTTTAAGATTGCAGTTTATTCTCGAAATACATCTTATTTTCGAACACAAGATCCGACCCACATATTATTTAAAATGTTAAATCTTTCTTTTATATTAGGTAACTGAGCTAATTCAGAAGAAATCCATAAGAGTCCTAAAGTGAAAACAAAATTAGGCAGGCCTAAAGACTGCTGACAGAAGTAAAAACTTAAAATTAGGAAATAAAAGTAGTTTTTCTCTAATTTTCAAATTAATTGCCTCAAAAATCCTCCTTTGTTGAAATTTAATCTCTTTTTCAAAACTTGTCCTCCTCGACTTTTGCCTAAAAGTTCGTCTTTTACCAAAATTTTGACTGTTCGTCAATATTTGTCATTTTTTAGGGTTTCGTACCTCAGTAGGAAAAAACGAAACCCTTATAATCTCATTATCGTGTCCGTCCGTCTATCACAAAGAGGTTTTCCTCGAACTATATAATGCAGAAGTTTGAAATACCGTCAGCCAACAATTTAAAAAAATATTTTTATATAAAATGGAAGATTAATTTGATCTCCCAAAAATCAACTTTTAGTTACATCTCGTGAGGTATCATTTATAAGAGCTACCTCTAAGGATCTTAAAATATTATTTTTTTATAATTTTCGGTTTAATGGTCCTAAAGTAGGGGAAAGGGGGGTAGATTTAACCTTGGGGCACATCCAACATGCCCTTTTAAAGGGCACCCTGATTTAAATTTAGTTTCGTAAGGTTCCTATATAGCTTTTCATACGTAAGAACACTCACCAGGAAAGTTACATTTCTCTACATGTTCATTTTTAATGTTTAAACAAAATTGAGCAAAAATCAGATTTTAAGTTGTTTTTTGATTTTCAATTTTTTTCAGACGATTTCTCTAAATTTGATCTGTAACGGGCTGCATTCGATATATGTTAAATGGTAGATTGTTAATATTTATAGTACCCCAAGCGTAAAATTATAAACAGTGGAAAAAAAAAATTCAAAAATTTTATATGGGGCAGATTCGACCAACGTTGGATGGGACAATTTTAACCACTAGCTTAGTGTGTTCTAACAATCTTAGCGTGGTTTCTGTGCCCTAATATAACTTTTTCTTTTACCGGAGTATTATATTATTTACGATGATTATAAATTATGGAAAAAAAATTGATTTTGAAGTTTGATGAGTTTACGCTTAAAAATCCAATTAAAGATGTTTTGCTTCGCTAAAAACATATAAAATTCTGTGTAGAAAAAGAATTAAATAAAATTAATTCAAATGTTAAATTAAATTTTTATGCCAAAATACTCCAACAAGGAAAGTACCCGAGGTGTACCCCACCGACTTTTTTCATTTTGTGATATGTTATAGTACATAACAAAATATTGGACACGTATTTTTTTTAAATGCTAACTCGGCGATTTAAGTGGTGAAACCGCCCCTTAAAGTTAACCCCAAAAAAACAGTTTTTCTTTAATAACTCAAGAATTAATTAGAATTTTTTGATGAAACAAACGCTTTATTATTTCTCATGAAAAAGCACTCCTAAAAACATATTGGTTATGTTAAAAAGTTGCAATCTCTAATTTTTATGGGGGTGAGTTTCATTTTTTTTCTTATATATCAACTTTTAAACAACTGAATTTTTTCAAATTTAACAATTTTATTAAGAAAACTAAAAAATAAAATTGACCTGTCTTGGGGTTTTGCAAAAAAATCTTTGAAAGGGGTGATTTACCCCTTAAATTAATTTTTTTGTGTACAGTGATATGGAAAGTAAAACACAACATACGTTTTCAATTTTATTTCTATAATGATTATTTTGACATATATTTTGCATTAACAGTGAAATAACGTAACACCCCTATTTTTATTACCCTTGGAGAACCCCATGGATTTGTTCATTATTAGATTTCGAATCAAAACATTTATTTTTTACCTTTAACTTATATTTTATTGATATTTCATCAAAATAATGTATCAACAATTTTTTTAGATGCTAAATTTGTGATTTAGGTGGTGTATTCCTCACCCCCTAAAGATAACCCCCAAAAACAGTTTTTCTTTAATATCTCAAGGATAAATTGGAATTTTTCGGTAAAACCATTGTTACGTTATTTCCCATAAGAATGTGCTTCTAAAAACGTATCAGTTATGCCAAAGGGTTGCAACCCCTAATTATTTACTGAACAAAGTCTCGAAACATTATATTGTGCAGAAAAAAATCTACATTTGCCGATCATTTCAGACAATGTAGCAGTATTATTAAGAAAATTAAAAACCAAAGTTGATCTCCTCCAGTTTTGGATTAAATACATAACGTGAGGTCCAAAAGAAAAACTGTTTTTGGGGTTAACTTTAAGGGGTGGTTCACCACTTAAATCGCCGAGATAGCATCTAAAAAAAATACGTGTCCAATATTTTGTTATGCAATATAACATATCACAAAATGAAAAAAATCGGTGGGGTACACCTCGGGTACTTTCCTTGTAAGTTACATATATCCGTTGGTCAGTGACATATCATCAGCTGACCAAGGCAACACAGTTTTATAGTTCTAAAGTCCAAATTCTGCAGAAAATGTCTTTTTTTTTAAGGTTAACCGCACATATTACAATGGTTACTAACACCAACGTTATTGTCTTTGGGTATTGTTTTGAATCTTACTTCAAACTTGTTTCGCCAATTTTTTATTTCACTTGCAAAATACATAATGAACTTATTTAAGTAGAAAACCCATTTTTGTTTGACTGTATAAAAAATATGTATTTATATCTCATGGTTAAAATTACCCCATCATTTGGTTGAATGTACTTTGCTAGTGGAGCAGTTTGAACCATTTCTAAGGTTTTTTTAAACGCTGATTGCTGGTATTAAAATTACTTTTAAATCACTAAAAGTTAGTCATTCTTGTAAATGGCACATTGAATAAAAAATGGTTGATTCTGCCTTCTTTCCCCTACAGCTCAAAATGTGACGAAAGATAAAATTTAGATTTTAATAAAGTTAGTAGATATTGGCACACATATTATCGAAAAACTGCAATTTTTTTTTATATCGTAATAATTGTTTAGAAAAAATATTTTATGGAAAAATAGGTGCTTGCATTCCAAGATTTTTTACCACATAATAAATAAAAAACTCAATTTAGCTGAAGGCAGATCAAATTTGTCTCTTACACTGTTTAATTTACCTAGATAAATATTTTCGGAGTTAGAACTAGTCCACGCAACGTAGTAATTGCAGTCGTAATCGAACATTTAAGCGAGATCCGATGCTATCTCATAAGCTGTGTTAGTCATGGACTTATTACAAATTTCGAATGAATGCTTTTGGTCTGAGACATCATCAACACTGTTATCAGTTCCATAAATATTTGGATTGATTATAGAAAAAAAGAAGTGTATATTTGAAAATAGATATTTTTTTTGTTTTTCCATTTATTTTAACAAAAGAAAATTTGGATAAAAATTCAAATTCATTGAGTAAAATTGATGAAGTTTGGTCTGTTGATTGTTCGCTGTAGTAATTGGTACGGAACCCTAATTGTGAGAATACGACTTGCTCTTGGCTCAGTTATTTTAAGTTCAACTTCATTATAAGTGAGATATTAGAAGACCACATATTTTTTTTTAATTTAGGCTTTTTCTGGAAACTGAGAAATTTTTCTCCAATCTGACTCTTTTAAATTGGTCTTTTTTTTCAAAATTTTAACTTCATTCCCAAAAATCAATTTTTTCCCCAGTTTGATATTTTGATGCAAAATCTGACATTTTTTTAAAACGTTGAACCTTTCTGGCAAAATTTGCCTTTTTTTTCTTCATTATTTTTACTAAAATTTGGTTTTTTTCCGGAAATGTTGACTTTTATGTTAAATTTGAACATTTTTTGTTTTTAGAAATTTTAATTTAAATTCGTAGTTCGTCTTTTTGTAATTTTTTATTTTTTTCTCGAATTTAAATTCAAATTTTATTACAAGGTTAAACTTTTCTGCCACAATTTACCCTTCTGTATTTCTGCAAGCAATTTCTTTATGAAAATTCGTTTTTTATAGAGATTTTCAGCTTTCCTTCTCAATATTTCCATATTTGAATTGTCAGGGCTATACCGGGTGTTTTTTTTTTTTAGTTGGGAGGTTACCTTTATATGGAGTATCACTTATTATAAATGCAAAATAATTTTGTCGATATGGCTAATCGAAGCTAAACTACCTTTCAAAAATATTTTCAACTTCCTCCCGCTTCCGGTTATGCCGGAAGTAGACATTAACTTTCTTATTTTAAATGGCAACCCCCAAATTTTATATTTTATTTGGATTTTACTTTAGAAAAATAAGGTGAGTTTATGTATACATGTTTATTGCTATCTTTGGTAGTTTTTAAGATATTTCAATTTTTCGGAAAGAACTGACAGAAAAGAGGGTTATTTTGACTCTTTGTATATTTTTTATTATTTGCAATAAAAACATGAAATTTAGGTTGAAGTCATGGAATATTATGAAAAATAAATTAACGTAATTAAGTTTTACATTTATTACACAGGGTGATGGAAATTTTATGATCTTTATTGTTTATGTTTTATTCAAAAAAACTCTGTTTTTTTAAATAAGAACTATGTGTTTTTTAAACATTTTTGAATTCCTCACGTAAAAAGAAGAAAAAAGTTAAATAACTAATTTTTTAAAATTCTGCACCGTTACAGAGATATAATGCAAAATAAAAAAATATATATATATCTTTTTTTTTCTAGTAGCAACTTGGATAGTAGGACAACAAGATTTTCAAAATAAAAACCTAACCACAAGGCCTAAAAATTTTAGCCTAAATAACATTTAAAAGATAACCGTACAAGACGAATAAGTTTTTGGCTAATTGTTAGAATACTTATTGAAAAATGTTTAGGGAGCCACGAATGTAAGTTTGTAAAAATGGTTTGTTAAACAGACTTCTCATTTTTGGAGTATTAAAAATCAACAACAAATGTTCAAGAAAATTCGTCATTTAAATGTTATGCTATCAGATTGAAACTCAGGATTTTTAGGCGTTAAATTTTACAAAAAAAATCAAAATGTAAATTTTTTAGTGATTTTTTTACTACCGCATGACAAGCATATTGCTAGGAACAATCGGATGTGCTTAAAAACGTTACTCAATTCAAAATCTTAAAATATGCCTTTAAATGTATTGAAACAGAAGATCGCCCTTGTTGTTCTTGATGTAAATTTTTTGTCAACTATTTTTGTTTCCTATTACTTATTATAATTAATTCTTTAAGCTTTTATTGTCCTACAGTTAATTTCCTACTTGAACAAAAAAGAGATATTTGATTCTTTTTATTTTGAGATTTATGTAAAATACCTCTGTAGCGGCACAAAATTTTAAAAAATAAGTTATATAACTTTTTTCTTCTTTTTATGTGAAGAATCCAAAAATGATTAAAAAAGATATAGCTCCCATTTAAAAAAACAGAGTTTTTTCGAATAAAACAAAAACAGCAAAGATTATAAAATTTCCATCAGCCTGTATAATAAATGCAAAATCTGTTTACGTTATTATAGTCTTTATAATATTTCGTAACTTCAATTTAAATTTCATGTTTTTACTGCAAATAATTAAAAAAGATACAAAGAGTCAAAATAACCCTTTTTTTCTGTCATTTTTTTCGAAAAATTGCTTTAAAACTCTCAAAGGTAGCGATAAACATGTATACATAAACTCACCTTATTTTTTTACGTAAAATCCAAATAAAATATAAAATTTGTGGGTTGCTATTTAAAATAAGAAAGTTGATGTCTACTTCCGATATAATCGGTAGTGGGGGGAAGTTGAAAATATTTTTAGAAGATAGTTTAACCCCGATTAGCCCCATCGACAAAATCAGTTTGCCTTTATAATAAGTAGTACTTCATATAAAGGTAACTTCCCAACTAAAAAAAAAACACCCGGTATAAACAACAAGGCTAATATTGCCTTACTAATTCATGATTGGAAGCCTGACATCGTGTTTCTGAGTGAGACACACGTATCATCTGAAATTGAGTTATGCGAACTGAAAATAGATTGGAACAATCTACTAGTAATAACAGCAGAACAGGAAGAGTTATAGCTTTAATTAAATATGATATTAGATATAAAGTTAAATCTGTAGAGTGTGTTCATAATTATGTATGGTTGCTGTCTCTAAAGTTGTCTAATATGGTGTTAAGTACTTGTTGTCTGTACTGTACCATCCACCCCAAAGGGATAATGCTAGATTTGTAAAATTTCTTAATAAATATCTGGATCAGGTAAATGAATTTAATGGTGCTAATATAATAGTGGAAGACTTTAATTTTGATTTACTGAAACACACCATTTATCGAAACAGCATAAGCAATGACATACACACTAATGGAATGACCCAAATAGTGAAAACACCTACCAGAATAGTTTCGAGCAGCCAGACATTGATTGATTATGTAGTAACTAATGACAAACATCTTCAACATAGAGTACATCTAACATCTAAAATTACTGACCATTCCATCGTGTCAATTACTCTAAATCGACAAAAAGAACAAACTACTGATATCATAAAATATCAAAGATCATTTAAAAATTATAATCGTGATAAGTTACAACAAGAACTAAAGAACATTAATTGGAAAAATAGTATCTCTGATGTGAGTACATTAGCTAATTCCGTTGTCACAGATATCAGGAAACATCTTAGACAGTATGTGCCCCAGAGTCAAAATTTTCCAGAAACAAAAATACATAGGATAAAAAATGGAGATTAGAGAATTGATGCAGGAAAAGGATGTATCATATAAGAGGGCGATTATAGATAAATGCGAAGAAACATAGAATGAATCTAAGGCCAAAAGAAATAACATTGTTAATAAAATAAGAATGAAGAAGGGAACATATTTCACTGAAACAATAGACTTAAATAAAAATAATATAAAAGAACTATGGAGAAACCTAAATACTCTTGTACCAAGAAAAAACAAACAATGCCGGACGTAATTTATTTTGAAACAGAATTGGTCGAGCAAGAAAAAGGACATAGCACACAAATTTAACAGATACTTCGTTGACATCATTGAGAGCATTATCCAAAATATACTGCAAACAGCTAATGTCAAATCCAATATTACCAGGACCCACATACCTAACAACGTGTTTTCTAATTTTGAAACAATATCCATGACGAAAATGAAATAAATACTAAAAAGTCTAAAAAATATGGGAAGTGGTGAAAGTGGCATATCGAAACAAATTCTTGGTGATGTCTCCTATGCTGCTGGAGATCGTCTATTAGACATCCTAAACTCAACTGTTACGAGTGGTCTCTTCCCAGATTCGTGGAAACTGTCAACAGTAATTCCTGTTCCCAAGGTGCAAAATACTAAGTGCCACAGGGAGTTCCGGCCAATCAACACGGTCCCCATATATAAAAAACTATTGAAATTGTGTGCAAAAGAACAGCCTACTTAAGTATTGTGTTAATAATAACATCATTGTTCCCAATCAATCAGGTCTTCGCGAAAACCACTCATGTGATTCGGTTGTAGTCGGTATCTGTGATGATTTTATTAGGGCTATAGACTGTAATAATTTTGTTTTAGCTGCATTTTTAGGTTTCAAAAGAGTCTTTGAAACAGTAGATGGGCAAATATTAATAAAAAATTAGAACATTTAGGAGTAAGGCATAATGTTTTAAAGTGATTTAAATCTTACCTATGTAATAGGAGTCCAACGTGTAATGTATAAAAATTCTATGACTGAAGCTGTAAATGTACCGCAAGGTACCGGTGTACCGCAAGGAACCGTTTTGGGTACCATTATTATTCTTATTGTACATGAATGATATGGTAAAAGTGACTTACAAATGTAAACTTATTTTGTTTGCGGACGACACGATGCTCTATATAGAAGGAAAAAACCTGCATCAAATGAAAGCAGATTTGAACAAGGATCTGAACAATTTATTTAATTGGCTCTGTTACAATAAATTAAGTCTAAGTGTAGGTTAATCTAAATTTTGCTTATTCGGCAAGAGGTCAAGAATAAGTTCTGTAAATATTAGAAATATACAAATTACTGTAAATGGAGAAAACATTTCTTATGATAAAGAAATCAAATATTTGTTATAGATTTCAACTCGAAGTTTTGTGCCCATGCGGATTATGTTATGAGAAAATGCTCTAAAAAAGTTTGATTTATAACTAGAATAGGCAGGAAACTGTCAATGCATACAAAGTTATTGCTTTACAAAACTATTGCACTTCCACATCTGCAGTACCATTCAACTTTATTGCTTAATTTGTCACCATATAAAATAAGCCAGCTGGAAAAAATCCAAAACAGAGTAATGAGACAGATTTTAAATTCTAATCGATATATTCCAATTAAATCGATGTTGAGTGTTCCAAATATGTTGTCTGTTATATAGAGAGTTATATTTTAAGTAAATCTATTTATATTTAAAATGAAACAAAAGCTGTTGCCACAATATATCTGATAAATTAAAAGTTTTTAATGATGTACATAATTATAATACTAGAAACTGTACAGATTTTATATTATTAGATTGATGTAATACCACAAGATGCTAAACTCCGTCCTATACAGAGGTTTCATTGAGTTTAACAATCTGCCTACAAATATTAAAAAATGTGAACATTTGAATCATTTCAGAAAGATTTTGAAGCAAAATTTTAAGTAAATAGTAGTGTTTATCATCTCTCATCCTGCTTATTTTTTAAAATATTATTATTGTTTTTGTATTTTCATGTAGCACTGATGCTAAATAAAGTACATTATTATTATTATTATTTAACTTTTTTTGAGTTCGAAATTTCTTCTCAAAATTTAAATTTCACTAAGAAAGTTTGTTTTTTTTAAATCTCGTTTTTCCCTGAAAATTTGGAGATTTTTTTTATTAATGCAAGTATTTTTAATAGGGCTTTTTCTTGAATTCGCCAAATTTCAATGTCTTCTCTTATTTTTTTCTTTCTTAAAATTTTTATTTCTTTCCTCAAATTTGACGTTTTTCTCAAATTTTGACTTTCTATTAAAAAAATACATGTTTCTTAAATGCTATCTTTTTAACTTAAATATAATCTTCTAGAATGTTCATTTTTCGTTTAATTATATAGTAAAATCCTGAAATGTTTAGTAAAAAAAAAGTTAGAACTTGCGATTCGAGAATTTAAAATTTTACTCAAAAATAAAAAACTTCTGGAAGATTCGAAATTTTGAGATTAAATTAAAAAATTTGAGAAAACTTTTAGAGTAAAATTAATTTTTTTCTTTTTTACTTCTGCTTCAAATTTATCCTCTCTCAAAAATGTTTAGTTTTTTCTCTGTAAATTTCGAGTTAGCCAAATCCGACAATGGAATAATCCAATATGGTGTCCATAAGACAACAAAAGTTGCCATAATTTTCTCAGAACTTATTTAACACCAAAAAGCAATGAGCCACACCACAGGAAAGCTTTTTGGAGGTCAAACAAAAATAATTTAGGTTTTTGTCAATCGAACTACAAATAAAGAAGTTGCAGAAGATTTTAAAAAATGACACTTTTCACTTTTTTGTTAATAAACTCTAAACAAGGTCGTATTAATTTGTTTTCTTGATGGTATGGTAATAAGCATAAAATTCCGCGCTACTTTGACCATTTAACCGGCTTTCTATCTCCACTAATAACGAAGTTACCCATGTTATCCCACTTCCACTGGGACACACTGCTGCATGTGCATATATTTCACTATTTTTGAACAATTCTGCCTTTTTTATTTAACCATTTTGTAAATTTTGAAAAATTTAATTTTCACGAAACTTTAGACTTTTTTCCGTAATTTGAACAGTTTTAGAGAATTAAAGTTTTTCTCACAATGCTGAGACCCTTTTTAAAAATTATTTCGGAACTTTTTTGACAAATTCAAATTTTTTGAAAGTTCTACTTTTTGAAAATTTTGACTTTTTGAAAATATCGACAGTTTAAAATGTTCTTACCCAAAATTTTGACAGGTTTTTTTTTAGATTTTCTATTTTTTTAAGAACTTTGACTTATATTTTGGAAAATTCCTTCTTTATTTTTAAATTCGATTTATTTGATTTTTCATTTTTATTATTAAAAAGTTATATTCAAAATTTCCGTTTTTTTTAATTTCCCCTCTTTTACAAAATTATGACTTTTCCAAACTTCGGGCTTATTTTAAAAATGTTGATTATTTTTGAAAATGTTTATTTATTTCAAAATTTTTGACTTCTCCCAAGTCTGACTTTTTAAAAATATCAATTTTTTATAAAATGGTTGTTATTGAATTTTTTAGTTTTTGTTGATTTACAGTTTTGATTTCTTCGAAAATTGCGATAATTTTGAAAATTAATTTTTGAATTTTAGTTATACTGGAAACATTTTTCGAGATTTAATGAATACTTGCTAAAAATACTATTTTCTTACGTCGCCGTCGACATTTACTGCATGAAAAATGAAATGGTTTTAACTGAAACCTTCCAGAAAAAATTAAAATTTTAGTAAAAAAAATTGAAATTCCTAAAAAATAGAAATATAAATTTTGTCCAAAAGGAAAATTCTTGAATTTATCTCTGAAGTTTCAGAGAATAACTCAAAACTTAAGAATATTCCAGAAATCAGATAAAATTTTCAAAAATGTTCTTATTTCGAAAAAAAATCGAAATTTGAGAAGGAAGTCAAAATTTTAAGTGGAAAAAAATCAAAATTTCTGTTTTCAAGTTCTAAATTTTAGAATAACGTAATAAATTCCAAATTTTAAATAGAAATCCGAAAACAGCTATCTTTGATAGTTTTGAAGATATTCTAATTTTTCGAAAAAAAATGACAGAAAAGAGGGCTAATTTGACTCCTTATATCATTTTTAATATTTGCAGAAAAGGAATAAACTTTTGGTTGAAGACATGGAATATTGTGAAGACTATAATGGTGTAATCAGGTTTTACATTTATTATACAGGGTGACAAGAATTTGATGATATTTATTGTTTTTGTTTTATTTAAAAAATTCTGGTTTTTTAAATACAAATTATTTGTTTTTTAATTATTTTTGGCTAATTTGACTCTTTGTATCATTTTTAATATTTGCAGAAAAGGAATAAACTTTGGGTTGAAGTCATGAAATATTATGAAGACTATAATGGTGTAATCAGGTTTTACATTTATTATACAGGGTGACAAAAATTTTATGATCTTTATTGTTTTTGTTTTATTCAAAAAATTCAGGTTTTTTAAATACGAATTATATGTTTGTTTAATTATTTTTGGATTCTATACATAAAAAGGAGAAAAAAGTTAACTTACTTATTTTTTAAAATTTTGTACCGTTGCAGAAGGTATTTTACATAAAACTTAAAATAAAAAGAATGAAACATATCTTTTTTTCAAGCAGAAAATTAGCTGTAGGCAATGAAAGCTTTAGGAATTAATCATAATTAGCAATAGGAAAATGAAATAAGTGACAAAAAAATTACAACAAGAATAACAGTGACGGTCTGTTTCAATAAATTTAAAGGCGAATGTGAAGATTTTGAATTGAGTAAACTTTTTAAGCACATTCGATCGTTCCTAGCAATATTCTTGTCATGCAGTAGTCGTTGCAAAAACGTACTCCTTAACAGTTTCCCATAGAAGAATTCTAATGCTTTTTAAATAGAATAGCCTGTATATTTTATGTTTTTATAAAAGGTAACGGCATTTAGAATTTAAAAAAATATTATAAATTTTTTGCTAAGATCATTAGTAACTAAGCTATGAGCTCCTCAAATTCGTTTTAGTCTTAAGGTAAGGCGGGGAGTAGTTTCATTTAGAATCTTTGGACATCTCATTTTATGAATTTTCCCTGAATGATGAAAGATATGTGAAAATTATGCAAAACATCTAAGATAATAATTTCTTAGATAAATGGATTTATTAAGTAGGCAACACAGTCACATTTCAGCAGCATTGAGCTCCTCCGTGTAATGTTAGAAAAACCAGTTATCTTCTAAGACATATGAATTTGAATTAATGGAGTTATTAAATAGCATCCAAGGTTACCTGATTTGACTCCAATTGAGTTTTTCTGGTGGGATTATCTTAAATATCGTGTTTATACATAGCGAGACGATAATGTAAATAACCTAAAGAATATAGGCAGTTCGAGAAGAAGTTGTTAAAAATGAGATAGTAGAACTATGATAAAAAGTATTAATGCTGTGCTGGAATGAGCAGAGAAATGTATTGAAGAGCGAAGAGACATTTTCAAACAACTTCTGAAGGCGAAATTAGCGGTTTTAAAACATTTTTATTAGGATTGAATAATAATTAAATGATGTTTTCTGTTTCTTAATACTTGCTCTAATATATAATAATATAATTTCACATTAATTTTCGATTTCTTATGATGTACGTTTAAGTCCTTATAACTCCGTTATTATTTACCTTAGGAAAAAATTCGCAAAAATATTTTTATTCTTAATATCATAAAAACATAATGTACACAAAGTGTTTCATTTAAAAAATTGTGACTTTGTCAAAAATCGCAAAAACTGGATGTTCAGTTGTTTTTCCCACTACGTCATCTTATTCAGCATAAAAGGCTGTACTAGTTTGCCAATTTAACCAATTTTGTATCTTTAATAGTAACAAAGTTAGCAATGCTGTAGATTTAATTTGGAATCACCTTGTATACATACTGAAGATCTCTATTAACATGTGAAAATCCGACCTCAATATCTCAAATATGCCAGGAGTTACGAAGAGCCTTTAGCCAACCAGTTTTTTTATAACAAGACCCTTCTAGATTGAAGGCAATTTTAAATAACCTAATACCAATATAATATCAATTTGATCAGCCAGGATGAGACTTTTCAACAATACCACAATATACTGGGTATTCCATTAAAAACAAAACCTAATTTTAAATTTAAGATTTAGTGAAAACCTATTATCCATCGTCAAACCAATGGAACATCCTGTATTAGGATTTCATACGTTAAATTAAACAATGTTATTTTGCAACCTAATGGCTTATTGTCTACCCTCGGTAATTTGAATTACTTTCTAAAAGTAAAATAACTAAACCCGAGGATTATAATTTGGGGATAACCTGAGCCCTCGCATGAAGTAATCGAGATATCCCCAATAAACTGCACACATGGAAAATGAGCGAACAGATGAAAAATGTCTTTATTGCCTGGTGGAAAGTGCAATTTCGGCAGTTTTTCATAGTGGGGCGTACGCGATACGACGCCTTTGGGCCAATAAAGCCGGGCCTGGTTTAAGGCACCGAAAGGAACGTCGAGATACCGGCAAGCTATGATGCTATGAGTTTTAATCCTCGATTCATATGCAAATGGGGTTTATTGCTAGTTCCGAGTTTATTAGTAGCAAGAGAGAAGCTGTATGTATGCTAATCTGTCACCCAGCTAGGACCCGTCCATGCTTCGTTAACTTCGCATCCTCGTCTAAGTGTTTTCCTGCCTCACCTTGCCTTGGAAGCACCCACGCCTCGGCAATTTCCCCAAAAACGCTACGTGGCCAGAGGAATCAGAAAACTTTCTTAGCTAGTCAGAATCGTGAATTAATAACATGATTATAAGTAGAAAGCCCTCTATTTCCTCCTCGGATACGTATGCACCTTTAGCTGAAGCAATGACAAAAGTAACATATTCCCGAACGGCGTTTTTCATTTATACGCATAAAGACGTCTGGAAAAGTCAGTTTCTGGCATGTCAAGTTGTAATGTGAAAGTGGATGTGGACGGAAATTGATTTTTATTTAGTGGTAAAGAGTAATTGTGAAGAAGTTTATTGAACGGGATCCTGTTGCGATTCAATCGCGAAATTCCACAATGTTACTGCAATGCGGAGCTGCAGACGTAGATACAATCTCCCGCTATTGAAGCTTTTACTTGAAAATGTCGATCTCCGATTGCAGTTCGCTCGTTCTATGGACGCGGATATTTCGGTTTTGTTGGGAAATCGACAGCAATGAAAGCAGTAAGTGCATTTTCGGAACCAGCTTTTTTACAATTAACAACGCTCTATTACGACTCGTTTTGTGCGCAATGCTTGAATTAGCATCAAGATGTTCTGAATTCTAAAAAAAAATGGTTATATTCCGTAGAAGCCAGTCAATAACCCTCAAAGTTTGAAGTAACATTTTAGCGATACCTTCTTAAATAAAAGTAGGGACGAGAATGTCAGCTGGGACAGATAGAACGTTTGAGTAACCATCGGCCATATATATCTAATAGAAATCCCTTGCTTGTGACATTCCTTCGATCCCTTTTATTCTCGGACCTACACAAAACACCACTATCCTGCTAATGCACGTTGCATTCTTCGGCTCGAGCTTTTTAATACTTGTTATTGGACGTTAAAACGATTTGACAATTTTTCAAGTAACTTTCAAAGCTTATTTTAATTAGTTATATGAATCAAAGCTCCAATCGGTTTTTTTTAGCGAACACACTGCATACGTTCATTGAAATTTGTTGAAATCTGGAAAAAAACGAAATTTTTCAACAAAGAAACAGACACCCGTTTTTTTCATGTAGTTTTGAAGGTTTTGTCAAAAATTGGAAATTAATTTATATGTAATTTATTTTTTTAATTTGGATGCTTAAACCTGATTTCTCAATAACCTTACTTTTACCATATTTGCGAAAACTTTTAGAGGGCGACATTTGCAATCCATTGAAGAAGCGCATGCTAAGTTTTAAATTTAAAAAAGGATTCGAAATCTTGATTCAGGTCAGCGTTTTTTAATCGACACAAAAGCTGGATGTTTTGTTTATAACATCGATTAGACGATATTTTACTTCTTCAGCATCGATATTACAACATTAATTCTCCCAATATCCATCCTTTTTACTTCATCTTACTGTACTTTTTGAATAATTTCGAGACGATACATCAGCCCAAGGTTTAAACGAGACTACGTTTATTACGAAGTAGACGTCTACCGAATAAGATGAAAAGTGAAACAGTTGATAAAGTCGATGTTCGGCTCGGGATAATGCAGCGGCCCCATAAAATGAAGGGTTGAAAGTCGCAGTGAGTGGCAGGAAATAAATCGACAAAGTAAACACTGCCTTCGAATATTTGACTTGAACGGGGAGAATTCGAATAAGAACCAACTAAAACAGGCTCTAATAGAAATCACAGAGCTTCAGACGGATCCATTTTAAGCGAAACAAAGTTTCCGGTTCCGGCCTCATTTACGCGAACCACTTTGCCACTTTTTTCAAACAGTTGTTATCTGTACGATCTTTTCGGAAAAAGTGATGTGGCAGTATTGTTCCGAAAAATTGTTAAAAGTATGTGAATAGTTTCTCAATATGTTCATTGCTATTGTTTTAATTCCGAAATAAGTAAAACAAGTTCATGAAGTAAATTGTTAAACCTGCGGAAAGATGGTGCATGCGCGGGGATATTTACTTGGCATTTTTCGTATCCTTATTTAACAATTTAATTTCTCTCAGATTTTTATGCTATTATAGATTAAAAATTAATATTTTATAACCCCCTTTTCATCTTCGCTACTAAAAAACTCAACTAATGCAAACTCAAAATCACGTTTTTTAGTAAAAATGATAGAAATCTAAAGCAAAATTTCGGTCATTTTCTAGATACAAAAAATTCAGATTTTAAGTTTAACTTCGATTAACCTCACAAAGTTGGATGTCTTATATTAATTTCAAATTTTCTTGAAACTTTTGGCTTCGAGTAAAATTTTGAAATTAAATTATAAAACTTCGGAAAAATATTATGGGCCCAGAACCCGAATTAACCCTCAAACCTATTTAAATGCTATTATACCCTTCTCATACAAATATACCTGCTGACATAATCAGGAACTTTTTATATCATATAAAATATAACAATAACTACAATATGTTTATTACTTTGACTTATTGTAAACTTGCACTTCAGTTTTGATGTTTATAGAAATTTATTTTATCTTAACTTCACACAAAATTTTGAGATAACATCTAAACATGTCAAATTTTTTTAAACAAACTCCACGTTTTCCTTGTAATATTGTCTTGAATTGAGTAGAGATTTGGTAAAAGTGTTTAATATTTCAAATTTAAAATCAAATTTTTCACTAACAATCTTTAAGGAAAATTTGAGTGTAACAACGAAATTTTAGAATTAAAGCTAAACCTTCCTTTCTACATTTGCAATTTCAAACATTTTTCATCAAAATTTTGAATTTTAGTTCAAAGTTTTGAGTGAAAAGTCAATATTTTAGAAAGAAAAATTTCAATCTACTGAATTGAAATACAGGGTCCTCGATTAGTGCGTGGACGGAGAATAGCTCCTAAACCTGAGAAAACATCAAAATGAAGTTTTGCCCAGTGGCGTACATCCATAGGGAGCACATTTTCAAATTATTTTCATTTTTTTGTACCAATCTTATACATAGTGTTCATATAGACTTACTTTTTTTAATAGAACACCCTGTATATTTTTACATATTTAGGCAGCCCTATAAAAATGGAGCAAAATAATATGGAGTTCATGAGGATCATAAATTCGGAGACAGGACTCTGGTGCAGTCATTTGTAAACACTCTGTATGATGTAGTATTGATTAATTTACAACAAAAACAATCATTGATAGTCTTTTAGTTTCCATGAACCATAAATATGTTTTCTTATGTTTTTTACTTATACAGGGTAAGCGGGGTTTGCAAATCCAAAAATTACTGAAAAACTTTAAATAAAATGCCCTATTTTCAGTACCTCAGATGAAAAGAAGATAAAATTAGCTTTTCAACAATACTACATTATGTGGGGTTACATTTGATAGTTTTCTAGCAAATGAACTTTTCATTTAAAATTTTGTAGTAATTATTAGAATTGCAAACTTGGATCACCCTGTATAACTAAAGAATATACGACAACATTGGTTAATACTATATCATACAGAGTGTTTACAAATGGCTGCATCTGAGTCCTGTTTTCGGATTTAGGAGCCTCTACTAGAAAAATAACCCATCAAAACCTCCATAAACCCGATATTATTTTGTTGCATTCTTATGGGGCTATTTAAATATACAAAAATATACAGGGTGTTCTATTTAAAAAAATAACAAGTTTATGTCAACACTGTTTATGATCAGTACAATAAAATAAAAATAATTTTAAAAGTACCCCCTATAGATCTACGTTATTGGAAAAAATTTCATTTTAATATCTCTGCAGATTTGCGAAAATTTTTATGTAAACGATACTATAAAATACATATTTTTAATTGTCAATTTTTTGGGCATCCACTTAAATATCTTGCTAAGTTTCGATTATTATTTACGGATGTTAACAATTTGTTTAAAAGTTAATAATACCAATTATGTATTTAATTACTAGGGGAGACTGGGGTATTCTGGACCACGGGGAATTGCGGAGCAGCTTCATATTTTTTTCTCTAATAGTGGTTGAAGGCTATAAATAACTGTCGTCGGCTCGCCTCATGTTAAGCTCATTTTCCCTTCAGTACTCGACTTGTGTACTCGAACCGTTACCTCGCTTCGATACCAAATAGGATATTTCGAAAAATTTTTTTACTTAAGAGTTTCCTCTAATTTGACCAGACTTTTCAAAAACCAACTCAGGTAAATATCTTCACAATATTCGTGGAACCTTGAGTCTTCGAGAGGAACATAAAGTTTTGTATTGTGTTACTCATATGCTGCCATATTGTTAAAAATGACCTTCTGGGAATTACGGACCACTTTTGTCGTGGAATTGTGGATCACTCAATTCTTTACATTTCACAAACTAATTTCGTGCATTTGATGCATATAAGTGATTATTTATACAAATTTTCAGCACAGCTCTATTTTTCGGCAATTTCTAATAGTTTTTTGGTAAAATAATAATTTCGTTTGGAACTGATTTTCATTGCCATTTGTCACTCCACTTCACTTTGTTTCTCCTTCATAATAAATCTTCTGCATCCCGCAGTCTGCATTCTGAATCAAAAACAAGAAGGTTTTTCTACTACATTTTTCCATTTTTAATCGATTTACAAAGTGGTCCGAAATTCCCCGACATTTTTCAAAATCGCAAAAATGCAATTTTTGCGCCAACTCTTATAAGTTGTATAATTTAATACAATTTGATCAAACTGCTGCGACCCAAAGAGAGATTATTAGTTGTACTACAAATTCAAGCTCTGAAATTTTTAGAAAATAATGTTTTTTGTCTATTTTTAGCCAACATAAAAAGGCGGTCCACAATACCCCAGTCTCCCCTAATAATTACAAATAATTCTAGTTGTGTTTACCAAAATCTTAAAAATTAAAAAAAAATGAATTTGAAAGTTAATTTGCATAATACCTATCAAAAGAAACTTCACGTAATTGGTATTATTAGAAAGGTAATTTTATCTTCTTTTTATATTAGGTATTAAAAATAGGCCATTCTATTTAAAATTTTTTAGTAATTCTTGGATTTGCAAACCTCCATCACTCTGTATAACTAAAGAATGTAAAACTCCATTTTAATGATTTATGGAAACTAAAAGACTATCAATGACTGCTTAGGTTGCATTGGAGTCCTATTTCCGGATTTATGATCCTCTATTAGAAAAAGGACCCATTAAAACCCCCATAAACTCTATATTATTTTGCTGTATTTTTGGAGGGCTATCCCAATGTGAAAAAATATACAGGGTGTTCTATTTAAAAAAAGTAAGTTTATATCAAGACTCTGTATATGATTGGTACAATAAAATGAAAATAATTTTAAAATGTACTCCCTATATATGTGCACCACTGCACAAAATTTCATTTTGATATCTTCTCAGGCTTAGGAGCTATCTTCCGTCCACGCCCTAATGGCGGACCCTGTATATAGAAAAATATCAAATTTTATTTTATAAAAATCAGAAATTTTAGAAGTTAAAGTGAATAGTTAAGGAAAAATATAAACATTTCGAGGGTAAATCGAGATTTAGTATTTTGAGGTAAAAATCTAATTATTCTTCATGGTAGACCCTTATTGACCGGAAATATTATGTTTTTTTCAATTTATTTAACATTTCTTCGGCCCAGTTTAAAAATATTTAAATTTTTTATGGTTTGTTGACAATTTTCTAAACAATTTTTGAAATGCGACTACGTGATATTTAAATTTATTGAAAACGTCACTTCATGACAGTTTACAAATTAAGAGATTAGTTTATTTTACATAGAATAGGAATAATGAAAAATAGGAGACCAAAAATTAGATATGGAAAAAATAAAAATTTTGTATTTTTGATAAAATAGGAAAATATAAAAAATATATAAAAAAGGTTGTAGCACTGGACATCGATGTTTCGCTCTCATTTGAGCTCGTCAGCAGTGCATAACATGGAAAGGGAACAATGAGGAAGAAATACTTAAAAATAAAAAAAAATTTTAAATATAAAAAAAAAGAAAAATAAAGAAATTTTAACATGAATAGACGTTTCATCATCAATTTAATGTGTTAAAAATTTACTGTGTTAAAAATTTAAATATTTGAAGCCCGATCCACAAGAAACAACTACTCCGAGGGCTAATACCCCTTCCGGCATTGAACTACACTTGTGGGTCGAACTTACATGCTCTTGGTGACTACTGTTCTTAACCGCTGAAATCTATTCAGCTTGGTAGTTAGAAGCACTCACCATTTGCGGAGTCCGTTCGTCCCATTAGAGGAATAGGTTTATTCTTCATGGTAGACCCTTATTGACCGGAAATATTATGTTTTTTTCTATTTATTTAACATTTCTTCGGCCCAGTTTGGAAATATTTCTCATGAAGTGACGTTTTCAATAAATTTAAATATCACGTAGTCGCATTTCAAAACTTGTTTAGAAAATTGTCAACAAACCATAAAAAATTTAAATATTTCCAAACTGGGCCGAAGAAACGTTAAATAAATTGAAAAAAAGGTAAAAATCAAAATTTATCGAAAACACTTTATTGAAAAAAAGCTGACTAAGTCGTTATTTCGAAACACGAATCAATAATTCTTATCTACAGTGGCAATTTTAAATTGACAAAATTTAGAAAATTAGTAAACTGAACTAAAACTCGCAATTTTAAGAGAAAAGAATCAAAATGTGAACCGAAAAGTCGAAATTATTAAAAAAGAATTCGAGCTAAATCTCTAAAAATTATTGAAAAAAATTAGGAATATTGAGTTTGAAATCGACATTTGGACAAAAATAAGGCTAAAAATTTTAAGACCAAGGTCGAAATTTTGAAAACTTGGGTATCCCAAAAAACCGAAATTTTGAGAAAAAGCGAAATTATGAAATACTTTCAGTTTTCAAAAAAATTAAATTTTCTAGCAAAAGTGTTACATGTAAGTTTTGAAAAAAAAAAACGAAATTTTCAGATAAACGGTTTATTTTTACTTATGTTATATTTGGTATATTAAAATAAAATAATTTTTAAAAAATAGTGAAGATTAAAAAAAAAGTAAAAATGTTGAAGAAAGTAGGTTCGAAATTTTCAAAAAAGATCTTTGTAAAAATGTTTACATTTTCAACCAAGTCGATAAACTTTTAATAATGGAAGAAATTTACAAAAGATGTAAAAATTGCCAAGGTAGATATTTTGAGAAAAAGTCAAAACTGTAAAATATCGTAATTTTACAAAAGTCGAGATTTTTTAAAAAATCTAAATATTCAAAAAGAGAAAAGGATTTTAAAGCATGAAATTTGTCATAATTCACAAAAAAAATTGAATTTTTCCAAAAGTCACACAGCACATAGCCGAAATTTTAAAAGTGAAAAATGTTTAAAAGAACAGAATTTTCCAAAAAAATATTAAAAATTTTAAACTTGGCATTATCTAAAAAGGCTGATTTTTTTAAAAAAAACTGGTATTTTCAAAGAGGGAAACATTTCAAGAGAAAGCAGAAAATTTGAAATAAGTAAAGAAGTCATATGATAACTTTTTCTCGAATTACAACTATTTTTAAAAATTTCGCCTTTTTTGAAAATTTGAATTTCTTGAAAAAATCATAAAGAGAGAGCTTTTCTAAAAATTCTAATATTTTCAAAAAACTCAAAATATTCAAAAATAATCGAAATTTTGAAATTTAAAATTTTCAAAAAGTCGACATTTTTAAAAAAAGTAAAATTATTCGAATTCAAACTTTGAAAAGTCAAAATTTTAAAAATAAAGGTCAAAAATCCAAATGGGCCAAATTTTCAAAATAAATCAAGAAAATGTTGAAATTTTCTAAAAAATTAGAATTAAATTAAATTAAAGTGAACATCTTGAAAAAGGTGACAGTTTAAAAATATTGAAAAGAGTAGGAGTTTTCAAGAAAAATTAAAACAATATTTTAGACGGGTTGAAGTATTGAAAAAGGTCAGAATTTCAAAAAAAAGTCCGAAAATTTGAAAATCACCATTTTCAACAAAAGTCATCATCTTCGAATAGTTAAAATTTACAAAAACACTCAAAATTTTAAAATGCGAAAATTTTAAATGAAATTGGAAATGAAAATTGAATATAAAAAATAAGAGTTTTCAGTAGAGTCGTAGTTTTATAAAAAGACAACGTTTTTGGTAAAGCTTGAAATTAAAAAAAAGACAGAACTGAAATTTTGATAAAAATTAACAATGAAAATTTTAAAAAATATTGAAAGGGAATTGAAATTTTCAGATAAAAGTTAGATTAAGAACATTTCGAGATTTAAAGTCGCATGTACCTTTCAAAAAAGTCGAAATTTTTAAGGAAAATTCGAAATGCTTATTAATTTTATTGAAGATTTCTGGTACAACATAATAGTCCATATTTATAAAAAGGGGTACTAGCTTTTACTTTGCAGAAATGAAGAAAATACTTCAAATGTTATCCATAAAAAAAAGGGAAAGGTTTTGCTTCGCCGTTGAAAGTTTGGCTTCAAAGTTAAAGGTTTTACTTTTTTCGCATTCATAAAAAAAGCTTTTACTTTAAAAATTAAAGGATTTGGTTCACCAAAAATGCATCTACTAGGAAGCTAACTTTTTTCTATAGATCAAGTTATTTGTCTGTTTATTAGTTGTGTCAATTTTAGTCACTCTAATTTTATGACTAACGTGGTGAATTTACGTGCAAGAAAATTTTTGTGGACTGGCCCTTGGTTATCTTCAAAAATTGACAAACAAATCTTGTCTCCTGGAAACGAGAAAAATTAAAAAATATATTCGTTTTCCAAGAATAGAAAATGGTGACCAAAGAGAAAGGTCTTGTCAAATTCTTTTTTCCAAGAGCTGTTGGAGATCCTAACTGTACACATGTTCATATTGAAAAGCCGACCAAATTTGTACATGAATATGTAGATAAAAAAGGTTTTCAAGTTGGAATGTCCAAGTTACATGCGATCCAAAGCACGTTATAACTAGTAATGATACGAGACGGCCTGGATCACTTTAGGATTTTCGTATATCGAGAAATTAGCTATTGTGAGAAGTTATCAAGAGGATAATAAACACAGTTACACTAGGAGACAGTGGATGAGAAATAATGCCATATCTAATAACTAAGCCTGCCGAGAGTCCTGGCGCAATTATGACATTCTGACTTTTAGTTGGTTACTAAAGACTCCCATAAAGCCTAGGCCTCAAGGTCACCCCCCTATCGACGTGCCTATTGAGGACTTTCTACGTCAACCTCAAGGAGGAATATTAGAAACTGTATCATATTTTAAATATTTTACTCAAATTTTTCAAAAGATTTGCTTGCAAAGAAAAGGTAAAGATTATAAATATGAACTAAAGTAAAATCTTTTATTTCTAACTTTTACTTCTCATCCTTACCTTTTGCATTTGCTTTTTACTTCAAAGTGAATCCTTTACTTGTATAAATAGCGCCTAATGTTTTCGACCAATAAAAGCCTACCATGAAGAAAATTTAAAACATTTAACATAGGCTGCAATAGCGAAAAAGGTCGAAATTTTAAAAATTCCAAAATCATAATTTTGAAGCAAAAGCCAATATTTTCAAAAAGACAAAAATTCGAAGACTTCGAAGATTTAAATGTAAAAACTTGGAATAAACGTTTTAGTTAGAAACGTCGAATTTTTTAATAAAGTTTGAAGCAAAAAAAAAACAGAATTTTCAGTAGAAGTCGTAGTTTTGAAGAAATAACATTTTCAGTAAAGCTTGAAATTTAAAAAAGTCGATATTTTGCAAAAAAAGTAGAAATATTTACAAACTCAAATGTATTTTTAAAAGGTTTAAATATTCAAAAGGCGCTGAAATTTTAAAAAAGGTAAAAATTTCAAAAAGTCGAATAAACTTATAAAAAACCTGAAATTTTGAAAGAAGGAAAATTTTTCAAATAAGACTAAATTGAAAAATTTAAATTAAAAAAATTAAAATATTTAACAATATTAAGATTCCTCAAAAACAAACCCATAGTTTTCAGAAAAGTCAATGTTTCGAGAAGAAGTCGAAATTCATTTAAAGAAAATCAAAATTTCAAACAATTTTCAGTCATCAGATATTTTCAGAAAAAAGCTCGTAAACAACAATTTTAAACTAGTAATTTAGAAAAAAATCAATCTCTTAAAAAATTAGAAATTTTAACAAGTTTTCAGAAAAATGTTGAAACTAAAGTGATAAAAAAGGTTATCAACGTCAGGATTCTCAAATATCTGGAGATGAATAGAATCAACTCAGACAGGCAATACGATTTCAGATAACAACGCTCAACTGGCGACCTATTGGCATATGTTACTCATATATGTAACTCAGCTATGGAAAAACACGGTGAGGCTAGTATTGTGGTATTGGATATCTCAAAAGCCTTCGACAGAAGACTGGAATCGATCTCTTCTCGCCAAATTAACATCTTATCGTCTTCCTCCTGGACTCTGTCATTTGATATCCAGTTTTCTCGCTGACAGATCTCTTCAGGTCGTTGTTGATGGCATCTAATCCGAGACATTTGTTATTAATGCAGGGATGCCTCAAGGATCTATCTTGTCTCCTACTCTGTTCCTGTTACACATAAACGATCTCTTAGCTTCAATGTCCAATCCGATATCCAGCTACGCAGATGATGGTAGCCTGATTTCATCCTTTTTCTCCGACAAACCATTATCTATCGCTGCTTTAAATTGGCTAAGGTTACAGCAGGATTAGTTGGCATCGTTCTGGAATGAATTAAGAAAAATCTGGTGGACTTCAACACCTCAAAAATTTAGGCAGCGGTTTTATCTAAGAAAACATCAAGTGATAGTGCAACAAACATTCTCATGGGTAGTAAAATCTTCCCCATGGGATTTAATCTGTTTATCCTAAGAGTGAATACAAGCACTAACCTCTCTTGGGACGATCATGTGCGCGCCATTGCCAAGTTCGCCTCTCAGAAGCTAGGCCTTCTTTTCAGAGCTAAAAAGTACTTCACATCTCATCAGCTGCTCACTCTGTACAAAGCTCAATTTAGACCAACACTAAAATACTGTTCACATGTTTGGAGTTCAGCCACAAAGCACACCTTAGCTCTTTTGGATTCAATTTAAAGAGGAGCGATTCGCCTAATTGATGACGAGAGTTTGACCGATTCTCCTCAAAACACTAGAGCACAGGCGTGTGGCTGGTGACTCCCTTTTCTATAAGTACTTTCATGGGAGATAGTCGCAGGAACAAATATAATTGATTCCTCCAAGGGTAAGATTTTTAAGGCATACAAGACAGTCGGAGGCAACAAATTCCTGTGCAGTCCAGCTTGACACAGTAAGGACTTCTGTCTATGGAGTCTCTTTTTTCCAACCTATGGAATTCGTTACCGAACGGAATTTTTCCCAAAAATTACAATCTATCCCTGTTTAAGAAGGCGGTTCATCGCCATCTATCCTTGTTTCCGCATCCTACTCGCGATGCTTTGAAGGCATAATGGGGTTGCCCTTTGCGAGTGGATTAAACTTTGAAGAAACCAAGCTAAATGGTTCTGTATTAAAAAATAGTCTACAAATAAAGAAATAATGGTCGTAAATCAAAAAGGGGCTTTAGTCCCTCCCAGGTCAGATAACATAACTTCGCCCGTGAAAAGAATTCAAAATTTTCATATTTAAAAATCAAACTTTCGAGGATAAAGTCGAAAATTCGAGAATAAGTTGTAAATTTTAATTTTTTATTAAATAAATCTCGATTACTATTATTTTTCGAAATGTTCGAAAGTTACATACTTTTCGAGAAAAACATCTGTGGTCGGCGGACAGATGGAGACGAGACTGAGACTATAACGATTTTCCATTAAAATAGGAAACCCTAAAAACATCACAATTAATATGTTATTATAGAAGTTTCAAAGTTATTCAATTAGGGACCAATGTTGTTCCATTTACCAGAAATATTAACCTGTCTACTTTTATATTCAAAGAACCATCGCGTCGTTGCAAAGTTTCGTTTAAGAGTTTGCATGGAATGAGATGTCTGGTAAAAAATCGGTAAGCTAGTCATATTTCGTGCTCCGATGGTCCCGAAAACTGCGCCGCGATGTCACGTGGGCTCAAATGACTTTCGAACAAATGAAGTGTGTGAAATGTCCTGACGGGACGGGGAATTTACAGTCTGAAGGTTTTATAACTGGTGGCATCGAAAACAAATGTATCAATTCGCGACCGTCTCGATTTTACGGCGTGAGATATAAGTGTCGTGACTGCTCTCCCCTTAAATACTACGGCAATAAAAAAGCGCTTATTAAAACTTTTCGAAACATATCTTAAATATTTCATGGCCGGCGTAAAATTTATTTATAGGTTTGTCTTACAGACGGAACGGGAAGAAGTTATCTTTGAAAGTTTCGCAAGGAAAACGTTCGATTTCGTCGAGATTTGAAAACAACGCTCGGGTATAAGGGGATGAGACGAAGACAAACACTCCTATCGAGATTAATGTTTTTAGCTGTCAAAAACACACAAATCTTCCAGATGGCAACATTAATAAATACAGAGCATGTTTGTGCATTTTTTCGCTCATATTAGGGATGCAATCAGGAGGTGGAATTGTTTGAAAGTGGCGCGGTGGTAACTAGTTAAGTAGTTGTCAGTAGCACAGCTGGGGAATTTGATAATGATAAACTAAATGTGGAGTTGTGAACAAGTCAGACCTGCAATGGCCAGAAGACAGGAGCAATTTAATGAAGATGATTAGCTCGTTTGCCTCCGAACTTCTAAGTGCAATTACTTCTCCACACTATCTAACAGAGCCGGACGATCTCTCCTTGTCCAATCGGCAACATGCCACAAACATCAACCAATTAATATAGTCGTAAATATCCCAAGAAATGCAAAAGGTTTTACCTCTTCGCCACGTCAGCAATCAAAAATTATATGAGACTTGTCACCTAACCCATTCACTATTGTCAAGCTGTTTTCTTTGATGTATTAAGTAATATTTTTTCAGAATTTTGAAATTTTTCTAAAATTTCGATTTTTTGAAAATTTTTGCCTATACTTATTTATTTTTTCAAAATTTTTGCTTTGATGAAAATTTTGACTCCTTTTAGATCTTTACTCGCTTTTTTCTTAATTTGGCTTAAAAATTTCGATTTTTGTTTTTAAAATGTCAACTTTTTCTAAATATTGATTTTTATACAAATGCAGAGTTAGAATATTTAAATTTTTCCCAAAATTTCAATTTTCACGCAAAATTTTGACTTTTTTTACAAAATTTCGACTTTGTTTTAAATATTGACTTGTGATAATGTCTAGTTTGAATAGTTGAATTCTTCTCAAAGTTTCAAATTTTAACGCAAAATTTCGACTTTTTTTATAAAAATTTTAAAAATTTAGCTCTTTTTTAAAAAACGTTCGACTTTTTTAGTTTCAAGTTTATCCAAAATTTCGACTTCCTGGTAGTTTTAACTTTTTTCAAAATTTTTACTTTTTGAAAATTTCAGATTTTTTTTTTGAAAATTTGGAAATGACAATTTTGGATAATGTCAAGTTTTTTGAAAGGCTGAATTTTCCCAAAAAGTTCGATTTTAAGTTTATACTTCTTTTCAAGATGTCGAATTCTTTCCAAAATCGAGACTTTTTAAGACTTGTAACTTTTACTCAAAATTTTAACTTATTTTAAACTATATTATTTTGGAAATTTTTACTTTTTTAAGTTTACACTTTTTGGAATATTTTTACTTTTTTAAAAATTTGGATTTCTTTTGAAAATTACGACTATTCTGATAGTTTTAATTTTTTTCAAAATTTTTACTTTGTGAAAATTTCGGTTTTTTTTTTGAAAATTTGGAAATAAAAATTTTGAATAATGTCAAGTTTTTTGAAAGATTGAATTTTTCCAAAATTTCGATTTTTAGTTTATACTTCTTTTTAAGATTTTGAATTCTTGACAAAATAAAGACTTTTTCGGACTTTTTAATTTTTACTCAAAATTTTGACTTACTTGAAACTAATTTGTTGAAAATTTTTACTTTTTTTAAGTTTACACTTTTTCGAAAAATTTTACTTTGGTGTAAATTTAGATTTCTTTTAAAAATTTCGACCTGTTGAAGTTTAGATTTTTTTAAAAATATCACTCTGAAATTTCTTACTTTTTTTGAAAATTATTTTTTTGAAAACTGGACTTTTTTAAATATTTTGATTGAATTTTCCAAAAGGGAAATTTTAACTTTCATACTTTTTCAGAAATTTCACCTTTTTCAAAATTTAACTTCTTGAAAATCCCACTTCTGAAAAAATTCGAGCATTTTTTTAAATCTTAACTACTTTTTAAGATTTATCTTTTTTGCAGACTTTTGTATTTTTAAAAGTTTTGATTTTCTTTTAAAATTGCTACTTTATTTGAAAACTTCATCAGTTGCAAAATAGCAAATTTTTCTGAAAAGGTAACTTTTGTTTATATCTCGAATTTTCTTAAAAATTCAGTATTTTTCAAAATGTCGACCTTGTCGTTTTTTGAAAATTTCAAATTTTTGAAAAATTTTGACCATTTTTCAAATTATAACAATTTTTTAATTTTTATTTTTTGAATATTTCTCATCAAAAATATCGACAATTTGAAGAAATGTTCGGGATTTCTTTCAAAGTTTTAATTAATCAAAATTCCCTTTTTTTGTGAAAATGTTGATTCTGAAAAAATTTGACCCCCTTTTTAAATTGCAACTTTTTTTTTAATTTATTTTTTCAGACTTTAGTGTCTTTCAAAGTTGTGACTTTGTGTTAAAATTGCGACTTATTTGAAAACTTCGTTAGTTGCAAAATACCGAATTTTTCTGAAAATTTTCTTAAAAAAATTCAATATTTTTCAAAATGTCGACATTGTTGTTTTTCAAAATTGCAAATTTTTGGAAAATTTTTACCATTTTTGCAAATTTTTTTTTTAATATTCTTTTTTTGAATATTTCCGATCAAAAATATCGACAATTTGAAGAAATGTTCGGGATTTCTTTCGAATTTTCAAATAATCAAAATTTCAACCTTTTTTGAAAATTGCAATTCTGAAAAAATTCGAGCATTATTTTTAAATTTCAACTTTTTTAAAATTTATTTTTTGCAGACTTTAGTGTCTTTGAAAGTTGTGACTTTCTTTTAAAATTGCGACTTTATTTGAAAACTTCGTTAGTTGCAAAATTCAGATTTTTTCTGAAAAGGTAACTTTTTATTATATTTTCGAATTTTCTTGAACATTCAGTCTTTTTTCAAAATTCTTTTTTCAAAATTTCAAATTTTTGGGAAATTTTAACCATTTTTGCAAATTTTAATTTTTTTATTTTTAATTTTTTTGAATATTTCTCATCACAAATATTGACATTTTCAAGAAATGTTCAAGATTTCTTTCAAACTTTTAACTAATCAAAATTTCGACTTTTTTAAAAATTTCGGTTTTTTTGAAAATTTCGACTTTTCTGATAATTTTGGTATTTCCTCATATGCAGGCTTTTCAAAATTGTCGACCTTTAAAAATTTGAAGTTTTTTTTTATACTTGATCTAGATATTTTTCAAAACTTTGACGATTTTTAAAATTTCGGGCAATTTTTTCAACATTTCAACCTTTCTAGAAATTTTAAATTTTTTCGAAAATTTCACCAATATCAATTTCATTGAAGATCTCAAATTTTTTCGAAATTTTGCCTTTTTGTTGAAAATTTCAATATTTGTGGAAATTAAAAATCTTACATTTTGTGACAATTTTAGACCAATATTTCGGCTTTTCAAAAATTTCAGTTATTTTATGAAAATTTGAAAATTTTTTAAGTGTTTTGAACCTCAATATTTCTTCCAAATTCTAACCATTTTTAAAATTTTAAATATTTTTCAAAATTTCAACTTTCTCGAAATTTTGAGTCTTTGTTCAAAATCCTAATTGTTTTGTAAATTGAAAGTTTTATATTTTCTGAAAATTTTGGCTCAATATTTCAACTTTTCGTTCTTTGAAAATTTGGGCATTTTAAAGTTTTTTAAACATCAACATTTTTTCAAAATTTTTACTATTTTTAAAATCGTAGACTATCTTTTAACATTTCAACCTTTTTAAGAACATTGAATTTTTTGAAAATTGTGCAAATTTCGATTTTTTTCGGAATTTTGACTTTTTTTCGAAAATCGTCATTTTTTTTGTAGAAATTTTACTTTTTCATAAAAATATTGTCTTTTTCAAAATATCGAATTTTTTGAAAAATTTTAATACTTAAAAATGTTCTACTTTCTTACAATTTTAACTTTTTCTTTGAACATTTATTTTCACAATTTTGGACATGTTTCAACATTTTAACTTTTTCGAAAATGTTTACCCAAATTTGTCTCATTTTTTTAACTTTTTTTTAATTTAGTTTTTTCCAAAAAAAATTTTCGAGGCCAAGTTTTTATTAATTGTTTTTTAATTTCAACTAATTTTTAAGGTTTAAATTTTTTTCGAAAGTATTAAACCTTCCAAAAATTTTTTGTGCCATTCATACACTTGAGTTTTCTTGAAACAAGTATCCCCAAACTGTGCTTTCTAGTTTACGAAGAATTTCGGTGGGCTTTACACCTTCAACGGCAAGAAATTTAACAATAATGCGCTGCGCAACGTGAGGATGAACCTATTGCTCACTCATTGTATTTACAACAGACGAACGGCTAGAACGGAATTCTCTTGAGCACAGGAAGTTACGTCCTATCTCTCACCTAACATGTCTAAGAGTATGCGCATACTCCCGACACCCTCATGGCGACATGATGAAAATTCCGATTCATATTTGATTTACCCTCGTAGTTATTCAGTTTGATGGTGAACTTTAACTTATTAAAGCCAGTATGAGCATTCTATTCGTTTCCCGTTTTTTAATTATGTCTAAAATGAGATGAATCTTTGGTTGCTCATCCTTCGTATGCAGTAGAGAGGTAAAGTTTGTCTGTCGGGCTTTTCCTGGATCGTCTGAGGGGCAAGCCTTTCCGAATTTATTCCGATAAAGGCGGGCAGTTTTTGGGGGAGTCGGAATCGATAAATAAGCGATCCAGAATAAGGAAGTGTTGTGGAATATCGCATCTTTTTATTCAAATGTAATTTCAGTACCCCATTTGTGGTCAACGTAGTGTGCGGCGCTGCAATAGCGGAAATGACGGAGGAAGCGTAAAATACATCTTCTTCTTCCTGCAGATAGACGCACCCCAACCTGCTTTCATTTGAATAATAATTTAATTCCGAACTTGTAGCGAGCTTTTTTATATTATTTGCCTTCGTTTGAGTTTCCATTTTGAACGTTTCGTGGCGGCGGGGGTGCGGGGCGTCGTTTACCATATAGGAGCAACGTAATCTTATGGAAAATGTTACGTACACGGTGGGTAAATATGAACATAAAACATTCAAAGTATTAATAAAAACTGACACTGGCTTAATGCTTAAACAAAAACTCGATATGTATACAAAAAATTCTTAAAGTTACTAGTTTAGTACCAAATTTGGACTTTAATCTTTAACTTTTGACTTCGTATTGAAATAATCGATTTTTCGACCTATAGGTGCGTTTGAGGTTTCCTTCAAAGCTTGAAATTTCTAGACAAGTAATATTTCGATGTTAGAATCGAAGATTCGAAAAAAAAAGTAAAGTTTCAGGTTAAAGCACAAAATTTATAGTTTTCGAGCCAAAAAAAATTCACAGAAGTTACGAGTATTGTGAAAAAATGAATTTTTTAGAAAAACTTTCAGGTTTGAAACATGTTTAAATGCATAATTTCAGGTTATATTCATATATTTCATTTTTTGCCAATAATTAAATACTTCTAGATAAATCAGAATTTCGAAACTAAAGTCGAAATTCGGAGAAATATTATTTCTAATTTTACTTTATTTTCCAAAACATTCTACATTGAAACTTGGATTTTTCTAAAAAAATTTAATTTTTTTCTTTCGAAACCTAGTCACTCTTTTTTGAAATTGTGAATTAAGTTTCCAAACAACCAGAATAAGCTAATTAAAATTTCAAAAAAGAAAATTTAAAATTATTTTTAAAAATCTGAAAATTTTCACTGAAATATCGAAGTATTGGCTTGCAGCTAGAATATTCGACTTTTTTCTCAAACTTTAGACTTTGTAGACAAATAAAAATTTTGAAAAAGCTTTCGTTAATAGAGTTAGCTTTTCCGAGATTTTAAAAGATTACCCAAAATCAAATTAAACAATTTTTATATTTTTTTCTCAAATTTCGAACTCAAAATGTAGAGATTATTCCATAAAATTTGCGGAACATTTGTATTCTAAATACTTTAAAAAGGTGAAAATTTCAAGGGTATACCAGAAAATTTGTGTTCGAAGTTCCAAAGTTTATATAAAAAGTCAGCATTTTGAAGATTTATTCCCAATTTTTTTTAATTTGGTTTTTTTTCGAAATATCGAATTGATAACTCAAAATTTAAATAGTAATAATATTCATTTTAATACTGGAAATTTTGTAATAAGACAAAATAACAAAAAAACCGGAAATTACGAAAAAAACTCAAAATTTCCATTATGAAATACAAAATTTTCTACATTAATTTTGAATATTCAACTTTTATCAAAATTAAAAAATTAAAATTTTACTAAAATGTTTATTCCTAAACATTATTTAAAAGCAAACCTTCCAACAAATGAACTCATAAGTTATAAAAAATAATTTAATCAAAACTGTACAATTTCAAGAAGTCAAAATTTGTTAAAAGTAAGTTGAAAATAAAAAGTAACAAAAAAGAAAAATTTAAACTTCAAGAAAAATCTGGAAATTTTAAGTATAAATTTAAATGCCAAGTTAAAGCTGTAGCAAAACCGGTAGAAATTTGGCATTCAAAACAACAGGTCGCCATCTATCCTTGTTTCCGCCCTACTCGGGGTGCTTTGAAGGCACAATGGGATTGCTTTTTCTGAGTAGATTGAACTTTTAAAAAATCGAATATTACAGTAAACATCCAATATTATAAAAATAATTTAAATTTATTTTGAAAATTCGAAAGTAGCTGCGGAAAGTTTAGATCTAAAATCAATTTTGGTGGAACGGACTGGTCCTTGGTTATCTTCCAAAATTGAAATACAAATCTTGTCCCCTGAAACCAAGAAAGATTAAAAAATACAACAAAGGTTGCTCTAACGCATGTCGATAGCAAAGCTATCATCTTCAGAGAGATACTCTATCTCTATCTATATCCATATATCGATATATATCTATATCTCTCTGAAGATGATAGCCTGGCTATCGAAATGCGTTAGAGCAACCTTTGTTGTGTTTTTTAAGCTTTATTGGTTTCAGGGAACAAGATTTGTATTTCAATATTTAAAATGAAAATATTGAAAAACAACATCTCAGGAAAAAATCAAAATTTTTATTTTATGTTGAACATTCACTTTAGGAAAAAATAATTGCTCGTGAAAACTCCGAGCTTTGAGAAGAAGGTTAAAAATTCGAAAAATAGTGTAGAACTCGAAAAAGGCGAATTTAGAGAATATTTAACGTCTAAATGTTGAGAAAAAATGTACAAAGTTGTAAATAAAGAATTTTTTGCAAATTTTCGAGCTAAAAACTTGGAATTCCAGTCGAAGACTAAAAATTTGCAAATAAGTTTTTCGAAGAAAACAACTTTCCAAGAAAAATTTGAAATGTTTAAAATATTCTACTTCTAATTTTTTTCTATAAATTTTGATTTAAAAAATCGAATTTTTGGCTACAATTAAAAAAATTAAATTTCAGGTTTATGAACAGTCTCAGAAAGAGCCAAAATTTTGAAAAAATAAATCAAATATTCTAACGTCCTTTTCCGAGGTTAAAAAAATTAGAAATTTCTTCAAACTAGTTTTGGATTTTTTCTCGAATTTCCGCTTTTCTAAACAAAACTCTTATTTTAATTATTCAGTATTTTGACTCCTTTCCCAAAATTTTAGCTTTGGTGTCAAAATTTTTAAAAATAATTAATTTGAAATTTTTAACACGGGATTCTGTAAATCAAAGCATAGAAAGAAAAAAAATTTAGAAAATCAGTTAAACATTTTTAGGTTAAACCTAAATTTTTTACTTTTTTCGAATTTATGTTCCCGAAAGCTATAATAAACTCTGAACATTTCTTTTATCTCCTAATTCTGAGTTAAAACCAAAATATCGAAAGTATTCTAGAAATTTTGAATGCGTTTCTTGAAATTTCAACTTTTATTTCAACATTTTCGACTTTATCCTTGACATCTTACGGTCAAAATTTAACAAAAATATAGAAGGTCCTACTTTAAAATCAAACCAGATCAAAATTTCCAAAAAAAAATTGTCTACATTTTTTTTAATTTTAACTTTTCTTCTCGAAACTTGGATTTTCATATCTACACTTTAAATTAAAAATTTCCATATTTTTCTCATAACTGGGAATTTAAGGTTATTTATCTCTTTTCTACAAGTACTTTCATGGGAGATGCTCACAAAAACGAATAGGATTGGTCCCCCCAAGGCAAGATTTTTGAGGCATACAAGACAGTTGGAGACAGCAAATTCCTGTGAGATCTAGCTTGACACAGTGCGAGGCTTCTGTCTACGGAGACTTTTTTTATAGAACGTCCAAGCTACAGAACTCGATACCGGACGGAATTTTCCCAAAAATTACAACCTATCCTTGTTTAAGAAGGCGGTTCATCGCCATCTATCCTTGTTTCCCCATCCTAATCGCAGTGCTTTGAAGGCATAATGCGGTTGCCCTTTGCGAGTGTATTGTAATATTAGTGTATTGAACTGAAAAAAAACATACGAATGGAATCTCAAAATGTTGCTTGAAATTTTGACTTTAATCTCGAAAACTCATTAAAAAAAACTTAACTTACAATTCTGAATAGGTCAAGGTTTTAAAAAGAATCCAAATTTTTAGCATAATACTCCATAGATTCTGATTTATTTTTAGAAATTTCAAGATTTTGCTATTTTCCAATTTTTTTCCAAACTAGGACAAGCCACTGCCGATTTCAGGTTTAAATTAACTATATACAAAAAATTTAATCAACACAAACAATTGTCCTTGTGTTTTTGGAGTAAAAATTTTGTTCAAAGATTTTTGATAGAGGAAAACTTATGGTTTCGTGTCACCATCACGCTAATTCTCGTTACCAAGCATGCTTTAATGTTAATATTATTACGTAGTTATGAGTAGACGCGTAATTGAATTAAAAATGCGAATTGGACATCGGGGTTTGAACCTGCGACCTACAACGCGAGAAGCAATCGTCCCACTAATTGCGCCATACCGTCTGTTGATAGTTCTAAATTTTAACTTGCTCATCCCTTCGCCTACAGTAATAGAAATTAAATTGACTAGGTACGTGGAAAATATGTATACCACTGTGAGGTGATTAATATTTTAATCGTTTAATTGTACTGCTCGGAAAATCGTGTAGAATAGAATCAGCTGTCCAGAAATAGTGTTTATCTAGTGGATAAACTTTTAATAAAAAAATTTCTATTTGCTCTAATGTTATAAAAATTAAAAAAACTCTCAATAACTAGAAAGGCCACAAGCTCAGAAATTTAAAGAGTAAGACATCATCATTTCTTAAAATTTAGATAATTAGACGAGTTATTGTCGAAAAAATATAATAACTAGAGACCGGATTATAAGCAACATAAAAATCTTGAAATATACATGCCAATATGCAAGCAAAATGCTTAAAATATGCACCAAAGGTGTCAAAATAGGCAAATTTAAATAATATTGCTGTTAATTATTATTTTAGAAAAAAATTAAGGTATCTTAAAAAAAGAAGATTTTTGAATGAAAATACCAAAAACTAGAAATTTGAGATTAAAGACTAATTTTGGAAAACCGCCTGTTTTAAAAAACAAGACAAATGAAATGAAATTTCAGGAAAAAAAAGGATAAATTTCGAGGAAAAAGCAAGTCTAAATTGTCAAAAACTTTAGGAATATAGTCAAAATTCCTAAACATTGGCGTTCTAAAATATCGCATTTTTTAGAAAAATAAACCTAAAATAACGAAATTTCGAAAATAAGGCGATATTTTGAGAAAAACGGTCGAAATTTCGACGGTCGACGGTCGAAATTTACCAAAGAGAGTAAATTTTGAGAAAATGCCAAATTTTTGAATAAAAACGAAATTTGGGAACGAATGCAACGAAATCGAAAATCCCTAAAAGGACTTATTTCAAGAAAAAGACAAAACTTCAAGAAAACACTAGAAGTTTCCCACAGAAAGTTAAATTTGGAAAAAGAAATAGTCAAATTTTGAGATAAGTTGCCTATGAAAACGACGAATATTGAACAAGAACAAATCGAAATTTTGAGAAAAAAAGTTGAGAATTGTAGGATCATAAAATTAAAAAAGACGACTTACTTTAAAAAATATGTTGAAATTTTGAGAAAAAGACGAATTTCAAGGAAAAAAATCTAAATTTCCAAATACAAACTTTGAAGAAAAAATAGCAATTTCGAATAAAAGATCGAAATTTCAAAAAATAAGACCAATTTAAAGAAAAAGTTGTCTGTTCCAGAAATATTAAATGCGGAATTTTTAAATGAATATAAAAATTTCGAGAAAAAAATGTTAAGTAAATGTTCATTTTAAGCAAAAGCCAGGTTTTGTGAATAAGAGCGAAATTTAAAAAAAGACAAACTTTAAAAAGAAAAAATCAAAATTTTAAGAAGAAGACGAATTTCGGGAAAAAGTTATAATTTTGCACAAAAAGTCAAATTTTCAGGATACACGTTTATAAAAAAAAGCCTAAATTTTTAGAAAAAGATGAATTTCGAGGAATACAATTAAAATGTCCAAAAACAAAAATAGAAAAAGATTGAAATTTCAAGAAAGAAGTCGAAAACTAGTAGAAATTTAAAACATCTCAAAGTCGTCAATTTTG